>JAFREQ010000033.1:1891500-2522000 GCA_025331565.1 Holacanthus passer
CCCTCTCTCTCTCTCTCATCTTCCTTCCCCTCCCTATCTCTACCTCATCTCTACCCAGACTTTACGCTATCTTTATTTATTTATTGCAAATTTCCCCGTTGTGGGACTAATAAAGGAATATCTTATCTTCTCTAGTTCCCAGTTTCTATCCATGTATCTATATGTAATTTTTGTAGCCATCTCACTCTCTCACCCCATCTCCCTCCTATTTATTCCATTCATTTCAGGGCTGAAACAGAGCTGGGAGGAGGCCTTTAGGTGCAGACAGACAGCACCACAGGCAAAGTACAAAGTTTTGCAGAGGAAACCCAGAAGGTGCCTGCCGATCGCCACCATGCTCCCATCAGACTGTCAGCGGGGCCAATAATGGTTAAAGTCGGCAGAGGCAGGGCAGAGGAAAGCCAATAAAAGACAAGTTCCTGCTGGGTGTTTTCAGGCAGTGCTTAACAGATTGTTGCTACATGGCTTCATCTATCCATCAATCACTCCAGGCCTGAGTCTGAGGCCTGTCTGTGTGGTCTCATTTTTTTTCTCTTAAATGTAGTGCACACAAACTAGTGAAATGGTGCATAATGTGCTTAACCTCAAATGCCAGTGTGCTGCATTGCCATTGGCAGAAATGTGACCTAGGGGCAATTTTTACTTTTTCCCCAATTACATGTTCATCAATACAACAGGCACACCAGATGAATTCAAAGCTTTTCACAGAGGACGAACATGTTCACCATCCATCAAGAACTAAAGCTCATATTTTTTTTAGTTTGGGCATTTCCTTTGGATATAACAACACAGACTGTTATAAAACACAAACAGATAACAGCCAGTGGTGCTGCTGACATTTCTTTCAATGGTTACAGTCCCTTAATGGCTGATGTCTATAAAGGAGTTTGACGGTTTTGTGTGGGTTTCAGCCTGTGTTTGTTCAAAACAAACGTCTATTAAATGGTACAAGCGAGAGAACATCAGTTTGTGTATCTTGCTATAATGTCGTATCAGAGACCAAGACTTCAAGATAAAACACAGACGCCTCTTCCTTTAATTACAGAGGTCTAGGAGGGCAACATGATGAGCTTTTAATGATAGTGACGCTGCTACAGTCTTTTTAAATAGAGCTTGCAGGGTGAAAGGTTCCTTCCTGGAAGACACCTGTAGTGTATTATTCAGTCTTTTTCAAGCTTTATGCTACTTGCAGAATCTGCCAGAAGAAACACACCAACCGGCTCGTGAAATTAACAGTAACAGTCTTCACAGAAGTTCCTGTCCACAATCACTGTGTAACACATTGACAATATGAGGGGGGGAGATAGTGGGCATTGGTACTAAGGAGTGTAAGCTGTCTGTTTTTACAGCGGATGATGAAAGGATATTTCTCCTTCGTGCACCGCTCCACTGACGAGTGGCTGTAGGGATAAGAGAGCGCTACAGGAGGAAGCTTTAGTTGTAAAAAAAAAAAAAAAAGAAAAATGGCTTCTAATTACCGTTGTTGGAACCCTGCATTATCATTACACTCCAAGGTTTCTGACAACACAACAACTGTGCTGCCATGGAAACACAGCGCCGGAAGAGAGATGCTGGAGCTGCCGCTTCATGTTTCACCCATTTCAATGTGCCTCTGATCCACGCTGACTATGTGTGGTCAGTCTGTTCCGTGTCAATCTGTTTATTGACCTGTACTCTAATCCTGAACCCACTCTGATGAGCGCAGGTGGACACATCAGTCAGCTTGGCTGGCACCACTTCACCCATGGGCTAAACAACACAGCACAGCTGGGTTCGCCTGATATTATGTAACGCAGCGCCACCCCCGCAGGCCCTGTTCACACTACCCCTCTCCTCCTACTCCGCCTCCCACTAGTGCACCATTGGCCATTTGCAAGCAGAGGTGCATTGTGAGACAAGAGTGCTCCAGTGCTGACACAACCTGTGGGGATATTTGTGGAGGATTAAGCTTTGGCAAACTCAAAAATCTAAGATGAAGCCTGTGCATAGAGAGAATGCTGTCCAGTGTTAGGCAAACCAACAATACAGTGTTTAGCTAGCAGCTTATTGTGTTTAGTTTTCCACAATCCTTTGGTTTTCTAATTCATTAAACTGAATAAAACACAAGGTAGCCTGTGTGGTACAGACTCCCTCCAGTTGTCGTTTCACACAGTAGCTGCCTTAAATTCCTAAAATGGGTGATTAGATTCCGGGGTCTCATCCATCATTGATCCCACCAGTGATTCTGCCTTGACTGCTTGGAAACAATTTTTGTTACTAAGCAATACTTGCCAAAAGTGGAACTGCACCCGTTGCCTGGCAAAATTAGATTACTGAGTCTTGTATCAGGAAGCACTGAGAACCAGTGCTGCTTTGAGCTACAACCCTCTAGATACTATTCTTATCTCAGGTACAGACTGTGATGTCCAACGACAATCATGCTATGCTAAGTCATCTGATACCTCATTATATCTGCACACCTGGCTTCTCACAGTCATGGACACACAGGCACAAACTTGATAACCTTGAATTCATGGTGCAATAGTCTCCCAGGTAGGTCCACAGGTTAGTTACTTCAGTCCAGTGGTTATTCTGTGCAGTAACTCATTTACTGCAAAGTATAACCAAGACAAAAAAAAGGCCATTTCTTTCAAACCAGTATGTCTGTGATGCTAAAACACAGAAAATAAGGAAGGCAGCCTGAAGTGAGACCCTTCATGTCGACCTCTCCTCAACCGTGGCCGTTTTCCCCAAGTGCTTTATGAAATGCTAAAGGGCTTCAGGCAGTCACTTAATTAGAAACAACCCTGTGGGTCCTCATTGAAGATGCTTTATTTCTAAAATGGCCTGCTGTCATTAGAAAGCACCACTAGGGCAGTCAACTCTCCTCCCATGCGCCAGTTGCTTCTTAATGAAAAACAGCAGCTTGCTTAAGCTTGCACGTCTCACATCCATGAACTACTGATCGAGCTTTCCTCCTCGCAGCTGGAGAGACCCAGCGGAGGCATTTGCTAGAAGTTGTCAGAACACCACTGGATCAAAGTGTTATGTGGTAAATCGCCTCCGATGACCATTTAAAGCACTCTGCCGCCCACAGAGCAGCCCGCTCAATTTGAGTGACTGGGTAACAAGGCAGCAACAGTCTGAGTTTATGGTGATGGGGGAGATGCAGAGGAAACAGGTGTGAGAGGAGGAGAGAGGAGTCTGCAAAGGAGGAGTTCTGACAGACAAGGTCACCATCACTTGCTCCCAGAGTCAAGAGTTCTGTTAGGTAACTATATGAAAGATGAAAATATTTGTGAACATTTGGAAATTTCTGCAGCTAACAATCAATAAGTCCGACGATTATTTCCACACTATATAATTTGGTCCATGAAATGTAACTTAACTTCACATTTGAGAAGCTGGAACCAGATAATGTTTGACTTTTGCTAAAAAATGTCTGAAATGATTAATCAGTTATCTTAACAGCTGTACTGCAATGAAAGATTTTGGCCGTATCACCCTAGTCGATTGACTAAACTAATCATTTCAGCACTAACCATTTTACATCAGGATAACAAAAGTAGACAAAAATCACAAAACACAAACACACCATAATCCAGGCCATCTGAGAGTCTTTGTGATTGAAATGTGATATGAAAGCATGAATTAGACTTTCTGAGAAGTTCACCCGCTAACCCAGAGAGGGTCAGCGAGGTTAGGACTGCATTCACTCGCTGACACCGGGAACAAAGCCCATTGGAGCTGGTTTCTCTGCAACAACATGCCCCAGTGTGTGTAGCCCAACACTTCCAATCCTGCTTGTTCAAATAATCATTAACCTGTTCAGCCCTGAGTAAATATTTTAAGAACCTCTGTAAACTAGAAGGTAAATACACACCTCAGAGATGGGGACATAAACACACACATACGCAGCGTATGGAGGCGGGGTTTGGGTAGTATGGCACGCAGATTTCATTGTTCTTCAACATGTTGAGCTTAGATGAAGTTGAAAACAATGAGGTCATCCCTATTGTGTACACACAGCATTCTCACACATTCCTCTGCGTGCCATTGTACACTCATGGCTCAGCTAAAAGCATGAAGGGATGAACCCAGTGAAAGAACGATGCGCTTTTACCAAACATTTGGTCTTTACAAAGTCATGAACTGAAATCTATTAAACTGAGAATGGAAACTCCACTCTGGCTTTCAAGGCCATCACCTTACATGCCAAAACCCTCCCCTTCTTGGATGAGCACTGTGAGCAGAAAGGTTGCAGTGAGCACAGCAGATCATGACAGGCCACTTTCCTGTTTTGGTTTCTGCTTCCACCACCTGCAAGCCAGATGTTGTAAGCTTGGGCACTGTGGCCTCATTTCTGATTTAGAGGAAAGCTGTCTACGGGTTCACCTGAGCCAGACCAATCTTCGAACCCAGTTTATGTCTATCTGTGGAATCAACACAATACACAGGTTAATCAATTGGCTGATTAATCAATTTCTCGATTGACAGAAATGCCATTATTAACTTCAAACCTTTTTTGTTTTATGTCATTGTAAATTGAATTCCTTCGAGTTTTGGGTCAGAAAAAAACAAGCAATGTGAAGTCTTCATCATTGGAAACTATGGTGAGAGTTTTCAATATTTTCAGATATCCTATAGACTGTGAATAAGAAATAATTACCACATGAATAAAATGAAAATAAATACCAAACATAACATCATATCCGGCTTCTAATAAGTGTCGGTGAGGAATTCACGACTATCAGCATTATCTCTGGCTTTGTGTCAGTGCATGGATCTGCAAAGCAGGAAGCCTGTTGAGGGTTCAGCCAAAAGCTGCTGCTGCTTTCAGTACATCAAGATGGATTTATGTGTTTACCTTCCCTGGCACAATCTAGGACCTCCTTGGAATCCTCAAACCCAAGCAAGATGTCTTTCATTACGAGGATCCACCAGAGCTCTTTTCTCCTTGGCACAATGAGGAAGTGCTGGAGCCTTATTCAACATTCCTTGAAATTAATGAAAATACACTGACGATGCATATAGCCTCATTTTCCTTGACTGTTTACCAAATGCTGCTTTTCTTACAGCAGTATTGAATCCAGATCCATGCTATTTTGCACAATAAGACTTTTATACCAGTTTGTGATCAGCTTTACACTGAACTTGATATTGCTACACAAACATTACATACACAGACGTGAAACCACCACCTACCCTCAAGCAGAAAAGTGGCTGGTAGACACCAGCACAAGAATCACTTTTAGCAAGTTAGCAATGGTTGACTCAAGCAGGAAACATCCATCTATCCATTTGCTGCTCACTCTGTTCAAGGTCACAGGAGGCTGGAGTCTTTACTATGCACTTGCAAAATAATCAGTGCATGCTGGAGTAAGATAAAAGCCCAATTCACACTGGGATAGAACATATACAGATTTATTTGCCAGCATTGTCAATTGGATGCGATCAAACCACATCCACACTGTCCTGCAGCTTAGCTTTAACAGTTTTTAAGTGTTAAACTCTTTATAGATCATATCTTAGCAACTTTGATTGATGATGAGTCATAAATATTAATTGTTATTCACAAATTAAAAAGCTTTGAAACCATGTTTTCTTTAACACTACCCTGGTCAGATCATCTATCTATCACATCACAATCTATATATCATTGTGGTGATATACTGTGATTGTCAGCAATCTTTTTATGCACTTTTTAGTATTATAAACAGGTAGTGTATAATGACTCTGGCAGAAAGTTGATAAGAAGCATTGGCTTTTAAGAAAGCAGAAAGAGTAGCAACAACACCTTCTAAGCTGATGTCTTTCTTTAAAAAAACTATCTACTTATTATGCAGTTTTTCAGACAGATTTTCTTTTCATAACTGACATTTTAAAGTATCATGAGTACTAAACCACATATCTGCCTGAAATGCGTGTGCCAGTACCTTAATATAACCCCTCCCAAGCAGCCGCATTACCAGAAACGTCAACATGGCCACAAGGTTTTTTGAGGCTCAGTGGGGCATTACAGCCAAGGAAGAGAACTCAAACTGACAGTGAAATCACAGAGACTGTCAATTACAGCGCACTTAATGAATCAATTTCAAGGACGGGAAACAACTCAAAAGCCTGTTGACTTTTAAGCCAGATTTTTCTCTCTGAACTCTCTCTTCACGCCATGGTGGATCTGCAATGTGTGGTGTGACGCAGAAGAACACAACATCCCTTATATCTTCTTCCACACATAAAACAGGCAGCAGCTTCAAAGCCTGCGTGGAGTTTTATACACTGCCTTTAGTACAGATTGCATTTGATCAATAAAAAAAAAGAAAACTTACTGCATACAGATGACAGCTTTGCCAACTTCAAGTAGTAACAGTTTCCTTTAGATCAGGGAGGCGACTCCATCCAGCAGTGATGAACAATGACCAGGATATGACTTCCTTTAATCCGGTGCCTCTGTTTCCCCTATATGCGTGACTGTCGTCAGAGGAGGTTTCCCTACAGCGACATATGAGAAAAGCAAGAGTCTGTTTAGGAAATCACGTTTTTGGCTCTGTTATTAACTCCAAACACAACCTGACACAAACATCTCTAAATTTTTCAGAACATAACTATTAACTGACTGAAAACTAAAACTTACAGAATGAATATTCCTTCTATATTTCAGAAGGCTCTGAAGTTGCTTGATCATACTCATCCTTTATGAATATATTAATCAGCAATCCAACATGATGATCTTATTTTTGGTGCACTCGCCTCCATTTTCATTGATATGAAGACTGTAGATTATCTGGCCAGCTTGAACCCACAAAACTATAGATATCACGTTACTAAAGCAAAACTGCAAAACAAGAACACGTATCATATAAATTCTGTGGCATTCATCATAAACATAGTCAGAGTCCACAGTTCATGCAAAAGGCAGGAATGTGCTGCGTACTGCGTGCATTATGTAATAAAATTGACCATGAGTAATTCAGGCACACTGAGTGGACTCTCATGACATCAGAATGCTTGAATGCCAACACAGTCCCAGGAGGGTGGGTCGAATGTTCCAGGGGGATATGGGTGATGAAAGTTAGCCATGATCCCTGCTAACTTGCTTATAGTAGGTGATTAGCAATAAACACCACCTGCATCAGCCGATGTGCATCAGCAGCAGGCTTGCTAAACATAAGTAGCCTTCCATGATCACAGTTTACAGCATAGATGTAACACTAAAAAGCAGCTGGAATTACAATAAGTCTGTTGGATGAACCTTGAGGGCCTGCTTCTCAGAACAGTGTTTGTTTGTTTAATTGCACCCCACAGAACTCAATTTGCATGCAGAGCTGATGGAAAAGCTAGTCGTTCAGTACCCAAAATATGTTGCAAAGAACAAAATGTCTAGCCTTAACTTCAATTAGTTCAGTTCAAGGTCCACCAATCGTGAAAAAAAAGAACATGCATGCTAAAAAAAAACAAAAACGGGGCATTTAGGGCTCCACTTAACACAGGGTTAGGAGGAGAAAAATCTTGTGTGTTTGAGACAGGAATAAACTCACCATGAGAAAGAAATTCCTCCCTGAATGAGACATTCACGGCTAAAATTTCTAATTAGAGAGCACATAATAAAAGTGCTCCAATCTATTAATAAAATGTCCTTTGCAAAATCGCAAAACATTCTTTATCATCTTTCACCTCTCACTATTCAGTCAGTATCTTAAAAGTAAATTTTATGCCCATCTGGCTGAAGATTTGCTGGAGAGCATTACTGTTTAACTTAGACCATTACTGAGAGCATTACTGTTTAACTGCGCTAGTATGATTGTTTGATTTTGCCCGAGGCACCAATTCAGTTTAGATGAACCTGGATTCTGCATGTGATGTGGTGGACTATTTGACATTGCTGCCATGGTGTCAGCAGTTTGAATTTATAATGTTATACTGTTGACTGACTGATATACAGCCTCAAGATGTGATGTAGTATTGTGAATTCCTGCGCAACACATTTGGGTAAAGTGTTTAATTTTCTGTTTAAATTTTTTAGTAATCCTGAACTCAGTCCACCAAATTTAATGGAGTTAACACTGATGAGATCCTGTGGTGGTTTTTGCATAGAGCTGTGGGAACAGTTTAGCTTGTGTCAAACCATGTTGAGAAATCCAGAATGACTAAATCATGTTTGGTAATGAGAGGATCATTTGTGTAATGGAATTGACGGTGCAGTATGTTCTGTGTGTGACTCAAGGCTCAAGACTCAAGTTTAACATATGAATACTCTCCTTTGTTCATGTAGTCTATCTGCAACTTATCAAACACAGAGGAAAGCACAAACATGTATCTCCTTAGATAAGACTGCTCTGATCTGTGATGTTACATTTGTATAGTCAGGTTATACTATTAAAAAAAGAACTTGTTCATATAACATTTTGCCTGACAAATTCTTGAGGCAAAAGTGTTCCGAACCGTGTCACTCACAGGAGGGATGAAAAGCCATCAAAGAGAGGGGGGCACAAAATTATCTTTAAACATGTGGATAACGATGCACTTTGTCAGACACTCGCTCCTGAAAAGAACTAGTTTTGCACTTGGTTGTGCACACAAAAAGCGAAAGAGATCATTGGGTAGCAAATGAAAAAAAGAGAGCTTGAGAGAGAAGCTCAAACCCCACTTACAATCTCACCACCAAACAGCTGCCCATAACCGCATTAAGGGAGTATGAATGTCAGATTGTCAGTTTCAAAAAGTTACAGAAATTGCTGGACACTGCCTCCTAATTCAGATGGTGGAATCTATCTACACAGAGGTTGCAAGTATTGAAAACCCTAAAACCAAACACAAAAGGCTGAGCTGCTCTCAAAACTTTCTGTCACACAAATTGCACTGGAATTTACCTGATAATATTACATTACAACATTAAAACATTTAGAAACAATGACGCTAAGCCCGTCTTAAGAATTTGCAACTAGCATGTAATAAACTCCAATTAGTTCTTGGATGGAAAACAACATCAAGTTACCAAATATGAGTTCTAACCTTAAGTTGTACAAGAAATTCAATCTGTTTCCGGACTGACAACCATCAAACCACATCTTGAGTCTTGGAATAGCTCTGTAATTTCCTGACAAATAGCTTGCAAAATTTTAGGCTGCAGCTTCACACACTCACACTAATTTTCCCAAAATGGCACAGGACAGACAGCAGCAATTAACAAATCCAACGGGGTCAGAAAAGCACTTCTATCACTAATACTAACCCATGCAGTCGACAGTAGCGACATCGTTTTAGTCATCCAGCAAGACAGAAATTTGAGAGCTCTGTCTGCTTGGAAACAGATGGCAAGGCAGTTGGTGGGAATTTCGGCAATGCTCCCATACATGATCGGGGATAAGATTTACAGTTCTTGTGCACAGTCGCGTTCTTGCGATGTCATCATGGAGTCGAAGAGAGGAAGAGTTGAGGACATCCTGAGAAAGTCATCCATTTCACACACAAACCCATTTTTGATGCAGATTAATGAACACATGTTCCACTTGCACCTAACTTTTCAAACCAGACAGCTGCCATGCTGTGGTTGTTTTCTCCCAGTTCTACAAACTGTTTCTAACAGATCACAATCACAGAATTTCTCTCAACTTTGTATGAAAATACTGGATTTTCACCACTGTGATGGTGCAGGCAAATTTGTGTAACTTAGCATTTAGTTTGTCTTTATTCTATGAATATCAAGCCAGTGCAACAACATACAGTTTGCAAGCATGTTTGAACATCTCAAAGATTAAGGATGGTTAGAAATTGCCATCAATGTCTACAAAAATCCTGCGATTACTTCATAGCATCCAATATTTATCATATGTGTTTACCATTTGATGTGTTTATGCAAAGCTGAGCAGTATCAGACCTACATTAAATCCCTGACCAGGAGCAGGATCACAAAGCCAGATGAAATACGTGTTGAACAAACACTGGTTCATTCTGGATCAATGCACGATATAAAAAGGGGCCTAGCAAGGCCACATGAAAGAAAAAACAAAAATAGGGTAAAATCTTCAACTAGATGTTCTTCGTGTAGCAAAAATACAATCAATTCATTGATAAATCTAAGGGGTTCAGGGGATAAATAAATGCAACATAACTGAAGTAAAACTTAAGGTTATGTAACTTGTGTTCTGCCAACTTCAAAAAGTAAACTTCAAAGGTTCAGCTCTCTCAGTCTGCTGTGCTTCAGCAGAGGGTTCCCAATGTTAATTTTTTTCGTTGTTACGTGTAGTCACAAAAACCATCAAACGCTATGATGAAACTGAGTCTCATGAGGACCGTTCCAGGAAAGGACCAGCACACATTACTGCTTCAGAGAGTTCAACTAGCAGACACATCTCTGCATCAACTGTTCGGAGAAGACACAGAATCAGTTTTAGTGTGGTTTTCACATGAGAGGAATGTTTTAATTATTACAATAAAGAGAGATAAAAAAGGTGCAGGAGGATGAAGCGGAGAGCTATGCCGACAGCATCGTCTACAGACCATTGGCTCTGTAGGCAAACTGCAGGGGGTCCAGGAGTGGGTTAGTGATTGTTTTGAAGTGGGACAGCACAAGACGCTCAAATGACCTCATGACCACAAAGATCGTGGCAGCGAGTCTGTAGTTATTAAGTCCTGCAGTCCTTGTTTTGTGGGAACAAGGATGGACAGGGAGGAGGTCTTGGTACTTGGCATGTCTCCAGTGAGGTGATAAAGATGTCTGTGAACATCGAAGACAGCTGATCAGCAAAGTGCTTCAAGGTGGATGGAGAGACAGAGTCAGGTCCAGCTGCTTTGCAGGGGGTCTGCTTCTAGAAAAGCCTGTTAATATCCCTCTCCATGACAGAGTGAGTTGTTGCTGCGGTGGAGGGGAGGGGGCCTCTTAGGTGGGGGAGGTGGAGTTGGTGGGCTGGAGCTGGTGGGTGGATTCACGGGGGATGGTCTCAGGACTGTCCCATTGTCTTTCAAAACAACAGTAGAACTCATTCAGTTCACTGACCAGGCACAAGTTGTTAATGGAGTGGAGGGCTTTAGGTTTGTACTTGGTTATCTGTCTGAGCTCCTTCCAGACAGAAGCAGAGTCGTTGGCTGAGAACTTGTGTCGAATTTTCTCAGAGTGCAGTCATTTAGCTTCCCTCGCTGCCTTGCTGAACCTGTACTTTAACTCTCTGAACCTGTCCCCACTCCTAAACACTTCTTTCTTTCGTCACCTTAACTCTCTGAGTTTGGCTGTGAACCAGGGTTTGTCATTGTTAAAACTCAGCCTGGTGCATGATGGTTTTTGGTTCCAACAACCGTGTCTTTGTGAGACGCGTTGAATGGATGGTGTCTGCACATGTGGCCCCCACCACGAAGCTTGGAGGAGGAGGTGTGACGGTGAGGGGATGCTTTGCTGGTGACAATGCTGGCGACGTTGAAAATTCAAAGCACACTTAACCAACACGGCTACCATGCCATCCCATCTGGTTTGTGCTTCAGGGGACCATCATTTGTTTTCCAACAGAACAATAACCCAAAACACACCTCCAGGCTATGTAAAGGCTAAGAAGGAAAGTGATAGAGCAAGTAAACCTACTCTAGTAGAGCCCCAAATAAAAGTTTGAATCTGAAATTGAGCATAACGTGGCCTCCTGAACATCTCTCTCCCTCCCTCTCCTTCTGTTTACTTCAGCATGGATTACCCTGCCTCGTTATTGTTTCATGATGTTTGTATAGATTTTTGCTCATCTGTCATAACTGAAATCTGAGGGTTTTTTTTCCCATAATCCACGCTGCATTCATGCGCTATAATCCACTTTTACAGCCCTAATTAAGAAGTTATTTCACTAGACAGAGAGGAGATAATGGAGAAAGAGAGAAAGGTATCTGATACAGGGAAAATTTTGCTTTTAAGTTCCTTCACCTCAGGTGGAATGGCTAAAATTAACTGCTTCCTCTTGTGCCCCCTCTTTCCGTCTGGCTGCCATGAAAGGCCCTGACATAGCCGACTGAAAGCCTCAACAGGGTTTCCGATTTATTCTCAGCAAAAGACCATGGATCAAAAGAGATATGCAATTTCGAATATCAGAGAAAACACCGCAAGGGCTGTTTGTTAAGTGAAAACAATATGCTGGCTTGCACTTCAAAAGTGTCAGAGCACACAGACCTAGGCTTTCTAACAACGCTGCACTTAAGTCTTCAGGGATAAAATATTTTAAAACACTTTCTGGATTTTGCTATTGGAGAAAAATAGCCAGACCTGCCCAACTATCTGTTGAAATAGTAGAATGGTTCATCTGGCTGTACAATCATTCAAGACAGGCTGTATGTAATGTATACCCACAGCCAAAAATTAGAATCCACAGTTAAGTGTTAATTATCTTTGTATGATCGTGGACGCAGGTTCCACATGCTGATTTTGTTTTCACATTCACATTTTACAAGTCAACTAACAACTAGACATGTATATTTTAAATTTGAATAGAAAAAATAAGTCATTTACAAAGACAGCTAAATGTAAAAACTTCATAAGTCAAATTAATGCATCGGAGTTACAAGTATATGGCTCTCCATTCCCTTTTTGTGATGTCTGCACCTCAGGAAAAAAGGTGTGTATTTTCCTCACTCTATTGATCTTCCTGTTTTCAACGTCAGCCTTCACGACAAGCAACCACCAATTTGTTCACAGGAAAGTCACCACTTGAGAGGGACACTAGTTGATCCGTAACACCAGTACTCTGACTCCCCTTCCATCATCAGACTTTCTCTGCTGTTGTCTGTCTGATACCAGACCTGACAAATATACCATATCTCGTTTGTTGTGTGAAATATGCTTATAATGAGCAAAGCTAATGAGCTAGCATACTGCATTATCCCGGAGCTATCCTGGAGTGATTCTGCTGTTGCAATTACAGTTGGCAGTGATGCATTTATCACAACACTCTTGAAATAGGTGTTATTATGTTCAGGTTACAGTAAAAATCTGCACAGCATTTGAGCGAGAAGGCCACCTTTAAATTCTCTGTTCAGGAAAAGCCCTGATTTACTGGGACCTAGTAGTTTTATTAAATCATTCTGCCCTGCAGTGTGATCTATTCACTGTTAACGAGTATTTCTCGTTCTGGTATTTCTCAAGAGATAGCCCACCCCGAGACCTTAAACAGAGGGAACTCACATTCCAATCTCCAGCATGCAGAGAGAGGGCGAGGAAGGGGAAGGGAAACAGAAACACGGAGAAAAGGAGAAATGAAGACGAAGGAGAGGGAGGGGGAATGGGAGAGAGAAAGAGAAGGTGAGAGATGTGGACAGAAATGATGAGAATGTCAGAGCCCTGGCATGCTTTCCACAACAGGAAGGAAGCAAGACGAGAGGAAAAGGCACCATCAGTGATGGGAGATGGGAGGAGGGAATCGTGGGAGGTGGAGAGTAAAGAACTAGTGACAGAAGTGAGACAGAAGGGGAGGACGAGGCAGAGATGCAAGAGAGTAGCCGGATAAGGGAGGGGGACATAGTGAGGGAGGTCGTAAACAGGTAAGACCTCATTTTCAGCTCCTGTCAGCGCTAAGCATTGCATGTAGACAGTGAAAGTGCAAGCTGGCCAGCTATGAGATTAAAATGTCCTTTTTTTCCTGACTTTGCATTTGCCAGATTTCTCTCTCCATGTGCACTGCCAAAAATCTTGCCTGTTCCAGATATGCCTAGACTACACATTAGAGAATTTTTGAAAGAGTGACCACATCCTGATCACAGAGCATCTGATACAAATTTAAACCGCAAGATTTTGCTTGCAAGCACTAACTAAGGCCCTGGAGAAATCTTCATTTGAAACCCCCAATAAGAGCCTCTAGAGAACTTACAATGGAGAGGGATGAAGCCCTTTCCAAGACAAGTTTTAGCCAACTCCAGCTGCTTAATCCGGGAACACCTAGAGAGATGTTTCAGCTGCTCTACATCCCAAAAGCCCTTTGATAATCTTTTAGCTGCCCATCAGCAACCCTGACATTTTTCTTTTCTCCCACCTCCCCTTTAATTCGGCAGCTACATGCGTTGCAGAACATGTGCGCCTCCACCTACACACTCCATTTCAATAGCCTACTTAATATTATAAATGCAACACAGCCTCCAGATTTGCTCAGCCTTGGCATTCACATGCACCAACAAGGGAGGGCTGATGGCATGAGATGATCGAACTGCTAACACATGAGGGTTTTGACACAGCGACTGAGGTAGCCAAAGCAAAAGCGGACAAAGCAGCTGAAATGCTGTCTGGGAGGGAATATATCTCGAATGCTGCTGTTGTGTTTCAAGTTGAGAATTTGACCCACCCCGGCCACCCAATGAATAGAGATGAGATCTCTTTGACACGTCCATTTAGGACTTGTCAAAAGAGGAAGCAGAGTGTGTGTGTGTGTGTGTGTGTGTGTGTGTGTGTGTGTGTGTGTGTGTGTGTGTAAGCCCCCTGGAGGGCTGGAGCTGGTAGCCTGAGGACAGACTCCACAGGTTGATACGGCAGCAATAACAGAAGACAGAGCATCACCAGGGGGTCACTTACAATTAAAAATCCCTCTCAGGGTGTCATTAGGGCAGAGGAGAGCTGGGACACAAACATGGGCTAAAAAACTTGCATATATGCAAACTTTCAGGAGTGGTAGGACTTACTTGTCTCATTGCACCTAAAGCGTCACCTAAACCTATGAGTTTCAGTCACAGAACAGAGTTTGCTCATGCTGATGTTAAATCATTTGATGATCAAAGCCACCTTCATCTCTTAAATGTAGCACTGTTACATCACTACTCAAATCTGACTAGACTGTGCAGACGGCCATTTTGATTAATGAGATTGGTTTTGACAGAGCACTGGGAAGAAATCAGCTTTAACTTGAAATTTCCTGCAACTTCCCAGATGTGCATTGTTTTCTGCAGCTGTCGATCATGCATAATTATTCAGATTTGGATAACATACAAGCCTGGTTTTAGGAGTGACAATTCATAAACTTTCCCTGCAAAACCCAGCACCTCTCTGAAGGATTTCTATGTGGGATCCACACCTTGCAGGGCTGCAAATGTCCAAACAAACGACAGCAATGCATGGCAGCAAATGAAGACAGCAACAAACATGACTGTGCATTCATGAGAAAAGGCTCGTTAAAAGTAAGATATGATTTATCTGCCATGCATAAATCCTCTCTTTATGTCATCAAGTAAAAGATGGACATCGAGGTTGAGGATGGCAGGAAACACAGAATTGCGACTGCAGCATATTCTACAGCAAGCAGACATTTAACCAAACAACAATTAGCTTTATCTGATGGTCATTTTTGCTTTGGTTTCCTGTTTATTTAGGAGTGAATCTCCACATTTTAAACTGAGGATCAGTCTCATTGAGAAGCACAGAGGATGATATGTTAACTAAACGGTGGCTATAAAATGGAAAATGATTAGCTAACGAGATGACTGATGAAATATCTCGTTAAGACGCGGCTAATTAAATCAGATATTAGCTAGCGATGTTAACATTAACCGACAGCTAGCTTAACTTCTCTTCTGTAGTTTTCTTAACGAGGCGACACCTGAAATCTTTGTTAGCTCTCATAACCAAACACTGCAGCAAAATATCACACGAACCATTAATACTTAACTGTTATTAAGCAAATTAACGGTGTTCATATCGGTGTCAGTAAATAAGACTCACCTTTATTTATGTCCACCTTGTCGCGTTTCCCAGATGAAAATTAGCGCTCTCGTTGCTCGGTCACACGCAAACAAAAGCCGGTAAAGATAAATGAGTTGGTGGCAGAAAACCTCTCTGTCTCTTCACCTTTGTGTCTGTTGTTGTCCGTCCACTCAGTCGACCGCCTCTCGGTTTGTTCAAATCAGAAGTTCATCCAAAGTTGCAGCGCTTCGCTCCGCCTCGCCTCTCTCGGCTCCTCTCCGCGCTACTCTCGCGAGACGCACGAGAGCGGTGGTGCTAGTGGACGGCTAGTCTCGCGAGATGAGAGAGAGTGGACATGCAGATCTGCAGGTTGAGGGATGAGAGAGAGGGTGAAGCGTTGCTCTGGCAACAGAGTCGGATGGGCTTTTTCTCCTCCAGCAACTGGTGTTTGTGTGGCAGGTTTGGGTGCTGATGAGGACCAGGTAGCTGGTTTTGTTTGTCCATCCACCACAACCATCACAATCTGCATCAAATCTAAACCAGGACCCCTGATCACATGATGATCCATGACATCATAATAAGCCACATTTATATCTGTGTAGCATCTCATGCAGCTTCAGAGTCTGAAACAATCCAATAATCAGGTCAAAGGTTCATCAGTAATCTAATTACTCTAACCTCATGAATGCAAGTTCAATATCAACTCTCCTTTTTGCACCAACTCTTCAAGAAATGTATGAGACTTAAGCTGCTACATGTTTGATTTTCACTGCATTTGGTGGTTGTATCTAGTGCACAGTGGGTTTGTCAGAATCTTTTTGATGAAAACAGCTACTCACTGTGGCTCTTTGTGGAAATACGGCCGATGAGTGAAGTGAGACTAAACAACAATAGTGAAGTTGTGGGCTGTAAAACCAAAACAGTGAGCTGAAAGATGCTAAAATGCTCTGTATAGTTAAGGGGGAACTGAATAGTCAGGTGATCATTTTTTGTGGGATTGTCACTATGAATTATAACATCCTATTGCATTGATGAGTGGTAGCTAGATGATTAGGTAGAATTCCTAGAAGTAATTAGAAAAAACAATTAAATCACGCCACAGCTTTCCATTGACCCTGATAATGGATGCTCTGTAAACATTGCTGGGATGTTTTTTTCGACTGACTACAGATTCAAATCACATCTGTGACAGTAACTAGATATTAACTGTGACTATGAGAAACGTATCAAGACTGACGACAAACATTAAAAACCTAGTTCCATAGAAGTCACTATTAAACAGGGTTAGGGTGGTTCAATACCATTTAAAGTTGTTGCTGCAGGTCTGCTTTAGCAACTGAATTGTAAATTGTTCAGAGAAGTGAAGGAAGTATTCAGAACATTTTTAAAGTAAAGGTACCAAAACACATACTCATAAACACACAATAAATATTTCATTACAAGTAAAAGTTGTGTGGGTGTTTGATTAGAAATATTTCTTGTTCTAGGTATTTGTTGGAAGAAAATGTTGACCTCAATCAGACAACATGATTAACTATAGTTTATTTCCAAATTTTGCATAAGTAGTTGATTTAGTTAACTGTATTTAATCAAATATAAAAATGCTTGTTATGCAGGCAACTTTGCTTGTTAGTATTCTATGGCTATGCATTATACTATTGGGTCAATATTACTGATGCATTAATGTTTAGGTAGCATTTGTTGTGCTGAAAATAATTGAGGTGAACCAAATTCCAACTACCTGAACCCCTTGAAAAGTAGTGGGCTAGATTTAAAGTAGAAAAGAATCAATAAAGGATGGAAATCGATGCAGCAGAACCAGAGATATTGTATTCTTTATTTCTCGTCAAAACCTGCCACCTACATTACCCACAATGCACCTGGACCACCAACAGTTCAGTCTGAGATTCGGGCGTGTTATGTTAGCAACAACTTAACGTAGCCTGGAGCTGCTCGCTTCAAGCAGAGATGATGAGGAGGAGGCTACAGAGAGCTGGTCAGCTCACTTCTCACTAACTTCACACCTCCAGATTTTTTTCATTTTCAAACTTGTAGTCTTCAGACCCAAACAAGTGACATCATCTGAGCCAATTTATCAGACTTCGTGCGGCTCCCTGCAGAGACACAAACGGCTTTGTACCACTATCTTTTACCATTTGGTACCATATTTTCGCTACTGTTTATTTGTTGGCCTGAGGAAAAGCTAATCTATAATTGCATCTGAGCATCACTGAGATCTCCTCCTTTAATGAGGCTCCTTTTTTAAAACCTGTTCAGGGTAACCTATGTTTACCAAATTACCATTGCCGTGGGTGTTTATGCCATCCAACAAACAGCTTTTGCATAATGGCATAAACACATCACATCCATCCTTGTGCCAGATGACGGACATAAAAGAAAACAGCGATGTACATATCAGTCAGCAATACACAGGAAGGAAGATGCATTTACTGTATATACCTGAAAAGATTGATTATAACTTATATGCTGGGAGCCCAGTTTGCATATCCACCTTGCTTTCCTCACATACATTAATTATTTCAGCATAAAATTTTAATTAGATAAGAGAAAGAACACTGGCCTAATTAAAGCAGCTCAGCAGGTACCAACATAAGGAGTGGGTGAATTGGATGGGAGTCGCAGGAATTCATCACTCTCTCCTACATAATCACCTGTGAATAGTTACATTCTTGTTCTCTGTATTCTCTGTCCTCTGTCTGTCTTCTCTTCTCAGTAATTATTCATTCAGGGTCAGGTGACAGTAGTTCATATTCTCATCGTCATTTACTCAGTCTCTAAACATTTTTCCTCTGCTTTCCTTTCATTTCCACTTTCAATCCATGCATCCATTATTCTCAAATGTCATCCAGGATTACATAACAATCTAATAAAGACAAAGGAAAAAAGATTACCATCATTAAAACCTCTCTATTCCTGTAGCTCTACGGGTCCTAACACTACCCACCCCATTCTGTCACGGGATGGATATTTGTGTGGGCGGTTTGTATTGTTCTCTGCTGAAAAACTGCTCCCCGAGGATTAGCTGAAGTAGTCTAATTGGGTTAGCCACAGAATGAAATTCAACATGGATTAAAGCATAGAAAAGACACATCACTGACAATAAGTGACAATGAAACTTTACTGTTTGTTATGCCAATAAAATAGCGAGGCATCAGTTATTAGGGCGGCAGAAAACAGTGACAATTTGAGAACACTTAATTCATTCACTGGTGGAATTATGATGTTTACACTGCAGAAATGTTGAGTGTCTTTAATCAGTTTTATTAATGAGAACAATGCAAAACACTTCCTAAACTCCCTAAACTACTGTGACTGCATTATTAGATGAATGGCACAGACTGTACTGCCTCCTAAGACACTGACTCCTGAGGTAGAAGAGCGTGTGTGTGTGTGTGTGTGTGTGTCCTTCCGAGTGTGTGTCAATGATGCAACAAACACTTTAACAGCTGCTGACATTTCTTGCTGTCACCTTCCAGCTCATTTTCCACAAGTGAACAACTGAAATTGCAAGAGTGCAAAGAGAGAAAACCCTAGCAAGATGCCAACGTTATACTTCTAATGTGTGTAGTAAATAGTACATACAAGGATGCACCAATCCAACATTTTCTCTCCTGATATTGATTCTGATACCTCAACCTATGGTATTTGCTGATGAGTAAGAATCCAACACAATACTGATAAGAGAAACTGAATTTTTTAATGACACTGACATAAAAGCTGTATTCATAATGCTGTTATTGCAGTTTGTGCACAACAAAGTAATGTACTTAACAAAAGAAAAAAATAGCCTCCATTATCATTGTGCATTGCATTGTGGGACAACAGTGTCCTTCCAAAATGTTGTCACGTTTTCAGTGTGCAGTATTGTATTGCAAAAACAATATATGGTTATAATTTGTATGTAGTTCAGAATCCTATTTGTTTCCCATTTCCATCCTACATACTAATCATATACAGTATGTACTAGATACTAATTGTATTGTATCATCTTTGTTCTGTTAGTACACAATAAATCAATTAGTGTGTCCCAGTTCCATACTACATATTAACTGTGTACGGTGTTTGCTGTATGCTAATTGTCTTCGTATATTGTTTTGCAGTACATAACATAGCTGTTCTGTTTTGTACAGGAGAGGATGCAGGATGAGTCCTGATGGACGTGGATGAAACTTGGACTTTGGAACACCACAGCTAATTAAACATTAAAATCCTCCAAAGATGCCGTACTTATTATTTTGTTGTTTATTTATCTTTCTAAATCTTCATGGAGTTTTCACTGATTTGTTTTTAATGTTGTCCAACTTGCTCCTACATTTCCTTTGTGTACACAATAGTACGCTCCAACATCAAGCGTTTTTTTCAACTGATTTTTACTTGAATATAAACTTTTCCAATATGGACACATTAAAAAAATCAAAACGTAGTTTGTAGTGTGAAATTGGTACAAAGCAAAAGATAATGTTGCAGATCCTACTTGTTAGCAATGGAGGTCCCAGATTATCTTTAATTCCCTTTAATTTCATGAAGTATGGGGCCGTCTTTGCACTCGCAGCAACTTGGTCTACACCTCCATTATTTTCTTTCATGTTCTCTCTTGGTGGTATGATCGACGGCTCTGTGAGGAAGGAAAAAATCTTAATGAGGAAGGCTGTTTTTGAAGCTCGGTCCTATTTTCCCCACTCTTTAACAGCACCAGACGTGATGTTGTAATATCTGAGTGGGGGGACACTGCAGCAGCTGACTATTCCATTCTGTCTGAGATAAATTAAGATGTCAAGTATTGAAGTCAGACATGGGGGCGACCACCTATGGGATACATGACCGCGGTCACCCAGAGAGGGAGAGTGGAGGAATTCCTGGCTCCGTTACCCCTGGAAGCAGAGGAATGAAAAGAATGGGCCCCATTCACAAAGTTCCACTCAAGCGGCGCTCCTACACTAATAGAGATTGACATGAAGAAAGGCGACAAGTAGTTTTCACATACACTGGCTCTTTTGTCTCCTTCACTGAGGGGCATTATGCAGACAGTGTGCTCTCAAAATAGACAGAATTTGATGCGCTTGTTTTTCATAAGTGGAGACCACTGAGTCTTGATTGGAGTGTGTGTGTGTGCAATTAGTGTTTTGTTGCACGTTGTTTTTGTGAGGGTAAACTGAGTTATTCGCCTCAGCTGAGTGATTGGGAGACATTTTACGACTGACTGGAGGAGAAAAGCAACTCAGGATGCTGAGTCCAGTTGCTGTTTGCACGTGTTCAGACATGGACAACTCTTTTACATCTTTTTTTTCTCAGCTCTTAGATCTTGTCCAAGACTGTGGGACATTTTGAGCAAAGTGGATTTATCCCCCATGTTTGCCTAGAGAATATCAAATGCTATATACTAACTTCAGCATGCTGCCATACTCACAGAGACAATGTTGATATATTAATGTTGAGCTACTAATGTTTACTCTGTTTGTGTTCACCTGAGGGCAATAAAAATGTCATTAGTGTTGAAGGTATTTTGCTTGATGGTAGATGAATGGTTATTACAATTCATCCTGATAAAGCCAGAAACCACGTAAAAGTCTGAGCCACATTTCATGGCAATCAATTTGATAGTTGTTTGACTGAAAAGCTGGTTGTGGTTGAGGAAAAGTCAAGGGATCAAAAAGTCATTAGGAATCTTCCTCTGGACTCCCTGGATGTTGGCACCACATTTTGTGCCAATCCACCCTAAATATGTTGAGCTTTTTCACGGGATAAGAACAAACTTTGACCGATTTCTTAAAATGTATCATGTTGATACCATGACGTGGAACAGGATACAGGACACTTTAGAGAGTGGATGATTGGGTGGAGGTGGCATATTATCATAAAAATGTCCTAGTCTTACCGGTGCATGTGTTGGAGTCTGTAGCCTGGAGCATATGTCAGACGTACTACTCGGTTTGAAGCAGTTAGAGCTCTACAAATAAACCACTTCATCACAAGCCCTATGCTTTATTTGAACACACCTGTAAGTCCTGTCCACCAAGTTGAATGCCAGTTGCTAAAACAAACAGAGCAAAGACAAGACTAGGGAGGGGTTAATCATAAATGATTTACCATGTGTGTGTTTTGCGGGTGTAGCTTCAAACATATGACCAAAGTGTTGAATTTACTCAGTAAAAGTTAGAAATGAAAGCAAATTGAAGGCTTTCTTCTACTCTCATATCTATATTGTCTTTAAGTTTTCACATGCAAAACTGTTTGTTTGTAGCTGGATTTTATTCCTATGCAGCTAAAGCAACTTTGTAGAAGTCAAAGGTTGTGAAATGTTTCTCCACAGTTCATCTCATTGTCAGTGTTTCCTCAATGACAGGGACGCATTTGGATTATCATCATGCGTCATGCAGACTTCATCGGAGACACGTGCTACTTATTAAGAGACTAATAGATGAATGTATTGCATATATATTGTTCTCCATCTCTGCATGAGGTAATGGGTGAGGTGGCTTCTCGGAGGATTAACACTGGAGCTGCCTGTCAGAAGCTGCGCTGCACTATGATCTTTGCAATCCCAGCCTCTCTTTCTAGAGTACAGGAACTTAAGGAACTCTTTTAAGATATGTTTGAAAAGGCAGAGGCATAGACAGAATTCAACTTCAAAATACCTCCCATTTGGCAGGGCACACACACACACACACACACACACACACACACCTCCCCATGAAGAAAGCTGGAGCTCTGTGACTCACGCTGGTGTGAAAACACAGTGGAGAGGTGGGAGGATGACATCACAGCACCCTGCAGAAGAACAAGTGCCTCGGAGTTGGACCCCGATCAAGCATGCACATAAGGGCACATACACACACACACACACACACCTCTATATGTATATGTACACACTCTCCTCCTCCGCCGCCTCTCAATTGCACCAGCCGCCCCCGCCACACGTGCAAACAAGCACACACTGAACATTTCCTCACCAGAAATAACGTTGTCCTGAGGAGACATTGGAGTTGTTATGTTTTTGATTTCCAACTTCATGTTGGGTTGGCCACGACAAGGACACACTCTGACAGGATTTGGGGGCTGAGGTTGAAAAAAAAAGGAGAAGGTACCATTCACCTCAACCAATCTCCTGCATGTCTGTGTATCTGTATGTGTTATGCATTCAGTCTATGTTCACCCCCTGCTGCACGGGCCTGTGACGACAGCACGAGAGGAAAGGAAGTGTGATTAACTGACAAACAGAAATCCCCCCATACATACCACATTCAAATACTAACACTCACATGCTCAGTGCTTTTAACGCCATTGAAAGAAAGCAGCCCGGATCAAAGCTTGATCTGTGAGACAAGTTGCTGATGCAGTGATTCACCAACAAAAACACGTTTCCCCGTGCTTCCGACAAGCTCTGTGTCTTCCTTGGCAGTGATTAAAAATAGTTAACCAAAGGCAGACAAACACACGCTTGAGTCATGCAAACATGGTCGCTTTCGGCAAAAACAGTCTCAGCTCAGGTCAACTCAGTAGCTGGGATCGGATGCGATTGCTCAGTCATTATTGTCATTGTTTATGTGCACCTTGAACCTGCATCAGCAGATTTCAGCAAACAGAATAGTGATATATTATAAACTTATACATTTGATATGGAGAATGTGTGAGTTAGTTGGGTCTTTGCACATCCAGCAAACATGGAGCAACATTAGAAATCCTTTGGAGTCATGTTTCAGTCCAAGTCCAGTATTCATGCCTCCAACTCCTGAGACACATATCTGTCTTTTTAGCTCCACTAAATCTTCACTAGCTATTTGATTAGTTTGTTTATCCGCCATTTGTAGCTGGACAGGTAGCAAACAGTTGGTTAATCACGGCTGTTTTCACTGAGAACATCGACCTGTTGTTTCTAGTTTTGGAACTAAAGGGTTTAATTCCTTTAAATCACAAAATCCACACACTCAGAATTCCACAGGAAAACTGGTTATGTGATGCAATCAGTGCAATCAGGTGTCTTTCATGTGTATACAAAGGTGGGATGATGGGAGAACTGACTAATTTAAATTATTATGTTTTCAAGTGGCCCAAATTCTTAGTTTGAGAGTCTCTAGATTGAAATGCAACTGGGCAGAAATTCTTACTAGATTGATCCTGGAACGAGAAACTTTTAATTAGTTGTTTTGTTATGAACATCAAGTAACAAAGTTGTTTTGAGCTGCAGTGGTAAGATGGGAAATGTAGCATGGGATTGATGCTTAATTAGAATCAGAATCAAAATCTGTTTTATTTGCCGAGCACACAAAGAATGTGTCTCGGCATTTGCTCCACAAGATTGAAGAAAAAGAAAAAAGCCAAAGTAAGATGATAATAAATCATAAAATGAAACAGGAATAAGATTTTTAAAAAACACGATTGATTTACAGACGATGTATGACATATATGAGTGATGAACCGGATGACGTGTGCAATGAATAATTAAATTGAATAATAATGGAGGTGGAATCCAATGTTAAGTACAGGTAAATGACAAATGTGGAAGTGTCAAGTGCAGGATTAGATGGGGGATGTTGCAACTAATGAGACAGTAATATAACAGAGGAGATGGGATATGATGTGTAGTGTGGTCCAATTTGTTGAGAGCAGTTCAGCTTTTTAGTTGGACAACTTCTGGAAAGAAACTGTTCCTGTGTCTGCTAATGGGGGTTTTTGTGGATCTCAATCCAGGATGGGATGGGTCAGAGAAGATCTAGCCTGGTGGAGTGCAGCTGATCAATGGGGAGCAACTTGCAGATTCGACTGAGCGAATGATGATGATGCAGCTTGCGAGCGTCTGTTTGCTGCACTGTACCAGACCCTGATGGATGATGTGAGGATGGGCTCGATGACAGGAGTGAAGAACTGGATCACCACTGTCTCTTTGGCTGGTTGAGCTCCATCAGCTGTTTCAGGAAGGACACCCTCTGCTGGGCCTTCTTGGTTATGGGGCTTATGTTGATGCACCATTTAAGGTCCTGGGAGATGGTGGTGCCAAAATAGAGCAATATTAATCGCTTTTTTGGTGCCTTTGTGCATCTTATAAAGTTGATCTGCTTAAAATGTGAGCAAAAGGTATTTACACATCCAGAAGGTGGAGCATCACCGGCATTAATCTGAAGTTCAATATTCACTCAGCCTTCTCTTTCTCGATCTCTTTAACCACTAGATGCTCAACTGTATTCACCAGATTGTCACTAACTTTGTCTGTCTACTGTTTGCAGTTGGACAGGTTCTGGGTTTATCAGAGCTTCTTTTGCTGTAACAGCCACCTGCTGCTACTGGAAACAAGGCTGATAAGATCTTTGAGAGTGAACCAAGACAGTGAGCTGAGAAATGCTTACATGCTCCAGAAAGCAGAATCAGGTGATGGTTGTTTGTGGTTTGTTATGAGTGACACTGATCACATTACACAGAGACATTTGATGGATTGTTAACATAAAAGTATTGATCGGCGCAGCTTTAAATGAATCAATTCGCTCCAAGTTGCCTCATGTGTGAAAATAGAACGATGCAACATTTATTATTCTCAGAGAAACATGAAGGGCTACATTATTCATACCATCAATCCACTTTTCTCATCTCGAGTTTCCCATCATCTTAATAATTACAAGCTCTTTTCTCTTTGAACTAAGCGAAAGAGCTGACTATGAACTGCACAATGACTCTAAAGCATCGATGGCAATAAGAGAGGCAGCTTATCTCTGTTGCAGTTGTTTATAGGAGGGAGATGTTTCTGCAGCAGACTCCCTCCCTCCTTCCCACTCAGTTTGGTTTTTAGATATTGTTAAAGAGGATAGATGGAGGCGGTTCTCAAGAACACAGGTAGCTTTTAAAAGCACAGCACAGCCACAGGTGGTATGAGAAGATGGAGGACAAAATGATTCCACGTTAGATCTGGCTGTACAAGAAACCTTCCACCTACACTGCTACATCTGAATGTGTGATTTAGAGTCTATTTTCTCCTCTGATTTTCTGGCACGCTGTGACCATAAAGCTACAGCTCCATTTGGAATGGAGGCATTGGCGAGGATACTGGGAAATGCAGAGCAGAGAGGAGGAGGAAGGGAGGGGGGTGTCTGGGTCTGGCTTGGCAGGGTGCTACAGCAGTTAATTAAAGCTGCCGGGCAGGTATTTCAGGATCGGGAGTAGGTGTGTATGGAGGGCCTCCGGTGGCCTGAGCATGAAGTCGTCATCAAACGGGTGACAGCGGCTGTGAACGCTTGATTGTGCTGATTGTGACTGTGAATGAACAATGTTGCCGTCTCAATAGAGGTAATTTGATGAGGTTCATTTCTACACACGTGATCTTGGCCAGTGATACATTTGATAAATTTTCTTGTTTACTTGTTTATTAATTTTTTTTTGCTGGCCAGCTAAATTTTTGTTTTCTTGTGATCGTCATCATTCATTTTCTTCTTCTTCTTCTTCTTCTTCTTCTTCTTCATCTTCTTATTGTTGTTATATTCAAATGGCTAGTTGATAGACTGACTAATCTTTCAGCTGTGCTTATATACACTGTTTATAACAGATCAATCAATCAATATTCAATCAAACTATCCATATGTTTTGTGTGCAAAAATCTAGTAACTAAAGCTGCCAAATAATTGATAGTGAATAATTGTAGTGGAGTAAAAAGTACAATATTTCTCTCTGAAATGTTGTGAAAGTGCCATGAAAGAAAGGACAAATGAAAGTACAGATACTAGGACAGTACTTGAGTAAAATGTACTTAGTTACATTCCACCACTGACAGTGCTCCTGTCCTTTTATGTGCTTTATGTTCAAATACGCAAAAGTAATTTATTGTGTTAAAGTCACCTCAGTCCTCCAAAGACTTTTTTTCTGAGACCTGCAGCTACTTTATCAAACTGTATTTACACTCACCAATAAAACAACCTTTTACGGCTCTCTCTCGTTTTCCAGTCAACAGCTTGCTAGCGGACCTGCATGTCGACAGAACTGTACAAAGCTCAGTGTAAAGGTCAAAGGAATTCAGCTCCATCTCTCGTATGAACACGAGTGAACTCTCCCCTCTGTATTCTCTGCCTGTCTTCATCAGAGAGGTCATCTGCCTTTCTCCTGCGTTTCCTCCTTTATCACTTCCCCAGTTATTTCACCCCAACTCCCAAACATTCAGTCATTTACACTCACACACACACACACACACACACACACACACACACACCATATGGCCGAATGTCAGACAGCTACAAGACCTGGAGTAATGTTGTCTGGGATTGTGTTGCAGAAAATGATGATGATGATGCTTCTGCTCACAACAGCAACACTGAACTCCCTCCGTGTGTGTGTGTGTGTGTGTATGTGTGTGTGTGTGTGGGTGCTATGTGTCAGCGTGCAGGCCGACTTGTTGTTCTGTACGTGTGTCCGTGTGTCACTCAGCCCTGTGATAGATACTGAGCTGTCATATCTGTCAACCAGACAAAAGTTCCACATGCATATTCATCATTATGCTAATTCAACCCGAAGAGCTTTAATGAGTTCACAACGTTAACAACTCAGATTAGGTGATGAACAAAAGCTTTGCAGCTTTTTTTTCCCTTCTGTAATTCTTACTGAGAAAACACCATCACTGGCAACGAATGACAAATTTATATTACTATCATTTTTCTGTGAGCGCTAAATTAAAGTGTGGTGAACTAAAACTGTGGTTCAGGAATAAAGTGGGCATCAGGCAATTTAAAGTATTCAAACTATTTTAATAAAAGTGACCACCAGATGGCAATTACATGATTCTGTCTTAACTTGTGGTTCTGTTTGTTGTGGTAAATATTCCCTACGTAACACTGTAAACTAATAACTTTCTCACCACGTCACATTTTAAGTGCTGCACACTCTGAGCAAACTGAGGAGAAGAACAAGATAATGGGGTGAATCTGTCATCTAGTGGTCCAGTTGGGAAGTTTCTAAAAAGCTGCAAAGCATGAAATGTGAACCAGAGGAACAATCTGATTACTTTTCATTTGACTTGGCACGCATCCACCATATCATGATATAGATCGGGTTGATAGAGAGTAATAGAGTTGGGTTGCATGAGGATAAATGGCTGTGGTCATATCTGCTGCAGACTGGAAATCATGTTTGAGTAACATTAATACAGTGCACAATGAAATGGTTTTATCCAGCTGGAAACAGATGGAATCAGAAACCACAACAATTAAATGGAAATTAATATCGTTAAACTGTTGATGGAGATGTGAAGAGAATGGTGCCTCTGTTCTACATATACTTTGGGCAAGCTCTTAAACATTGATGGAATAATATCCAGATTTTTTTGAAGTCCTCAAGAAAACTGTTGGACAAGCTTGATCAATATATCTGTTCCAGTGGTCTTCTCTGTTTAAACCTGGGGAAGAAGTTGTGTGTTTATTTTTACTATATTTTGTATGTGTTTATTACTGATGGGTCTCGTATGAAGTGAAATGTCCTTGTTTGTCTTTGTTCCCTTTCAAAAAAATGTTCATTCAAAAAACCTGCACCTGTTTTTCTACACTGAAGGGAATTATTGATTTTGGGTCAAGAGTAGTTTGACCAAAAAGAAGAAAAGAAAAAAAAACTTTAGGTCCACTTACTAGTGTTTTCCAGCCTTTCAGACACACTTCAGTTACAACCTGTTGTCATACTTGGGTAGTATTGGATTTTCAAGATGTTCTGCTTTACTGTGATGAAGTAATTCACTTAGTTATAGCCAGGGGACGTTCAGTACTTCTGTATCTCCATCTCATATCAAAGGGTTCCTGCGTTTCAACATAACCAAGAAAACACACCGAGTCATAAATCTGCAAGTATTTACTCATAAACATCTGACATCTTTTCTCCAAGAATAACATGTTGCATTTTACATGTTGCATGTAATATATTTCCACAAATACAAGTTGAAGTCATCTAAAAGAAAGAAAAAAAAAATAGTTCTTGAAAACAACACAGATACATTGTGGATCTGGAGCTTAGTCCAGAACATCATTCAGTACAACATACTGCCATTTCATACAGTGCACATATTAACAACTGTTTTTGAGTAGCATTTATTTTACTAAGTTGCAAAAGATGTAGCCAAAGTTTGTCCAGTGATGGTCATTCTGTTTAAATCTCCAACAGGCAACTCTGGTCAAATGCTTGAATACTTGTATTACGGTCAGTTGATTATTAACTTCACTGAAGTTGCAATAAAAGAAAGGAAAGAAGAGTGGATCGCATGCAAAACTCTCACTTGTCCCTCGTTAAGTCTGAAGGGGGAAAAAAGAAACGGCATCTTCACTGGACTCAACACAGTGAGAAAAAGGACATGATGACCAAGACATTATCATATTCACAGAGGGAATATTTCAGACCATCTAGAATATCACTGTGGACTTTTTTTTTTTATACAGCCCTCTAATGATAATACAGTAAATTAATGGCGTATCGATCTACAATGCTTTGAAAAACCTGGTATGTACAATGCAATGGGCAGTTATCAAATCATCTCTACTGGAGGATATTTTCTGTTATAAACAAAGACTATAAAATGAAAAATATCTTCAGATTGCTACAGGGAAATTGAATCCTCTCTCTAAACATTTCCCTCAATCAACCACTTATAATTTACTTGACTGCAAATTATCAGAGTGGATGTTTGGTCTTAGATGGATGAAATTACAAGCTGCAAAACTTGCCAACATTTGCATGAAAACAATAAAAGAAAATAACAAAAAAAAAGGCTGCATATATTTAGAATAATTTCATTGCATTAAAGGTGGCAATGCAAGTGCAATTACAACCAAAAACATGTAAGAAAAGAAAATGAACTAACATAACTTAACTCTGAACACCTCTCCAGTGTGTGTGCTGTTTTTGCAATGCATGTAGCACCCTCTTGTGGTATAACTCTTACACTACATCTAATGCATTCAATAGTACAAAGGCTATGGGTGCAGGAGTGTTAATACCCACATAATGGAAAACACTAAAGGGGTGGATGAAGGCCAAACGTATGCAATCACATTGTTAATTTGCAAGGCACTCAGCCCTATGATCAATATCAGAGAAATAATGTGAAATACAACATTGTGAAAAGTTTCAAGTCAGTGGTAGACAATTCCAAGTCCTTCCCTATCCTCTACATCAGGACACTGTACAAATCACGTAAGAAAGGATGATAAAATCTTCATTTCCAGCTCTCCTGGAAGTTTTGTATTCAGCCTTTTCAACTGTACGCCAATTGTAGTGGATAGAGATTGTATTTGGTTACATCAAAAACACTGAACTGAGCAGGAATTAGTGCTTTAGACGATGAACATTCGGTCCCGCTGAGGTAAGCCTTGACATTTGGACCATCGTTGGTTTATTCACCACACACTTGGCACTTTTTGGCAAAATGTTTCCACCGTTGTCCTTGAAAATGCTCTCAAATGCCTCATTAGTGTTTTTTGGCAAAGCTGAGAAAAACAGAGGGACACAGCTGGTTTGAAAATTGCAGCTCGATGTTCCTCTAGATTTCAACTAAAGACAAAAAGGAGACACATTTTGCCCAGAATGTGCAAAGTGTCTGGTGATAACATACTATATTTTCAACGTAAATGATTTCTTTAACACCAGCAGCCTTTGCCTTGGTCGCCCGCCGCACCGTCACAGAGTCCTTCCTCTTCCTCCAGAGCAGCGAGATTGATGTCGTCGTTAATGGACATCCGGAGAAGATCCAGGTCCTTTTTATTGGCTGCCAGCACCTGTTCGGCCAAACGTGTGAAAGTCTTGGAGAGAAACACAGCCGGAGGATAACAACAAGACGAGAGAGAGATAATTGAGATAATTGAGTAATTTCCTGCCATTTTATAATCATGACTGCATGCATTGCTTTAATGGTGTCACTGTTGTGAACACAGGCATGAAATTCTTTTTGAGCAGTGGCGCTCCAGATCAGCTCACCTCTGTTATATTATGGTTGGTGAAGGCACTTGTCTCAAAGAAGTCCATACCATAAGCCTTGGCCAGCTGAAAGACAGAGATCAGCGACATATTTTGAACCAGGAGAAGTGACTAGTTATTTCCTTTCACACAGGTGCAGTGTGATCTGCTCTCAGATGCAGCCGTGTGTTCGAGTGCAGCCTTTCATGGAAAATGTGAGGCAATGTGAGGCAACGGGAGCTGAAGCATTACTCAGGTTTTGTCTGAGGTTGGCTCGGTGCTTCATGGCCTTTAGAGCTCGTTAATGGTCGAGACACAAACCCATACTGCATCAGGTTTCTATATCAGCACTGACACCAAGTCCAAATGGTCCCACTGTTTGGTGAACTCAGAGCCAAAGTCTGTACCAGAAACCAAACCAAGAAAGAAGCTTTCTGAGCACTAAACTAAAAATGAATCCAATGATTACAAGCTTTTGGGACACAGTAAAATAATAGTTCAACATTTTGGGAAATGCCAAGAGTAAGATAAGCCAATAAAAACCTCTGAAGCTCACTAATTCACATGCTGTATCTGGAACAGCCAGGTGCAGCGACTTGCCAGAGTTTTGTAGTTACAGCGAGGCTGCCAGACAAAAGTTGGAGACGCTGCACAGAAGTGGATGGATAAACAGCACCTAACTCACTTTAAAACAACACATTTTCATTTTTAGGTTTACAGATTAAACAAAAGGGATCTAACATGTTATTTAGTGAGCCGTAGAGACGATGTTTCCTCCTGCTTCCAGTCTTTAAGCTAAACTAACAGCCTCCAGGCTCCAGCTCTGTAATGAATGCAGACATGAAAGTTTTATCAACCCTCTCATCTAATAAATAAGAAAGCAACTCTAGAAACAATTCCTTCAATATAACAATCAAACTTTGACTGAAAACAGCTGCAATACAAAACACGTTTTTGTTGACCTCTGAGACAAGCTTTTGGTGAACTAATATAACTCAAAGAAATCCAGAAATCTCAGTGGTTTTGAGCAACTGAAGCCAAACATTACAAACACCAGCTTCATAATAATGTTTTTTAGAACGTTACTTTTCACCCAAGACAATAAAAATCTGATCTTCAGGGACCCACCTTGATACCTTGCTCTTTGGCCACCTGCCTCTTGTCCACCTCGTCCGACTTATTCCCTACGAGGATCTTCTGGACCTTGTCTGGAGCGTACTGGAGGATAGAAAGGAAATGAGGGACATTTACCGATAAGGAAGAAGAATAAAAACAAAATTAAAGAGGTAGGAAGAGAGAGAGATTTCAAATGTCAAGAGAATACAGAGGGGAGAAAACACAGGAGGGACAGCGCACAGGAAATGAGACCTAGATTAAACGTAAGTGGGAAGCGTGCCAAGATCAATAGAGTTTATATTCTTACAGACCCGTGGAGGAAATTAGGTCCATAATGACTAAATTAATAGAATAAAATCATCTGGGAAATGACAGGGGGAAGCAGGGTAGACCAAATTGCTTTATGATTAAAAAAAAAATGTGACTGCAAGAAGAAAAAAATGTTCCACGCTCCAGTATTTACGACTACATGCTTAAAAATATGGTGACTGGTATTTGAAAGTGAAGATGGAGCATAATCAACACGGTGAAGCATTGTCCGTCAGGCCAGGGCATTTGGTTTTTATCACACCATGTCAGGCATCTGTTCTTTGTCAACCTGGGGCCTCGGCTCAGTAAGTGCTTTTGTCAGTTTTGCCCTTTCTACAATGCAGGAAATAATGCCCGCTGATCTGAAATCCCTCGTCTCTGTGACTCACCTCGTCCACGTCGCTGGCCCACTTCATGATGTGCTGGAAGGAGCGCTCGCTCGTGATATCGTAAACCAGGAAGATTCCCTGAAGAGACACGTGCAAAGATTTAAAAAGCAGATGAGACGCAGTGCTTTTTAAAGCTATTTGGGGTCATGTTTAAAAAATGTTCTCGGTTTCTCGATCCTTCAAAGCTGCATTTTGAAATCAATACATTTGGAAACCTTAATACGGTTCCTGTAAACAAACCAGGCCACCACTTAGAAAGTTGGCAGCCTCCACCAACAATTCATTTTGCTTTGTAAGCCAGTGGCGGATGAGAGATTTGCTGAATTGTTTTAAAGCACAAAACAGGAACAGGTCACTTTTCTTCCAATTTCATTGCCAGTTTCTGGTAAATGGACAATTCAATTTGAGCCAGTTTAAACTCCTTAGCAGCTCAAAGCCAAGAAAAAATCCATACACAACAATGCGAGGGTGGTGGTGGTGGTGGTGGTGGTGGTGGTGTGTGGCCGAGGAGACATGGTCCTCTCAGGGGGGGAAGGAGGGACATGTGGGCTTTTTAATATGAGAAACAGGACACTGATGTGAAATCAAATCTTCATATTGATGTTTTAAAGCATCTTTGCCTCCTTTAAAGGCACATGATTTTTTCTTGTATAAGTAACAAATTCCAAAATGTATTAGATTTAAATTTGTTATTCTACTCTGCAGTCACAATATTGAACGCATGTGTGTAAAATCCTTTCCAGCAGCAGAGGAGATTTGGGGTCAAATACCTGTGCTCGTCTGTAGTACTGCTTAGTGATGGTCTGGTATCTTTCCTGGCCTGCGGTGTCCCTGCAAACGTACACGGATACATTTGTGAGATTATAACAACATGACCAGGACAATAGCAGGACTTTACAGACGAACTAATGTCATGAATCCTCATCCACCTGATGCACCCCCCTCAAAATAATTTGACCAGATACCTAAAATATCACTGTCCAATATAAACCATGTATCTCTAAATATCAAAGCATTGTTTTAGGCTGAAGTGGGTTGTAGAGCCATACTAACTTGTCAATCTGTTGGTCCACAGCTTTGATCCAGACTGAAATATCTCGACAACTATTGGATGGATGGCTATATGCTACAGATTCAAGCTCCCTAGAAATAAAATCTTAGCACTTTGATAGTTACTAACTTTTCATCTAACACAGCCTCCAGGTCAAATTTTAAATGTGGCCAATACTTTGGTTCACGATCAAATGCCTGGAAACTAACAGCATTCCCACAGCTAAATATAAACATATTGAAATGCATACATGAAATCCAATGTAATTTTACCTTAAACTGCTGAAATCAGTTTACAAAATATTGTGTCATATTGTGCAATAATGTGCAAGTTTGTCATTGTACAACTGAAAATTCCCCCAACATTGCTAAAACTTCATAATTCCCCCAAAAAATACAGATGGCATGATCTGAGTGGAAGTTATAACTCTGAACATGATCAATTATATAACCATAAGCTTTGATAGTCGTAGCATAATTGCAAATAAATAATATCCCCTCTGTCAGAACTGTGTAATATCTAATAGCATGTTGTCAATCTCATGGACAAGGCCTCCCAACATGGTGCCACTATCTTACCATATCTGTATCCGTACTTTGATACCATCTATTACTAGTGTCTTCATTTTGAAGTCGACTCCTGTAAGAGAGAGAAGATAAGGTTAGGAAGCACAATATTACATTCAGAGAGGAGCTCAATATGTGTTTGATATTCCTGCAGACCTGTGCTCAGGCTAAATGATCTGAATGTTTCAGAAGAGCATTTGCACTTTCCATCCAATAAGTGACTGAAATCAATTAACCCAGCGTGTCTCTTACAGACCGAGCTTCACCAGTCTGTGCTGCAGCTTTGTAACATCATAGAGGGCATTAATGCAACCAGAGCTGCATCATCCCCGTATAATCAGCCTGTTAGAAGATTGGGCTAATGATCCGGCGAGCTGAGTCCTCGTTTAGTTCAGTCCTCTGCATCGATCACATGGGAGGTGAAATAAGGGAGAAGGGCAAAACGAGAGCTAACGCCACAGAGGAGCAGATGAGAGAAAAGAAGCAGGGCTGATGTGGGGAGGGGGGGTCACTCACACTCCAGTGATCTCTGATCTATCTCAGACGACCGACTGTGATATTCTTCACAGACAGAAAATCACAGGCAGGGCCAATATTTTATTTCTATCAGGACTCGGCCTGTGTTCATTTTGTGAAGGCCTGAATCGATAGTGATATACTTGAACAGGAGTTGCTGATAGTTAATATTTTCTGCTGTTGCTACGTTGTTTTTATTCTATGTTTTTATAAGAAAAACTAAATCCACAAATCAATTGCTTCCCCGGAAATTTTGTCAGGGTAGACCGTTAGACATTTTAAGTCTCTATCTACTGCCAGTGCTTTTTAGAAGTCTAATTCCCCGACCTCATTAAAAATCTTTCACAAGACACCAACCAAACTCTGCATAATTTTCTCAGCATTTAAAAAAGCACTAATTTCACTCTTTCGCACTTCATTGCCCCTCATCATGGTCTAAATGTTGTTTCAAGTCTTTTAATCTGAATGAGGATACAAAATTCTTTTTAGTTGCCTCTAAACAGTCAAATTTAAAGATGTTTAGTCTAAAAAAGCCTTAAAAACTGCAGCATGTGTAAATTGTCAAATGTAAACTCCCAGAAATCTTAAAGAGGATCCTCTTCTTTACTACTAACAATAATAATAATGAACAATATAAATAAATGATAAATACAATGATCTTGACAAGATACAATAAAAATGCCTAAATAGCAGAATCAACAATAATTAAATGTATCAGTTTAACCATTAACCCTCTATTAAATTCTCTTTATCTTGTCTCCTTTCTCCTCAAACTAATGCATTCAAGTCGATATAAAGTGAATCCACAGGCTTCTATAGACCACGCTAATCCCTGAGAAATCAATTAGCAGTTCATCCCAATTAACCTGACACTTGACACCCGTGTGTCACAGCCGGCATCACGCTCAGAGAAAGAGCTCCTGAGTCCAATCGATTCATATAACGGGAAGAAAGCGCTGCTCGTGGGTTTCACAGCTGCATTTCTGCAAGGTCTGTATTCCAGGAGACTGACATAAGGAAACAGCTGACAGATGTACTATAGCTGGACCGGCTTGTTTCACTGTGTGTTTGCTGAGAACAAGCCGGAGTAAAGCGAAGAGTCCGCCGAGGCTGGAGCTCACTGTCATGACAGCGTGAGGCCTCATTTAAATCGTGAGGCGGCCTTTGCCTTTGACTGGAGAGCATTCAGAGCAAGACTAAGTGAAAGGTCAGCATAACAATCAGTGGCTTGCTTTGCCCCAGGCTCGAGAAGAGAGAGCGGAGATAATGAAAAAGAGGCCGTCTCCCTGCATCATTGTCCGGCTGTATTAGCACTGCATTAAGCTCGAAGTCGTCCATGCAAACAGCAATGGCTCAAATATGACATGCAGATATGGACAAATGGATTCTCCGGCTGTACTGTGGGAGTCTATAAAGTTGGGAAAAAAATCGAGATAACTACACAGACAAGTTATACGAGGTTAAATAAAAATCAGCAGCAAGTCTGTCCAACATTTTGAGTTCTATTTAGAAAAAAAAACAAAGGCTGCTTCAACCCACACTGTCTGCTTCCTGCAGTTAAACGGTATCGGCACCGATCTGATCGCTCTGCATTGTTTTATAACAGACGAGCACAATGGGGCCGTTTTACAGAACCAGAAACAGTGAATGAAGCCCAGGCTGTTGTGAAGGTATAAAAAAATGTCTCTCGTTATTAGAGGTTTGATGTTGAAATTGTTCTGGGTGTTTTCATCACTGCCACAGACCTGCAGATCACACTGGCTGCATAGTTGCTCCATTTGCATGAGAGGTTGTATAGAAAGTCCTGAATGTTACAGGATGGATTAGAGGTGGATGCATGTGATCTGCAGCCAAAAATGTTCAAGATCAGCCATCAGTATCATGGTGCCAATATCTGCAATCAGAGAAGACAGATCTGCAACACATGAGTCTGCAGGCTTGTAAATGTAAACTGAAATCTAGTGCACTTGATCAACAGATTGTACAGACTTTTACTACTGTTTGATAAGTTTTGATTGAGTTACGTTTTTTTGATTTGTTAGTTTATGTACCACAACTCCTGATACTGAGTGGATCATCCTGGTGAAATCAACCAAACTAAATTGTGTCTGTGGGACTTCACCATAATTTTCCTGAAAACCAAACTTTGCATCTTCAGCTGACTGAAAGTAATTTGGCTGTTAGAGTTTTAAAAAAGTTAAATCCTAAACAGCACGAAAAAAAAGCCATTCTGCAGATTTTCCCTCTTCTCCTCTGTGACAATGGAGACGAGCGCAATGTGTGAGGACAGACAGCAGTTAATTTAACATGGCAGCATTTCACAATCAGCCGTGTGAAAGCCATGTAAAAACGAATGGGTACACACCCAAAATTGGCTCGACTAATTACCAGGATGGCTGTGTTCGGCTGTGCAAGACGGATTAGGCGGCGACACGTGTCGGTGTGCTGTAGGTAACGGTGACAGGCTCGCTAATGGACGGACGGATGGATGCTCTGGCACTGACACACATTCACTGGGGAATGGCTCTGTCACCCGTGGTTATCATTACAGAGCAGAGGACAGCCAACAATTGTCAGCAGCTGCTCTTTAGGACGCCGCAGGACAAGGGACAAACGTTTGTTTCCAATTATGAACTTGCCATCAATCTGTGCTGAACAATTAGGCTTCGTGTTGACCTCCTGTATGAAGTGAAACATGTTTAATGACTCATAGTGATTATTTCATGTCAAAACAGTTTGACACAGCGTCATTATTCAGATCAGGATTTGAGTCAAACCCATAATTGGAAACTGAACTAACTTTGCAAAAAATTCCAAAATATTTTTTAAAAAGAGATTCAGAGAAAACTCATTTTCAGGCTGTACTTGAGCATAAATCAATATATCAGTATGTCTGTGTATATTAGGCTCAAACAATTTCAGTACAGAAATGCTAAAGATATACACTCTTTGTGTCCAGTTTATTAGGTACACCTGTACAGTCTAATGCAAACCGATACAACTGTTCAGTCTTAAATTGCAAATTTCCCCACTGTGGGACGAATAAAGGTTTATCTTATCTTATCTTATCTTAAAGTTTATTTTTATGACGCACTAAAAAATGTCTTTATCAGCTGTAAAATGTTTTGCTCATTACAAACACATTTAAAAGATCCTTATTAAAAGTTTTAATGTCAAAGGGGAACTCCTCTGACTTTATAAATCAAATTCTGTCTGCAGGTCTTCAGGAGTAATACTACGTATGCGAAAATAAAAATGTGATTGATCATCATGTTGCATTGTGGGTAAAGCAGGCACCAAGTTTTGACAAGAGGAATGTGAAAAATAAAAAAATACAACCTCTCCATCTCTGCTGCATCAATGTTCATCTTGTTCATATTTACACATTGATAGTCAGGCTTCTACATCTCATGATTTAAAAGTTGTGTGGAAAACTGACCATATGGTAGCTCTGCTGCTCCAGATCCACACAAACAAAACAAACTTGTTCCTTTGTTCATGGCCTCAATTTCCAACAAATTTCATTGACTTATTTTTGTATTTTTGGGGCATTTTGATGTCTTTTTTTAGAGACACTCAGTGGGGAGATGACAGAAAATGAGGAAAGAGAGATATACAACAAAAGCCTGAGGCCAGACACAAATCAGGGACGCTGTGGTTTATGATCGGCATCTTCACCCCGAGGCCAAGCGTGTTCAGCACTTCTTCACATCTCCTGCTACTGTAACTGACAGACAAACAAACAAGAGGAACACTACTACAACAAGAGATATAAGATCACACCTCTCGTGTTCCTAGAAATCCAGGATGAACGACTACGACAGCACCATTGATTTCTTTCATGGCCTCTTTATGAGATGATAAGCAGCTGTGGCGACTTTGACCCGAGCCTCTGGACTAATGAGCTCTTCAAGCAGCAGCCGGCAGAGTGTACGACCGTAACGCCGCTGGGATTGCCACCACGAAAACAGCTGCTTATTGAGCTATGATATAGGGCAGGGCCGGGCTCGTACTTTACAGACCCTGTGACAGCCAGGTGCTCCGAGGAGTCCGGTGACGAGGTGGCGGTGAGGAAGATTAAACCCAGCAGCGTGACTGAATGCCATTACTAAATCATCTCCACAGCTGCTCTTTGCCAGAGATATGTGCACTATGGGCTTAGATGAAAGTCTTATGAGGAACAGAGTGACCTGTTAAAATAAAATGAGATGCCTGGATGAGCGAGGGCATATTAGTCCTTCAGGTAAAATGAAAATTCCTGCTGCTCCAAATGTTTTTGGACTAGTTTGGTTTTTACAGATATTGAAGGTGGAACTGCAGAGTGAAAGTTGAAGCTTTTATTTTATAGCGAGCTGTAACCAGGGAATAAAGTCGTGTCCTGTGTTGATCCTGTAGGCAGGTGTGCTTTTTATTGTTATCTGTAAATTTTCTATGTATGACATTATCAGCAAATGGCCTTGGTGGATCAAATGAAAGACAAAAATCTGGCCTCAAATTTGAATGCAGGTCTTGCTCTGTGGTTTCAACACTCTTTCTTTTATGTGGGAAACTCCTTGTCTGAATGCAAACCCAGACCGTCCTTCACTTTCTTGTGGATTGCAGAAATAATGCACAGAACCAAAAAGTTAAAATATATATCTGCTGTACTTTATGTCGTCTTTAAACACTATTTACTGTGTGAATGTAAAGTTTCCCATTGACCTGTGGTAAATGCCAAAAAAGTATTGAAAGCACCTAAGAAAACCATGTTGAACCCAAATGAGTATAAAATTTTCAAAATGCTTGATGAAACAAACAACTCTGGAAATACTGGGCGCCTCTGTCTAACTCTGTCCAAAGCCTTGACTTCAACCTATCCAACACATTTGGGATGAGCTGAAATGGTGTTCTTGAGGCTGAAAGGGAGCAAATCCCTGCAGCCAGTGTCCGAAATCTTGTGTTAACAGAAGAGTGGAGGTGGTTATAGCAGCATATTAAAGTCCATGGTTTTGGAATAAGATGGTCATCAATCACGTAGGAGTAATGTTTGCATCTGCTCATCATCAAACTGTTTGCTTGGATCCTCAGTGTGTCAAATTTTGGATGTTTTTTGTATGCATAACTGCAGGAAAATAATAAATAAGACTTGCATCCACTTCTTCTCCTATAATGTTTTTGGAAAAACTTGAGAAGCTTTGTTAATACAACCCCCCATAGGTGAGAGGTCCCAGCAGTTTTGGAGATAATTAGAGCAAAAACTGAACGAGTGGACTGTAACAGGAAACTGATGAATTATGGAGCGACCCATGAGGGGGGGACATGGGAGAGAATTTATATCCTTCTGTCACCGTGAAGGTTGGGAAATTATTTATTGATCCTCCACGGGAGAGCACTGATGGTGGTCACTCTTGATCTCTCTCTCTCTTTGGATTTTGTTTTGTCTGAGAAGATGAGTTTGAATTATCGCAGGCCCATGAAAGACCTCCCAGCATGGCTTATAGACACAGTCTGCAGCCCACAACTGTTCAGTCCGACATAATTATCTAGACTGCATCTCCTGCACTGACACAAGAGTCTGATTTCCGAGCATCCAGCTGTGGTTTTGAACAGTTGGTGCACTGAAATAAAAGCACACAAAGATCACTACATGCCGACGGGTCAGACCTTTCTTGAAAGAGACTTTAGAAAGGTCTGCAATGTACCATATAAACACACTCTACAGGGAAGAAGTTTCCTGTAGAGTGCTATAGGTGCACGACTTAAAATAGCACTGCAGGCTTAGTAAGCATGTGAGCATACATATATCATTCCTGGTTGGAGCAGGTGAAGGAACAAAAAGCGTTTAAAGTTCAGTGTGATGAGTCTAGAACCTGACTTTGAGCTTCAGGCTGTGTCTGTTGGGTGTTTGCAGGGTTCAAAATCATAACAGCTTTGAAATTACTACAAAAGCTTCCAGGCAAACACACCAGTGGTCCAAAAAACATTAATAAATTATGTTGAAATTAATAATTAATGGTGCAATTGTACTCTCCCTGTCTTTTCTGTTAGATCTTTCCCAGCACCATCTGTCTGCAAATCCCAGCGTGACCACCAGTTTCAGGATTTATTGTCTTGACCTTATTTGAACATGTTCAATAAAAAGTCAGCGATCCATCACAACCTGGAGGAACATTTCCTGGCTTTAACTTCCTGCTCCAACCACAGGGATGTCTGTATTTTGTCCTCTCTATATCATGGTTAATTACTACAAACAGTGTCAGAAAGTCGTGGCTGCCTCGAAGAACTGGAGCTCGCTGGGAGAGAATATCTCTGTATAGCTGAACACACACACAAACATACACATAGAAAGGACAACCGCAGCATGTGGATAAAGAACTGGGCTTACTGTACATCCTTACTTCCCTCGCCTCAAAGTGAAGCATGGTAATGCGTCTGTCATGCTCTTCACTCTGAATCCAAACTATAGAGGTAGATATACTCCACAGCCCATTTTAACTATAAGGAAAGGCTGGGTTGGCTTTGCTGAGTCAATCTGTAAATCCCAGACCACAGGTAGGAAGAGGTGCCGTTCATCTGCTCTATATACTGAATTAAAAGAAGCTGAAATTGAAGAGTTTTTCTTGTTAATCAATGAATCGTGAAGAGAATGGTATAAATAATAGTAGATGGGGAAAAAAATCATTTACAATCATTTACCCGATCCCAAGCTGAAGCCTTTAAATTCAATTTTCCGAAACAGATATTCAGTTTACTGTGATTGAAGGATGAATCTGAAACCATCAAATGTTTTGCATGGAAACCAATCCAAAAAATAAATAGTTCAGAATAGTTGCTGATACATTTGCTGTCGATCGACTATAGTCGTGTTTCTTCCCTTTTTTTTTTTTTTTTTTTTTTTTGGCAGGAAGGATTTGAGCCTGGGTCTGGGATTCCTCAAAAATGTTTTCTAAAAAAAGATTTTGTCTTATTATGAGCACAGTGAACATGACATGCATCCCTGTACTAATCCTGCTAACTTGTAAAATGCTGAAATAAATTCATCTTGATCAGGAACCTGGAGCCACATATCAGCCCCTGTGATTCCCAAGAGCCCAGCTCGGTGGACAACACAACCTATTCCCACATGTAAAAGCATGCCTTTGCTATTATTTTGCATGGCACTTGGTTGCATTGTCAGTGCCAAGAGCTGATAGTTGGTAAACTCATCTGCATGGCTGCCAAGTGTTGGATCTTCCCCCTCAGGGCTTCCCCAACCAATGCAATCAGGTCGGTTTTATAGTCTCTTTAATCCACGTGAATACAGTAAATCAAAACCTTTAAAAATGCATGATCAGATGTATTTTGTGTAATTTAAATTGAATGGCCACAAAGAGAGGATGATGGAAAAAAAAAATGGCATCAACATAAAACCGTGAAGGACCGTGCAAATGAATGGGAACGATAATAAATGCAAGTGATCACATACAATTCAAGAAATCACTCCTTAATCTTACCAATAGTGGAGATGTGAGAGGGGTGAAATTCGTTGTCTGTGAATCTGCAGAGCAAACATGTTTTTCCAACCCCAGAATCTCCGAGCAGCAGGAGTCGGAAGAGCACATCATACTGTTTAGCCATAGTGTTGATGTTGTGTTGAATTAGAAAAAAAGCTCCAGGCAGCTAAGTCAGCGACGGATGAGCGATGCTTCTCCTCCTGCTTCCCATCGCTGCTCAAACCCCCGACATCAGGCTGTGGATGGGCTCCTTCTCCTCCACTGATGCTGGGTCGGTGGGTGACAAAACAGGGATGCTCTCGCCTCCCCGTCAGCCTCCAGCCTCCAGTGGGCGCGGTGGACCACTGTCAATCAGACTCAATGAGGAGGTGACACTTCCGGTGGAGCCCGCCAACATAAAAGCATGAGGTACTTTAAAATGTCTTGATTTCTGTGCTATTAAAGGATTTGATATTTTTTCCAACACATCTTTGTATCAACGTGATTGTCATGATAATATGAACTTCTTACTGTATTTGGACATTTCTGTTTCTATATGTATTTGCATCTGTTTAATAAATGTACATCTGTTTGGTCATCATGCCCATAAGTATAGGGCTACTGGGTCATTATTCATTAATATAATTTTGACTATATCCTATTTCTCATATGAGTTTATAAAGCTCACACCATGTTATATTATCAAATCATCTTATTGCAAATATGATCCACATTTCACAGAATATTTCATTGCAGTTTGTGTATTTTGCAAGCAAATATTTCTTCTAACATGGCTGGATCAAACTACTTGTGGGAAATTAATTTGGTTAAATGCACCATGCAAGCACAATCTATAACAGCATGATCAAGACCTTAAATCTATGTCAGTGAAGGTTCTTATTTATCCAGGTAATGGTATATGAATAAGTGGTTGAATCAACTGCAACTGGACTTGATTGTGAATGCTTGAGGATGTTTCACTTTAATTTAGTTAAAACTAGAGATTAGCTCTACAAGATGGGGCCTCAAGATTAGACAGACTAATGATGAAGGTGTTGCATTAAGACCCTCAGTGCACAACTTAATTCAGTGGTTATCACATCCAGTAAGATTTCCTTATCATCCAGTCCAACTCTCTGCAATGTCAGCTTGTGCATATAGAGTAAAAACTAGAATGGTGTCTGTAATTTTATGCAATTATATTATAAATGTCCATAAAAGGTGCATTAAAAAAGAATTTATTTATGGGAACGTTTTTCCTTCAAAACAATATTTGGGTGTATTTTGAAGGCTAAGTCACACCACTTCCGGTATTAATGTGTTTTGTTTGTAGATTACTTAATTATATCGTAATAAAATATAAATACGTACTCACTCGTTAACTCGTCTTTTATTGTATAAATAAAACACTTTTACAGGAGGTTGCGTGTGTGTTTCTGTGCCTTTTTTTTAATCGCTGCGGTGAATGAATGAATGAGGTTTGTTCCCTCGGAGACGCCGTAGCGGGTGTGCGCGCAGCTTCCGCCCAATCCAACCTGAGCAGGAAGTGAGTCGAGTCGCGCAAGGCGGTGTGAACTATCAAAACAAACTAACCGCACCGTTTCATTTGCAGCATCGCCGCAGCTAACGGCTCACATCATCATCATGGACGGTGTACCGACGCCTCTGCGGTGCTTCAGCGAGTGTCACCCCGCAGAAATGTTCGTGGATGACGGGGTGGAATCGGTGACTTCGGTGGAGCAGGTGAGCGCAGATTAGCTTCTTTAGGTAATGTGGCTAATGTGGCTTCACTCTGGATGGAGGAAAAGTGTGACTGAGATTCAACCTCCTCTCACTTCCGTTTATTTTACCCACAAATCGGCTCATAAATTAGAAGAATAAATGAAAATACTTCGCGATCATTAGCTCGCTTTAGATTGCTCTAGCTAGACCGATTTAGCAAACTTTAGCTTTAAGGTAGCTAGCATTGTGCCTTAAAGAGATTAAGTATGAATTAACTTTAGCTGTTAGCTAAGTAACTTAAACAGTTAAGCCAGGGGACGAAGCAGCCCATGTGAGTTTAGTTTAAGATCGTTATCTTTAAAGCTCCATAGGCAGGGACAGACTGAGAATGGAAAATGGCTCAGACCGTCCAACAATCCGACTGATCACTGAACAAGTTTTTAACAATAAATCTAGTGTTTTTAGGAGGAGGCTGGATAGAACAAGCAAATATTGGCATCCTGAATCTGCCTCAATCATCTTTCCATTGCTGGGACACCTTACACAACCTGGATGGCTAATTAGTATAAATTAGTATATTAGTATAAGATCACAACATTAAATAGAAAGTATAATGCTATACTGTTAGTATAATATTTATATAATAGTTTTATGGTGTTTTAATTAGATTTTCTTATTATAGTATACTATAATCCAGTGTAATATTAATTCTAGTTGGACAGTTCAGCAATTTAATAAATGCACAACCAACATTTCAAATTTTTCTTTTGTTCCTTCATTAACTTCTTGTACAAGAAAAATGATCTGCAACGGTTTTTAGTCTGCTAAGTACTAACTTGGCAATAATCATAACCATTCATGCCAGGCTGAGATGTTTGACCTGTAAGGGCAGTAAATGAATAGTTTGTTTTTTCAAAACATTTGGTTGCATCTGCCTCGAGCTTATTCTGAATTTGATGCCAGCAACATGTTTCAAACAAGTTGGGACAGGAGCAAAAAAAGAAGTCTGGGAAACTTGTGAAGGTTTGCTTGCAAATGATTTCATTATGTTTGTCAACTCAGTGCAACCTATGTGATGTTTGTCTTTTAACAAACTATACATTTGCTTTGCGATTTGCTGATGATAGTGACTCACTGATGAAAAGGTGAGTTTGTTACTGGTGTTCTTTAGCACTTGCTTTCCTTCGTAATGAGCGTTTACACTCTCCTCTTTCCTTATTTTTAACTAGAAAAAAGTGGAGCACAGCATTGAAGAAGTCATCAGTGTTTACAAGCAAATACACAGCTTACCACAGTAAGTATCCTTTGTGTCCACATGCTGTAGAAAATTTGTGCTGCTACAGCTCGAGAGCAGTTTCTGTAATAACAAGGTCCAACAAATGGAAGCACAGACAGTGGTAATTTGGTGAACGACTCTTTTATGGGAAGTGTATCTATCCTGTCTATGTGCAGAAGTGGGAAAATTAAGTAGTTTTTCTTTTGCTTCAGACATGTCACTCTGTAATATCAGATATTAGTACAATAATTATGTGAAATCAGGACACTAAATTGGCTCAGTATATCAGAAAAGTCTTTATGCAGTGTATAAAAATCGTCATCGGACCAACAAATTGGTCAGATAATGTGCAGCCGTAGTTATGATGATTATTTATTCAAAGGACTCTCATAATGTTGAATACATTTACTGCCATTATGAGACATTTCCAAGATCGCTGCTCATTGGCTGCGGCTGTTGATCACAAACACCTGCTGTTTGCCGATAGAGGTGGCTGCACGGTGATGTATGATGGTTGTTATCTGAACGGTGTGTTGATCAGCCCACATACTTTGCTCCTGCTATCAGCTGTCATCAGTCCTCTCTTAATGAGGTGACTCATTTCATTTCTATGACAACTGCGTGGCCCTGAATGTCACCGGCATCGCAGCCAATGGGGAGATGTTTTTGCTTCTATAAGAGAATGAATGGGATTCATGCATTTAGTAGTGATCATCTGTTTTCGGTTTGGCCTGGACTCGGGGTTCAGCACATAGGAGGCAAGGTTAGTTTTCCACTTTGCAGACTTTTCTGTCTTAATTCAAGTGGTTTTAAAACAAACCATGTGGTAAAAATATTTTCTTTTGGTAATTTGACAGTGGTGTGAAGTAGACCAAAGTAATGAAGAAGCAAAGCACCACTTTGTGGACTTTGTATTAAATCTCTTGAAGTTCTTCCTGTTTTTGTTTGCTGTTTAGTTCTTCTGTAAAAAAATGTTTAACTAGACATCAGAATGTCTTTTTTTACATTCTGTTTATTTGTATTCATTAACTCTCGAGATACAATTTCTGTAAATTCTGTCTCCTTGCATGAATTCCTCTTCAGGCTGCCCTAAAAATAATTTTAGTGGAGAAATCCCTCCTTTTTATTTTCAGTGTGACCTTTTTTTTCAACATTAAAAAACCTTTGTGTGTGTTTGAAGATCAGCATCCACCTCAGGTTGTTAAAACCCCCAAATGACCACAAACACACCTGAGGATGTGACCTTGCTGTTGTCAGTGGGAGCTACAGTACGTCACCGTGCACTGCACACGAAAGTCACCAGAAAGGAAGTTGCATAATCAGAAAAATATGCTACTAAAACAAATACAAAACTATTAAGGATAATGATTTTTAAATCTCTGTCATAACACTTGTACATTTAATTTACTTGCGCACTCGGCTGAATCCAGGTCAGCCCTCAACATTTAAACAGCTGAGTTGAATCCTTGTCTGTGGTGGACGGAGCTTTTAGCTGCTTAGCATTGTTTCCTCTGATTGTTGTGTTGCAGTTTGCTTCTATGAAACCTCGGGCAGCAATCTGACTAACCCTGTGTAGGTAGAGTGTAATTACAATCATCGTAGCGAACACTGCAAGAAAAGGGCAAGCAGTGAATAGGACTGGGTGGGTGGTGGAGGGAGGGAGCGTCAGCTGTCTTTGACTCACTGACACACATGCTGTCGTACACTGTGTGTGTGTGTGTGGAATGAAAGTTGCACTGGTGTTCCTGTGGAGCGCACTGACATTAAAATGATGGAAGAGAACAGTGTGTGTCTTTTGCTGCTGTAATAGCGAACTCCCCCTGGGCTGGGGATCAATATAGTGTTATCTTATTTTAATTTATTTTTATAGGGACAAGTATAAATCATAGACAAATGCCACATACCACAGCTTTAATAGCCCAAGCTAGTTTGCAATGCTTATTAATAGATGGGCCTTTATTCAAATGCACAAAAATAGATAGAAAACAACGCAAACAGTGCACAAAACGAGGATGTAGGAATATAATGTCTTACTCTCAGTTTTTGCATATTTTTCACAAGAAATATCTTCAAATATGAAACAAGTAAATCAGTTCAAAGTCATGTTCACCTGGTTTTTATGTCCCTTTTTTCTTTTTCGTTCCTGTTGAGACCAGAATTCTCTCCTACTAATAAAAAGTTAGGAAGAAAATGCAAAGGAGACACAAATTAAGCTGCAGAGTAATTACTTTATTAATCTTTTTTTCTTGGAGGTTTGTGGTATAGTTTTTTATGTGTCTTTTTAATTTTCAAAAAATATTTGCAGAATCAATCCTGGATATTCTTTTTTAAAAAAAAAAAAGTAAAAAACCTTACAGTGACATGATGAGGGGGAGCTCATGAATTTAGAAGCATTTTACATTTTGTTTCTACACATGATATTCAAAATAGCAAAGGCCAAGAGGGGCATTTCTACAAAGGGAGTGAATTTCTGTCTGTCTGTGTTGACATGTTCTCTCACATTGAAGCTGCTTCCTATTTGTAATCGGTCCTTCTGTCCTGTGTTTGGTCTTCAGGCCGACGTTGCTGCGAGAACAACACTACCAATATCTCAAGAAGGGCTTACGTCACTTATCAGATGCTTATGAGGTACAGTGTCACTCTTCCAGCGAGCAGAGAACACATGATGAAAAACATCTGGTGTTAACTTAACGACCCAAACAGTAGAACTGAAGTTCATCTGGAGGTTGTGTTAGTTTCTGTGTGTCAGTAATAAGCAGTGTAGACTTGAAGGACAGCAACACTCACTGCCTCTGGACATGTGTCTGATCAGCTCGCTCTGCTTTAAATAGAAATACCATTGTATTCACTTTGCAAAAAAAATGAGCTTGTCTGCTCCCGGGAAGGTCATCTCTCTTTTTTGTGTGTTAGCTGTTCTCAACTCTGGCCAGAAAAGAGAGAAGCATGAGTTATCCACCCAGCCTCCAGCTCAGGGTCAGACTGATTTGACTTCAGATTCGATCATTTCAGTGTTTCCTTTGAAGCTGGATTGACGGCAGCTTTGTTTTTGTGCTGTTACACGGTGCAGTAGTCGACGTTGCAGCAATGTTGCAGAGAAATGGCAATGGAAATTAGAAGCTGAGTCACGACATTATGTAAAATAACGTACAAAAGGCATCACGTCACTGTACTGTTTTTATCGTAAACACCATCAGATATTTACCAACCACTGAAAATGAGTAGTGTGATAGTTTTCCGTGTGTGTCAGCTCTCTTTCCTCTCCTCTGTCTGCCACTTGTTTACTCTTGTCTCTGACTGACTGATCTCACTATCTTCTACATTGCTATAATTGGTCATGTGATGCCCGTCCGATCATGTGATGCGTGCCGCTTGTCCATCTGTGTGCTGGTAGTGTCTGGATGCTAGCAGACCATGGCTCTGCTTCTGGATTCTTCACAGTCTGGAGTTACTAGAGGAGCCCATTCCTGCTGCTGTCGCCTCAGAGTGAGTCACACACACACAAACACGCACATACACACAGACTCACACTCTACAACTAGGCTGCTACCAAGGGGCATAAATGGAGCCAAGTAAAGCTTGTGCGCTGCCAAAGGCTCTTTATTATTTATTATCATTGCATAGTTCTCATAATCACTGTAGGAGAGCAAGTGCTTGCTGCAATGCAAATGTTGATAGATAATTAACTGCAGCAGCTACACCTTAATGGTGTAACTGCAGCAACGGTAGAAGCTGTAGTTGTGTCCTTCAGTATAATAAATATTACAAGTAATATAATGCAAATGTCCTACCCACGTGGACAGACACACTAAATCTTTTTATTTATTGATCTACAGGAGCACACTAATCCAGGGATAACATGTTAACTAACTAAGCCAGACACTAGAATAAATAAGGTAAAAGTAAAAACGTAACTTGATAACCATATTTCATGAAAAGTTCTGATCTGACCGCTGGAAGTCCCCTATTTTTGTTAACTTCATATTCAGGGTTCTGTTCCACAGCACACTGCCATTATTAAAACAAAGAGCTTCTGGCTGCATTTACTCAAGGCACTGTATTGTATGAACACACACTGGCCCTGGTGCCAAAGATACAGTTGCAGTGGTGAATCGGCATATGCCAGAAGACATCAGAGCTTCTTACATAGAACATTACTAACAAAGAACTTTATTTACTCATCCAGACTCGGACCCAGACTAAAAATAAAGTCTGACACTAAAGGTTTTTTATCATCATCCAACCAGAAGAAATCATCATAGATGGAGATGACATTTTTCCATTGCAACATTGACACTAGATGGGGTTGTGTTGTTAAATATTTTTTTCCCTTGTAGTTTCAGGAAGGAACTTTCATTTTGTGTTGGTTTCGGCGCTCCATGTGAATAAGACCAATAGTTTTTCCCATGAGCTCCACCACCTCGTGTGACCTTGAAAATAACGTTAGACATACGACATACTTGTCTAGGAGGAGAGGTTCAGGGCCTTAATGTTTTTCCACAAGATTATTATCAGTCTTATCATTCATTATGATTTGATTGTGATTAACAAGTCTAATGGAAACATTGAGCGGAATAGGCATGTGAATTATGTTAATGCAGCTGTAACTTCAAACAGTGTTGCTGTTAACGCCACCAAAATGCCGTTCGATTAAATTACTGCCAGTGGAAAGTAACACTGCAAACCCTATAGCGAGCAGTGATGCCAGGCTGCCAACCCACACTCTCATTATGACTGCGAGGCGTGCCAACACACCGGCTGGCACTGCCCAGCGCCAGCTCCCTCGTGCTCGCACACACAAACACACGGGCCCTGTTCAAGGATTTATAACAATGCAACCTACAGCAGATTGCTTTCTCTGTCCCATGAAATGTACACTGTTCTCAGGTCAGCATTGGCACCGGAGCGGTTGGCCAAAGTTAATGTAGGTTTCCCTTCCAACTCAGTTGGCTCATGGCGCGCTCGAAGTTTTGTGATTTCTCTCCATGGCGGAGGATGAAGAGGACGTTTATGAGAGAAGCAGCTTTGTGTGCAGAGGCTGGAAAGAAAGGAAACTGTGGTTGAGATGGTCTGAACTCGGTGCCACATCAGCTAGAGGCATCTAAGCCAGCTCGCTTTCCAGTCTGCTGAGGCTCTGCAGGCCTGAGATGCAGAATCACAGCTCTGATGGTCTAGTGGATTGAAACTGTTGCTTGTGTGTATAATGGGTAACTAAGGTTTGTCCAAGTTATGTGTTTGTGTCTGGTTCCTTTTGAATCTTAGATCTCCGTCCTGCGTTACATGTAATTGTCTTTTTGCTGTGAGCAGTGTGAGGCAGGATTTCCAGCACATACAAACCCACTTCACTTGTCATTGCACTGATAAACACAAGAACCCTCATGTTTTTCTACCACTGTGTAATGCTTCCATCTTCAACCCATAAATCCCCATTGGTTGCAGTTACATAATCAGTGCAGATGCAGTAACCAAATGTGCAAGAAACACTTGAACATTCTCTTTTTGTTATCTGATATTTCCATATTAGTATAGTAACATTCATCTGCTCATTACTGTGTCTGTCTACTTGTGTAAGCACAATCAAACATTTTATTTTGTACCTAACATTTGGATGTTCTCTCTCTAGTGTGTGTCAGTTTCTGACTCGCTGTCAGAGCCCAACAGGGGGTTTTGCTGGAGGACCAGGACAACACGCCCACCTCGCACCTACCTATGCTGCCATCAACGCCCTCTGTATCATCGGGACAGAAGAGGCTTATAATGTTATAGACAGGTACAGTCACACAGTCTTATACTCACCAAGTATAAATAGTTTCTATTAAAACATAGTTCATAGTTAGTAGATTGTTTTCTTATAATTCTCCTTCATACTTACATAAAATGCAGACTAGTGACAAGTCACGTGGGTGGCAGTAGAAAAAAGCAGTCCAGCCAAACTGGCTGAGACTCAGACACTTTTGTCTCTGAAAAGCTGAATCCAACACATTTAGAAGATGATATGTTACAGCTCAGCAGCTTTAATGTAGAGCATACATGTTGTCAGCAATACTTTGGATCTATAAAACACAAAAGAGATTTTTTTGATATTGTAAAACTCACAATATCGCTTCAGATGCCAAGATCACCAATTTGTCATGCTGACTTTTTTGTGGCGTTTGAACTTAACCCGGTTTGCTTTTATGCGTACCACCCATTTGTCATTATGAGACATTCTGACAAATTAAAAGTAGCGTACATCAGCAACCTGTGCATATATATCACCAGCTTTATCAGTTTGATGGCATAACGTATATTGATATCCACATTCACATTTCAGAGCTTTAAATTAGTGGCTGTATGATGATGTTTGGAATTCATTTCAGGTTTGAAATTATTTAATTTATGACTTTAAAATCCTTTCAGTGTAGTTACATTTATACTTCACTATAGTATCTGTGAAATTATTGCAGTTGTAGGAGATCTATACAGACATGTCTTGATGTAACCAGTAATTCTAAGATCATTTAGAGATCATTTTTAGTTGATGTTTTACTCCTCATTTTCTGTGATATCGTTGTGTCGACTTTTTATTGGTACTTACATTGCTCCCCTGCCTTCCCCCCTCCCTCCGTTCTTTCTTTTGCCTTATCTCCTTCACTCGATCCATAACCCCCCCCCCCACTCTCCTCCTCTTGTCACCTCTCATCTCTTCCTCTCCTTCCTCACCACCCTCCTCCCTCCTCCTGTGCCGCCCCTCTCCAGGGAGAAGCTGCTAGATTTCCTATGGTCAGTGAAGCAGCCAGATGGCTCATTCGTGATGCATGTTGGAGGGGAGGTGGATGTCAGGTGAGAGCCCAGAAGATGACACTACCTGCTCCACCTGTTTTTTTTCCTCCCTTCCCCCTTTTTCATCTCTTCTGCTGGTGTAGTATTTGCTTTATCGGCACCAGGCAGTAAGATCCATAAATAACCAAAATGAAAACATCACAGTCGCCATTAGGAGCAGGTTTGGTATCTGCAGTGTTATTCATTATTATCTATTTGTTGTGTGACAGTCATTGCACATTGAGGCTTTTCACCAAATAAGTAGGACATTTTAAAAAGTGTGTCTCCTTTTTCTTTCTATTTTTTTATTCTCTTCTTGTCCTTTGTTGTTGATAGAAACGAGAAGAAATACCCACATCTCTGTTGCATAAGGATTTCTGTTATTTGAGTTACTGTGTGTGTGTGTGTGTGTGTGTGTGTGTGTATGTATGTGTGTGTGTTTCTCTCTTTGAACCTGCTATGTGGAGCAGCGGGGTTTTAATAAGCAGCTTTGAGGTATCGTCTTCTGTTTCAACAAAGAGCCTCAAAAGTCAAAGTTACTTTTTTGCTCTCAGAGGAGGCCGTTATCTGCGGCCAACCAATTAATGTTCTGCTGTCGTTATGTATTATTGAAACTCTTTTCCTCTCAGATGGGTTTGCTTATCTGTCGCCGTCCTGTGAAAAGCACGTATCTCCGAAATGTCAGAAAGAAAGAAATAGCAGCCTTCTTTTAATTTCTGGGGGTTTTATTCGCTTAAGAAGCAGAAGGATTTGCTCAAACCCACTTTTCATTTCAGGATAAGTCTGGTGATATTTAATATTTTTCTTACTGGCAACAAATCCAATGAAAAGACCAAATCCAGCAATGAATTGATTAAATAATAATGTAGCTTCTCCCTCTATTCATGGACCTGTGTTATCCAAAAAGATTAACGTGAACTTGATTTGAGTCAGTCACGCACACACCTTCCTGTCAATACTCGCTACAGCACTAAATGTGTTATTAATTAAATAATCCTCAGCTGAAAATAGTCCACAACAAATGTACTGTTTACTCTCGCTTGTGATGGTTTGTGGAGCTCCCAGCTGTTTTTGAGTGTCACAGACAAGGTAGAGAAGAGACAGAAAAAAAAAACATTGAATAACACCAGTCTTGTGCTTCAAATGAGATTGAATGTATCTTGACATACGTGTAGATACGCTGTCTTCATCCAGTATGCAGTCTGGTTAACTCACTGGCAATGCTGCCATTTTCTCAAAGGATGACACTAGTATAAATTTATCTTCATAATTTTATCCACAAATGCCCTGAACAGACCAAAACCAATCAGGAAGCCATCCCACTAATCTGATACTCAGTTGAAATGATTATGAAATGATTGTCACGTATTTTGAACTGTATTTTTAAAAGCGAGAGAGAGAGTAGCTCCATGTCAGCTAGATGTCACTGAGCATGCTCAGAGTCGTGTTTCCATGTTCACACTGCTGACGAGAATAAACTACACTGGTCATGTTCACTTTAACGACAGAAGATGTCACTCAAGCATGTCAGGCTGTCAGCTGCACTTGTTAGTGAGATAAATTCACTTTTGTTTCTGGTCTTAAAGGGATTTATTGATAATGATAAAAAGACAAATTAGTACCAGCCTTATGTTTTAATTCTTGATAAGTTCAAGGTTGACAGCAGAGAAGAGCTGTTCAGTATGACGGGCTAAATAACCAAACTGTTTTTTTGGTGCGCTGGCATCTAAAAATACAGTTCTTTGGAAGATGAAGTGTAAGTGTAGGTGGAGACTTCCTGCTCACCCACGTCTCTGTTTTTTCCTCTTATAGGAGCGCGTATTGTGCAGCTTCTGTAGCATCGCTCACAAACATCCTCACACCGAAACTGTTTGAGGACACGACCAACTGGATCCTCAGGTACAACCCAGCACCAGCACAGCGGTCTGTCATTGAATTATTAAAGACTGTTTTGTGCCTCAGTTTCTCTAAACCGGAGAGTGTTAGAGCTAATGTGTGTTTTAGTGACTGTTTCCTCTGTCTCCAGTTGTCAGAACTGGGAGGGTGGTCTCAGCGGAGTGCCGGGTTTGGAGGCCCACGGTGGCTACACCTTCTGCGGCACGGCTGCCCTCGTCATCCTGGGCAAAGAACACATGCTGGATCTCAAAGCCTTGCTGGTGAGAAACTCCCTTCACTTGATAGTTTCACAATCAAAGAAAACAAAAGGAGTATTAAAATTACATAAAACGCCCCCCCTGCTCAGAATAACCTGTGGTGCTACTTGGCTTGAGTCTAAAGACAAAAAAAAAAAGAAGATGCTATCAGTGTCAGTCACAACAGAGCCTTTGTGCTGAAGCAGTATCCCTTTTATAGGCTGCTCACTGCTGCGAGGGGCCAGAAACACACAGCTGTGATAAAATAAGAATAAAATGTTATAACCCAAGGGGAGATTTCATGAAGTAAAACGACTAATTGTCTGCTGAAGACCCATTTTGGTATGAAATATGAGGGTTCTTTTGCTTATTTTAGAAAGACTTTTCTCGCGCAGCTCAGATCCTTGAGTGTGTTTTCAGAAACAGTAGAATCATTTAGAGATTTTTTCACTTTAGTCGTTTATGCCGCCGCCAGGCTCTTGGCATATTGGAGGACAAAGTTTCCATCAGTTTTCTTACAGTGGCTTGTGCTGTCACCTTTGGGAGACTGTGTTGATCCCCGTAGGGAAATTTCTCCTGCCATTTGCCTGCTTCCAGAGAGGTAAGAGGTCAGAACAGCAGCCCCGAGGCTTTAGTGTGGGTGCAGCTTTCGAGGTGTGTTCAGGGACTCTGCAGCATGCTTAATGACAGGCAGCTTAAGGTCATCTGCAAAAGGAAAAGAGATGGTGTGTTACCAGTAGGCCAGCCTGCAGCTTTTTTTTAATATCTCTTACTGAAAGGAGAAACACAGCTCGTGCTCAGAGTTTTTGTGGCCTGGTTTCTTTTATGCAACATTTACTGTCATCGTTCAGTAAAAATAACCACTTCAAATTCAAAATATCAGGGATGTAAAATGCTCCTCCAGCAACTGCCGTCATACTGTCACTGTTGTTCAGCGTGCATTCAAATTCTGTGTGGTCATAAAGTTCGATTTGCATGTGACTGGTCAGAAAACCTGTTCCTCACATGCTAGTCAGCTTTTAAAACTTCCCTCTTTCTTAAAAACAACCTCCCAGCTCTGTAGTAAAATCCACTCAAGTTTAACAATGCACACCCACTGGAGTGTCCTGTGTCTCCGTCTGTCCGTCCCCTGGAAAACCTCCACAAACATGGATTTCTGTCTCAGTGAGTTAACCTGAGCGTCACTGGAGCTGAAGGCGACAGCCCGGGGCAGAGACGATCTTTGATGGTTCAGTTAAGGTTGTAAGTCGACACCAGGTCGAGAATATCTACAGCAACATGACTCACCTGCTGTACGCCGTCGCCTCTGTGCAACTCACTGGTCCTCGACCGATCCGTGTCAGAACAGTTGACACACAAAGTCCTATAATGTTTTATAGTGCCATTAGTTGGTAGAAAAGAATCTACAGCCAAATATTTGCTGGTTCCAGATTTTAAAATGTGAGGAGTTCCTTCATTGTAAATCAAATATCTTTAGGTTTTGGACAAAACAAGACATTTGAAGACATTATGTTAAGGTTTTGAAAAGTGTGATGGGCTTTTTCACTACATGACTTACAAACCAAATTTTTATCCGTAATCTTTAAAACGAGTAAATTTTGCAGCAGACATTTGTATTAGGGCTGAACAATATAGCAGAAAAATGTATCACAATTGAATGTTTCATTTTACCGATATTGATAATTATTGATAATTTTTAGTGACCTATTTTTAAAATTTTTTATGAACAATTTTCTCACCACCTGCACTCGGGTCCTCACTCACATTTTCTCACTGGCTGTTTCTGTTGTTGTGTCACGTGTCGATGGTGCAACCAACGACACGCCTGTTTGGCTGTTTCCTTGGCACGCTCCATTATCGAGGGATACACTTGGCTGTTTATGAGCCAGGGCCTGTTCTTTATGTGCTTTCATTGCAGTTTGCATTTAAGTGACACTATCAAAATTTCTATCAAAAGATTTTCTCAGTGCTGACAGTACATATCACTGTCGTTTTATCGCCCAGGCAAAATCTGTGTCATAAGATATGAACACATCTGTTTATGTCTATGTAGTCTCAGATTTCTAGGATCCCATACAGGGTTCTTTCTTTCTCATTTCTCTTTTTTTTTTTTGACGACCATTTTGTTTACTCAACATTATGCGGTATTTGAGCGGGTGTGAACAAAAATGGCTTTTATGAAGTTGTCCTTTATCGAGTGATGCAGGAATGAGTCACCCTCCATAAAGCAGCCCCAGTTTCATCTCGGAGAGAATTAATTAATCATTAACATTGAGAAAAGATTTGCGTTGATGGCAGCTCTCAGATTTATGCGGCCTTGTTGTATTTTTCACTCCGTATTACTGAAGTTCCATTTTCAGGGATGTCAAATAGAGCATAGACATTTTTCTTCTGTGGGAATTTGTACAGTGAGCACAAAGCTGCAGAAACAACACAGAGTGCGTTCAAAAACCTGAACCTGCCTTTAATCACTAACCTGTGTATCGATGCCAGGTGCTTCATTTGAAGAAACTTCCCTGGCTTAACGGCAATATTTCATATTACCTGTCTGGTAAAGAGAAAGGGAAGCAGCACAGTTCCCACCGTGCAGCCTGGCCAAAGAATGATCAGTCTGTCCGTCCTAATCAAATAAAGACTGCATTAAACTCTGCATGAAGCATTTATGATGTAGATCAAAGATCACTGTTCACATCACATGCCTTTTCAGATTTGCTCGTGACTTCATGAGGAAAAAGCTCTTTTATCTAAAAACAGTCTGAAACATTGGGGCACTTGCATGTTAAAGCGAAGTCGTATCATTGTCAAAGTATTATTTGTTGCATGTTTTGCAGTGTGAAACAGCGTGAACCCAAAAACACTATGAATACGATGCATATTTATAAGGCGTGTTTCCTTTGTTTTACATTTGACTGTGCATCTACTCTGCAGGGGAACACACAGCTCCAGCTCAGCTCCAGCTCAGCTCCAGCTCAGCTCCAGCTACCTCGGCCACCTTGTTAAACTCTTCTTTCTTTACTGAAAGTGTTTTACTTCTTTATTTAGCGACTGAAAGGAATCTCGGATCTAACATTAATAAGCTAAACATTGTCCTCCCTCAGATGCTTTTGAATGTGTTCAAAGTGTGTTTGTTGTGCTTCCTTCTCAGCGGTGGGTGGTCAGCAGACAGATGCGGTTCGAAGGAGGCTTCCAGGGCCGCTGCAATAAACTGGTGGACGGCTGCTACTCTTTCTGGCAGGCTGGACTCCTGCCACTACTCCACAGAGCCTTATTCAAAGAAGGTAATGTATCTTTGGTCAGAGCCCTGAGGTCAGGCATGCTTGTCTAACAACGTTCTTTAAGAAGATCATGGACTGGCCACTAAAAATACTGAGAACTGTTTTGCTTTTGCCTAGTGATTGCATTTTTCTTCCTTAAAACTCCGATCATTACTCCTTTCTCCCTCAATATTAATAGCATTTTCTCCACTAACGTAGAGAAAATCGGATAATCTGGCATGAGAATTTTCCCTGTAGCCACTAGAAAATCACTAACAAAATGCAATTTTACTCACAATAAACCAAGAAAAACATCTTGCACATCAACCTTGCACATCTTAATTGTAATTAATACAGTTTTCTGAACTGCACTGGAAGCTCACAGTGGCTTAGTTGTCAGTACAGATGCCTCTCGACAAGCAGATATTGGTTTGATTTCCAGGCTTGGAATTAAGAGTTCTTTTTCCTCTACTGGCTTGTGTTTACTCCATATGAGTCAGCTCCACTCAACGAATGTCAGCATGATAAATGGAAGGCTCATCCTCTTCAGTGTTGCCGGTTTTTCACCAAAAAAGAGGCACCTTTTGAAAGGAGAAGGTCATTTCTAACTGAGCTTCATGTGGATTTTATATTCATATGCATTTTAAAGTTGGTGATCATCACAGTTCTTGTCGCAAGCACTGCTCAGAAAATGCATCATGCAGTAATCAGTAATGAGAACAAGCTGCTGCTGATGTGCCTGAGCACCTAAAAGTTCCCTGAAAAAACGGTTTAACTATATTTACAGTGGAAATAGCATTTTTGTAATCCAAGATAATTTTATTCATTTTTTTCTCAATAATTATTCTTATTTAACCTTTATTTTAGCAGGAATATTCCCATTGAGATTCCAAAATCTCTTTTACCAGGGAGTCGTGACCAAGACAGCACAATAAAAAGTTTCACATAAAAGAACAAACAACACTAAAAAGAAAAAAGTTGTTAATTTATTTTTAAAACAAAAAGTAAAATAATGAGTCTCTAATGAGAGTTTCCTGTTTGATTGGACCGTGTTTGTGCAGGAGAGTCGGAGCTGAGTCGGCAGCGGTGGATGTTCGAGCAGCAGGCCTTGCAGGAGTACATCCTCCTGTGCTGTCAGAACCCAACAGGGGGCCTCCTGGATAAGCCTGGCAAGTCAGTCCCACACCATCTGGACACACACACACACACACACACACACACACACACCATGACACCACACATTGAAGCCAGCAGCAGTACAGTACACACTCTACGCAGTCATATGTGATTCACGTGGTTTTTCTCATGCACATCATTGTCCTGCGTTCTGTCTTCATGTGTCCAGGTCCAGAGATTTCTACCACACGTGTTACTGCCTGAGCGGCCTCTCCATAGCACAGCACTTTGGAAACATGGACCTCCATCACGAGCAGATCCTCGGCAGAGAGGAGAACAGATTGGTGAGGCTGGGAGGGAGAGGCGGGTGGATTAATTCAGAAATTGATGATTTACTCATAGAAGTGGATTAATTTTAGTAGAAGATAATGAGACCCTGATGCTAACTGCTAAAGATACCTCCAGTATTATAAGAACAACTTAACAGCTCTGGTTAAGAGTCCGAAGAGTGCAAATTTAATGGCAGTTCATAATGCAGATAAATGTGGTTGAAGTTGATACTTTGTTCTGCAAACTTCATTTTTTCTGCTCAGTGGTTCAGAACCTTTTTTGTCTTGACATATCTCTGCAGACCCATCAGATGAGTGCCTCTCTATTTCAGTGTTTCTGCTAGCTTTTCATGCACTGTCAATCGCAGCACATGGTGCTTAAAGGAATCAGCAGACACTCGAGGAATTCACTGCACTCAGCCAAAATGTCGAGCCTTCACTTTAAGCTGTTCCCGGCGACTGTCCTGTGCAGTCAGCCAGTTGTAGCTGCTAGTTTATTAGTTCCTGTGACAATGCGATGAGCTGCACACCAAAGCTGGTTTCTATTTTTCAAATTAGTTGAGCTGCTCCACAATCTTTCCACGTATCCTCCGGCAACTGCAGAAGTACCCCCTTGGGTACAAGTACCCCAGTTGGGAAATACTGGTTTATTACACTCTGCTGCAAGAGCTGTGAGAAAAGCTTCACAGCTGAACAGGCAGTGGTTTGTAAAATGTCCTTCATCCAGCAGTCAAATCTGTCTGACAGCCAAAGTGGAGGATTCCTTTCAGTAAACTTGAGTGGTTAGACTGAAGAGTTATCATTCCCAAATTTGGGTTTTGATAGTGGCCCAGAAAAGATCAGCATCAGTGAGGCTCCTCAGAGACTTATTTATTAGCAGACAACATGATGTGATCAGTTTTGATTATTTAATCGTTGGTATAACAGAGTCTACAGCAGTAATGTGTATCTGCAGGTCCTTGAAAATGAAAAGAAAAATTAAATTGACTAAAGGCATTTTTAAAAAGTCCCATCAACTGCTCAGTTTGCCTCTTGAGCTCTTTCATTTTTGCACCATGCAGTAAAGTATTAAAGTATTGGCTTTTTTTATCTGCTGGTTTTGCAGCAGATGCATTTGCATATGAATTTAGTTGCTGCATTAACAGACAAGAGAGCATGACACTTTTTCACTGTTCTCACCTTTAAAAATATGACGTGCCTTTATATTTTCAGTGTGACAGTCTTGAGGTTTATGTCCTGATCGTGTTACATTTTGATGCAAATATAAAAGGAGAAGCTGTTGGGTGGAGTTAGTCAGTAAAGCAAGTGTGGTTTGACTTAAAGATGTCAGTGGCGGCGGCAGTGGCGTTCGATTTATTTTCCTGTTTCCTGTTGTATTACTGGCACTGTAACAGCTGGTTACAGTAAGTCTGCCATCTATATATGCATATGTATATCACCTCTGAGGTTTTAAGACAGAATTCAGCAGCCAAGCAGTCACCCACCTCATCACATCTTTAGGAAAACTGGACATCAGGAATATTTTTTCTTATACTGTCCATCTACTAACAAACCAACTGGGTGTGGACAAAATATCAGAAGCACATGTTCAGTCTAATACATGGGCCCTGCAGGAAATACTGGCTCATCAGAGAGGTGTTGATTCAACCATGGAAATTTCTGTAGCCGTGTTGCATTAGATTGCATTGCGCTATTTTGTCCTCCACCACAAACTATGGTTGACAAAATACAGAAGAAGTTTTCAGGTTCTTTATTTGTCATGTGAAGAATGAGCACATTGAAGCAGTCGCTGGCAGTGAAATTCTTGTTCTCAGGCTCCCAGTGCTCATGCAATATGTATAAAAAGAAAATCACACAAGGAAATGTGATGTGCTGAGCAGTTTTCACCATCCTCTGTAGAGCCTTACAGTTGAGGGCGGTGCAACTGCCACGCCGGGCAGCCTGTCAGGAGACTGTCGATTGTGCAGCTGGAGAAGTTGCAGAGTATCTTGGAGTGTGGACAAAGACAGTATTTACTGTTGTACTGAATCATTTTATTGGTGTTCTTCCTTTTCTGTCCTCTGACCTTTTTGTTTTGTTTTCGGAATTTCTCTTTAACTTTAACTTCCAGACTTAACTGCTTAAATATTGTATTGTTGTATATTGACAGGAGTGGGTGCCTACAGTGTCAGCCTCCACACACACAGATGGGTGAAGAAAAGCCTTTGTTGGGTTTCAAAGATGTACAATTTAATACAGTGCATAAGAGTTTAAAGAAATTGATTCTTCTTCAGCAGGCCAGTTTCCCTCTGAAGAAATCAATGAAAAGTCTCCATGGATAGTGGAGTCAGTTTACACTGTATTATAATTAAGAATTACAATTTAGGTAATACTGAAACTGTAATTACACACAGATCTGATTAAATAAAGCTGTTACCCCAGGAACAATTACAGTATATTCCTCTTGTTTTCTCTTTTAGGCTCCAACTCATCCAGTTTACAACATCTGTCCAGAGAAGGTGGCTCAGGCCCTGCAGCACTTTCTCCGGCTGCCTGTCCCCGAGCACAACCAGCAGCCGGGAGCCTCCGCTGACGACAGACCGTCGGACCCCCCGCCGCCGCCTCCGCATCGGCCGATCAGTCCTAGTTAGTCCTCTGCGGAGACGTCACTCCATGTGAACCAGCCAACTCTGGGGAATGGACTCGAACCAGCAAACAGCGGTCAGGTCTGATGTAGACGAGCCCGAGAACCGGCCGGATGGTCGACCCTCAGTAGGAACGAGGGCTGGAGTTTAGGAGCCTGAATAAAGGTTAACAGTTGTGTGTGGGCAGCTTCGCATTCAGCTGAATTTTTGCTTGCAACGCCTATTGTTTTCATTCTCTGAAATAAAAGTGAAGCTTTCTAAGGTTTCAATATGACCTAAGTTAATAAAACTTTATATAGCACTTTTCATAATGGTGTTCTAAAATGCTTTACAACTGTTTAATGATTTGTAAACACTTCGGACGCATTTCAGACAAATCATTACTTAAACGGATACAGCAGTTAAAACAAATTACAAGCTCTTGCAAAATCAAATCTAAACAGGATCAATATCCTCTTTGGAAAAACTGAGAGGAGACTGAAAGCAGGGCTGTCACTACAACCAGGGACACTGAGGTTAGGTCCTCTGCTTTTTATCTGGGACTTTACATTCTACAGTTAGAAACTTGTAGGCTGGTTCCTGTATTTTTTGGAATCCATATATCTTTATTTTTACTGCAAAATAAAAGAATAAAGGATCTGGTTTATCTCCACCAGAATGTTTATTATATGGTCTGTAATTTCTTCCACAGAACTATGTAATCCAAAACTAATTAAAGAGACAAAGTTCAGGACAGAGTCATTTGAGTTTAATTAGTTTAGGGCAGATTATTTACTTTCTTGATTAATCTGTTTGGTCTATAAAATGTCAGAAAAAAAGGGGGGAAAGCTGGTTATAATTTCTTAAGTCTTAAAACAAGCTTCTACAACTCAAAGATTTCAACTCTCGTATTTTAGAAGCTGGAATATTTGGCTTTTTTTGCTTGAAAAATTCAACAATTATCAAAATAATCGATTCATTTTCAGTGTGGTTTAAAAGTAGCTATTGGTTTCCAGAGGAATTTCTTTGAATGATTTGCTCCATTTAAATCAAACTAGCACAAAAGAATTAGCTAAATCTGTACATTCAAAAACATCCAAATAAAGAAAACGTCTTCCTTTTTGGGGTCAGCACGAGGTGTTATAGGGAGACTTTGACCTCAGTATTTCTAAAATCCAGGTTCTGTTCCTGTCTGAAAACATGAAATTAAGGTACATACTGTAAGTAGGTTGGCTGTTGTTCACAAATGAAAACATCACCTGGCCCAGTTTATTCCTCCACATAGTAAGAACTACACCGGTGTAAGGGGAGCGCTGTTACACAAGCACACATAAAAGTACATTATGCCCTCAGTCTTTATTCTAAACACCTGCCTGCATCAGTGCAAACCAGAAAAACCTGAAGGTTAGTTTGCTGCTGCACCACATCGAGTCCTGAAAGCTGGAAATGTTGGGAACATTTTAACTCTTTGACGGCAAAACAAATCACAGGGAGCGTGTTAAAGGATAAAATAGTTTATTTTATAGTCTCATAGTAAAGGTAGGCCTCAACTTGCAAGACAATTGTTGGCAGTATGTACAACATACTTGTAATTTCCATGGAATGGAATCAGACAAACAAAGACCTATTACACTAATTATATCCTCCTAAATGGAAATAAAATGGAAACAATATACATACACACACGTTTCCTAGACACGCAAAATGCTTCCTTTTTTTCCTTGGGGGATTCAGCAACATTGATTTTACTGTGTAAAGCACAACACATCGACAAGGACTTATTTCGCTTCCTTGTACTGCAAAAGACGGGAGCTACCTTTGACATTCAATACCTATTTCATACCCTTAAGGAAAACTACATGTGACAAATTGGCATTTTCCCATAACTTGTGAGATTACTACAAAATGCATAACATACTTTTGAACTTGAAAACATCCAATCAATGCTTTTTATAATATATAAAACGAGATGCCTAACGTATTCAGCCACCTAAAGTCATTCACTACTTCAAGCTAAAGGACAAAATACGATACAAGTTTAGGAATATTCTCCTTCAAAACATCAATTTCAACAAAGGAGTCATGTTTTCTTCTCTTTTTTTTTTTTTTTAAATCTTGTGTTAACAAACGTGTCAGGCAGAAAACATCTGCAATCCAGTGGGCCTGAGGTGGGTATCACTTTAACATTTGCTTCAAAGCATCTTCACATTCTTGAGTGGAAAAAGTAAGCTACAAATGTTTTATTTTTTTTATTTTAAAAAGGTAAACTTCTCCAGGACGATTTATCTAGGTGTGTGTGTGTGTGTAAATTCTAAACAGGTTTTTATCAAGAATAACAAAATAAACAAAAAGAAAAATATATAATATAGCAGTGCTTGGAGGAGTACGCCTGGCACGCCCTTCCCCCTCCAAAAAACAACCCGGGGCGGAGGAGGAGGGGCTTTATTGAGGGTACAAAAAAAGCATCAAGTCCTTAAGTAGCCAAGCTGCCTCTTTTTGGGTTTTGGATTGTTGACATTTCTAGGGGGGGAATACCAATGATGGAGAACCAAAGAAAATAGAAAGAGAGGGATGGGAAGGGGAAAAAACCTGAAGCTCTCTAGATGGATTGAAGCAGTCATCTTCCACCCTGTTGACTTCCTCCCTCCTGTTCTTGGAGCTCGGGTGGGAAAGAGACGATTGTGGCGGCGGCGGTGTGTGAGGGGTCATGAGTCTCCAGTGCGAGCCCACTCAGAGATTGAGGAGAGAGAACGAGGAGGACGGTGAGAGAGGCCGGGGGTGGTGGTTGTTGGCATGAAGGGGGGAGGGGTCGGTGAGCCTCGAGAGCTTTGAAGGCTGCGTACCCTCTCGTCCTCCCTTGTGCCCCACCGCCTCGATCTTGGCCAGCTTTTAACCGCTCAGCTCTCTAGCTGGCCTCCACACGCAGCTTCTTCCTGTTGGGCGGCTCCTCCGCCTCTGACTCGGAGCTTGAGTCAGAGCCTCCATCGAACGCCGACACGGCGCTGCCTTTGGGATTGGTGTACAGGCTGCTGTCAGACGACGAGTAGCTGGCCTGGAGCTGGGTGGAGCCCTTCACCTTCTCCAGAGCACGGACTGCAGGGACACGAGAAGAAACATGAAGGTGAGGAGGATAAATAACAGGATTTGTAAATGATAGTCAGTGAAGAAAAATTCAGAGTGGAAACACATTACAAGAATGAAATTATCTTTGAAGAAACGCAGATGGCCAGAGAATCTAAAATGGAGGCAGCCAAGATATGAGCTGTGTTGCACCATCCAATTTTATATAACCCTGCTCTGCTGAGAGGGAACCTAAAAAAAGATTTCCTCTTCATATCCACTGTGCCATAAACACAAAGTTACCAAAACCAACAAGACCTCCTGATTCTGTTGTGTCACTTCCTGGTGTAACTGGACACAAACAGAGCTGAAGCCACGCCCCATTTTTCACCAGCATGTTTTTAGCAATGTTTGTTCTCACAGAGGATTTTTCTGTGTGTCTCTATTATCATTTTCTAAGAACCTGGCACATGTTCCTCTGGCTTTCCATCAATATTCTAAGCTTAATGTATATGCGATTTTGGATTTAGTAAATTTACATTCAACTATTCTCCAAAATTTGAAATGTATTAAGGGAAACATATTTCAGGGGCTGAAATTAATAACTAGAATATCATTAAACAGTTTAAAGCTGCAGTGAAAATCTAAATTAAGTGAAAATGGTAAAAGCTTTTAGCCACCTGGTCTGGTTGTCTGCAGGCAGAGTGGGTGGGCTTTGGATTCATGACATCAGGATGGATTCAACCAAATCCTGGCTGCATGTGTTACTGGCACATTGTCAGAGTCTCATGGGTAATGTACTTGAATGCTAACTAAATAAAATGTTACCATCCATTTCAATAGCAGTTTGCTTTAGATTAAGGACGTTAACCCCAGGAACATGTTTCAGATTATCAGCAAGGCCCACGAGAGGAAACATGTGAGACAAACTCATTTATTGAAGCTGGGTTAAGCTCGGAGAGAGGGCTAAACTTTGGCTTTCCATTTGCCTGCTGTTGTAGCGGCACAAACACTGTGATTCTGAGATTAGGACAACATGTTCTCAAACCATTCATCCACGCTCTCTTTTATCTCACTACAAATCCAACAAAAACAAACATGGTGGTGGAGCGTTTGTATGTCCTCACCCTCCCTCCTTGCGCTCCACTTTCACTGGCTGGAGCAAGTCGAATTTGATTTGCTAAAACTCAAACCAAAAACTATTGAAACCTCACAACTGGCACAGCTGCTTGATTCGGTTAGAATGATGAAATAAATTTCATGTAGAGCAACGTGATAGTGAGAAGGTCTGAGGTACCTTGCTGCTCCAGCAGTGCGTTCTGCCTCTTCAGGTCGTCGATATCCTGCTGGTGCGTGTGGTTTTTTCGCCTCATGTACTGGATGTACTCTGTGGCTTTGTCTAGGATTTGAGCTCGAGACGCCTGTTTGGTAGACTGCTGTTAGTGACACATGCAGAAATTGAAGCAATGACGCAAGTATACAGAGTTCTTTTCAATCACATTTCTTGCACAAAAAAAATATATTCTGCTCCTGTCATAACTGGAGACACACTGCAAACTCAAACAACTGCAGGAAAACCTAGGACAACACTATGTGTTTCTGCACAGCTTGCCTCTTCTTAACCTCTCAAAATCCTTCAGCACTTCAGTCTGACATCCACAGGCTAGGTCACCACCCTGACACATTACTGTCGGAGCGGTCGCCGGGATTACAGTAAACAAAAGTACTGCTGCAGCCCGTTAGCTCACTGGCTGCTACAAAATGTTCACGCATTACAGACACTTACTTGACAAACATTGGCTAGATCTTTAATTAATGCAGCTATTTGGCTCGGCTGTTCAACGACTTAAGATCAGCAGCAGCATCAGTGAAATCTTTACTCACTAGGGCTGGGTATCATCTGAAATCATTTCAATCCTAGTTCACATACGATACCTAAACCAGTGTTTCCTGCAAGTCCACCTCCTGTTGTATCATGAAAAATGAGGAAATCCTTATGAAGCAATGCATCAAAAAAGAGCTGAGATGTTGATTATATTGATTAATCTACTGATTATTTTCTCAATGAATTAGTTTGGTTTATAAAATACCAGAAGAAAAGTGAAGAATGTTGCTTAAATTGACAGATTCTAGAAGCTTGTTTTGTCCGGCCAACAACCTAAAAACCAAATATTCAGTTTAATATCACTGAAGACAGAGAAAACCAGAACTGAGTTAAACAGTTAATCAATAATCAAAATGGTTGCCAATTATTTCCAATGGCTTCACTAACTGATTGTCTCAGCTGTAGCTGTTAAATGGAACGAGTGTTACTGATTTGACCACTGTCGACTAAATAATCTGATCATGAGATGCGTCAGGATCTAAGTGGTTTACCACCCCAGCAGACAATTTCCTTCCTTTTTTGAGACCTTACTTTGAGAAATATACTCATGTTATTCCACAAAATACTTTCTTTAATTCAGCAAAAGATGCCATACAAGAACTTTGTCTGAACAAACTTGTGTAAAACTGGCAAAATTTTAACAGTGTGATTAAAGAATAAGGAGAACAGATTAGGAGTCTGACCAAATATTCAATGCCAGCTTCCAGCTATTGGCAGTCTTGCAAGAAAGTATTGAGGTTTGGTACCCAGCCCTAATATTCTCGACATATTGTGCTTCCACTCACAAGAAAAAAAAACACTTCATGCTGGCCCTAAAACAGAGCTATAATAGCAGCACGGTCCTGGGAGAGAGGTGGGGGTCGAGCACTCAGGCAGCCGTAGCCGAACATGTCTTACAAATTATCACCAAGCATCCCTCACGTCATGTCATAAACCCCCGCCCTTCACGCTGTGTCAGAGTCATGAACTGGTCTTCAGGGGGAAAATTAAACAGTGTGCCCAGTTACTGAACCAGCTCTGAAAAACGCTCTCAATGTCATGGATGTCAAAACAGGAAGAGAGCAACAAAATTTCCTCATAATAACTTCCTGACGCTGGTCCAAGTATTTAGACTGCATCACCGTGTAGCTGCTGCCAATCTGCACTCTTCCACCATCTGCCCTCCTCCCAGTCCCTTCAACCCTTTCCCTCCTCTGACGGACAAACATGAAGCAAGTGAACACATCTGCATCTCTGTACTTAATCATTAAAATGACCTCATGCTAGAATTGCCCTCATCCCTATATAAGCTGTGCAGTAAAACTCAAATGGAACATAATAAACTAGAAATATTATACTTAACCTTTTAGCAAACACATGGCAAAATACAAAAATGTCTTACATGAGCCATTTGTGTGCCTGGAGGACCTGCACGCTGAGCTTTACCAACCTTTTCTCCCTGCAGGGCGGGTACCGAGTCCCGGAGGCTGTGAAAGCTGTCTTTGATGTGGTCCCTACGCTTGCGCTCCAGCGCATTGTGGTGTGCCCGTTTGTCTGCCTGCAATGAGAAGAGTCACAAGGCCTTCAGGCTGGCAGCAGAGCAGCGTGGGTAGAGGACAGCGGGTGTCCAACCGTCCCTGGTCAACCTACACAAACTGCTCTGCTGCCAAGTCCCGCTCTGCCTTTACAACAACAACACCAGCAATTCATGTCGTTTGAATTTAAAACTAAAATATACATTCAAATGTCTTTCTATCCGTCACATCAGATGAGAACAACAATGGTTAGCTTGTATCTGATTCTTAATTAGAGGCAAAAATCAACATGATGAAATTAGGGCTCCAGCTATTAGTTATTTTTATCAGGAAATGTGTCATCTATAATGAAAGGCTGAAAAATGCCCAACACAATTTTGTGACGTCTTCAACTTGTTCTCCAAAACCCAAAGATATTCAGTTTATAATCCATAATAATTATGTTTATACTCATAATTAATTATGATTCCAGCTACAGATGACTGATCTAACCCTAATTTCAGCCAGTTTAACACCAACTAATGCAGTGTATTTAATCTAATTATTCTTGCTTGCAGAATATTTTAACTTCAGCTAATGGCAACTGCAATATCAACCAAACCTCAACCTAAAAAAACTGTCACTGTTGTGTATATAAAATAAAAACTCCCCAGAGCAGATATTTAATCTTAAAATCAAGCCTCAACATACTAACATGAGTTATTGTGTTAGTAGCTGATATGGATGCTATTATTTGGTGTGTGAACCTGTTCTATAAAATGTTTCATATTCTAGAGTCACTTAAATTGTTTGTCAAAAAATTTGTATTCCATTAACACTTATAAGAAACTGACAAGGAGAAATCCTAAAGTTTTAGAAACTAGCAGGCAAATAAACAAGAAAGCACTTGGCTTTGTGTCCATCTCCAGCAAGACTTCACAATCTAACACAATTGAAATGATGTGTGAGAAATTGTACAATTCTGCATCTGGAACAGACTCAAAATACAAGTCATGATAGACAACAGTGGGATAAATGTGCTACCATTTTCTCACTGAAGTGTCAGTTTATGTAAAAAAAAAAAAAAAAAAAAAAAGCAAAAATGTTCTAAGTGTTCAGAAGATTATAACCCAAATTCAGACAAACACCACAGACTAATCACATGTTCCCTGGTCTAACTGTGTGTGCACTAAATCTAATCACAGACAGATGAATTGACTGTCCGCACTACAATCAACCGCCTGATAACCACCAGCCACCTAAAGTCCAACAGAGTAAAAAAAAATCTCATTCTTTTTAAGTCTTCATCACTAGAAGTTGCTGCATTCTGTGGCCTCCTGATCTTCCATCCCCCTCCTCCTCCGACGCTGACACCCCCACTGCATTTCTGTCCCTCCCCTCTCGGCAGGAGCACACAGGAGTGGCCGTTCAAATTCATGACCGGGTCAAAGTCAAGAAACTCAAGTCATTCAGATGCGGTGAGAGGTGGGCGGGCGAGAGCAGCAGATCCTGGATGGACAATGACCAACAAAGGTCCTGTGACATGTAGATTTATGAAGGTACCAGCGTAAGATTTGAGGTTTCTAAATAGAATTTAGTTTGAGGATGTGCAGGACTGTTGTTTTAGTGTAGTGGAGCATTTGTCTCTGTTCTTTCTACATTACTCAGCTTTAATCATATTACCTCGCTGAACTCGGCCGAATTCTTGGTGAATTTCAGGCCACATCAAAACACACGTCTCAGGTCTTTTGCCCAGTTAAATAACTGGCCTAAACATAATCAACCATACGCTCTGAATTCACACTGAGGCAACACATCAGCATCTAACAGGCTCCAAATTTCTATCACACATTTGCATTCAAATTAGACTATAAAAGGCCTAAGATGGCTGCCATTATCACATGACCAGATCAGTTTGCTGCCTGTAGTTCAACCTGTTTTTAGGCCAAACCATCACAGCCTCCAATCACAACTGATTGCAGTCTAATCCACACAGTCACTAGGCTGAGACATCAAGTCCGACACCCAATCACAGCCTGCGCAGCTCGACTGATCATCTCGCATCATGTGCATCGAACAAAGCGACACCTGATTTAAATATTACTAATGAAACAAGCATGGCGATATGGTTACGACATGGCCTCAGGCAGACGATAGGTGAAGTTAAAGTCACATGACCGGTTATCATCTGACTCATTTTGTTCACGGATCACAACAAAAACCAAAGTGGCCACAGGTGAAACAACACGCAGGTTAAGACAAGCCTTCAGGATGTTTTAGGTCTGGTGGGAGGAACAACATGTCAAGTGTGACTCAGTTACAAACATCTGTAACAAACACAAGCTGTCACATAGCAATTTAATGCTACAGAACAAGAAATGATGGAGTCGTACAAGGTAAGCCTAAATATCAGGCACATTAAACTGTCAGAAAATCCACTGCATATTAATCACAATAACCCGCCTTGTGATTAGTCTGGCTGGCATGGTAACAGCTGCTCCCGTGGCCTGTTGCACAAGAGCCACTAACCATCCAGGAGAGGCGAATCCACCAGGACCGTGTGCCTCCTCGAATCATACACAGCCACCGAGAGGCGAGACTCCACTCCCTGCATTAAGCCTGGCATAAACAAACATGTGACTGGTATGGATGGCATGCGCAATTACAAGTCCGGCCGCCGCTTTCATATACGTGGCTTCAGTGAATGGAAGGGAGGTTCAGAAAACATGCGGCACAATTCCTTCCCAGACACTAAAACACAGAAAACAAGTTCGTACGTATACGTAAACCTATAGAACTGTTAGTGTTATTTTAATCTGTGTTAATCTTCAATGTTGCATATGATGTATGTAGATTCAGCATAATCTGAAAACTGACCAGACAAGGTATCTAATATCATTCATCTTTGAGAGTTAATTAAGATGCAAGAATTTATTCAAGCAATCCTCTCTGGAGCTGCTCCATATACAATTACTTGGCAATTACGGACATCAAGTGCCCTGGGTGATTCAAACGAACACTTTATAATTGGCTATTTCTACATATAATCCCAACATTAAATGATATTAAAATCAGCCAATGGTCTAGAATAAAATGATCCTACAATGATAAAGTTACTTTTTCACTTTTGGTTTTACAGGATTCAACTCTCTCCAACATTTAGTGTTTGGTGAAATACTGCAGTCCCATCACAGGGTTCGCTGCGGGTGGTCCACATCTGTATACTTTTATGAAATAAAACATTGATTTCTCAGGGAAGAGGGCAGATGTTCTGTTTCACACACCAAAGGCCACATACACTTTTTAACAGAAGTGGCTGTTTAGTTCATCATCCACGACTAAATGCATCACAAGATGCAAAGCTCTAATGTAGGGTTGGGGATTCATCAAATTCCTTTTCTATAAAGATTTTGGCTTCCAACAATTATGAAAACAAGATAAAGGAGATAAAAATGATTATTGTGCCGCATTCCGATTCGCAATGATGCTCTCGTTTTGTCTGGTGTTATAAATCCAGCGCACCGCTTTCCTTTACAGTGGTGCGCTTTCACCCCTCCCTAAAAGCCCAAACTCTCTCTCAGCCAGGCTGTGGCACGTTAAGTTCAGCTGAGGCCAAGATGATGGAAAGAGAACCTTTGGTCAACAAGAAATGTAAAACCAATTCAGCTGTTAGACAGAAAGGTGTCACATGAACTTAGGTTGGGAGAGCAGACGGGGACAGTAGTCAACCAATCATGTTAAATTATCATGATCTCAATGAACTGAACTAGTGAAAATAAAAATCATGATTGTAATTTTTTACCACAAAATACCAAAACATGTTGTGATGCAGTTAATTTTCTCAAAAATCTATTTTAACGCTGTTGGAGGGATCAAACATCCAGACAGGAAGGTCTGTTTTTGGCAAATCCAGCAGGTTAAATACCGATTAATCAATTTAATCACATTGATGACCAAACATTTAAAAATCAAGTTTTGCCATAAAGAAATCAGTCTTATGGATTTGTAACAATCTGTAAAATGGTTTAGCAAAATCACTCATTGGTTTTCTAGCATATTTTGTCATTTCATCCAACCTGACTCTCTAAAATTCTGTACAACTTCCAACCAAGACCTAGAAATTAAGTTATTTTAAACTGGTGTAGCAACATTTTATTGCATGAAAAATTTATGAGCATCTCATTAGGAGATGAAAAACAAACTGAGCTACAGGCCATATACATTACGAGAGCAAATGACCCACCCTGTTGAAGGTTCACTGATATCAGACTACCTTTATAAGGACGGCTAATTATACTCAGACATGTTCTGCTACCTTATTAGCCACATAGTATATATCCTATCTATGTTAAGCACATAAGGCTCCAAGAGAAACAGGTCTCCAATTACCTACGTGCAACCATTATCAGTTCATCATAAAACTGAAACCTTTTGCTGGCTGCCTCAGAGGACATGCCAGCTGAGCCACTCTCTCCATTCTATTCATACCTGACCATGACACGTTACATAACTGCTCCAGGTGCCGAATGGAAGAGCTGGTAGCCGCCGCTTCCCGACCACTGATGGCCGTCTCACATTCTCTGCATGAAAGCCTACACTTCTGCCAGGCCGGTGGAGGACGTGGAAAAGCTTATTGGACTAATAACAGTGGAAACACTAATAAACCAGAAGCTGCTGAAACGAGTCTATAAAATGTCTGCAAATGGTGAAAAACGTCAATCAGAAGTTCTTGTCTTGGTTTGTTCAACTGACAGTCAAAAACCTAAAGATATTCACTTTATAACGATATGAAACAGAGAAAAGCAGCCAAACCTCACATCTGAGAATCTAAAGCGTTGAGTTGTTGCCACTTTTGTTTAATCGCTTTTCTAAATTGATGCCAATAATGTATGTTTGTTTTAGCTCTATATTCAAATCTAACATATGATGTCTACACGTAAAGTCTTCTGTTTGACTAAATGGTCAATGTCTTATCTCACAAACAACCACAGGCCCATTTCATAGGTTTGGAAACCTAAAGTCTGCTGAACGCTACACCGTTTATAGATCAAAATTGCAATTTGAAAAAGTGCATTTATGAAAGTGCAAGAGCTGAAATTTCTATTATAATTTACATAATTGAAAACGTCTTCACAAGCTGTAACAAGCAAAGGTTTAAACTATTATTTCCTCAAATCGTCCCTATTTGTATATGTGCAGATTTCAAGACTACATTCACATTCATTCAGAAGAAAATAGGCAGAATAACTCTGACGGGGCCAAACAGCCATCAGGACATTGTAACAGTACATATTTATGATTATAGCTTCAATAATCAGATTAGATGACACTAAGTGAACTGAAATCAGGTTTGAGTTTCTCATGTGACTCTGAAATTGAGCTCACGACTGCACAGAAGCAAAAGTTCATCAAGAGAGGAAAAACAGGTCTGATGAAGGGAAGCAGCTTATTATGGCTAATGCACGCTCGAAAATGTAACGTTTCCTTAACGCAGTTCTGTATTAACAACAGTGAGCTGGAGGCGGGACGTCGTGTTGTGCAGCCTGTGCATCAAACCCCAAGTCGTGCAGGGTGTTTTTTTCTCGCCGGTATGCGATGCAGCTATACGTCATTCATTTAGGCTGCCAGCCCCTTTAGTGGCCTGTAGAGAGAAGATGGCTCTAATCACCGGCTGCAACACGGGAAAAACATCCCGCAGCAGCCCTTCCTGACACGAAGCCTCGTCCGAGACGCAGGCGCGGCTGCAGCTCCTCCACACATGCACCAGCCTCTACACCTTCTCCCCTGCATCACCGTGAACGCGGTGCGAACGCAAACCGCCTCCTTTTGCTCGGATGACCTAGATGTGTTATGTGCAAATGGGATCATGAGTAGGAATCCCCCCGTGGTGTGAAGTGAACCGACTCGGAGGGGACTGACCGGCTGCAGCCGAGCACACAGAGCTTTGTATTAACCGGGGGGAAAATAATATACATGCAACAAAAAAGCTATTGTAGAGGGATAAAGCTTTGGTCTAAATATAGATGTCGTGTCTCCTTATGGCCGCGTACACACACTCACACACACACACACACACACACACAGGATGGGGGAAACCCTGCAGTGCAATGCTAAAGGCTGATGATCACTATTAGAAATGCATTTATAGTTCAATGCTGCAGAAAACTGCCGTGCACAAATATTAGTTTACAACATAAATAACCAGCATCTCTCCCAAGTAACACCAACCTCCATTACTGAGGAGGCTAGCAATCGATTAAATATGAAAAAAATAAGCAACAGAGTGATGATTAAATCAACTTTGCAACAACAGTGAGACATTTTTTTTCCGACATTTGGACAAATCCCCCCATCATTACGCACCACAGAGTGATATCTCGGTGAGTCTTCCTGCAAAGAAACAGAACAAAAAGTACAATTGTAGCCATAACTGTTCAGCAAATCTTACTGTTTCGCTGAGGTGACTAGAAAAGTAAAACAAATTAGCAGATTAGCGAAGCTCTGAAGCGAGAAAAGCTAGTGTTGATTATCAATGTAGCAAGAATCCCAATCCAAGATAAGAAATACTTAGACACAAGAGCAAAAACTAGCCAGCTTACTGGTGGCTAACGCTAGCTGAGCCGCTAACGTTAGTTCAGCTAAATCGCCAGCTAGCAAAATAACATCCTGGGGAAAAAAAGCGACAAAGTGGCCATACTCACGTCACTATCGACTTCGATGTCATCGTTATCGCTCATTCTTCGATAAAATGGTCTAGTTTAAAGGGACGCGGGGCTAAAAAAACAACATGAAGCAGTTTAGCACCGAGCGGCGCTCCGACAGACGGACTCGGCTAAATGTTCACGATCTGTTTGGACAGAACCGAGTGGACTCGACCGTCTCCACGTGACTCCACCGCACACATACTGCTACCGCCGCGCAGCACGCATGCGCAGTAATCCGGGGGCCTATGGGAGCTGTAGTTACTCTAGCGATATTTCCGCCTTTATTTTTAAAAAAAGCTGAAATTATTTAAGGATTATTAATGTAGGACGATTTAAAAACATATTTTTTTCCAAGTGATGAGCTTTGTAAACGTTATTAAGTTGCTTCAATATTATTAAAATAGGAAGCGATATTTATTCGTAAACTACAATGTCCAGGAGTCGTTTAGCTTGTTTGCAACGTCACAGCAGCTTTTCCCTTCAGAAGCTTCATGGGAGTTGTAGTTGGGGTCGTATTTGTATGTCAGAGGAGCTAAACAGGGCCATGGCTGAGACACGTGGATTTTAAGAACACAGTCAAGAAACGCAAACTCACACACACACACACACACACACACACACACAGGTCCAGTTACAACAGCCTACAAATATTCACTACTCTGGTGGTTCCTTCCTTTAATCAGTTTAAATGCAGCCTTATTTAATGATATTTCCTTTTCTTTCCTTCTTTGTTTATAATTTTCTTTTTGTTAAACTCAGTTTAAATCCATAAAACTCTACTGCTATAAAAAAAATATATAATGCTAAGTTAAATAACTGTTAAGTTCAACAAAAGAAATCTGCAAATGTTTTGAGAATCTATTAATTGTTTAAGTAATTCATCAAGCAAAATGTGAATAATTAGTGGTTTTCGGCATCTTCTATGGCAGTAGTACTGAATATTGTTGGGCAAATCACTATTTTGTTTTTACTATTTATTAATGGTTCTTGAAGCAAACAATGAATGCAGAAAATTTTCACAGACTTATTGCTGGTTGTAGCCCTGAAAATCTGATATACAGCCATTATGATGCAGAGCTTACATGTTCCACAACACATAGCTTTAAGATGATTTTATATAGCTTACATGTAATGGTGGGGAAAACATGCTATGCAGTGTGGGGGCTGGTCCCGGGACAAAATGCGAATAATCTGCTCGGGCGCTTCCTTTTTCACAAAATTGTGCTGTAGATAAGGAGCTTACACTGTGGATTATATTGCGCTGCGACAGTGGGTCAGTAAATGTGTAAAAACAAGCTGGGAGCAGCCTCATCCTTTCCCCCGGCGGGTCAAGAGGCCACAGCAGCTGTGGGCGACACCCTGCCCTCCGTCCAATTCCAGGCTTTAGACCTGTACTGACCTTGATCCTACCATCGTTCACTCCACCTTCTAGCCTCTCTGCTTCATCTGTCTTACCTCTGTATCTCATCCTCCTTACCCCCATCTACCATTTTATAGAATTGCACGGCATGTCCCGCAGCAGCAGAGCCAAACAGGGTCACCCAGGAATATACTGTGCAACAGTATAGCCCATGTAAAGGATGACAACACAATAAGGCCAGGCTTTAATAATGCATCCGCCGCAGTGAAGCCTCTCTGTCTTCGTGGATGACAGCGAGAAAGCATCCAGCTATATTTGTGCACTACAGTCGCATTTAAATTACCTCCAGGGATGGGTAATGTAACAGAAAAAATATGATAATGAGCCGGAGCTCGCAGAAACCGAGATTTTTCTCATCTGCCTTCTCGCCACACCCTTAATGCTACTCCCCCCCCTGGGCCTGAGCTGACTTATGAAGTGTTTTAGCACCACTTCAGCCCATAATATCTCAGGCTGCAGGGAGCTCAGACATTGATTAGCTGTGACTGAGGCTGGAGGAGGGAAAAGTAGTAAAAATTCAGGTATGTGAAGGACTGGGCTGTAATTATAGCTGGAGAGGCTGATCAGCAGAGCCTCCCTCCCCTCCCCCTATGTCCTTACAGGGCCGGTCTGTTAAAGCATTAAAATGCCCTCCTTTTGTCCCCTTCCAGCATATTGCAGACTACACTGGAAGGGCCCCAGTATGCAGTCACCATAAGAGATTTCTTTTTGTTCTTGCCATTGTTGCATGACTTATGAAAGGGAGAGGAGGGGGTGCACTGTCAGATATACCATCAGATTAAGGGGAGAGTGATTTCTCTATCTCCATATAAAGTGCTCTGAATGAGCATAATGTAGTTTCAAATGCAGTTAATGCAATGTTGTCAATTAAATGGGCAATGTTATATAAATGTTTACAGTAGTACAGTATGTTGTCAGTAAATAAAGGTTTTTAAAGGACTTACTCTGCATTGTTTCGTATTTACTTGTCTGTGTCATACATTTTTTTTATATTTATATGATCATTGAGGAAATGGTCATATACTGTTCGACACTTTTAATTGATACGTGAACATTTACAATGATAAATGAATGGACCTGTAGAGGTCATTTTGTGTGAGATTCAGATGAGCTGAAAATTAAAAGGACTGGATCATATGATGCTGGAATTCTGTGTTGTAGCTTTGAAGAACTACGTCCTTCAAAAATAACACCGATGACGTGTTAGCGCAACAGTGTTGGACTTGTTTACTCCAATTAATCTTCATTCCATTGTTGCAATGGAGGATGACAAACTCAGGGTTTATTGTCTCACTGGGGTGGAGACTTATTTACATATTTAACTTCATGACTCATCATGATTATTCACCAACAAGTCAATCAGAATGCAGTCAGTGTAGTTTTTCCACTACAGGTTCCTTTGAGAGATAAACTGTTAGTGGTGTTGACTTTTTTTTTAGCAGATGTCAATCGCTGGTCCACCTCCCTCACTCCCTCACAACGCTCTGTCCTGACTCCTGCATCCTGTCAGTCTCATTGCATGGAGGTGCACTCTTTTCCAAACCCTTCAGCCATTTCAGTGCTCAGCTTTCTATCTATGACCCCAAAAGGTCACGTATCCCTTCAGCGACACCACCCATCAAGTTCCATTTGTCATAGTCAATGTTTATGTTCTTTGCTTGGATGTTTCCATGATGTATCATTTCTTTTAGCAAATCTACGTAGACTTTTCTGCTGGCTTGCTAACCACTCTCTTAAGGATGCACAGGATTTGGCCTATTGCAGCTCATAGTTTATTGGTTATTGTGATAATCAATATACTAAAGAGCCTCACACCAATTTATAAACCTGTTTTGAGTTTAGTTTCCTCCTCAAATTAGCTGAGCTGCTCCACAATCTTTTCATCCACATACAAATACTTCTGGCAAGGGATCACTAATTTAATGGATTTACCTTTATCATCATAACTATGTCCCATAACTATGTCCAATGCATTAAGCAGGAGCTTCTCTAGGCCCTGGCACAGAGCTACATGCATGAGGAGTTTCTTCTGCAGAGGGGTTTGCAGCCTTGTCAGCAGCAGCAGAATCGCCCAGCAAATGAAAGCTATCAGGAATCTTGGCATGAGCTTTAGAGCAACAATCTGTGAACTGCACATAATTTGCGATCATGTGCAGAGTTTGTACTTGGCAAAAGCTAATCTGCTCGCTGGCCAGAATGCTGTCGCCAACAAGCCTGATGATAACATCACAAGTTCGCTTTGCAGTAAAGCAACACTGCAGATTCCTAATGAGCAAGTCGTCCCTTTGTGTCGTTAGTGCGCTCGTCTTGACAGGAGGCCAGTTTTGGCAGCGAATGGTCACTTTGAGTGAATGATCTCTCAACAAAAAGTGGAGGATCTGTCTCTAAATAGTAACCCAAAAAACTAATACTTAAGCCTTTCCATTGGTTAGACACCAGCGAAATCAAAATTGCTGGATGTTTTTGCAGTCTCTTCGAGCCACAAGCAGGTCTTAAGATTTTGATATTAATTTACCTTCGTCTCGCGTCTGATGTTCTAATGTTATTATTATTTATTATTATTATTATTAATATTAATAAATTAATTTTAAAAATGAAGCTGTTGCAGTTTAAATTGCAGCTGATAAAGACAAACAACATGAGTTATACTCTCACGGGACAAAGATGATCTCTATGACTCATTGTGGTCATTAGTAAAACAAGTGAAACAGAAAGCATTCAGAGAGCTTTGGGGAAAGTTCATTATGAATTGAATTCATGAAATGAAATTAAATATTTGGTGACAATGTTAAAAAGATATGTGGCTACAGAGCGATGCTGCGTCCTTGAATCACAGATGGAAGAAATGGGTCTTAAATAACACAAAAACAGATGTATATGTCAAAGTATTATTGTGCTTTTTCACTTCACTTTTAGTTAAATCATATCTGAGGATCTTCTGCTGTAAATCTCTCAGGTGTCTCCCAAGCTGCAGACGTCAGCTGTGCACTAGATGGCACCATCTCTGTTCAACCAGAAACCTTCATGTGTCATTTGGGATTGACAAAAAAAAAAAGAGTGACAGCACACAAGAAGTAGGTTTTTGTTTCAGAGAGAAGAGGAGAGAAGAGTAGAGGAAGCTCTGGCCCAACAGGTAACACAATATATGAAATATCAGTCTGTCAGTTTTACACTTCAAGCAGGGATAAGTGTTTGTTTCTGGAGAATCCACTTGGGGGATTTTTCTTCTATTTTGCGCAAACAGACCTCCAACAATAGATGAGCAATTCTCACCTTCAGAACAGTCTGTGTTTCTTTTTCTGGGTGTAAAATAGATATGAGAAATCCTGTGAAGGTAATTTGTCTGCACGCAGCATGTGAGCGTGCCAGCAGGGAGGATGTGGTTGTCAACTCTGGAGAAGCACAAAGGAGAGAGAGGTTTGAAAAAGGCAAATGCTGTGTGTGTTTTTCCCTCAGTTTAACACATTTGCCTGATTTAAGTTTAGATTTGCTGTACACTCTCAGTCAAAAGTTTCTGAATGCCTTATATCATAGCATTTTTGGTTTGAATCACTAAAATTATAAACATATAAAAGGGAAATGTATGAGAGAACTGAGAAATGTTTTTGACTTACTTGATTGGAAATGGCTCTTTTATCTATCTGACCATCTTAAATCAGATATGTTTTCATTACTTTTGGCACTGTGTCTCTCTGGCAGTCCTCAGAGTCGTAATAACTCATCTTGTACGCAGATACGAGCCTTTATTAATGTACCTGCCAACAGCTATAATTCTTCCTGTGGGCCGCGGAGGCTGGTGCACAAACAGATACTGACTGATAACATAATAAGGGACAGCTGTAAAAATATGTCTTCATGAGACAGGGTTTAATTGCTGACAAATACTGTCCATCAAAAAAATACTTATATCTGTGTACAGATACATTAGAGTGTGTATATACAAACCATTTATTAAGATTTGTATTCTGCTTATAAATGATAATTAAGGGGACTTAAAGTAAAGTGTTGCAAAGTTTTTTCTGCGTGTTGATGCAAGTTTGAACTGTATAAAGACTGACATTGTGGTAAAAAGGATCAAATCCATTTCTTATAATGTGAAAAGTCAGAAATATTTATTAACTTATATTGCTCTCTTTCTCAATTTTGGGGTATTTTTATTCATCTTCATTCATTTTATTTCACATACAGGAAGTGCGCACAGTTTTGACAGTCAGTGTAAAAACATGAATTTAATAAAAGAAGACTCTGTCTCAAACTGCACAGTGACACGACATAGGCCACGAGGTTAAAGGTTCTCAGGACCATATAATGTGAACTATGAACTGAAAGATTGTGCTCATTACAACAGGCACCTTCTGTCTTCTCAGAACAATGTAGAAAGGTCAGATAAGAAAGCAGTGGGAGAGCAGACTTATTTATTGATTACTTTTTATATTCATCTACAGCATCATATTCTACCATCATATGTTTGTAGCGTGGCCGTCCTGTGAGAACCACGTATCTCTAAAAAGTCAACTTGTCACAAGAGAAACGCCTGATTTCAGCTTTGTGACAACAACTTTTTCAACTAATCCACAAGGGTTTTCAAGTTTATTTATCTTAAGTACTAGGAGAATTTTCTCAACCCATAAAGTTTATCAGAAACATTCAAATTCAAAATCACCAAATCTGGAGAGACGTGGATTTCACTGGACAGGAAGGGGATGAAAAAATGTAATCTGAAAAGTAACTAGTAACTAAAGCTGTCAGACAAATATGGTGGACTGGAAAGTACAGTATTTGTAATGGAGTGGAAGTATAAAGTATAAAAGGGAAATACTCAAGTAAAATACAAGTACTGTGAAAAACTCCAGTACATGAGTAAATGTACTTAGTTACATTCGACCACTGCGTGTAACATAACATGCAGAGTTGCACTGGTGTTGTCCCCCTCTGCTGCTTGTATAAAGCTGCTGTCAAATTTCTGAGACATTTCCTTCAACAAGCTGACTGCAGATCTGCTCTGTCCATCAAGTGCAGGATGAAACACTATCTGCACTCAGCCCGTCACTGAAGCAGATATTGTCAAAACCTGCCATGTTTAATTGTGGAATCAGGAGCAGCTGAGGTGTTGTGCGTGACCGATGGATGAAGAAATGAGAAAACTGTGATGCTTGAAGAAACATTGAACAATATTACATTTGTGGACTCGTTTCAAACATACATTTGATTTTCTCACGTCTCTCTCTGTCATTATGTCCATGTTTGGGCCTGTTTATATTTGAAGATTACGTCTCAGTACGTGCTGCTCCGACATGGAAGGCACCGTGGACTCCACAGCGGATCCGTTCTCTGATCTGGATCTGTGGCAGAATGAAGACGTCTTGTTCAGCACGACGGCTGCAAACACCAGCTCTGTTTACACGTCTGTGATGCCGCCACTAATAGACAAAACCGTCAACGTACTTTTGATAGTCGTCATCACCATCACCATGGTTTCGCTGGGATGCACCATGGAGGCGTCCAAGATCAAGGTGACTTCAGGTGACATCCATCCAAGTACTTTATCTGTGTTTACAAAGGTTTTTCATCATATTATGATTTCAAGACCAACACATCTTTTTCCTTCTGTGCAGCATCACATAGTGAAGCCAAAGGGCCTGGTGATAGCAGTGCTGGCCCAGTATGGCATCATGCCACTTACAGCCTTTTCCTTGGCTAAGGTTGGTATTGCTGTTAAGTTATGCTAGGTAAGAAAATACACGTTTTAATTTACTGTATAGGAAGCATGTGATGCCTCATGCAGTCTAAAATCATACTGAATGTATTCGTACTGACATTCACATCATCATGTCGTGCTGTAGGCGTTCCAGCTGTCTGAAATCATGGCTGTGGTGGTTCTGATCTGCGGCTGCTGTCCCGGAGGAGTCGTCTCCAACATCCTGACCCTGGCTCTGCAGGGAGACATGAACCTCAGGTACAAACACAACCCACTCAAACTGCACTGCACACTACATTTTAACCTAAAGCCCGACCCTTTTCTCTCAGCTCAGCAGCAGATCAGGAAACGTTAGGATCCTTTTATTTGAATATGGTTTTTGAGCAGCAGTGACAAAAGAGAGATTGTATTTTGACAGTTTGTGGATGAAGACTGGGTGACCTGGTGCTAAATAACGTGGGTGGATTTGGGGCTAGCCAGTTAGTCTGTGGACAGATTGGTGTGTGTGAGATGAAGCTGGTTGTCAGCAGTCATCTACTCTTCCTACTGAGGTACAAGCACTTTAAAGACTTTTCTTCCATGTTGGCTTAAAATCAAAAGTCACTCTTGACCTTGAAAACAGAGAAAACAATCTGAAGATTTAGCAGCTGTTCTTCTCCACTAAATGGTCGGATTGTTTTCCAGATACCTCATTACAAACCAAATTTGATCCAATGTTGGGCCTAAGCAAAAGGTCAAGGGTCACCAAAGTAATAAGGGATCACACAAACAGTCATACCACATTTCTTGCTCTCACCAGTACTTACTATAAGATCTATCATTGGTCCAGTCTTTCATTGCCATCCACGTGTCCTGCTACTGCTGGGGCAAGACTGACTCAAATTCATTCTGTTTAAGAATAAATTCTGGACCAGTAGCACCAGCCAGAAAAGTATCTTTGCACCAGGCTGGACGAGGAGGTTACCCCCTGTGTTTCCCCTCAGTATGGTGATGACTTGCAGCTCCACGTTGCTGGCTCTGGGCATGATGCCTCTGCTGCTCTACCTCTACTGCCAGGGCTTCCCTGAACTGCAGAAGTACATTCCCTACGCCGACATCATCATCTCGCTGTTCACGATCCTCATTCCGTGCGGCCTCGGCCTCCTCATCAACCACTACAGGCCGCAGTACGCCAGGGCCATCAAAAGAGTGAGTGATTAACACACCAGGGTCAGAAGGTTAGATAAGATCACAGCAGAGCTGGAACAAGGTTCATTCATGGTCTGTGAAATAAAAGAAAATTAACAGGCAACAATTTTGATGATTATTTTCCAAGTAAAAAAACTTTAAAACATTGACTTGGACTAAAAGCATGTTTCATTGTTTTTTTGACATTTTATCGGGTAAAACTAATCAAATAATATTAAGAAATGAAATTTCATTTGCAAATTAATACATTTAGTGCTCATGATTATAAAGGAAAATCAGTGCAATCAGATAATAGAAGATAATAATAAAAGATAATAATAGAAACCAAATAAATTCGAATGAAGCTAAAGTCTAATTATTTTTGTCCTCCTCTGTTCCCAGGTAGGCCTCGCTGTAATGATGATTGCCATTGTGGTGACTCTCGGCCTCACCAGCGCTGGAGTCGGAGGCACCATCCTGACGGTGCTGTCTCCTCCCCTCGTGGCCATCGCCACCCTCATGCCCTTCATAGGCTTCGTCTTCGGATATGTCATCTCCGCACTCTTCAATCTCAACCAATCGTAAGTCAGGCGAGTCATTTAGTTAGATTCTAGCTCTGATTGACGTTATGACAGGTTGTATTAGTCACATCAGGGAACAAAGAGTCATGAGCTTTCCTTCATGTAGCCATGAATTATGAATAAGTGTGTCCTCCTCCTCAGGGAGCGGAGGACCATTGCGATGGAAACAGGCTGCCAGAACATCCAGCTGTGCACCGCCATTCTGAAGATGGCCTTTCCCCAGGCCATGATCGGCCCTCTGTTTCTGTTCCCCATGGTCTACGTCTCCTTCCAGATAATGGAGGCGACGGTGCTCATCGTGCTGTTCAGGTGCTACAAAAGGTTCTCACTCAAAGAGAAAGGTAAGACTGGAACCAGGGTTTGAAAGAAAATACAGACCAGACGAACACTAGTGGAATTTTCATTTTGGACTGTAAATTGCAATTAGCTAGATAGTACAGTTGAGGCTTTGCAGGCATTTGGTCATTAACCATTAATAGTACTAAGAATCATGATATCTACCAAAATACTTCCAGTATCTTACCACAGTTACTGAAATTTATGTTTAAACTGTGGAACATATGATTCTGCTCTATTAACTAAAAGCTTCATTTCATAACATGGTTGTAATCTTGCTCTGCCAACCCACTTGTCTGTCTGACCTACAGAAACATACAAGGCAGCAAACACTGAAGAAAAGTTGGAAGAGCGCCCTGAGGAGGCTGCATGACGGATGGACCTTAAACGCCACCCACTCTGTTTTTACCAGTATGAACTGTTGTTGGCCAGAGACGAGGCGTGCAGCTCACTGAGAGAGCCCCTGCATTACTTGAAACAAATGGAAAAGATGGCCAGACAAAAGTCACGATTTAGTTAAAACTGTTTTATTGTTTAAGTCTATTCTTCCTACACCATACAAACGTCCATCATAGTTTTCCACTGAAAATAAAATCCTTATGTACAAAAAACGTTGCATTTTCCAAACTCTTGTCTACACTTTCATTTGAACCACAGTAACATCAGTCACAGTACCAACAAGTATTCTTGGAATTATTTTACACATTTATGTAAAAGAAAAAGTCTGCAATGCTGTACACAAAAACCTACACTGGGAAAAAAAATTCTAGAATAAACTGCATTCTGTAAGCAACACCATTCAAAGTGTTGAAATGAAAGTGTTGACATTATCCTCGGAGGAGTATTACATCTCCCAACTGCAAGAAAAAGTAAGATCCATGAAATTAACAGTTAATTTTCTGTACAGCTGTTTACCTGCTGCAACAATGTGCATAACTGTACAGTGTCCTTAATTCCGAAGCTGCCGACGCCAGTTATGATGATGGTTTGTATTTTGAGCTTTAAGCACAAATTAAAATATTTTCAATAAGAGTCTAAATTTGGATCAAACAAAAGCACATGCAAGCATTCTAAGTTATAGATATCACATACACCAGCTGTGGTAGGTACAGTAGGTCAGAAAATAGGGGGGGGAAAAGTGAGCAAGGACAAAAATGTAAAAAGTGATTTAAAAATTCTCCCACTGACGAGCAAAAACAAGCAAAAGTATTGCAAAGAAGTAAAGAAAGTGGTCACACGACTTATCAAAAGCATCCTGCTGAAAAATACAGATTCCCTCTTCAAAATTTTGCAGAGCGTAGAGATTACTAACTTCACAAGCCCAGTGAGACTTGACTTGGGCTTTTTGGTGACTTTGTGAGAAGAAACAATGGACCAGTCCTGGACCTGCAGCCTAGCTGGATGAATAAATTCAGAGGTGAGGAATCACTGGGTGTAAACATACATATGGGTCCAAACTGGGTGGGTCATGAGGGGAGCGACACAAACAGCACTACTGTGTAACAAGTGTCTTCTCTTTAAGTAATTCAATTTAAAAATGCCCTATTATGACAACGAAATATTTGACTTGATGTCTTTGCTCCTGTCTGACAAATGTATCTGTGTTTTGAATGTGAAAAACAGTAATGACAACATTCCGGACAGGACAAACCAAACTTTACTCGAGGAAAACTCTCGGCTTTCAGAAGGGGTCGTGGGAGCTCCAGTGTGCCAACTCATCCAAGCTGATTCTACTGCTGAAACAAGTTGTTTCTACTGATGACTGGTTAAATTGCAACACAGCTGTTAGCGCTGGCTGTCAGTAGAAGGAGAGCGAGAGCGGGAACGGGAGCGGGATCGGGAGCGGGAACGGGAGACGGAGGCTCTCTGAGCCGGCAGGGGGGAGGGCGGGGTGGCAGACTTGCTCGTCTTAGAGGATCGTTTAGCGGGCTCCTTTGATTTGGGGGTTGGGGAGGAGGTACCGCCGGCAGGGGAGCCTGTGCGGGAGCGGGAACGGTTGTGGGCCTTGGCGGGGCTGCGGGAGCGTCTGGGGGAGCGAGATGGAGAGCGACCGCGAGAACGGGAGCGTGAGCGAGAGGAGCTCTCAGACCGGGAACGACTTCTCGACCTGGGAAAGAGAAAAAGAAAGAACGTGAGTCATTCAAATTGTTCCTAATCTGGTTTCTCGTGCTGCTGTAACATGTGAATTTCCCTCCCAGAATCAATGAAGTCTTGTCTTGTCTCTGCTCGTCCTTGTTATTTCCTATTTGTAATTTCATTTAACTGTTAACAGGGTGCTGCAGTAAAAGAGCAAGTATGTTCAGCCAACATACCCTGTGTGCAGAAATGAAAAACCCAAAGTGAAGGGGTTAAAAGAGTGCTCTTCTGAAAAGTGTCTGAGTGGCACAATAATCATAAAATCAATACAGTTTTACACTTTTGCACACTACATATGCTTTCCACCAGCACAGATACGACTGAATGGCACATCCTAAATCTATATATTGTCATAGCTCAAGTAATATTTTTTGAGGTTTGAGTCATTTTCTTCATACATCTCTAACCTTATCCAAACTAACAAGGTCATTGTTCATCACCTCAGTTCTTTAAATGGGGTGGAACATGAACATGTTCTTATTGTGAATGAAAATTAAACACAAGGCCATCATCTGTGTGAAGCCAATCATGGGTGAAAACAAATGTATCAGCCACAATCAGCTGACTTCTTCAATGTATGCATCTATTGTTTTTTTCTGAATGGAGGTTCCAGCAGACAACTCACCTCTTCTTGGCTGCCTCAATGAGCTTGATTTTCCTGCCATTCATTTCCTTTCCAGACAGTTTCTCAAGGGCATTTTTCAGATCACTATAAGAGGCAAACTCAACAACCCTGTAAAAATGATATGAGGCAATATTAGTCATGTTAGATAAGCTGTTTTGTCATAAATTGGATGCCAATTTTCCTCAAACTGCAAATGTAAGCTTGGTATGGCACATACACGACTCACACTGTGATATTCATGAGCCAGTTAATGCTGACAGAGATAATGCTCTTACCCTTCGTTGACCTTGGGGCGATGTGCGTCTGCAAATGTCACCTCTCCAGCTTGTCTCATGAAATCTTTCAGATCCTACACATGTAAACATCAGTCAACTTATGGAGAGGCTCAGCACACAAGTACAGCCTGAGACATAAAACAGGACTGATTTACCCAAAAAGAGAGATGGTTAGATTTTCTGAGAGGACTACACAGGCTACTGCAGATAAGGAGGGGGAGTCCAAGAACCTCAGGTACTGTTTCATCAGCCATCAAACATACAAAGTTAATTTTACAAAAAATACAAAAGCTTCGAAAACATGTTTAATGTGTGCCAATTCAGAGATCAACCAATTTTGACAAGTGTTATCATTGGACAGGCTGTGTATTTGCACCAGTGTTGAGATTCTTGGACCCACTGTTCATTACAACTAAAGAGACATGAACACCATCTGCATGAACTGAACTGCAGTGGCGCCGCTTGGGCAGCGTTTGGCACTAAGAGCCCCATTTTCCCTGGCAAGGAGGGCACAGGGCTCCGCGCCTGGACCGCCCCTGTCTCGGCACCCCGCCTCAGTAAAGAGAGTGAACAGGGTGGAAGAGAGGAAACTACTACCTGAGAGCGAAACCCTTTGGGGTGGGCCGCAGGCTCTCCGAGCCCACCATAACCTCGGGATAACAGCAGATTATATCCATGGGCACCTGGGAGGAATTCACACTCTCTCTCGCTCGCGATGTGCGGGAACACCAGAGGGGGAAGGGAGGGGGGGATATCGATCGATCGAAGCCCCTCAAATTAACGAACCATCGATCAATACGCCACCACCATCACCATCGACTCTCGCTCTTTCCTCTCCTTTCTCTCTGCCAACTCTCTGTTTCCTCTCTCTCGCTCTCAGCCTCACATCAGGCGCCCCCCTGCCTTCGACAGGGGGCGTTGCGAGCGAAGGAGCCGCCAGCGCCTCTAGTGTGGAGCGAGCGCTCACAAGACCAGCAGGCATCAACTAGGAGTAGGACAGACTGGCTGACACCACAGGCTCAACCCAGACAGAAGGACCCAGAAGGGGTTAACTCCACCATAAGCGAGCTCTTCCATATGACACAACAGTCAGGCTGGCAAATAAAGGGGTGAAGAATTGGTTAAAATTTGAAAAAAGGAACAAATTAAGTGTTTTGTTGTTACTGCTCTTTGCCTCATTACTTAACTGCATAAGAAGCAGATTCATAAGAGCGGTACTTTTAAAATAACAATTTGGATCTCATTACAACAAAATAGTTTGTCTATATAAATATATTAGCAATTGATTTGATTCCAGAGTTTCTATGTTTTTAGCAGCATGAAAATTCTACAATTGTATGTGTATATTGTTGGAGGCAGACTGTTGAAGGTACTAACATTTGTGTTGTTGCAGCTTTTAAAGGCTTGCTGTGCATTAAAAAACATGTGGCAATACTAACCTGCCAGCTGACACGAGAGGACAAATTCTCCACAATCAGGCGGTTCTCAGTGCGCATCGGAGGAGGGTTTCGACTGAAAACAAAAGGAAAACGTTAAAAAAAAGACTCAATCAGCCGAACAATAACACTGTGGGGCTGATCTACAGACTTTGACACACAGCTTAAGAGCTCTCATTAACTACTTGTCAATAGCAAGGCTGATTCATGTCAAGGATCTTTAAAATGCAGCAAGCACAGGCTTCGTGTTGCATTTTAACTAAGCTGCTGAACATTTCCAGTCTGTAGGTCATTCATTACATGCTACTTTAGAAAAGAAAAAGGACCATGGACAAACACAGTAGCTTGTATAAACATGAACTGCAATAAATTAATTACTGACAACAGTTGACACAATGTACTTGTAGAGCTATTCATTTACATGTGTTCCTTCTTCATTTAAATGACATCAAGTACAACTTATCTGCCATCATAAAACAGGTTAAGTGTGGTTACCAATACTGTGCGTGGTGTGACAATTGTACCTCCGACTGCTTTGGGAGCCTCGGCCATAACGATCAGAGAAACGTCCTCCGCCACCGCCGGCTCCTCTGCCACGGCCGCCACGCAGACGTACACGTGCATGCTCGATGGTCACTCTGACATTAGAAAAAAAGAGCAAATTTAACTGGCCTACTTTTACCTTTATCTTTATCTTTATCTATGTGCAATTTTTACACTGGAAATTTTACTTTTACTTGAGTAAAATATGATACATGTTATATATGGTCAGAAATTGAATCATTTAAATATTGACACTGTTTGGATACTTGAATCTCATCTAAAATCTTTCTTCCCTGGACAAGTGACTTTAACAACAGTTAATGTTGAGCCCTGAAGCGGGGAAGGAAAGCTCAGTATCTTCATGTTTTCTGATTTACAGCATATTTACCACAACAGAAAGTCCTACCTTTCATTGCACAGCTCTTTACCATCAAGCTCATAAACAGCATCCTCAGCATCTCTTGGGTCGTCAAATTCCTACAATACAAAGAACACACAACATTTACAACGACACTTCTTACACATGTGCCCTTTGGATCCCTTTTATGTGTCAATCTTACATGCATGAGCAGAACAGCACCACCTGTTTTAAACACGACATATCAAGCAGAAAACGACTGTGACCCAATTGCATACTGTTCATTCAGTTACCCACCAATCAGTTTTAATTTCATACACCTGTGAGTATCCCCTCTTTTTCCTTCGTGCATCACATTGTGGCACAATAACATCCATCAAAAAGATCCTTACTGTATGAATAAGATAAGATAAACCTTTATTCATCCCACAGTGGGGAAATTTGCAATATGAATATATCTCTACATATATCCCAAGAAAATTGACAGAAACAGGATGCACTTGAGCTCAATTTGCGAGTGACTGCCATAGGAAGGAGTCTGATTTAATCTATTTTTTAAAGTCCTGTTTTCACTTTGTCATTTCCAGTTGGTAAGTGCAGGTTGAGGGTGAAAAGTAAATTGAATGTATTACACAATGAAGTGTGTGAAAAGGGAGAGGGTCTGAATATTTTACAAATGAATCTACCCATGAATTTACCCATTATTTACCTATCTATCCTTGCTGCTGTAACATTGCAAATTTCCCTGTTGTGGGACTAATAAAGGAATATCTTAACTGAACACAGCTCAAGTCTCAAAGCTCTTTGGTAATATTTAAAATATTTTATGAATATATTCAATCACTTTTAGACTGCAAACTGCTCCACAGACATCACACTGGTGGTTTTGTTGTGTGGGTCATTAAACTGTATACAGAACAAAATGAAGGCCGTAGGTTAAAAATAACATGAGCTCTACTGGAGATATACGCTCAGATGAATAAAGCTCAATTAATATAAATATCTGATGCTGTAAAGTCAAGTATAAATTGGCCTGTATGTGACTGTAGAATTGTACAGTTGATGATCAGTTTCCATACAGGTGACTCACCACGAAGCCGAAGCCTTTCTTGAGGTCAATATCTCGGATGCGGCCGTATCCTTTGAAGAATCTCTCCACATCCTTCTCTCTGGCAGATGGACTCAGACGACCGATGAAAATACGACACCCACTCATCTTAATTGAATCTGCAAACAGGAGAAAATCATGTTAAAGTTAACCTAAATGATTTAGACAATAAAGACCCGACGACGTCAAATTCATAAATGTATTTTTAGTAGCTAGCAAACCAGTTAGCTGTGGGCCCGGCTAGCTAATAGTAGCAGGCCGTGTTGTTAGCTAAACTAAGCTAACCATAAATATACACGACACATAACAAACCGAGAACTGCATTAAGATACTATGATGCATTTTAATCGTGGTGCACCTACATTTAACGGGTCCTGGTGCTAAATCCTGGCTGGATGTCGACACTGACCGCAAACTCCAAAATCAAACAAAATGGAGCCTCAGCTGTTCAGGGAGGATTCACGGAGCGGATGTGTTGTACGTGGACGCGCCGGCTCTTTGAACCGGCTCCTTTAAGTGAGCGATTAGATCCGGTTCCCCTCTCACAGCCGATTTATCTTTTCCTTATTTAATTAATCAATAAATGCAAGACAGAAAGAGGGGATGATATGATAGGATGAAATGTCTCATTTTGGTAATAACATTATGATCCAAACATGGTTAGATTTCTGTATGTTTTGCTGTTTGCCAAAATACAAAACGAATTTGTAAATGTAAATAAAATATTAAATACACATGTATAAAATGCTATTGATGTTTTTACATTGTTTAAGGTATTTTAAATATTGCTAAATTTTGCTGAATTCTAAAAGCGCTCTTATTGCAGAGCTGAGACAAATAATCTGAATCACTAAAAAGAGTCTAAACTCTCATTATTACCGCGGAATATCGTCTTCTTCTTCTCCTTCTTCTTCTTTTTCTTCTTCGCGGTCTATTGCATTACTGCCATCTTCTGGAGGTAGTGAACTGCTACAGTGCCAAAGGGACTTGGATTTTGTTTTACGACCTTCAATTTTGTTTATTTTATTTTTGTGTTTCTGTTACGTGCTCACTATATCAATACTTTATTCCAACACGCGTTTGCTTTATTGTTTGTACATAAAGCAAGTTGTTAATAAAGTTTAAAAAATAAAACTGGTGACGCTGCAGAAAATGAAAAAAAAACGAAGCGCAGCGGTCGGGTTTCCGAACATGACGTCACTCCTCCGCCGAAGTCTCTATTAGTGCAGTTTGTAATTCTGACCACCAGGTGTCACTCAGACACAATTATACTGCACAGAGAGGAGGCCTCGATCACATCCTGGAGATTCAGCAACATTATAACAACAGGCCAAAGGATGTGATAATAAACCACAAGTCAAACCAGGAAGAGATTTTTTTTTCTTCCTAATTGCAGGCACAGAAAATTGGTTTTGGGAAGTAATTTAAAATCTCCTACAGCTTTAAGGAGGCAGGTCATTCTGCAGTCTGATCAAACAGCAGCATCATTCAGGAAGCTGTTATAATAAAATACTAAACAGAGACAACCTTTGACGAAGAACACTGATTTTTTTTTAGATGGGTAAATGATTAACTCGAATTTGAATTGATGGAACAGAAGGTGTACCACAGTATACAGAGGTTTTAAACTGTCATGGCTGGAAGGAGTATTAGGAATTAAAATGTACTATCATATACTTCAGGAAAACTAGAAATAACTTTAGAAATATTACATTGATTAATGGCTGCACAGTGACAGGAAGTAGCTTATATTAAACACGAGGACGATTTCCATGTGCAAACAAGGTTCAGATATTCCAGGATCTAATCCAAAGGAAAATAGAATCATACTATTTGACTAACACAAGCAGATACACATTGACAGAGTTCATAGCTACTAAAACCGTCTTGACATTTGACCTAACTGTTAGTTAAGATAAGATATTCCTTTATTTCGTTCCACAATGGGGAAATTTTAGATTAACATTTTCCAAGAATATCACAGTAACAGAGAAAAGTCTGACATGGGCTCGAATAATGACACATCACCTTCCACATTCAAAAGAAAGCTTTAATTAGAAAGTTATATACACACTGTAAAATTAAATTAAACTTTATACAAATATTAAATTACTATCTTCACACCCACTGCCATGTACAGAGGAAAAACCAAAGCTGAAAGCATTGAAACTAAGAATCGAGATGTGTCCTTTTTTTAACCTGTTATTCTCAGGGAAGCAACACCGTACAACAGTGCTTCTGAACGCAAAGTTAATTTCTGTTTTTTTTTTTTTCAATCCCGTAATATTTGAATGCCTTGTAGCAAAAGAGAAGCAAAGGAATAGTGAAATATAGGTGCTTATAGGTTCATCATCATTATCATCATCATCATCATCATCACAGTAGCTGGAAAAGCTAGGGGAGGACAGAGAAGGATGGACATTTGTTTAGTCGTGTCCACAACGAAAGTAAACTCATTGATAAATACACAAAGACAGTTTTATGCATAGAATAGAAAAGAACAGATTAAGGCCATTGGGAAAACAGAACACGTTGCAATACTGTAAAGCAACCAACGCGGAGGCTTAAGATTATACATCCCGAAAACAAAAACAAAAAAAAAATGTACAAGTCTAAGGCAACATTCTGTTTGCATTAATAATGTAGCCGTTGACGCTGACAGACAGCCACAAATGCCAAATAAAACTGAGAACAGAAATCCAGGCTTGGTTGTTCTGGGGGTTTTTTCTGAGCAGTTGAGCTTGAAAAGTAATTCTCAGGATCCTTCGGAGTCATGCTGTTTCCAGGGTGATCAGCTCAACCACCAAAGCTTTTCAAGTGGCAATGAAAACAGAGGATGGCTTCGAACAAAATAACATGATTCTCTCTTAAATTTGCACTTGGCATCAGGAGGGTGAGTGAGTGTTATGTGGCGGGGGTGGGGTGCTATATAACAAAACTTTATCATTTCACTGCAACCAGTTGCAGTCGTGTCGATAATGCACAAAAGTGGAGAGTCTTCGGTACAGTGTGAAGGTGGGCGAGAGCCAGTTCCTCCAAGGAGACTTGTGTTTTCCAGCCATTCAGCAGAAAATGATAAATATTCTAGCTTGAGAGTAGATGAATAATACACGCATTGTGTAGTGGACACGTAGCCTGAAGTGACGCTGGTTTGTTCATGTGACTTATTCAGTGCTGGGAGGGATATTTTCCTACGGTGAAAGACAGGGACATTGTGCAGCCGGTCTCTGATCTGAAGAGAGGCAAATCAGACAATGGCTGAGTCGAAGCTTACCATACGAGGACATGTCATCTCCTGCCTTGCTGACACACAAAGATACACACACACGCACGCGCACACACACATGCACTCAAGATTCAGCAACTCAAAGCAAACCGAGCCACACACCAAACAATAAATACAGTGGGAAGAAAATTAAACAACCTTAAAGTTCAGTCATGTGCCCAATCACCGTGTTGTAAGACAACCCTCCTCTCAGCTTTCAGACAAAATGAACATTACATCTCCCTCTCCTTGTACAGGTAAGATGCCCTGGGACCAAAACACCAATCAATCCCACTCATGCGGCAGAAGTAGCACCTTCCAGATTCTGGGTGCAGCTGGCAACAGAAAAGAAAGGAGCAAGAAAGGTCTTTTTATAGTTGTGATATGGTGCTTGGTAAAACGCTGCACCCTGCTTTTAGCTCTTGTGAAGTGGTTCTCAATCCCACTAATCCACATGCTAGACGCCACCCGGATACACAGATAGCTAGAGAGAGAGAGAGTGAGAGAGTGAGAGAGAGACAGAGGAGGCTTCATGCTTCATTCAGAGTGGGCCACCGTGCTGTGACAGCAATAACTAAAAACAACATGCAACATTCACAAAGCTGGCTGCCAAAACCCAGCCGCCACTCACAACTTTTCAAGTACAGCGGGAAGACGATTCAGATTCTGAGCGCCGCAGCGCCAGGAGCGAACATCACAAGTTATTTTTTTATTTATTTTTTTATCTGAAGTAACCCCAGACAGAGTCGACGTGTCTCGATTGCTATAGCCTTCTCCGAAGAAGCCTCTGTGAGCCATGTTAATATAGAGAACTACACCTGGGAGGAGGCAAGTGTATAGTAATACATAGCCTATAGTACACAACCTTGACTCAGTATGCATGTTTTACTCATATACATAGGATCTACAGGATTTATGCTGAGCTGGCACCACTCTGGTTGTCTGGCTTGTCTTTAGTTTGATCCAGCAGCTGGATCCAGAGCTGCTCCATCATTGCTTATGATGCAGTGAGTATTGGCTGTTGGCTTTGCTCTGCATGGGTAGTAATGGCAGAAGAGGTTGCTTGGGGGAATGGGCGTAGTTCTAGTCTTTTCTGCCGGCTGCTGAGGGGAGTCGAGGGGAAGTGGGTTGACAGCCACAGTCAGTCCTGGTCAGCAGTGAGAGATAGGGAAATAGGGGCTCTGCTGCTGATGCTGATAGCAGGCTGGCAGGCTTCATGCTTCCTTCAACAGGGGAATATCTGCAGGGGAACAGAACAGATATATTAGAACAGAGCAGTGGCTGTAGAGTCAGCTGTCTTCCCACCATACAGTCATGCAATCCTTCACATCACCAAAAACATTTCAATGCAACTGAATGTTATGAGTTTGTGCTGCAAAATATATATCTATATTATCATTGCGTATCTATAACTTTCAAACAGCAATAACAGCATTGGTCAGGCCCTCATTGTTTTAAAACACGTGTGGAATAACACAGTCTCCTCTTACCATCAGAAAACTCATCTGTAGAGGTGACAGAAAGCAGACTGTGCTGGTCACTACTCTCAGAGTCTCTACGGAGGGGTAAGGGGCCTGCGCACGCACCCCCAGGGTGCTCTCTAGCCCATGATGATGAAGAAGAGGAGGAGGAGGAAGAGGGGGCCTGATGAACCAGCACCGTCTCTGCATGACGGCGGGAGGAGAAGGATGATGAGGAGGACGTGGATGGGAGGCAGAAGTCCAAGTCTCTGTGGTGGCGGGTTCTGCTGGGGCCTTGGCCTCCCGTGGCTCCCTGAGGAAGCCCCTCTGAGAGCACGATCGGGACTCGAGACTCTGGAGGAGCTGGAGGAGGTGGCGGAGAAGGAGGAGGACCGGAAGCACCACACGGTCCACTGCTTCCATAAACAGCCTCTTCGTAGGAGGGCAGCGTCACCTGGACGCCCTCCACCATGATGGAGCTGGGCTGGCCTGAGACTCCCTGCTCCCTCCTGATGGACGGAGAGACGAAGACAGTGTGAGACAGGCAGAAAGACACGTGTGGTCAAGGTGGATCACGAAAGCCAGGCTCAGGTTGATGGCCATGATGCAGTCATGTGTGTTGCGTGCTGCAGCACAACCTCTTAGAAGAGGTGATTAGCATTGACTGTACAATCCCTTTATAGCAGGCTGCACTAAGCCCTCAGGCCCTCTACACAATCAACAAGAGTGCCAATGAGCATTAGATCAAATCAGTCTGGCCTTTTTATCACAGAACCACAGCAGAGGCCTTCGCCCTTTTTTTACTTTCACTTTCATTTCTCAAGTATTTAAGAGATGCAAACTAGTAAATCTAGTTGCCCGGTCTTGTCCGGACAACTTGTTTACATAACTAGTTTCAACCAAAACTTGAATAGCAGGTGTGTCCACGGGAAGGATTAATAGCACAATCTGCTGTGTTGCTTTGTGACATATTGGGAGGTGGTTTAGCAGCACTGAATATAAAAGGGCAGTGTTCTTCCAAAGCAAACAGAACTAAAGCTTTCAAGAGTTTCTGCCAACCACAGTTTGTGTAAGAAGCAAAAGGCTGATAATAAAAATAAAACCCTTCTCAACATGTTCCCCATCTTCAGTACAGCCAAGAAGGAAACAAAATGAAGCATATACATTCTCTCTCACGGAACATTTGGTCTCAAAAAATATGGTATTTTATTGACTTATTTATGTGATCTGGGGAAGTGTCTACTTCCCCAGGAATAACTTAATGATGCATGCCATTAAGGCAAGCAACAGAAGAAGTCAAGGGATCAGAGCATCTCATGTAAAAACTCTCCTCTACTCAAAAATACTACTCTACTTTAAACAATGCAATTGTGTTGAGTGATCATTGAACAGCTTGAATTTCATACTCAAAGCTTTACACTTCTTCAATCTATTGTCGACATTTGCTGTATGACTATAAGTCCTGATGAAACTGAACAGCCGGAACATCCAAAATAAGATCTGGGATGAAAGACTAGAATCTGTCTTTAGTTTTTCTAAACAGCAGCACTAATAGAGAGAGAATAATTGTGTCAGCACTGAACAGTTATTACACCCAGGGATCGTCAATTAATTTGATTGTGTGTGTGTGTGTGTGTATGTGTGTGTGTGTATCTCACCTGCTGTGATGGAAGGACTTGAGTTTGGGCTGTACAAGAACAAACAGCACCACTAAAAGCAGGATGAGAGCCACAGAACTAGCTGTAGATGCCACAATAGACAGAGCTGGTATACCCAGCGGAGAGCTTGGCTCCTTGTCTGAGGGACACAAGAAAACAGAGAGGAAGTGAGAATGTAGTTCACAGATTTTGATTTACATTTCCTGCATGCGGCTGTGATAGAATAACAGAAAGTTGAAGGTCAGCTGAGGTGACAGACCTTGTGTGAGTCGGCAGCTAATCTGCATGGGACCGTCCCACTCGCCATTCTGGCAGGTGAGGAACTTGTAGTCGCCCTTCAGAGCGTAGCCCTCGTCGCAGAAGTACTCAATGACGGTCTTGTGGGTGAGGCTGTGGCAGGGAGAGGGGTGACAGCGGTAGCCCCCATTCTCTGGTTCAGTGGGGGGTGAACACGCTGGGAAGAGGCAGAGCAGATAGAGATTTTAACAATTGTGGTTGTTGTTGTGTAAGAAAAATATGTTTGGCATTATTTCTACCTGCGGTGAGGTTTGATTCCTGTGGTTAAAAAGCTTATATTTTGGGTGAAATTTCCCAGAGTTCCCTGCTGGCTCTCAAGGACAATCCTCACTATTGGTGTTATGATACTGTGTGATATTGAACTGATGTGACATTTCAGTTTTGATGCAGCCATGCGTGTTAATCGCACATGCTCAGCCACAGAAGTTAATAAAACTGACTTTTCAGGAAGTGAGAAAAAATCATGAAGTTCATCCTCACATGAACTTTACTGGTAACAACATGAACAAAGTGAAATATTCTAGTAATAAAAAAAAAAGAAAGAAAAGCTGCAAAACAGATGACTTCAAATTGTATTTAAAAAAGATAAAATTATGTTCTTTTGTGCTTTGCTGCATTCATGTTTTTTTAATCCTTGCTCACCGCTGCTTTTGATGCAGCGTGGAGGTTGATGGGACCAGGCTCCAGAGCTGGTACAAATGATGCTGGTGGGTCCATCTGCAGTGTAGCCAAGCTCACAGCCATAAGTCAGCAGGGTGCCCGGGGGAAAAGAGCCCCGGTTAGCTTCGGTCTGGTTCAGCAGGTCTCCGCGCTGCACGCCGGGTGGCCGCGCACAACCTGAAGACACAGAGACAAGTGGAATAAGAAATGTGCACGAAAAATATGAGGCTGGTGGGTCCAGCAGTACGCGAGATTAACTGTGGACAGATGCACACACAAGGTATCAAGGTAATTATAAGGTATGTGAGTAAACTTAGTAGAGTTAGAAGCACAGACAGGATATGCAGTATCTTCATTTATAAAGGGCTGACTGTGTATTACAGACCTGCTGGGGTAACAAGAACAACCTGTCTCACATGTGGCCTGATTCTTTGAAGAATAATGCACCAATATTATGTCCAATAAACAGAGTTTTTCCATAAGTACATCACTAATGGTGCTGTTTATGCCTGGCTCCATCACAGTCTAATAGAGAACCTTGATAATAGTTTTCCTGTGACTCTATTACATTAATGCGGTGCTGCTGGAATATTGCGCTGTTCTATCATTACTCTGACATAAACTGTCGGCTGGTCTCCTCTGCAGGCAGCTGCCACTGGGTCAAACAACTTTTCACAGGCAAACTCTGTCAAGTTGACAGGTTGAGCTGATAATTAAAGCTCAGAGGTATTGTTACTTGAAACTAGGCTGCATTTTACACAGGCAATGGAGAGGCACTGCATCAACATGACAAGTTAGGTGGAGACAACCATGCTGTGCAGTATAGAGAATACCTGAAGTGCCTACAGTGAATTAAAATGTCACAAGGAGCCTCATATAGATCTAATTTCTCTCAATTATCTCCTGCTCATTAAACTGTCTTCACGCCACGCCAGCATTGGTTCTATCTATCTGGCCGTGAGACAGGATCTTTAGTGAGGCTCATTTACTTGGCTCTAATGACAGACTTCAATGTCTAAGCCAGCCAATAAAGACAGGATAAGGCAGAAGACCTAAAGTTAATTGTGCTTTGATCCACCTTCCCATGCTCCATCTATGATGTTGCAGTGTCACAGCAGCTCATTGTGTCTCAGTGTGTGTTTCATTGCAGTATGAGAGCAAACTATCTGAATTTGTTCTGCACTCCCACAGCTCCAAACACTATCCACACACACACACACACACACACACACACACACACACACACACACACACATACTCATGTTAATATACACACATTTGGAGCTGCAATCTGGAGAGAGCAGAGCATCTAAATCCAGCAGGTCTGACATAACATTGCAACACCTGTGTAAACTGAGACATTACAGCAGGAGGTTGACTTTACTTTCAGTATTATTGATCTTCAAGAGCAGCCAAAGCACTGTGGAAACCATAGATACAGACATACCAATTTTATTACTCCTGAACTGGCTCATCCCTGAAGTGGTTATGCAAGAATTTGGGCTTGGCTTCAATGGAACTGTTTCCAATACTAACTCTGAACACTTAAAACCCATCTGGGTCATTATAAATATACAATAGCCTGTCATAATAAATGAAAGATTTACAGCATTCTATCTATAGATCGTATATGTCTGATTTATTAAAAGGCTTTAGGAGTAACTGAATACATTGAATGGCATTCTGTAATTAGGATACTAAAACTGTGTTCTGTTAAAGTTACTGAAATAAGATGCACTCAAATTATACACTTAGTAAAAATGGGGATTATTAGCAGGATTGCAATTTTAAAATACACTTTTAAAAGAAGACCGTCCCCACCATGTCCATTAAATGGAATTAAAGAATGCGCAGTGATTTTTTTCAGTAACAAGACATAATTCAAAACATCCCCACAACAAAGAACATTAATAATGCCATCAACACTAATAACCATATGGCTCATTATTTAATCCTTGGTCTGAGTATTTGTAAAACATATTAGCCATGCTCTATTGCGGGGCCTTATCATTTGCTTGACATAAACAAACACACCAACATTGCAAACAGCCACTTTGTCTTGCCTCTGTGTGTGTTTAGAGATTGAAAGAGAGACTATTTCCACAGCAGTGCCTCTAACATCCTCTAATCTCGGGGGAGAAACGTCGCTCTAAGCTGGCAGCACAAGATTAAATGCAAACACTCAAAATGTGCCGGCGCCTACTCACCAACACACACACAGAGAAAACCAAAGTCAACACCCACAAACAAAGACACTCCCAGGACCAAGTCGTGTGATACCAAAGGGTGTGTTATTGAATTCAGCTGGGGACAGATTTACTGTGTGTGTTCAAGGAGTGCTAACACTGCTTACCGCAGGTACACTATAAAACTACAGTTATGATACAACGACTGGAGACACCGTAGGTCTGTTCTAGTCAACTCAGACTCAATATTTATCTATCACAAGATACTTTGTTACAGGGCTATGACTAATTATTTTCATTACTAATTCATCTGCTGATTATCTTCTTGCTTATTCAATTTATCGATCGTTCTATGAAATGTCAGCAAGTTGCGAAAAATGCCAAGAGGCAAATTAATTATTTTTTTCAACCCACAGTCCAAAACTAAAATTAACTGAATTAACCATCATACAAGACACAGAAAAGCATAAAAGAGAGTGTTTTACATTTTTGTTTAATTACTTTTGCCAGATTACTTTTTTGTAGATCGACTAAACAATTAATCAACCCGACTCAATCGTTTCAGCACTAGTTAGCTGCTGCATGGTCTTTTCCGAGGATACTGAATGAAGAGCTTACATCCTGTGTCATTAAAATATAAGCCATGTTAAATTGCCTAGCAACTGTTTTGATTAAATTCTAATGCAACAACCCTGTAAAGCACAGAATTACATTTTGTATGACTCAGTAGTTTAGCTGTGATATCTGGGGAGCCACATTTGCACACATGCAGACCAAAGCACTGTATTGACATTGATTAATCAGGATTCAGCCAGAACAAACAGTCTCAGTTAATGTCTCAAACAGAAGCTGAAGGTTTGTTTAATATGATACAACATACGCAACGATTTTGTGTTAAATTAGTTTCAGCCCAAACACATCCATGCTCTCTCTCTCTCTCTCTCTCACATGCAGAAACACTATCTGCACACGCATATTTCAGGATGCCATTTGACACCGTGACCTGAGCAGTTGTTCGCTGAGCTGCTTCAGGGCGACTAAAGGCTCTCTGAGGAGGAGATGGTGCTAATGGAGGTGGTAAAGGTGATGAATTGATGACCCCAGGCCGCGAGCCAGCAGGGGACAAAAAGGCCGTTGGGGGCAGTTTAGGACAATAGCCTGTAGCCAACAGCCACTGTTATGATCTTTTGTGTTGTGCTGCAAGGCAGTCAATACAGCTGCAAGAAGACTGATGAGTGATGATCATCCTTTGAGTTTCAATTGCTTTCGCATGTGAACAATTGACTCTGAAGTAAAGGCATGTGCATATTTAAGCATTCATTTTCATATTTAAAAAAGGTATAAAGCACTACTTTTAAATACCAAAGACCATGCCATATATTTAAAAAAACTAGACCTTGCCAATAACATAAAACATCAGTAAGAAAGACGAGGAGTCACAAGGGAGTCAAAGCAGAGTCCTCGCTGCATTTAAACTGCTTGTTTAAAATAATGAAGAGGGAAATACTGAAGAGCTCCAATAGGAAAATATAACATAATCTGGCTTTAACTCATGGTTCTCATCAGTTGCAAGATTTCCATACAGAATCAGACAAGCCAGTTTTTCTGGTAGTTTTAATCCGCTGTGGTTTATATTGTTAAATCTACAGGGAACTTCCCTGCATTAGCATCGGCTTAGTTAATAAAGCTCTAAGAAATGGTTACAGTGTCAGGATTAAACCACTCAAGGGTTAATTCTTACAGCGAGATCGGGTCACAGAGGTCAGTGAAGTCAGGTCAGTCTAAACGAACCATAAAACCAGTAAAATGTCCATTTTGAAACTTGCGGTCTTTTCAGAAGCACAACAAACCAGGCTCTCCCGCTCGTGCCAGGAAAACCTTGTGCTGCCTGTTCAAACCAGCCAGTTCCATTATCTGAGTTTTCCGAATGTCATTTGCATCTACTGCACTAACACGAGCACTTACATTGGCTGCGTGGTTGGCATTGAAAAAATCTGCTACAAGCCTTTACCTGCCATGAAACACACACACAGCCAGGATCATTATTACAGTATGTGAAAGAGCAAAATGTACCAACATAACAATGTTGTAATTGGCCTGTTCTAACTGAAACCATTTCACAATCGTAATATGTAACAATAACAACAACAAAACATTGACACCTGTATTACCTGTAAATGATATTAGCTGATAGATAGGATCCTAATATACTGTATGTCAGTGCATCTTTAGGTTAATATGTTACTATACCGTTCCTAATGTCATGTTTCGTCATCATTCATTATTCAACGTTAAAAAGTTACATGTTTTTTCTAATTCCAGCTTCTCAATTGGGAAAATTTGCAGCCTTTCTTCTCACTTACACTAGTAAACTGAATCTATTTGGATTTTGGCTCTGGGAATGATCATTATTTTAACTCCATGTTAAGAAACTAATCAGCTTATTCACTGATAATGAAAATAATCTTGCAAATAATAATCTTGAAAATAAAGTTGCTGTCCTACACCGTGTATTAGTAGCAACTAACAACATGGACTCCAGATATAGACCAGATATGCATAAATGCACACACAGACTTTCCTCGCACACAACATCCCCAGAGAATAGAGCTACTCATACCCATGTCAGCTTTAAAAAAGGAAATAAATATAAAATACAGAAAGATAAAGAAACGTCAAAAAAAAGTGGTTGTTAAACTTGGAGCAGTGAAGAATTCTGACTTAAACTCACTCTCCCATGAGATTATACTTGTCGAAAGAAGTCAGAGCCTACTTTAGAAATATATAAATATATTCAACATCAAAAACTTGGCACTACTTTTGCAAATTACCAGGAAAGAGAAAGGTGAGGTTAGAAAGTAGCGAGGAAAGAACAAAAAAAAAAAAAAAAAAATACTGACGGGAAAAGGTGATCATCAGATATACAGGCAGAGGGAGAGGGGGGGGGGGGGGCGGCGAGAGAAAGGAAGAGAGTGCTAGAAAAACGTCAGCATCATGGAGCGCTGTGGCCCTGAGCAATTACAAGCCAAAAAGAGACATGTCGTGGCAGGTCGACCAATAGTTCTGTGTGTGAGGGAGAGGCTCGGTACAGCAACAAAGGGAAGAGGAGGCAGCTTCAGTACATACCACACTGTGGGTTGGGCTCGCACAAACGCAGAGGAAAGAATGAATGCTGGTTCAGAATCCAGAGATGGTTTGAGCGGTTAAGATATATAACCTTACTGTCTCTGCCTTTTCCACTGCCCTCTCAGCCTAGATTGAATATTGGCTTTGAAAACGCACACAGGGAAAAAAAAAGAAAAAAAAAAAGAACTGATTAAAGCGCTAAGCAATGCCAGAGTGGATTTCAGCACGCCATGTTTTGTGCTTATGAGGAAGAGAATGAGTCACAGTTAAACACAAGCTGTTCTCCCACTGGTCTGATGGTTAAGAGTTTGCTCAAGAGAACGGGCTTTTGAGAAATGTCGAAAACAATAATGACTAACGCGGTGTCACCAGTGTCTTGTGAAAGCTAATGGAAAGAGCATGTAGGAAAAAGACACTCAGATGAATTAAATAAAGAAATTTGCAGTACATTTGTGTTTATGGATGTATCAGATCACTTGTGTTTGCTTTCAATAGCCACTGAAGACTAAGAGGTTTTAAGCTTTGCCAGTTGACATATGGAGTTAAATAAAAATGGACATGCTGTATAAAAAGGTTAAACTATTCAAAATTGTCTGGGCACACAACTGCAAGCTGATCAAAGAGCTGAATTGCTAAAAGGTCTGAGAAACACTTGATGTAGTGGGAGGACTGGGCCAGGACGGAGCGCCCATGAGGCTGATTGCTAATCCCAACATCCAGCGCCTTAAGGCAATGCCGGAGGAGACTCAGGCCATGGGGGGCGTTAAAATCCCCTGCCTTGCTCTGAAGTGCCTGCCTGGCTGTGAATATCTCCCTTTCTCCATCTGTTCCTGATGGCACTCGCCCACTAAGAGCTGGTAGGTGGATTGAAGAAAACACGGGTGGGGGGGAAGACAAGGGTTTTAGCCCTCTTTGCCCAGGCAAATTAAAATTCTAATTATCCTCTATTACAAGCTGGGATCGCTCTAAAGCAGATCAGATACTGATGACTTCTGCAACCAGCTGTTGGGTCGCTCTATAGAACAATAGGCCATAAAAGAGGGTGTGTTTGAATGTGTGTGTGTGTGTTCAAGTGTGTCCAAGCAGGGGAATCTGTGTGTGAATGTACAGTATGCTCAGGGGGGGGTTGTGCGCTGGATTAAGCTAAAGACCAAGGGGATGATGGTGATGCTCTCTTTGGCCTGGTAAATATGTTTTTGTTCCTTTGTTGGCGTCTCTCCAAGTGCTCTGTTTTTGTTGTTTTTGATGATGTTGCTGTCATTTTTGGGCTGAGGGTGTTTTTGTTTTTTGCCACGTTCCCCCGTCTCTCCCGATAATCCATGGGATTTTTAGCCAAGCTGTTGTTATTAGAGTGCAGTACAATGCAGCAGAGCCCACAGTGGGGTAGTGTCGGAAAGAATAGGAGGACTCGCAATTCATGTCTACCATTGGTGGATTGTAGTTGCTCTAAAGTATTTTTTTTTTTGACATTTTTTTCAGCATTTTTCCCTTTATAGAACAGCTGACAGTGTAGTTGAGGGCAGGAAATGTGGGGACAGAGGGGAATGACATGCAACAAAGGTCCCAGGATGCTTTTGAACCCGAGGCCATGGGACACCTCTGAGAACATCTTGTTAAATCCATCTTTGTTACAAACCATGAAAAACATCTAAGGAGATAAAGTAGTACTGAAATGAGAAGGCAAGTTTTGATATTCTTTCGGACTTAGCAAAATTCACTGGTTCCAGGCCCTGGTTGAATATAATAGTTTCAGTTTTTCTTCCTATCATTTTAGGGCTGATGATTATTTTCATTATTGATAAAATTATATTCAATTTAGAACAAAATGATATAAAGAGAAAAGAAGAAAATCTGCACATTTGAAAAGCTGGAACCAGATTAGATTGGCGTATTGTCTAATAGAGGAGTGTGAATGTTAAAGTTTGGTCAGATATCACGAGTTAATCAGGCTTCAAAAGGTTTTCAGACGTCATTTGGTCACGGAAACTGAGCCATAGCGAAACTTCAAAATGTGATATGGTGTGTAAATGTGTAAAGAGTAAGCTTTCTGTCCTCACTTTTGTTCTTTCACACATGCAGAAACATCAGAGATAAGCTTTCAGTGGGAGACGCTTCACACAGTATGAAGTGACACGACTGTGCGCTGACCTGGGTGGGTGACACGGGATCGTAACATAGGAAGCTTAATGTCTGGGTGAGCGATACTAGCAGTGTCATGTTCGACTGTGAGCGAGTGAGAAGTCGTCATACTGTAACACTGACACACACATGCAGTCCAACTTATTTACGCTTTCATATTCTGTTCACTCATAACAGCTTGGACCTGACTCAAAGAGAACTAAAGCAGATTTTGTTGAACGAGGCGAAAGGTTATGGGAGAGAAAGTGTGAAAAAAACTGCTTATAATCGTGGACTTGTATTACTGTAGGGCAGAAAGAATGCAGAACAAAGCTGAATCCTTAAAGCATGAAACGCATTTTTTTCCCCAAAAAGCGCTGTTGTTCCATCCTCAGGGCCTCTGGGGGAAGGTGGAGGGACCAAACTGAGGAGGAAGGGGGGAGGAGGCGGAGGAGGATGAAGAACAGGGAGGGAGTGTGAAGGAGGTGCCGGCACATTTATACAAAAGCCTGAGTACACACAGATACAGGCGGACAGTTTACTCACTATGCAAGTGTAGGTTGCAAGTCTCCCAAGGCGCCTTTGTAAACAGCAGGTTTGTGTTGCTCACTCACATCCTATCTTGTGTTGTGAATGTGTGTGTGTGAATGATTAAGGGTATGAATCCGAGTGTCAGGCACAGCGGTGGGCACCACACACTCCTAGAAAGACCAGCCAGCGTCCGTATTGTTCAATGGTTCAAAAAACAATCGCGTCACTTCGATAGTAAACAAGAAATTTGACACAACACATGAGTCATAGACGTCGAGAAGAGCATTTCCAGAGAACTTAGCGGTCCACTCGTAACATCTCTTCCTGCAGCTGCAAAGCACAGAAACAAACATATGCTGCATACACCCAGGGTGAAGGAAGTCTCTTAACAGACAGACACATCCTCCATCTCCCCACCCATTCCTCCCCTGCTGTTGCGATGCATTTAGCGAGCCACGTGCGCTGCCATTACACCCCATTGTCCCCGCTCGCTGAGGGATGGGGCGCAGTGACAGATTTAAGCAGCGTGCCCCCGAAAAGGACAACAGACAACTTTGCATTTGAAGGGTTAAATATGCATGAGAGGCCAAAATGGGTGAGGGCAAGGGGGAGCACCATTGTGTGACCCTCTTTCCAACCCCAAGATATGAGCACACATACACGCACACTCTGCCCTCGAGTAACAGATGGGAGGATGTTAGCGAATGCGAACAGTGAGCTCCCCCTTCTCTCTTCTATCACCCTCACTGCTGAGGACAGCTGGGAGGCAGACATTCCTTCTTCTCAGCTTTCAGAGGAAAACAAAAGAGTGTGTGGGACCCCTCCTACACACACGTGCATGTGTTCAGACACACACACAACCCCCCTCAAAAAACTGTCAATGCAACTGTGGGCTGATCATATTTCAGCAGCCTGGGCTTGCCAGCGAGCAGAGGCATGAGTGCTGAGCCTGGGACATTTGTTGAAGGTGAAAGTCAGGCAGATAATCCCTACCCTGCTTACCAGGGCTGGCACGCTGATATGTTGGTAGAACCAGTGAGGTGAGGGCAGTTTAAGTCTGTTGAGAGCTGTTATACTATGGATTTCTTTTAAAAACTGCAGTAAGATAAAGCTCAGTCTGCAGCTGGTTGTTCTTTTCTTTTCACTGGCACGTTTGACTTGTTCAGTGAACAGGTTCACTGCAATAGCACAGCACATACTGTCCTACAGACAACACAGCAGCAACTTCAAAATGGAGCAGTCACACTGCAGAGAGGAGGAAGATGTATTACTGAATAACATTTATTTCTGTCATTTAGGGTACAGGATTATGGTGACGAATCCCTGTAAGAAACAAAGAGGCAGCCAAAAAAAACCCAACATTAAAGACTGAGACGATGTCCCACGCTTTGCATTATATCTCCAATGATTCAACAATGCAGTCGCTGTTACAGCACGAGCACATCATCACCCTAATGAAGCCCAACTGAACTTTGTTACAGCAACTGCTTTCACCAAGTGTGTGATCAAATGGCACCAAGTGTATAACCTCTTAACACATGCTCCGCTGAGAGAAGTGGTATGCCGTTTGTTGTCAGTGTGTGCGCAGTATTTTTCACAGCAGTGGGTTCTTACATGTTAACATGCTGGGTGTTCAGTAGACAGCAGAGGCTTTGACAGATTTCTGTCACCTCAAAATACGCTATTGAGTACAAAACTGAAAGTGTTATCAATCACCGAATCATAAGGAGAAGCTGATCAAAGGGTGTAAAAGTAGGTGCAGATACCGCAAGTCTGCTTACGCTGTCATGACTATCAGTTAATCTTGCTAGTGACAGACCGTATTAGCTATGTCTGTGAAGGTTCTCAGTCATCCAGGTCATGGTATTCAGGTAAGAGTTGAATCAAAGGCTATGTATTATGTATCAGCAATGTACTTTCAACCCCAGGCCATTTCTGAATCTTTGTTTGCTTTGGGTACAGTAACAGCTGTTCCTCGTGAACGCCATTGTGTCACACTGTATGAACAGTTGCGCACACGAAATAAATAAACAGCAGCCAGCGATTGAAATTCATCCATCATCGCACATTAGCAAGCAATAAACTGTGTGTTCATGGTGTCAGATGCAAAGTATTAGAATAAGGACTTGGCTCTGGATCAGGGGCAAAAAAAATCTTGATCAGGACTTTGCCGCTCAGTGGTATCACTACGTCAGCTCTACTGAAAAGAGTAGAAAAGCTGGGATTATCAGCCTACCTGTATTTGGCATAGATAGCAAAAAAATATTAAACTCCTCAGTAACTATCCATTAGCCTCAAGTAAAAGTCAAGCAAACCATGTCAAGACAAGCTGGAGAAAGCTTCAATTCCAGTCAACTTATTTTCTTGCAGATAATAATCACTGCTGATAAATACTGAATTCACAAGATTCATAAGAACATAACGTCTGAAATCTTTACAATAAAATAGGTAAAGTCGATGAAACTTCTTTTAGATAAATGTTTCTCAAGTCAAAAATACTAGAAGACTTTCACTGTCAGTAAGACGTCCAGTGAGAGTGTTACCAACTAACTACTGTTTATCATCATGAAGAAGATACAAAGTACTGTTTATATTGCTGGCTAGACCTCCAACACAGCAAACAGCTTGTGGATGCAAACACAGATATGAAACTCATGCAAAGCCTTGATGGGCCTGCTTCCAGCATAAAGAGCACAGTAACATCACCTACATGAGAGTGTGAAAGGAAGCACAGCCTGATAAACAATAGACAATATAGTGATTTACATACACATACTGAAATAAATGCTGTGACTGAGGAATTATCAAGCCTTTAGTCATCAAATGCGTCACAAGAAAGTTTGAAGCTTCATGTTATTTTCAAATGTGCCAAGTAAATTATAAATAATTGAATTTGTGACTAACTGATGCACAGTTAATGACGAGGACTTCAGCCCACACATACATACAAACACAAGCTGTGAAAGAATTATCCTGCTGAGAGGATTAGCCTATCAATAGAACATTTATCACATCCAGTTTTGATAATTGTCATTCATCAATTAAAAATCCAGAACATTTATAGGTGACAGCATCATGTTGCTCACATTTGTAACTGCAAGCTGATTATTTGAACTTTTTGGCTGTTGGTCAGACAAAGGCGACAATTTAAAGAAGCCTTTGGACTCTGATTCATTATTTTACAACTGAATATAAATTCAAAGATTAGTTTATAAATGTACAGACGTATACAAATAGATATACATAAGACATATGGAGACACGCATGCTTCTCATAAATCCTGACACAATTATCCAAATGGATTCCAGTGCAGCCGATACAAAGGCCTTCGCCATTTGGCTGTTGTTTGTTACAGAGAGCTGTTTACAGATGATGTAATAAGGACAGAGGGCATTAGAGTGGAGCTAAGCCAACTGGCCACTAAACATCTCAACACTCCGTCTAATGGACTGGTTACAGTTTGAGGGGTGAGACGAGACAGAAGGAAACAAGAAAACAGGAAATAATGAGAAGCAGACAGGAAATATTGAATGTTAATATGGACATCCTGCGGGCAAAATGAGACCAAAGCATGTAATCAGAGTAAAAAAAAAATAATTCTGGCTGTGTCAAAAGGGTGGCGGAGAACTAGGAAGGCCATGCTTTAAGTGCAGACCCAGACTCAGACCCACAAGTCAGCAACTATACACAAAACTTAAGTGACTTCAAGGAAGCCATTTAATCCCTAACAGCTCCACTGGTGCTGCTCTGACTCCACTCTCTTCACTGACCTCTCTTCCCCTTACTTACAATCTCAATTAAACATCTACTGAAGCAGAAATGGCCTAAAAATAAGAGCGCATTGACGGGGCCTTTTCTGCTGCAGTCAGTTAAAGAGAAACAGCTGTGCTCCACCTCCGCCCATGACAACAAGCAACACAAATGCAGCAGGATTGCACATGCACAGCCCAGCCCTTCCCCTCGGCTCAGTATCAGCAAGTCTGTCAGATCAAGTGGTTTGCTTTACTTTTGCCTAAGACTGAATGTGTTTGAGTAGCCTCTCTGCTCTTTGGATAACTTATTTAGCAAGTAAACTAGTAGAGACCTTCTGACAAAGCTAAACTTGGACGAAAGCTAAAAGCTGAATCAACAGATTAAGGGCTTGTGCCAGACGCGGTGCAGCGTTGCCCAATTTCCACTGTCTCGCTACAACTGTGGCATGTTGAGGCATGACTGTGTGCATTTCCACTCTGTACTCGCCTGTGGATTCCCAGCAGGTAATAACCACGCTGACCGCCGCTCAAAACACGACAGACGCCGCTCTCAACCGAGCCGTTGTGCTGAACTGATGGTCATGCAGGCTTCTGAAGAGAAACCACTGAAAGAAATCTTGTTAAATCCAGCTGTCAGTAATTTCGTAGCTGCTGTCTAACCTAAGAATTTCTGTGGCTTGGAGTTGTAATTGCTGTTTTAAGATAGTGTTAATGCAAGCCAAACATCTACTGCTGCTTCACATTAAAAGCCTAAAAACTGCTAGGAAGCCTTATTGTGAAGCAGCTAAAGGAAGTGCAGCCTTATTTGTCACCAAGTCTACAAGCAAGATGTGGATCCTTACTGCACTTTTTTTTAGTTTACAGCTTATAATTTTCCCTATGAGATGATGGGAAATAGTCACAGAAAACTGGTTAGATGAAAACAAGATATAAAAAGATGAATATCATCTTTTACCCTTCTGTACTGGTATGAGGCAAACCATTCATGCTGTACCCACATCAAGAGCTGTGACATGGTTGCTCACAGTCTGACGCGGCGTGGATGTCTCAGCCATTGGCAAATTAAGCAAATGTGTAGGCTGTTCGGTGCCTCGTGCAAGCTGATGAACTTGCTTGAACAGGATGCTGCTGTTGACTAACAGTTCATATGAAAATCAGCCCAAACTGTTTAAGTGGGCCTGAAAAACACACATCAAAGAGGAGGTGAGAGAGGAGGTGGTGGGGGGAAAGACATGACAGACGAAGAAAATGACAGAACAGAGATAAAAAAAAAAAAAGTCAAAGAAAGAGATTATGAATATGTACTTTGGCAAGATTTTGAGGAGACAGCTTGACAATGCAAATCCAAGAAATACAAGAACACACACAAAAAGTACAATGACAGTCAGAAACACGGAATAAAAGTGAAGAAAAGGAGTGAATAAAAGAGTGAAAGAAAGAACAGAAGCAGAAGCAACAGAAGACAGGAGAGACTGGGGGATATATTTAGCAGCTCATTAGTCAGAGATGTCCTCTACTCAGCAGGCTGGTCCCTCAGATGAGGCCCTTTGGAAATCATTATGACTGCCTGCTGCTTCAGACAACCACACACATTTCACTGGAAAACAATTTACAAACTGCCTCTCCGCTCCCCAGCCTTAATGTCGCTTCATAATAATCCTCAAGTTCTGGAGAGAGGCCCAAAAAACAAAGCTTTGAACAACACAAAGTAACATGGTGTTTTTAATAGTAACTGCGTGGGTTTTAACATTACATTCACTGCATTAGCACGAAAACAAGCAGCAAGAGCTCGGATATGAATGCAGCTCCATATATCTTAACTTATTTTGCACAGTAATAGACTTGACTGTTGGCGTGCCTGGTGCTTCCACCACTCCCTTGCTTCGACATTCATTAACCTTTACTACACAACACCTATCACCTGCAGAGAACAAGATGGTGGTCAGCACACTGTGCATACAAAACTGCAAGCCAAAATATCTGTAGCAGGAGAAAAATCTGAAACGCAGACCAATATAGAACAATATAATGAAAATAACATTAAATGAGAGTCAGAAAATGAAAATCACGTTCTACAATGAGCTTAGCGTTAGCAGGTGAAGTGATGTGTGGCTAACAATAATCCTGGCCATCTGGGCTCTTCACCAAGTAATGGAACTGTAAAGTGAATGAAATGGTCTTGGTCGCCTGTCTGCACTGCAGTGTCTGTTTCCATGGAGGGGTTTTTTTTTTTTTGTTTTTTTTTTGCCTGGCGAGGCGTTTAAAGTTTCCCTTTAGGGCTTGATTGGGTGGGAGAGCTGTTAAATGACAGAGGGTGAGAGCAGAGAGTGATGGCTCAAGTGATAAACACACAGGTAATGAAAGAGAAAGGCTGATGGATTCGACCAGACTGCCTCTAATGGGCTCTGGTCTCACCTGGCTAATGGCTGAAGCCTTAAAGAGAGGAAGAGGAGAGAAAGAAAGAACAGAGACATCATAGAAAAGGGGGCTGTGCTGTGCTCAATATACTCAGTCAGACACACACACTGAGTTAGCAGTCCTAATTGCAGACTGGTGATCTAGCAGAGCAGCAGCTTGCTGTGGTTTGGCCTATGGCTTCCAACACCCCCCTAAAAGCCCTCTTTGTTCTCACATTTCAGAAAGGAGCCAGTAGCCAACATATTGCTTTACTCCTGCTTGCCTTCAAACCGCCTTGCTAACAGGACTTCAGGGGACTATTCTGAACAGTTAATTGCACAGGACCCATTGTTTCCCCCTCCCCTCGGGCTGCACTGTTTGTAAAACCAGTCTATCTAGCAAACTTTCTGCTCGGGGAAACCAACATTGTGCAGCCAGACTCACACGCTGTGGGTTTTTATGCAGACACACACACACAATTTTGTTTGGCTACAGAAAAGCAACAAGTTTCAAAGACTACAGCTGTTTGAAGACGCCAGAAGTAGGGCATGGCTCATTCAGATATTTTCCTCTGTGGTCAGAGCAATGACGCTATGCTAGCTGCTAGAGTCTACTCTGCTATTAAAGAGAAAAAGGGAGTTGTCAAGTTCTTTTCCTTGAGCAACTCATCTTTCGAGAAAACATCCTCACATCGTTGGGTAGGTCCTACACATCGATGCAAGCCCTGCCAAAACAAAGGGAACTGTCTGTGCAATAGGCCTTCGTCAGCTGGAGAAAAATGTAGTCAACTCAAGCCAAGAATGGATAACAATAGATCGTCAAAAACAAACACAAATCTCAGAGGAAATTAAAAAGGCAGCTCTCTGCTCCTTCTCGTGCCCTCCTCCCCTTTCACCTTGCTCTTTTCTTTACCCTATGACTCCACTTGTCTTCCAGGCCTGGGGAAAGCCATTTCCCGTTCTCACACATGAACATACATAAACGTCACCGCCACACAGAGCACACAGCGGGCTTGTTTGTGGGAGACTTCTGGATCGCGCTGGCGCTTTCCTGTACAGCTTTAACTCAACTTCAGGAGACAATGGGTTCTTAGACGGAATCGTTTATCTATTTAAGTGGACCCGCAAGGATGGTCCAAGTCTTTTTGCCCCCTGGCATGTAACAGTGTTGGAGCAGAAAACATGGCATGTGATCATGTGAGTAGACCCTTTGGCGCTCAGAATTCCCATCTCAACTCTGTCAGTTCTGAATCACTGTCTAGGTCCACTTCCTCAGAAACAAACCACAAAGGCTCACTGTAAGGAATTGACACCATATTAGGAACTAAGCTCTATGCAGCCAACATTAGTGGGATGTCAGATAGAGTCAGCGAACACATGAAACAAGCGATATTTGCACTGCGCCCTGAAAATCCTCCAGACTGATGCCATTTATCCTGTGCATACACAAAATCCAAGGTGCTGCTTTGTTGCCGTGTTTGTTTACTAGCACCCTGCTTGAATGCAGAGGATGTTTTTGTTTAGCATGTTGCTACTTTTGGAAGAATGTCCTGAATCATAAACACAAATGTAATCATACAGAGTAATCACAAACACAAATTTGAGGCAGCCATTTACATTAGCTCAGCAGATACCCTGCTGGTAATCTTGTTTACACGGAACAGCTGAACGACAGATAAAAAAGACATGACTTGGACCGTGATTGGCTCTAAAAATACCTCGGCCCCAAAAGGCTTTGTGACTACTTCCTAACAGAGCGTATTAACAGATACAAGAAATTGTTGTCCTGACCTTTCCACAGAGCACATGAAGCCACCGACGTAGAGGCTTAAAGCTTTTCCGTTCTTTGTTAAAGGAGGCAAAAATGGGAGCAAAGAGTACCTCAACCTTTATGGTCTGTCATTTTGTCTCCCCACCTGATTTCCCATCAGTTTAAGACCAAATTTCCTAAAAAAGTAATATCCACAAAATCTTCATAGATCCACAATAGAAGTTTGACGCTGCTCTGTGCCATATGCTACTCTCTGGCGTTTAGAGTTTGTCCTCTAGTCGGCAAATGCTGTACAGTATATTTTTTAGTATCCATTTCTATTCATACCGCCACACCGCTATTTGTATGAGTCTGGAATAAGCCTGTCAGCAGTGATGAAATTTCATATTCATGAAAATTTCCAGAGCAATCTCCATCCCTGGAACACGTCAAGGGATTACCTGTGTGAATTATGTATGGTGAGCAGGAGCAAGAGAGGGGGGCCAGTGAAGAGAAGAACTAATAACATTATGACTTTAAAGCTTTAAAATGAGTGTCTTACCTTCATGGTAAAATGTCTAATTACAGATTTAATTTCATGCTGCAATTCATGTCTTGGTTGTTTTAGTACTGTAATTGCTGGCATGTCTTCTTATGCTTACATATACCCCATTTATGCTGTTCCTACTTATATTCACTCTTCTTGGCTGTGTCTTATTTCTCATTGATAAGCATTAAAGTTTCATCATGAAGAAAAATCAACAGTGAAACTCTTAGAAAGGAGCAGTAGGTCTTGTTTATAAAACCACTTTCTGGGTTTGTTCTGTTCAGTTATCAAGAAACTGTTATCTTCTTTTCCTCAATATACAATGTAATTTGCTTGTGGTGTTTGATTAAATATTTAAGTTCATACTACAGTGGCTGAATTGAATTGAAAATGCTGAAAAAAACATTTTAAATCGTTCATCATTAACATGTACTTCAATGCAGTTTGACCAAAACCTCCGCAAGCCATTCCCTGGAATTATTAATATATTTTACCTTATATTCATTTAGTGCAAGAGAGCAAATATCAAGTGCTACACAGCATTTTGAAGAGCCAGAACTCTTGAACTGTGAGTCAGCATAAATACTGCCTTGTGTATTATAAGGAAGTGATTATGCTAGAAATACACGAGTATGACAGCAGTTAGAAAATAACCAGTCAGTTCACTCAAAGCACCATGTACAATTTTCCATTACGTGTTTGACAACTAGGCTAATTACAACATTTAATAATGACATAGCAAAATGAAAACAAAAGAAACCAGGTTAAAAAAAAAAGTTTGTTTGGGTGTGTTGTCAAAGCAGACTCTTTCAACAAACTAATCACATAGTAAGACTATGATTAGACCACACAGTTCATAAATTGCACTGTCTTTAAACAAGCCAGTTGAAAATAGTCCACACAGAGATCTATCTGTCCTTTTCCATCAGTTGACTGGCAGTCTTAAAGGCACAGGTGCATCATGGGTACTGGAAAGTAATTCTTGGGAGCACATGTGTCCCTACGTAATGCACCAACTGTCACGAACATGGTCGATACAGGATCTGCCTTTTTATACACTGACCCTCAGAATTTTTTCGTACAACCTGATCCTGCATGTTACATGTTAAATGTCCATGAAAAATCACAGAAGGCCAGAAAGACAGATTTGCACACATGCACATATAAATACAGTACACAGAGCACGTGGGTTGGGGATTTGAGGACACATTTCCTTGGTATTGGTAGGCAGTGTATGTGTGTGAGTGTGTTGGACGTAGAACGTGAGCGTGATATCAGCCCCTCTGGGCTCTACATGAATCATGTGTATTACATAAGACAGAGTGTGTGAGAGAGAGAGAGACGATACACTTGGGATCAGCAGTGCCCTCCCCCTGCCCATCCACCCATCGCTCTCTCTCTTGATTCCTTCTGTTGCCAATTCTCACATTCATACACACATTCATTTATTAAAGACATTTAAGAGAGGAAATCAATTAACGCTTTAAAAAAAAACATCCCAGAGCCTTAAACCACCCCTCACACACATTCACTTATTCACACATACACAGTCCGCCTCCTCTCTGTGGCAAGGACATCTGGCACATTTCACAAGCTGGCTATGTGAGGGGAGCGTGTGTGTGTGTGTGTGTGTGTGTGTGTGTGTAGTGCATGAGTGTAGGTAGTGTGTGTTTGTTTGGGGGGAGGGGACTGGAACATTGGAGGGCTAAAGTGAAAGGAAAGCTGGCACAAGTGAAGGGGTTCAGAGAGTACATACCATCAACATTGTATTCCTTTTGAAGACACAGAGGACACGAGCTTTAAACGTCCCGTGATGTTTGATAAATACTGGTATTACCTATGTTTACTTTAACTTTCAAACGTGAACGAAAGTCACGAGAGTCAGTCAGCTCAACCTGATACTTCACATTCAAAGATAATAATCTAAGATGTCAGACTGAAATACAAAACCTGATCTGAAGGTTGTTGTGGAGTAATAACCAGAGCTGGCTAGCTGTGCTAAAAGCTCTCAGAGGACACTAAATGTCATGGCTGATTATAACCTTATGACAGCAATGTGACCGCAGACAACATCATCTCTCTGTTTCACTCAATAGCGGAGGAAAACTGTTGTGACTCATTAGGGCAGTGAATGGATTTGCAGAGTGTGTGGGATTGAGCTCTCAGCTGCTGCTTGGAGGCAGAGCAACCTGACCGAGCCAAGGGTAAAGGAAGCCAATTTAATCTAACTGACCTGCAAGACAAGGGGAAAATAACCTCAATCAATTCACAAGAGACAGGCGAAGATGGCGATTTGGTCGATGTGTATCATGAGGGAGCAGAGACGGAGAGGGAAAAAAAAAACGTGTGTGGGTTTGCGTGTCTGCGTCTTACCTGATGCGTGACCATGAGGGAGCAGGGTGAAGAGGAGGAGAAGCGCGGAGGCAGCCAGCCTGTGGGCTAGAGAGGAGGAGGCGAAGGAAGAGGAGGAGGAGGAAGAAGAGGAGGACAGGGCTCTCGTCTGAAACGCTACCATTCCATCGCACATCTTTTCCTCCGGCGACCAGCGAGAGTCCTCTACGGCTTAACCTGTCCAGGCCACATAAGAGAGGAAGGGATAGAGAGGGAGGGGGAGGAAGGACGCGGATTACTATCAACATTCAGCGAGGATTATGTAACCAAAAGCAACACAGAGAGACAGGAGGGAATAGAGTGAGAGAGCTATATAGACTGAAAGAGAGAGAGACTGACAGAGAGAAGGCCTTCTCTGCACGTCATCAAGTAACAGTTGGTTTACTGATAATAACAACGGCATGAATGACTCTATGTGTACTTCCCGCTCTCATGGTTTAGTTCCTTAAACGGCATTCTGCTTTTAACGCCACCCCCCAGACAGACGACCATTTCCAGCTCTCCTTTTTTAAAACGACCAGTGGCAGCAGCAGCAGCAGGAGACTTCCTCTGATCTCCCCTTGATCCCCACTTTTGGCTCTGCCACAAGATCTAACTAAATAAACCAGCCATTACACTCTGCTGTAGATGATGCAACAGGGAAACGGATCCCTGCTGCTGATGAGGTAGCAGCATTAGGACGAGAGGAGCTAAAAATGTGTGAGAGAGTCAGTGCAAAACAAAACAGTGACTGCAACCGTAACTTTTGCAAAACTCCTGATGGTCAGGAGAAGAGCTGCATTTTACTGTAGCTCCATCAAAAAATATGTAAAATCTCAATAGGTTTATGACTCCAACTGCTCCCTGGTGTATGGACAGCATTGCCCATCTGCTAAACTTATGTTTATGTGTTATTATACACTCCTGTTAAATTTATAAATGCACAAAAACTTTTGTAGAAGGAATTTCTCAAATGTAGTTATGAATAAGAGGGTACAGTACTTTACAGTTGAATGATAAACAGATGCCATACCACCGTCGGCTCAGCTGTGATGCTACTCTGCCATATGCTGCAGATTGTTACAAGCCATAGAGTTTGATGGATAAATTATGTTAACTATGTCGGGTGCTACCTTCTGAAATATGTCCTGTATATAACATGCAACCTACAATACATCAGCCTAATAACCTTCTGTTTAGTTCCTTGCATCTCTTATTAGTGACTGCAAAAAATGCTGCTGCTCCATTTGTCTAAGCTCATATCTACTTTAAGTGGTTTCTGCTGTAAGTGTCTGCAAAAAAATCTAAAATGTAAGTGTAAAATCAAACACTGCATTCCCAGAACAGCTGGACAACAGCAGAGAAAAGCGGGGAGGAGATAAAGAGTTATTGTGAGACACCTTTAAATGGCATCAGTGGGAGGAAAAACACATCCATATGCACACAGACAATATCACCCTCATCCTCTCTTCACAAATCTCTCTCCATGATACCAACTTAACTAACTTCCTAAAAGCATTTGTTGGTTGATTGGGGGGATGCGAGATGTACACTGTCATTACATAAATGAGATGCAGGTGCTCATAGTCTTGGTCATGTTGCTACAGAGAGATTGGGATGAAGTAGCAGTAGTTGCGTTTTCCAGGGAACGAGCTTGCAGGCAGGCAGCATATCCTCAAGAGAGGGCAGAGGGCCCATTACACTTACACAAGGCTGCTGAGCTAATGGCTACGGTAATGGCATGACTGCACATAGAGATCCGCGAATTTGATTGCAGATCTGCTGCGTGGTCACTGGCACTGCCACAGACAAGCCGGAACTACTGTGATGAGGGAAATAACTGGAGACACACACGCACATATATGGTTGGGTGACTGTGAACTGATTAGTCAGATAATCAACTAGCTAATCAACAGAAAAATAATCTACAACTATTCTGATAGTCGACTGTTAAAAGTCACAAACCCAAAGCATGTTTGGCACTTTTGCTTGGAAAATGGAAACTGCTCAATTAATTGTTTCAGCTCTACATGTGATATTATCACTTTGGGCTTTGGGAAATTGTGCATTTTGCAGACCAAATGATTAATCAAGAAAATAATCAACATATTACAAAACTCCATGCTGGCAGGTAAAGTAAGCAAAAGAGCCACCCTAGTTTGGATATGTACGTCATATGGGGAATCTCTAAAATTAAGAAAATAACGGTATTATGTAGATGTACATTAGTTACCCAAAATGGAACAAAACCAGTACATCCTCTCAAAATGCTGCAAATCAACATCAGCATATTCTTGATGACAAAACACACGTCAAGAGCAGGGCCCTCCACCTTTCTGATGTCCACAAGGGTAGGATGGAGAGGCATACCTGCATGCAGCGCAGGCCAGTGGGAGAGAATGACGTAAGTTGGCTTTGGCAGGACAGTTTGGGTACTGCATTGAGCCAAAGGGCAGGAAGTCAAAAACACATGCAGGGGACCTGTGCCAGCCATTTGATCCATAGACACTTTCTCATTTGTCCATGTTGGGATCAAAGCACTGCTGCTAAGGCCTGGAGTACAGCGAGGCCCTACGTTAACTCAGATGATGTTCTTGACAGATGAACATCTTAGAAATATCAATGACAAATCAAAGCGAACGGCAGGACAAAAAAATAACATGTAAATAAGGATGCAAATAAGCACTTGGATGGCATTTATAATGCAGGGTTGACCTCTGGAGGGAGCTGAGGGCAGAGTATTGACCGGCCTGTACGTTTGCAAAGTGAAAACTTAAGCAGAATTAGCTTAATTGCTTTCACCAAGAGCATCTGAGAAAGGAGAAAGTCATTAACGCTGTGCTAAGGTATCCTAAAAAATACAGCATTCCAATTAGCTAGAACAAGATGGCTCGAAGCCTTAAAGGAATTTTTTGCAGATCTTTTAATGCACTGACTTCATGTTCATTGATTTAATTGATTATTACCACAGCAGGCAGTTTGACAGCAAAAGAACAGAAATACTTCATGTTTGGATGTCAACTTTCTAACGTGCAACTGTGTGTGTTTCCTGTCAGACACCACCAAAGATGTTTAGCTTGACACATCACATGAAAGACTGTGCAGCTATTTTAAACTTCAAGGGAGTTATGTTCTGTTTCCTGGAACAAAATTTTGCATCAGGCCACATAAACAAACACTTCCTGCCAGCAGCTGTGTGTAGCCAGGTAACATTAGCGTATCCAAATCCACAGTTTAGGGCCTGTAATGACATTGGTGTGTGTAGTCAAACAGTGCATGTTTAAATAGCCATCAGTATCATTTCAAAGTCATTTTAGATGGCTGACATTCAAGTCATTATTGCAGTACGACTACTCTCAAGTATATTAGTGTCACTGGAACAGGATAGTTGACAGGATATGATATATCTTATCAAACTTGAAGCACCAACAGAAATGCTACTAGAAGGAATACAAAAACATGCAGACAGCAGAAGTCATCCAGACTCACTTACTTAACAGATTTGATTAAAAAAAAATGTAATGACACAAAACACATCAGGCCATGCATTCAGATGTCGCAAGAAAAGCAAACACTACCTGGCTTCATAGACAGAACAAGACAACTTCCTTGTTTCATTCTAAATAAAGCTCTGTGTGGCTGGGACTACTTTTAATAATTAAATAGAGTTTTCATTTTAGAAAAGAGAGACATGGCTCTATAAAAATTATATGAAGATTTAATGTAATAATTGTGTGGCATGCTGCTTAATTGGTCAACATAATGAATGGGATCATTTGGTTCCAACCCAATAAAGACACAGCGTTCTCTGCCACAAGCACACGAAGAGGCGACCGGCCGTTCAATGATACTGGTGTTGCCAATTCTAGTTTGTCACTATGTTTAGATGGAGGAGGAAAGTATGTTGTACAAAGTCTCAAATCTGCAGATTAGCAGGACAGTGAAAAAGTTGCAAATTTATGAATGACAACACCTCTATGCTAAGTCTGACATTTGTCCAGTTTTTGTACATTGGGTACTTAATATTTTGGTAACAGAGTATCAACAGTGTCACTCAAATAAGACTATAGTTGAAAGGATTAATCAATTGTCCATCCATCTTCTGCTGCTTATCAAGGGGCCAGGTTGTAGCCCATTTCAATCATCACAATCAAGCTAAAATGCTAAATGTGCTAATTCCAGCTCCTCACAATGTGAGGATTTGTTTATTTCTCTGTTCTATATCTAGTCAATATATTACAGTATAAATAAAATTGCTAATGAAAATAAGCTAGTTGCTGCCCTAAATGACATTTCTAAAAATAGCAATGCTATTTGTCAATTGTGTCTGCCATGCTTCAGCCCCCTTCATTAAGAAAGTAGAGGTTTTCACAGCATAAATACTTGGTCTGTTTAGTCCACCGCTTAGGGAAAAAACTATGCAACTCTCCACTTCAGACACCAGTGAGACAACCAGCCAGCCAGCAGGCTGCTACTGCAGTTTTTCAGATGCCCGGGGCTCCTGGAATGCAAAGGGAGCCAAGGAGAGCAGCAGCGCAGGCATGTGGTCCGGGAACAGAGAGCACTCAGTGTGCCAAAGAAACAGCCGGGAGGAGATTTCCACCCGATAGGCCCCAATGCTACTGCTGCTGGTAGAGTCCGCCTGGGCCTGCGGAGGGAGCCCAGAGATGGGGCTCTGCATGGCAGCACAGAAAGGACCCTTTGTTATGAAGTATTATGTAGTGTTAAGCCCCACAGCACCCGAGCATCCCTCTGTACCGCTGCAAAGAAGGGGACAGAAACAGACAGAAAGATGGAGAAGAGAAAGAAAGAGAGTGGAAAGGAACATAAGGAGAGAGAACAAGATGAAACAAGAGACTAAAAGAGGAGTAGGACTAAAAATGAGAGACACACTGTCATATATTATGTTGACAGTGGTGAAATGTAGGAAATCTGAGAATGGGATTGAAGCCAAACGCAGTGTTCTTATCTTTACTCACAAGATGTTTTCTCTAAGCTATGTTGTCAAACAGAAAAAGCCTCTGAATGCTGGACTGGGAGTTATAAAAATCTCACTGCAGCTACACAATGGCTTTTAAATTGAGAACCATTAAAGCTGCACATTGTATATCTGCTAGTTTCTCTGTGAAAGCCAGACTGTGTACAATGTGTCAGAACAAAAACATGTCAATCCGAACAATGGGAGTCAAGCGGGCGATTGTGACACTTAAAAATTATTCTAATCAGTTGTGCAAATAAAAAACATCTTTAGGTTTGAATCAAGCCGGGAAAAGCAGAACTAACACTGTCCAGCAAAAAAAGATAAAAATATAGTTAAAATCCAAGCAAAATCTGATACATGACAAATCTATATTGTCTCCACCCAAACTCTGACAACAACAACATGTGGTGCTCCATGATTTGATCAAAACATGTCAGCTCTATATTAGACACATCACCAAACTGCTTAGAGGGAACATTAAAACCTCTGCTCGATTTAACAGGTCTTAGAAATGATCTTTGTTCTCTATTATGACGACAATCAACAGCTCACATTTGGACTTCCCTGTCTTTTGCAATGGTGAGTGTCATATCTCACCATCTAACAGGAAACGACTCAAAACTTTTACTGGAACAGGAGCGGGGGTGTGCAGCAAAGAGAGAGAGAACGAGAGAGACCCTCAAAACTCAATAATACACCCTGCAACTGGATGAAACGTGGTCAAGTTGCCTTCAGAGCAGCTCTGAAGCGGAGTCACACGCTTAGACACGTGCAACTGTACTGAGAGCTATTTAAACAAAGACACACACACACACACACACACACACAGTCACACAAAAACAAAGCCACCTCAATCTAACAAAGCAACACATACAATTATTATCTTTGCTTCAGCTAGTTTGATGTTTATACACCTTAAATAATCCTGCTATAAAGAGACAATGTGTTTTAAAGCTACTTATTATTGTTCACATGATCAACAATACAGTAAAGACACAGCTGTTAACCAGCTACTAGAGAAGGTTTTATTCTTTAATTATATCTTTAATCACTTTGTCAATCAAGTGTATGTTAGCTTAAAAAGACTTGTAACCAAATATAAAAGGTAAAAAAATGTGATAAATATGTGGCTAACACATATTAGCTAGCTTAATTAACAACACACTTCATTAGGCGAGTTGACAAAAAGGGACAAAATAGACAACTCGTTATTTTAAAAGAAAACTTTCTAGCTTGTTTCTGTTGTGTTTTTTTTAGTGAAATAGTCGACAAACAGACAGAGAAAAGCCAGGAGCAGAGATCTCTCAGTGGCCTTTCTGTGCTTAGCTTGCGAAAAAAAAAAAAACAGACCAGACTCACCAACGTAAAGGTTAACGGCAGCGAGTCCTCCTCTTAAAGCCTCACATCCGAGACATTAACGGCGGTAAAAGTGGACAAACCCGAACCAGAATGAGGCCAAATGAGAGAAAAAATCTACTGTTTTCGTCGTTTAGTTCCGTTGTTCTTCTCCGCTCTCCGGCTCTTTTATTGTAGGTGTTGCGGAAACTGTCGCTGTGAGGAAAAACTCGACCAGCTGCCTCGATCTCGCGCGGTCTCCATGGCTACCTCGTCAAATGGGGCGGGGCCTAAATATGACAAGCCAACCACAGGGCGCGACTTCAAAATAAAAGCACGGAATTTGTTGAGGGGAGACAAAAGAATCGACCAAAAATGAAAAATACACCAAAATTGAGAGCAATGACTACAAATGATATAAATTGCATGTATGAAAAAAAAGCATCTATAATAGCATGTGTATGTTCCATTATAGATTATTTCCATGCACAGATATATTGTGACTATCTGCAGATTTTGGCTGCTGAATAACTGAGAGGCCAAGCTGTAATAATGAAACCTATACACATTTTGCAGAGATTCATGAATGTTAATTAGTTTTCTTAGAATACTATCATTATTCAATTATTGCATGTAAGGTGACAGGATAAAGACTGTTTTAATTTAGTTGATATCACAAAAACATAGCTATTTAAATTATTTTGTCACCATGTTTCATTATATGATCACTTAATATGTAAGGTGAGTATAATTTAAAGTTAAAGTGAAAAAGACATTCTAAGAAATTCAAGAGGTAAAGAAAATGTATCTGACTATGTGATGTATTTTATATAAACAAAACTATTGGCAGAGATTCATGAATTGTAACATTATATTGTTCATCATTGCCAATCTTTATCTAATTATTGTTTGTAAGGTGACTGGATAAAGATATTTTTTCTTTCAGTTGAAATGAATCTGATTTTGTGATGTTGGCCTATTTACGTGTTTAACCACAAAAAAAATCAAATGCTAGAATACAAAACCATAGTCCATAACGGACTGAGGATATCTTAATATGTTTTTGTGTTTCACTTTTTGATATATTGATGTTTGCATGTGGAGCTACATCATATATCTGTTATATTTTATGATGTGTTGCTTCCTAAAAAGTAATGTGATTTGTTTGTTCTCAAGTTTGTTCATGTGATTCAGATTTTCTAGCTCTCTGGTCCCTTTTGATAAATGTCAAACACTGAATGCTTGTCTCCAGCTTGATAGGGGTTGATGAACTGTGTAAACACCAGGGACAAAGAGAGAATACATCATCATAGTGTGCATATGCATTAGATATACACTTAGATGAGTTATTGCTCTTTGTTAAACCCAGAAGGTGATAAATAGATGCATGATCTAAATGTGCTTATAAAGTATGGATATATTTCATTATGTTGTATACAGTTTTGCACTGTTTATCTTGCAGATAAAAGCGATCGAGTGGGCGGAAATGTTACTTTCATTCACTCAGAGGGGAAAGAAAGTGAGATCTCTCATCATACATAACCGCAGCTCATGCTGCACTGTAACCTTGCAAAACATATGCGTCACTGCAAAGAAACATCAAAAGAGGCAGTCACATATTTCTCTAATCTCTATCTTAGTCCTATACCCTAAGAGAGTTCAAAAAGTACTTGCAAACATCTCTGTCCTAAAGCTAGAGATCAGAAAACATTTAACCAATCATGTCATGCACAAATACAGAGTAGCTGTTCTAGAGAAAATGAAGGCCTTATTGATTGTTTGGAGCATTGAAATATATAGGGAAGCATCCAAATAGGGTTTATTGTAGAGCAATGCAGACTAGGAAAATATAAACTGCCTTTAATGTGAGGATAATTTCATGCTTTATCCTCATCCTCATTTTCAGTTCACATAGAAAGTCATAAATGCACCAAGACAAAATGTCTAGTGCATCGTATGGAGCTCACAGTGCCTTTAAGAATCTACACGCACATTAATATTTAGCATGGAGAGACATTTTTTATGGTGTAATATTTTATTGACAAGAATTTGGCTCATACAGTGTCTCTTGATATGTATAATGTATATTACTTTAACAACTTTGTCTATGTTTTCCCCCTACACACATATTTCTTGCCCTTCAAATGCTGGTCTAAATAATCTGTCTCTGTAGTTGTTATGATGTTATTGCACTTAGCAAATGGTGCAAAGGTGCACTCCAGTCATGTGAATCATTTCATGCAACCATTGTAAGTAGGAAGGAAATTCTTACCCCAGTGATAACTGAAGAGGTGCTCCTTCAAATGTAAAAATGCACACGTTGAAAATTGTCACAATGCTTTACTGTTCAAAAGCAGATCACTATTTTACTTAAAACATAACATGGAGTCAAATGTTTACAAGTTTGTCAAATCTAGATAGCTTTTACTTTCACTTTCTCCAATTCCAGTTAAACATGGCTCCCTCTCTAATCTCTATTTACACCCCACTCCTCTCTCAATTTCCCTTCTTTGTCTATGGTTTTGAAGAGCTGGCACCGGCCAAACACTGATTAAAAGGATATAACTCCTGCTAAACACCTTGAAATGTCATTGAGTCCTGTAAAGAACCTCTGACAGGATTGCCCTGGAGATAAACAAGAGGCAGCTGAGCCCAGTCTCCTACCATTCTGCTCATTAATATTCAAAAACATGCAGCAAGGTGGTCCAACATCTAATGAGATTATCTATTCCATATGGAGAACATGTGGTGTAAATGAGTTTCCCATCATGCACTCCTCTTGTCTGACTGTGCTCATGATAACAACATAAGTAACATACTCCAAACACCATATATTGTATTAGGAGATCAAAATCAAATGTACTGAAGGTTGTCTCAACCTTTTCCAACTATAAATACTCTGTGTCAATGCTGACATCTAGTGGCTGCTGCACCTTCCTACATGCATGTATAGCTATCATATTTTTGGGCAAATAATTATGAATTATTCAAATAAAATGCTTATTCTTATTATATTTCATCTTATATTTAAGGTAGTTAATTTAAATTCTCTCACTGGTGCCCATCTATTAAATAAATGGACCGTTTCATTCAACAGGGGGAGTCACTTTCTACTTTCCTTATCGAACTATCATAAATGTATCTTTGATCTCTGATTTATATTTTAATATACTTTGAATAAATATTTAGATATAGTAAGAACATAAATGCATTCACAAAAACTACAATTAAACAAACACCAGAGGAAGCTGATAACAGTCTGCTCCCCCCTTCTTTGGCAAAGTGGTTTCGCCCAGCTGCTTCCTGCTCTTTAGCTGCTGCTGCTGCTTTAATGTTGAATCACTGTTAACATCACTGTTTCGTAGTTTTACAGGTATGTTTCCCAGTTACTTTCTGAACGATGGGAGATATTATTTTCTTATGCATTTGTAATATAACCAAAACAAGTCTGCAGAGAGTCAGTTTGCTCACAACAAAGGCGATAAACCAAAACTATAATCAAGCTCGAATCTGCAAAGTTGCTTTCTCGCTAACGAGCTAATCAGCTAAGCTACATTAACAGGAAAAGTTCATGCACAATGTAAAGTTAGCTTTCATGTTTTGGTTGCTAACTAATCGTATGTGGTTCATGTAGATAATAGTGAGCAGTGTTGTTTGACCTTTCACCCAGTGAAACACGGTCGTGTCCCTGAATGCCCTTTTTTCCATCAACTGAAAACCCTCAGCAGTTTTCATTTAGCTCCACTAAAAACTAATATAATAACTCTATTACTCTGTCAATGAAAGGCCATAAACAGCCAAATTATGTTTATCTAATCTTTTTTAAAGAGTACAGATTGAACACAAAAGTATTGACCATGTGTCCTTCATGGAGTCCTGATTATCTGGGTCAAAGGTGATCAGAGTTTACTTTGTCTGGGCCCATGAAATACACAGGGAAGCTATGGCATCTAAAGAAATAGAAAAGTGTTAACTAAGAAGATATAAACTGGCTTTAATGTGAGGATAATTTCATCCGTGTCATACAGTAACCTGTCCTTTATCCTCTTAGTCATTTTCATTTTACATAGAAAGTCATAAATGGCCTGAAACAAAGTGTCTGTTGCATTGTCTCAAGCTCACAGTGGCTTTATGAAGCAATATACTGAAGGTCTATGACTTTAAAAGCATTATAAGAAATCTTTCTGCCTTTATTGATAACAGGCACATTGAATTATGCACATTCATGTGCCTGGGACACTCTAAATATACATTTCAAGTCCCAAGATAGACATGTGTAAGAACCTCTGGGATTAATAAATCAATAAAATACATAAATACAGAATCTGACATTGTAAAATGAAGTTGTTGTTCCAATATTCTAATTAGAAGAAGATTATTGATTGATTATCAACACTGCAAAGCTTCTCAGTAACACTTGACATTCATGTAATTCTTTATTTCCTTGACAGATACAGTGACAACATTGCTGTGCTGAAATAAATTTGAGTAAAGGGAAAGGACGTTCAGGCCGTCACGTTGAGTCACTGTTCCAAGCTTGAAGAGCTGAAATGGCCTCACAGATCCGCCTGAAAATTCTCCCCAGCGTTCGTTGTTTCTTTGATAAACTGGTTCAGGTAAAAGTAGAGGGACTTGCTCCTCACAAACAAGTTGAACTGAGGTCCAAACTAGTTGATGACAGAGGGGTGATTTTCAAGGCTTCTGCCCTGTACAAAGCAGATGGAACTGGGCAGGTGGATGTGTGCCGTGCCCCATCTCTGGGAGGAAGTTACACCGGAGTGGAGCCCATGGGTTTGTTTTGGGCCATGGCACCAGAGACTCCACACAATAAACTTGTGAAGAAGAATGTGCTCAGCCCAACACTGGTGGAGCTGGAAGCACTGAGTGGAGAGACTGGTGAGCTCTTAGCTTCTGAAACCAACGAGAGAATATACATGACCGAGGGCATGAAGAGAATACCCGTGCAGGAGGGACGAGTACGAGGAGTCCTCTTTGTTCCACCAGGTTAGTTGAAACCTGTTAGTAATGAGAGCTAAGAAAGATGCATAGAAATTTCGCAGATCCTTTTTATTTTCTTGTTTTCTCCAGGAAAAGGTCCATTCCCAGGAATAGTGGATCTGTACACATTTGGTGGAGGTCTCACTGAGCCCAGAGCCAGCCTCCTGGCAAACAGAGGTTTTGTTGTTCTGGCATTGGCCTATTTTGGCTACAAGGATTTACCAAAAAACCCCAAGAAGTTGGATTTGGAGTACTTTGAAGAGGCTGTAACATTTCTGAGGAGACAGCCAGAGGTTAGTAGAAAAAATTAAAACAGCAAAGATAATCATATTATCATACTTATTGTGAATATTGTGAAAACAGTAAAGTAAACAGTAAAAAGTAAAGTGGGAACATATCAGAGATAGAGGCCCATATTTATATTTACTGTGTCAATGTTGCCATCTAGTGGCTACTTTCTATTTTATGGCCCTTCTCTGTAGTTTATGCATATTCAAGATGATTCTGGAGCTGAAACAATCAGTTCATTCATCTATTAATCAATGAACAGGTAATAGGTCTTCAATCATTTTGATAACTAATTGGGAAAAATGCTAAACATAATATTATGGGGGTTTTCTTTCGGTGTTTAATGACATTTTTTGAAGTAAAACAATTAATTTATTACCTCGCTTTATTTAAGCTCTGCTTCCAAGTAGAATTGAGACATGCTTGTTATTAATTAATTAACACATTGTATGACATAGAACATAGTAGCAGTTTGAAATGTGATTATTAACGCAGTACCTCTGTGTGCAGGTTAAAGGTCCTGGGATTGGCATCATATCAATCTCTCACAGTGGCGGTTTGGCTTTGTCGATGTCATCTTTCCTCTCTGGGATCTCAGCCACTGTCTGTATTAATGGCTGCAATGCAAACACTGTGCTTCCTTTAAGCTACAAAGACCTTGTTATGCCTCCACTTACCCCTATCTTGAAGAATCTTAAAATTACTGACTCTGGCCTCGTAGATATACGTGATGCCTTACCAGACCCCTCCTTGGAGAAGAACAAGGCATCCTTGTTTCCAATTGAACGTGCCAACTGCCAGTTCCTTTTTGCTGCTTCGGAAGATGACCACAACTGGAGAAGTGAGATTTTTGTCAAGCAGGCTGCTGCGACGCTGAGAAATCATGGCAAAGAGTCTTTTGAGGTGGTAACATACCCCAATGCTGGACATTTTTTGGAAGTCCCTCACATGCCTTACTGTGCATCTGTGTTTCATGCAGCAGTAGGGACCAACGTGGTGTTTGGTGGGGATCCAAAAGCCCACTCTAAGGCTCAGCTGGACCTGTGGGAAAGAGTCCAGGAGTTCTTCAAGAGCCACTTAGACAACAAGAGCACTTGTTAGCAAGCAATGCTGCATTAAGTGCATCAGGCATCCCAGAATGGCAGCGCTTAGTTATGCTTAGTCATGACTTTAGTTTCTAATACATGAAAATGTCAAAGAGGTATTAAAGAGAGCTGTCGAGCAAAAGAAAATTGTTCTCCAAATATTTTGATAATTGATTAATCGTTTCAGTTATTTTTCAAGAAAAAATGACAAACAATTGCTGTTTCTTGGGTATTATGAAGAGTATTTGGGTTTTTGACTGTTGTTAGGACAAAAAAAGCATTTTCAGCCCTGGGCTCTGGGAAATTATGCTTATTTTTCACAACTTTTATTGAACTTTTGTAGGCTAAACGATTGGTTGGGAAAATAATCAGCAGATTAATCGATAATGAAAATAGTAGCTAGCTTCCTTCTGAGTATTAACCAATACTATAATAGCGTTCTTCTGTTGAAGCTTTGGTTCAGTGACTTTTCTAAACCTGAAACAAACTGGGCATGTCTTGGTTCCAACTGGCACTTTTCCCCCATAATTGTCAGTGTCGGTCACATGACACAAAAGTATGTATGTTTTGAGATATAATTTTTTTTCACAGCAGATATTTAGACCTGTTGTAGCAGAAAAATCACAGGCAGAGCAAATACCATGAAATAATTTAAAGGGAAGCAGTGCACTGTACCAGGACCCTGGAACAAAATGGAATGCAGCCATCAGTGTTATTAAATACAGCTGTGCTTTTCCTACAATGACAAAATATTTGCTGTGACAACGACCTCTATATCACAGGCTCCAAAATAAAATCTCAGAATGAGTAACATGATGTATGGTTGGAATCAATGACTAATCATCTGAGATGAATTCAGCTCTTTATTCAACACTCCTGTCTCTGTGTTAAGTGCAGTGTTATCATCCTGAATTCCCAGTGTTGGTGATAAAGGTTTAATTATTTTGTTTTTTGTGTGGTTGGTTTTTTTCTTTTTTTTTTTGTTTCTTGGAAAAGGGCTGTATAATAATTCAGTATTATTTTTCTTGACTTTGAGTGGCATCATCTTGTGATGATATTATCTTGTTATTTTTTGCTGTACAAATAGATCATTCCAAGAAAACTCGAATTTAAAAATGCACTAAACGAGTTACCAGCTTGTTCAGCATAACAGCGGAGAATAGTTGATTGCATTGAACACTAATATGATTGTTTCACTGAAAAATATTCATATAATAAAAGTTGATAGCATCTTCATCATGTTATTTCAGCCTCTTCTTACTCCAATCAGTGTGATCATAATAAGTACAGCAACCTCATTTGTACAAATGTTGGCATCTAGTGGCAGCTCAGCCTTCCTACATTTACCTTTGAGGTACACAGAAAAGTGAGGTATGTTTTGTCCCATACAATCTGATGTGAAACAGACTAAGAGGAGAACTTTCATGATAAAAGGCTGCGAAGCTAAAACATGCATTTTAAATGGCATTAATCTCATTGTTGCAGTTTTATTCCCATGTTAAAATTCAAAACCTTTCTTCAAAACTTATTTCACATGAAGGGCTGTTGTCTGTTTCAAAGGGAAGTGAATTGACTTTGATAAGTGTTTTCTCTTTGGGCTTTTATTAACAATGCAGCCTGGATTAAAGAAATGAATGATTCTGAAACAGGAGACAAAGACGACAGCATCTCTCACACCACATTCAACTTTATGAAGACAGTCACACGTGACATCTTTCTAAATCACACCAACAAACATTTGAGTTGAGGTAGGACTTTTGAATCTCTCATTTCATTGTTTACTGATATAAATCCTGTTCCACTGAGGTTTGTTTTACAATGTTTCTATTGAGATATTCACATAATAATAAATCTTTAGAATAAGTAATAATTTCATTCTCTCACCTTTACATGTTGATCCTGAGCTGTTTCTCTACAATGCATCCATAGAGCATCTCCTCAGTAGATCCCTCGACACCAGTGGTTTCACTGTTATAAATCAAAGCATGAAGTCAATTATAAAATACTGTCTTGTTTTACTGAGGGACTGTACGTCCTCTCCCACTCTGGCATTTTCAGCAAACCAAAGAGGAATGTCACAAGCTCCCGTGAGAGAACAGACTGAGCAAGACAACAGCAGGGTTGTTGTTGAGGGTGAGACTCATGTAGGCTACAGTCACATTAAGATACACTTGTCTGTCTGAAAACCAGATTATGGAACTGACTTAACACAGATTGATAGTGTTGTCAAATTTAGACCAGTGTGAAATGTCTAACTGGGTATTTTCTGAAAGTATAGCACTATGATAATTTTATCACTGATAATTATGTAGTTTTATTTCTGATCAGTGTGAAATTTTAAGAATGACCAGTGCGTGGCTTCATTAGTGATCATTGTGTAGTTTCATTACTGATCAATGTGTAAATTTATTAATTATTAGCATGTAATTTTAAGACTGATCAGTGTGTATTTTCTTTATTGATCAGTGTGTAGTTTCATTACTGATCATTGTGTAGTTTGTTTATTGATCAGTGTGTATTTTCATTAGTGATCAGTGTGTAGTTTCTTTACTGATCAATGTGTAAATTTATTAATTATTAGCATGTAATTTTAAGACTGATCAGTGTGTATTTTCATTACTGATCAGTGTGTATTTTCTTTACTGATCAGTGTGTATTTTCATTAGTGATCAGTGTGTAGTTGGTCCACCCTCCTCTTCCTCCCTCTGCTTGTCATTCATAAGCTTCAGTGGAGTTTCTTGGCTGTGGAGGAAGAGGAGGGGCTCTGCTCTCCTCTCCAGTCTCACACTGTGAAATATCCAGCCAGTCTACCAGCGTTCAGCCTCTGACAGTGCTGCTGGCAGCGGGACTAACAGTCACACTATCTTTCCTCTGGAGCTCCGGGAGGTGATGGTGGCGTGTCACCGGTCTGGACCCTCGGCTGCCCGGTGTGGCTTCAGGTGCACCGGGTGTCGGTGCAGCCTCCCTGCAGCCTCTCTGCGCACGGATCTCAGAGCCTCTGATGCATCCGCAATGGGAAAATATGTGCATGCATCCATTTCCCTGTGCTGTGATGTGTGACTACAACACCATGTTTTTGCCTCATTTAAAATCCTGCAGCTGCATCGCACAACATCTGCATCTGTGCATGTGAGGTGGGAGATTCCCCCGTTTTGCATCTCCATCATCCAGCAGCAGGGATCAGACATGCCTCTTCAATGCTGGATGCAGACACCAAGACAGCCTTCATAAAGAAGCCGACATGGAGAGCGGGGTCGGGGACGCTGCAGTCAATCTCACCGCCGCCCACCTCCGGCTGGCTCTGCTGAACGGATCCAGCCCGCCGCCCCGCTGGGACGGCAGCCCGCCGGCCGAGGGCACCGGGCTGGAGGAGCAGCAGCGCCTCGTCCGGGAGCAAGCCTACCGGGACTTCACCACCACCATCCAGGTCCTCATCCTCATAAGTTCCCTGCTGGGTGAGTGGCCTCTCATACACGTGTTGTCCACTAATCCTGCAGCATCATCCAACATATGAAAACACATTAGGGTTGAAATATTAGATTCATGTTTTCTTTGAGTCTCAAGAGTTTGATTCCTGAATGTGGGTCAGGGGGACCTTCCTGTGGGGAAACCCTTCATGACAGAATAATTCAAACATCAACAAACAAGTCTCACAAAAATAGACTTATCATCCATGTGTAAAAGACTTTGGGTGAATAGGAAGCAGCATCTTCTGGACCTGAGAAGATGGTCACTGGAATAACAGATTAGAAATAGATCGAATAGATTTTAGTTCACCTCTCTCGTCTTCATAGCCCAAGTGTTGTGCATATGATAAGATATTCCTTTACTTGTCCCACAACGGGGAGATTTCCAAATGAATGACTATGTTACATCTCCCAAATCATGGCAAAGCAATCCAATTTAAAGAATAAAAAGATTGTTGAAGATTTCGTCAGCCATAAAAACACAAAATCAATCTGTATTTTTGCATCAATTTGCTGATGTTCCCCATTCATTCCCATTTTTAACTAAATCCTAAAGACTATTGCAGCATTCATTTTACCCTCACATTGTTAAATGGCAAACATTGGAAACACTTCAACTTGATAAAAGCTTGGATGCCTCCTCTCCAAACTCTTTACATGTCAGTGTTGGTCATTCTCAAAATTTGGATTTTGTATTTTTCCTACAGGATGATCACGACAGGTGGTAACACTCAGACTCACTGTCCATATCCTCCATATTTTCATCACTATGAATCCACTTCCTTCTGTTATTTTGGAATTACAGGGAAGTCGAGACAAGGACCAGTTGTTTGGTCATTTTAAAACTTTCCTGTGTTAGTTTAAAGCTGACTTTATAATTGGATGCTAAATTGACAATAGCTGACAATGACAATAATATAGTAATTAATCCAAAATTAAAACATACATGAAGCAAACATGGATTTCAGCAAAACATTTAATGAATTACATGAATATTTAGGTTGGCAACCCAAGGAGACGTTGCCATGTTGGTGCAAACTGGACAGGTGTTTGCTATATTTCACCATGAAACTAGCAAATATTACCAGCAATAATTTACCGTACACATTTTGAGCTTCTCCCGAGCTGAATCTGTCCTGGCTCTGTGACAAATATTCCTGCTTGTGCCAGCAGAAGCACAGGCTGCTGCTTCTGCGGATGATGATGATGGAAGTGAGGAAGGAGCCGTGTGAATTGATGGACTTGCACCAACACATCAGTCACACACAGTCCTGGCTTTGACATCCCCTCCACCTTATTGGCCAGAGACATAGTCCTCCTGCCTAAAACGAGCGTCTTATTGGTGGCAAATGTGGCTGTAACATCCGACTCCTCGTTGCACGGAGCTCAGCCATGTTTGACGGTGATGTTTGGAAAAGTGTGGACTCGGTTTGAGGCTGCACTTTGAGTAGCTCGCACAAATAGTTCAACATGATGAAATATGGTGAAACTGACACCAATACAGGCAAAAAGGCCACATGACTATAACTCTGACTCAATGCCACCTTCTGCTGTGCAGTGTAACGTAGCAGGGTCAGGGAAGCACCCGTGAATGACTCCAAAACATTGGCCTACTTTTTCTCTGTATATATTGTATGTATATAAAAAAACATATATCTATTTTCCTGTAAAACAAACTCATTTATATGATCCCCAAATGTTAAATAAGTAAGAAACCCAGCACATTATGCTTTTTAAAGGCTGCTGTCTTAAAGGCGGATGTTCTCATGCATGTAATGGGATCTAAATAGAGCATTTGTTAAACAGATGAATGATCCTTGAACCTTCGATGAAAGGACTGCAGAGTGAAGCTGTAATGGTGGATTCAGTGTTTTGGAGCAAGTGTAAAAGCCACTGTGTAGAATTTCAAAATGATTGACTTTGGCGCCCCCCTCGTGTCAGCATCAGAAAAGACACTGTAGCAGACAGCAATACAAATTGACTGGATCTACTAATATATGCAACACATGAACAGAAATAATGGAAATAATAATTAGTGTTGCCCTTTGCAGAGGAAATATTTGTCTCAGCAGAGAAAATTGAAAGAGATGATATACTTTTCCAACGACTGATTATGGAACGCATCATTACTGAATACATTAACAATGAAATGCATCAAATATCTGAATCAATTTTAGGAACAGTCACTATTCAAACACTCATTGCAAGGTTGATTGGAGACTACAGTTGTTTCATCCTACCTGTACAGCAAAGAAAAAAAAAGATCAAAGTGATTTCATCAGCAGGCAACTCTCATCCTCACTATGAATACGTAAATAATCCAGAGAATAAAACAATGAATAATAAAAGTGATGATGGTCCAGAGAGCTGTCTGTTCTTTATTCTCAAGCCACTTTTTACAACATCATTTTTTAAAACAATAATAAAAGCCAGGATGCATCTTTTTTTTTTTGATATTCAGACAGCACTTATTATCAGCGATGGAGTAAATATGTTGGTTCCATCATGCAGGCACTTTATTGTCCACATGTGGGTGTGTGATTGAATTTCCTTCCACCTCCAAAAGGAAATCTGTATGATTGACTGAAAAATCTTCTTGTGGAAATATCCATAACCAAAGTGCAGATAAGAGTTTGACTATAAATCTGATTTGCCACAGTGTGCGTGGCACCGGCTCATATTGTTGTAATCACTTTGTGCATATCAGGTTTCTATTCCTCTGTTGGTCACCATTCATAAAGTCCTTCATTGAAGCTCAAGTAATAACGCCATGGGAATACCAGTAAGAATGTGTTAAGCGTGCTAATGATGTTTCACACTTTTAACAGCACGCTCTGCTATGTTTAGACTCATGGATGAGTCTTATTTCTTAAAGGCCTCGCCGATAACAGCAGCTTCTTAACACAACTTACTTTCATGCACATGAGAAAGACAGGTTTTTGATGTATTAGGGTGGGGTTTGCGTTGCCACCCGCAGTTGGATGGAAAAAGCAACCATGTCTAGTGTTTGCTCTCTCTCTCTCCTCATTGGAGAGTGAATATGGTTTCCAAGGTGGTCCTCGAGTGCCGGGCGAGTGTTTCAGGCGCAAAAGGACAAAGTGATTTTACAGACAATGACAAGCTCTGACTAAAAAAGAGTCCTAATGCTGTCTGCATGAATACACTTACAAGGACACATTTCATTAGTTATTTACAGTTATAAAAAGCACTTTGTAACTCAAAACTGCTCAAAAACCTTTATTTTTATAGATGCTCTCAAAAAGCACTCACACTCTTGTTTCTCACTTTTATCACAAGGATTATCAAACACAAAAATTCTCATAAAGGATATAAAGAAATATACAAAAAGCTACTTGTTAATTTGTATCTGTTTGTTTGTTTAGGTGGGAAATTCTTTCAAACGTGGGAAGCAGAACATGTTTTTCTAATGTTAAATACTGTGTTGAAGCTGTGATCCCACACACTTGTATTGCTTCCATGAGGAGGGTGTAACATCACACCAGTGCAGCTGTACTGAAGTGAGACTCTCACAGCTCCTGTCAACAGCCCTCCTGCTACTAATATTACCTCCAGTGATTTTTGCAAACACTGGACAGTATCAGGGATCGGATTTCCTTGTAATACCTATCCCTAAAGTTAACCATGCCATAGTTGCCAATGCACAGATATAGTTGAAAGCAAGAATTTTCACTGGCATTGAACATAATCTGGGGTTTTACAGAATCAGCCAGTATCGATGTTCTTGTCTGGCTGGAGATGGACCTCTATTGACCACGGAAAATTGGGAGTTTTGGTGCCAGAAAACCTGTTGGAAGAATATCAGGATGGATCAAAAGTGCGTTTGACACAGAAGACCATCATTCCTGATCCTGTTTACAACCAACAGTCAACAGTGGTATCTTTTCCCAGCCAAGTGCTTTCTTTCTCTAGCAGTCGTTTGTCATAGTTTTGAAAGATAATGTGCTGATAATTGTGTTGCCAGATCTGAAAACAGGATTATTTTTTTTTGTCAGGCAGTAACAGAGTAACTTGACGTGTCAGTTGGTTTGTTCCACAGAACCTTCTGTGAAGTCGTACTTGGAAACTCTTTGGAAAAGACAGGCGCTTTCAAAAAGTACTTGGCAGGTGATTGGATGAATCATCTATCTGTGACCATCTATCACAGCCTAACTCCAACCACTCAGATCAACCATATGATGTAGTAGTAACTCTTGCCGGGAGAAGGGTGAAAACATTATTTCAGTCAAGAAAAGAGTTCAATGCTTTTTTCCCCAGTTCTGATATAACTGGTGCTATAGACATATATAGACATCCATCTGTAGCTGCCAGTAGCTCCTCATAGGACACTGATTGATCTGAACCACTGAGGTTCGGCCACGAGTGCATAACTTGAATCCTGGCAAGATGGATTCTGATCTCACGAATCCTGTTCAAGAAACAAAGGGCCTCCTTCTCATCCCATTACTTCTCATTGTTCCTATTCTTCTCTTTCCGAAAAAGGTGTTGGCTGAGATCTCAGCTTATCATCGCCTTAATCATGAGTCAGAATAAGCAGAAGTATAGTAGAATCTCTGCATGTGGGAATCTGATTATATGTTAGCTGTAAACATCCTGTTTTATGTAATGCCGCATTCTAAACAATGAGTATTTGTGCTATTTTCATGGTCCCATGTGAGTCAGCTTCACAGACTGCAGAGGCTGATCATTGATTATGACTACATTAGGGTTTCCCTGAAATCCTGCTCCTGTGTTCTGCTCTGTAACACAGTGTGCTCCGTAAAATCCCGCACAGTCAGAAGTACACCGCGTTCTCCGAAAAAACAGCTTCCTCCAGCTGCATCTAAAACCTCATTGACCAAAATTAACAGCCTAATCCGACATAATTCATTTTTATATCTAACCTTGAATTTCGAGTGCGGTGCATTGATGATGAGGATTTGTTTTTCTCAGACTGACTATGGCCTGTTTTCGAACATTTTGAACAGACATCAGGCGCAAATAACCTTAGGAAAAAAATGAAACAGTTTTCCTCTCCAGAGAACATCTTGCTCTGTTTCTGACAATGAGAGCACAGCTAACACTCTGTGGGTAATTACATTTGGAGAGGCTGCTATCACATGTGTCCCCGTGTGACCTGACATCAGTCTTTGCACCACAGGGAGTATGAAGTTCACCTTTTTAAACCTAATTAACAATCATCGCTGTCTCGTCGCTCCAAATTACGGAGGGATCTTCACATGAAAATGCCACAGTTTCCCTGCTCGCATCCGATCGTGTGCTGTCTCACTCAGTCAAGCTTTAATTGATTTCTTCACCCTGCGAAGACTATTTTCTACCTGCACCAGTTTATAGTTAAAAATAAAAATCATACAAAACCTGTCATCAAAAAAACGCTATTTAAATCGTCCTTATCTGTCTTTTTAAAACATATTTAAATGAGATTTGGTGAAGCAGAGGTAGAAGGTTTTTTGCATGAAGAGCTCTGTGTCCTGACATCAGGGATATACGCTGTAATTAAAGGAGCAAACCTGTTGCAAACCTGGATTTTATATGACCGTGCGTCCAAAGCGAGAAGATGCTGATCACCACAGTTTGCAATATATGACTTTTCCAATGTGACTTTCACCCTATATTTTTTGTATTATTGATTACTATTGAGTTTGAATGTTAAACCACAGCGAACATGCATCACCTTGGTTGTCTTGCTTTGCCATGTGCCACAAATTTTAATTGAAATTAAATTGTTTTGGCCTTGAACATGTAATGACTGAAGGCTAAAGGCTGTAAAATGAAGAGCTTGGAATGAAAGCTTTTATTAAGTACATGATATGCTCGGTCCATTTAATCCTTTTATTATAATTCCATCACACATCATGATGGAAGTCAGGGCGACATGGTGGATAAATCCTCCGTCCATCCATCTGTGTTAACTCTCATAGATTAGACAGATCGTTACCCTTCCTTCATACCAATGTGCAATTTAGAGTCACCAGGCAACTCGACTATTTTCTTTCTGGACTGTGGGAGGAAAATGGAGGAAACCTAAACAAGAGAAGAGGATACAGAAAGATCCAGGGACTCAACCTTTATAAATATTTTAGTTGCTAATGGATGCATTTACACTAATGTTTGGACTAGTTATGTCCAACTGTGAAGGATTTCTTTCTTTAGTCACATTCAGCTGGACAGGTGACAACAATGACATTAGACTTCAGGTGGCAAAAATCATGACATGCATTTGATTCTACTCTAAATCTGTGCACCTCTGTCTCCTCTCCACAGGAAATGCCACGGTGTTGTGGTGCACCTGCTGCACAAACGTCTTTAAATCCGTGACCAACCGATTCATCAAGAACCTGGCGTGCTCGGGGATCTGCGCCGGCCTGGTCTGCGTTCCCTTCGACGTCGCGCTCGGAGCCAGTCCTCGCTGCTGCTGGTGGCTTCACACTCTGCTGCTCTGCAAGGCCATCAAGTTCCTGCATAAGCTCTTCTGCTCGGTCACTGTGCTCAGCTTCAGCGCCATCGCACTCGACAGGTGAGTTTAGATCAAACACGTAGCAAACACTCACAATATATTGGTGCATGACAATAAACCTACTGTTGGAAATATAAGATGAAGATAAAAGCATTGTAAGTCAAAAGCACAAATAGAAAATTGACAATAGCATGAAAAAATATTATAAAAGCAATAAGAAATAGGACCATTAATTAAACGACAGAGCTATACATTTTTGTGCAGGAATGTGCAAAAGTATTGAGCAGGGAATGTGCAAAAGTTCACAGTATTAAGTTAAAAGTATATTTGTAATGTGCAAGAGTCCAAAACAAAAACCAAAGAGCTGTCTGTCCCTGAGGGTCCCTGCTCATCTCAGCTGTGCAGTAAGAACCACAGACTTTGAAATATGTGTTTGAAAGAGGCTGCTGGGTACAGCCCACTCACTTCATGGGATTTGAAAAGACCACTTCAGGGAGGTGGACGGTTTGAATCGATCCTCTGATCAGTTCGTCAATACGCTGCTCGGTGGAGTCAGCTGGAGTAATTCTCTTCCTGAAAATGGAGACTTGGAAGTACAAACGTCCACGCCGCACAAGTGGAGCAACAACTGGCTCTGAAGTCAATCTCCATCTGCGCCCTGTGGCGTGGACGGAGGGGGGGCCACGATCGATGGAGCATGTGTACGCCACGCTGAGCAGCCTCCCTGCAGGGAGAAGAGCTGCGGCTAAAAGCAGCCTGACACACACACACACACACACGCACCAGTTTTTAAAAGTAATGCTGATCATGCTCTTACTGATCAATACAATACAAAATATCTTTAAATTTATTTATAGCTTTCACATTTAATTTAAACATTTCATAAACAGTATTTTTGTATTACTACTAATAATTAAAAAACTAATTTCAAGAATTTCCTTCAGGATTAATAAAGTTCTATCTTATCTTATCTTAATTCTACCAGTGCTATTGTTACTTCTACATTTTTAGCCATTGACCGGATAAAATTTCTCAGTATTTATAAAAATCATCATCAAGTTCCCATGTCTGTAAAAAATGATGAAAAAAAAGCATCTCGTGTTTGAGGAAATTCACAAATGATGACTGACATTGCAACACTATTAAGCCTCATTCTCCAAAATTTAAAAAGCAGGACTTCAGCATAACCGTACTGATTACAGTAGGACAAGTTTCAGCTTGGGTTTCACTAATTTGCTGTGATGATTGCCATCAGAGTCTGTATTTCTGCAGCTTGCTCTCAGCCTTGGTTTCACAGCTACAAAGATTATATTGCCTCCATAGCAACTAATACAGTCGGAACGCTATCAAAGCGATGAATTATTTATTCTCGAGGAGGGCAATTGTGGATATACAGGCAGGCTGAGACTGCAACAGTCATCGGCTCTCTCACACACACACACACACACACACACACACACACTCGTACGCTTCTGTGTGCTGATGAAGAGACAATCCAGGGAAATAAGCAAGTGCTTCATGCGATTTGTTTGGCTTATTATTACAACAACAAAAGGATGAGAGACGAGCTACACGCTGTTATCTGTGGAGAATATGTATATGAGGACATATGAGCAGATCTAGTTTGGAGTTGTACTAGAAAGAAGAAACACCCACACAGTTTCAACTTCTGCATAAGGTACAGTACAGATAAATGAAAATCCTTTTATCTACTTCCAATAAGATTATGGGTGTTAAATATGAGCACCTTCTCCTTTCCCCCCCTATTTCAAACTAGTTACACCAGTTATATAAAAAACAATATTATTCCAGATACCTTTGTGATTGATTTTTTAATTTGATTGTTTATTAGTTTGGTTCTTGTCAACACATTCAAATGAGCTGCTATTTGTTAAAAAATGTGTTTTCTCAACTCATATTTGTCAATTTTTTTTTAATCAAACATTTTCATTCTTTGTAGAAAAATTCCTCACCCTGAGTAAGCCCCTGTGATACAGGAACAGCGTGAATGTGTTACGTGGCTGCAGGATGAATTAGGTGTCTACAGATGATACTGAAAAAAACAGCTGCACCTCTTTCCCTTTTCTCAGTATTTCATCTTATATAACAGGTGCATGAATGGGTGGGTTTGTACTGTCTGTCCAGCAAAACCACTTGAAGCTCTACCGCAGTGAGAGGGTCATAGTTTCAGTTTTATTTAACTCACTTGATTGACTAACACTGGTGGAAATGTATTTTCAGAGCAGGATACTGAAGCTCCTGTTACTGATGTGAGTATTTGAGGTGAATTCACTTTTAATTTTCATTCTGTTTATTTGTATTTTCATTTAAATCATCTTTAGAGAGATTTGTTCATAAGCCGTACCAGCAGGACTGTGTTCAGCCAACAGGCTCTTTAACAGCAGACACTTTGACTTGTCATGGAAAGAACATCACAGGTGTTGGTAATAACATCAACGATTCCTCTGTTCCATTCAAGTGTCCCATTAAGTCACGGCAGTGTGACAGTGAGCCAGTATGAACAACACCAGGGCCCTGAAACTGAAGCTGCTAAATGCAATTCATTCATTTTATTTTACACCTGGGCGTCTCCTGCTGTGACTTGTCAAATTTTCTTCTGTGAAAACTGCTGAAGTGATTTCTGTTTTTGTGTCTAGATACTACTCTGTGCTGTACCCGCTGGAGAGGAAGATCTCAGACGCGAGATCCCGAGATCTGGTCATCTATATCTGGGTCCACGCGGCGGTGGTGAGCCTCCCCGTGTTCGCCGTGACCAACGTGACGGACGTGTACGTCACCTCGTCCTGCTCGGACGACCACGCCCGCTCCCTGGGTCACATGGTGTACGTGTTGATCTACAACGTCACCACGTTGATCCTCCCTCTGGCCCTGGTCTTCCTCTTCATGCTGCTGATCCGCAGAGCGCTCAGTGCCAGCCAGAAGAAGAAGGTGATCATCGCGGCGCTGCGGACTCCCCAGAACAGCATCTCCATCCCCTATGTGTCCCAGAGAGAGGCTGAGCTCCACGCCACCCTGCTGGCTGTGGTGCTGGCTTTCTCAGCCTGCAGCGCCCCCTATGGAGCCTTGGTGGTTTATCGCACCATTTTGGCAGACACTAAAGAGCTGCCCATCTCACTGTATCTGACAGCGCTCTGGCTGCCCAAGGTGTCCCTGCTCACCAATCCACTCTTGTTTCTGACTGTGAACCGCTCAGCACGTCACAGCTGGCTGGACCTGCTGGCCAGGATCCACAGACGTTACAGCCGCCGTAATGTGGTCAGCACCGGGGGCCTGGCCTCTTTAGGAGCAGAGGGTGCGATCGGGGAGCCGGTGGGGCTGGAGACGGCCGGGCGCTCCGGGAGCCAGCTTCTGGAGATGTTCAACATCGGCCAGCAGCAGATCTTCAGGCCGTCTGAGGAGGAAGAGGAAGAAGAGGATGTAGAGAACGAGATCCCTTCTCAAGTATCAGGAGGCTGCTCTGGACCTAAAGAGGACCTCAAGGGTGGGTCGAGACTGGGGAGCCTCAGAGGGGAGGTGATCACCAAAAAGGACCCTCTGCAGGGGACAGGAGCAGGGCTGGTCATCACCAAGGACAACCCTCCTTCGATCATAGCACCGCGGTCTGCCTCGCCCGTCCACACGTGTGCTTATGCCTCTTCATCTCAGGTGGCACCAGCTACACCCACCGAAGCTGAGGACGCCACACAGTTTGGCTTCGGACCCTTTGAACTGCCGCCTCAGTGGTTACCAGAGACCAGGAACAGCAAGAAGAGGCTGCTGCCTCCGCTGGGCAACACGCCCGAGGAGCTGATCCAGACCAAACTGCCCAGGCCACGTCCTGAGCGGAGGATCAGCAGGAACAACAAGGTCAGCACCATCCCCACTGTGGACCCGTGAACTATTCCTGCAACTACTCATCTGCAACACTGGACACAATTCAATTACAGGGTGGGTCCCGAGGGTTGGCCAGGCTTTTGTAAGGTATTGATGTGTCAAGCTGCATGGTGAGACAGTTTTTGGTTCATTTAAACCTTTTTCACCTTTTTTTTCTCAGATGCAGTTGTAGCTCCAGTATCCAGGTTTTCCACGTTACCGCACAAAAGCTAGACGCCTGAAGCACTGCAGCTTTCTTATTGGACGTAAATCAATTTGATATCAAATATTTACAATGCTGTGAGAAATATGTCTGATCAGTCGAACTTCACTACAACCTGGACGGATCCAGTTCCATGATTGAGGACTCCTACAATGGCTGAGAAGGCAGACATATTTTTGAGTCTCCCTCTGTTGATTAGAGCTGGCATCAGTAGTTAAATGAACACGCTGTACAAATTCAATTATCCTGAGAGATGCACTGATACGGAATAATATATTTCCATAGCAAATAATGAAGCGAGGATATTGAACCTCCTAACAAAACATTTTGTAAAATGTGATTGCACTCTGTAAATGAACACATCCCAGTGTCTGTCTTTTCACTCGACCCTTTGTGGGACTGTTTTTTGTAACCAAGTTTTTCTTCAGTGTTTGGGATTAACTCGCCCTTTGCTGGCCTTTTTTTCTCAAGTCTCACTTTTGGAATATTCACATTTGTTCTAATGTGGTAGATGTTGTCGCCATTTGTGCTTTAATTGTAAAAGTGGGTTTGATAAGAATGAAAATGCAGATGTACAGTATGCAAATACATGTTATAAAAATGTGAAATTTTCAGAGTTTAACTGCGTGTTTAGATTTGTTTTCTGGAACACAAAATGTGAATGGACAGAGAAAAATATTACTTAATATTTTGTAGTATGTTTTGGTAAAAATAAGAAAGAAAAGCAAACATCCAGGTCGGGGATCTTTTAGTCCCCTTAGATCAATTTCATCGATTTCTCCCAAGTTTCCAGAAAATCAATTGCTCATTTAAATGTAAAATAAAGCAAATAAGAGCAAAAAACAAACAAACATGTTTATATCACCAGAAGCTCTGTGAAATGGTTTTCAGTTTTAAATTTCTCTGACACTGTCGGCGCTGTCTTCTTTGTGATGCATAATTCAGTAGTAGCAGCCTCAACCTGAGGCTTTGGCTGAGGCAAACAGAGCCGGGCTGCACTTCAAATATTTGTCAAGCCGTAACTCCCTTCGGGGGCTACCCACAATCCCCTGCTGTGTCCACAAAGAGCCTGAATCTATGCTGCATCTTACCCGTACTGCTATCAGGCTAAATTGTCCAGTCACGCCTGACTGGAAACAGTATCTATTGCAACTCCTTCTAAGTGGTAAAGAGATGAGTAATATGTTGATTCTCATTCGTCTGCTTTGATAACGACAGTGTTTGGTCGAACAGTAGCTGCTGCGGTAGATACACAGCACTGAACGAGTACTGAACCCAAAATGCTGTTGGCAATTAAAGCAAAGCATCACATGAAACACGAAGATCATTAATTTCTCTGGTTTGAGTGTTTCAAAATATTCAACCTTGGCTCATTTTTTCCACCTGATTTGATTCGAGGCTTATTCAAACAGCCTTTTACTCCTGCAGCCATTAAGAGCTTGATGACGGAGACAGTGCAGCCATATAACACAGGCAGGTGAGTTTAAAGATCTTTGCACATTGATTTGCACAAATGACGGATCCAGGAGAAAGACATACATTTTAATCTTTGAGATGCTTCAAATCAATAGTCAGTCTCACCCCTGTTCTGGAGCTTTCAGTCATAATAATATGATCTTCATCAGCAGATGGAGGTGGCCCAGTCGTCATTAATTTGTTAATGTTAAATTTTTTCGCTGAGCACTGTGACGACTCCCTGTCTTTGTTGGCTCTTTTAATGTTGGAAACAATGTCACTGCAAGGTCCATTTAATAGCTGCTCTGGAGCTTTTGGTCATATCATGTGATCTTCATCAGCATTGAACTTTGAAGCTTATACACCAAAATGAGCGAGAAGTAATGAAAGTGCTGGGGAAAAAAAAAAATCATTTAATGGTGCTAACATGAAAACATAATGCACCATAATTATAAAAGACTCTGGGTCCTTACACAACCACTGTACATAGGCTTTAAAACTCCAGAAGCATAATATAATATTTTTTCTCCAGTGACTTTTCAGAGAAAGCTAAGTTTTCTGACAAGTTTTCAAGGATTTTGTTTGTGTGACTGACGGGGTGGTGAACGTCTAGACATGTTAATAAGAGATCAGAGGCTTACTGCCTACGCAAAAGCTCTAATATATTCTGTCAGCAGCGAAACCACTGGGTTTGAACATCCAGCAGCATGTTAACAATGAAACCCATCGAAAACTCACTCACAAACTCAGGTTGTCTAAAACCTTTCATTAGCTCTTTATCAACAGTCTCTCCTCATCAACAGAACAAATCAGAGTTGCTGCATTTTAAATTATTACAAATTATAGCAGCTGCAATCCAGACTGTAAAAGTATGTAAAAGTGGTGTTTAATCCTCTTTGCAGTCTGTATAAGACGGAGCACATGAGGAGCTTTTTCAGGAACAGAAGCAGGAGAACAAAGTCTCTGTTTGTTATCAGCTTTGGTTTACTGTAATCTAAACGGGAATTGTCGTCAGTCGTATTATTCATGTCGTCACTGCTATCGTCATTGTTGTTTTTTTTCCCACCCACTTCTGATCTTCATGGATCGTCCTCTATGGAAAAGACTGGAGAGATTGTAATATTGGCGCAGCAAATGGTTAAAGTTAATGGACACCATCAATTAAGTGGTGTCATCAAAGAATAGAAGCAGTCACCTCGCCACACACAGTGAGTCCACATGATAGGACTTTTTTTTTTTTTTCATTTTTCACAGTAAATTTCCCCACTGAGGGACAAATAAAGGAATATCTTAAATGTATTTCATGAAAACATTCTCTTCACTGCTTTTCACTTCTATTTCTGAGCTGCTAAGTTAGATAAGAATTTCTGCATAATCAAATATTTCTATTTTATTCCTATTTCTGCATTCACTCCAATACAATGGAGGTGAAGGAATTTGGTTTGTGGTGTTTGCGCAGCTGAAAAATGGCATTTAAAATTATTCATGAAACATTTTTTCATCATGATCAAGATCTTTGTCAGTCACTTGTAAATGTATATGACTCCTGGGAAGATTATTCACTGCAACATTTTCTGACTTGCCACCTTCGTGTTTAGGCTTAAGTTTTAAGTTTTGGTAACTGAAACAAGAACGCCAATTCCAAAAAAGTTGGGATGCTGTGTAAAACAATTAAATCCTCATCAATATAATCACTGACAAACAAACTGTGTTTACTGAACAGTTTTATGAAGTGCTCCTGTGCCCATGTGTTAATCTCCTTTATCCAACCATGTGTTCACAAAGTGTTGAACCTCTCTCCATCCTCGCTTGTGAACGACTGAGTCTTTCCAGGATGAACCTTTCATACCCAATCATGATCCTATCACCTGTTACCAATGAACCTGTTTACCTGTGGAAGGATCCAAACAGGTGTTTTTGGATCAGGATCATCCACAGACCTGACTGAGAACAGTATTTATCCAAAGATGAAATTTTAAGAACATCTTCTTTGATCTTTATTTGTTTACAAGATAAAACTATATTTGTGCATCTCACAGCTTGAGGCCATATCATGCAATCTTGTTCATATTCATTAGAAATGAATTGAAATGTTGCTACCAGCTGCTGAAGGCTGGAAGCTAACAGTGAATCATAGAAAACAGCATGACAGCATCACATGTGATTGTTTCATTTCGCAACAATAATGATAATTTAATACGCTCCCTCTTATTATGCAGTGGCCAAAGCTTATTTTCATTAGAGAAAATCAATCACCGGGCGGTTGACAGAGCCATTATCGGCGCCACGAATACATTCATTAACAACAAGTCCACTTATTGGACTTACAAATAGATGCAACATGAAATAGTTTTTAACAACTTCATTTTGATGGTGGCCATTACTTGTAAGAAGTAGAAGCAAAGGCTGATTTAATTAGCATAGTTGCTAGGAAACAGCTAACCCAGATGCTTCAGAGCAGGTTGTATAGCAGCATCGCTGCCGGCTTCAAACAAGAACTGAGGCCGGAACGAGTGTGAGGCTAAGGACACGATATAGAGCCACGGCGTTGATGTGGAATGACTCAGTGAACGCTGGCCGTGGCAGATGGTCGCAAAGTCCTTTCAATTAATTTCAAGAGGACCTCAGAGAAAAGGAAAAATTACAGAGATGTCATTTTATTCCAGCTGGTTTCTCCTCGACGTGGCCGAGCTCCTTTCAGAATCAATGTGACATTTGGTCCCTTGTCTTCCGCCTCAGTTCAGCTTCTTGTGTAACCTGCCAATCTCACTTACAAATGGACATGGAATGGAAATGGAAATGTCCTCTGCCTTCGCTTGTTGAATGAGTTGAATGCTAATGCTAATGCTACTCCATAATTAACACATAGATGTGGAAGTGATATTGATCTTATTTAAATCTTGAGGAAAAGATACAGCAGAATCCAGGGTTCATGTTCACATAACTTTAGGAAAAGATTTCAGTTTGTGAAATACTCAACATTTAATCAATAGGATTCTCTTTGGTTAAGGTTAGATCAATATTTGATGATTTCAGTTAAGTTTTAATAAAACATTAGTTTGTGAAATTGTACCAACAATGAATCAATGGTACTTGTGCACATGGACACAAACAAAGAGCCCTGATGACCTCATACTGGCTTTTTCCTGAGCTTTCATCCACACCTTACAGCCTTCCTCAAATAATGGAGTTTTGCTCAGTTGTCATGAAGAAATGTTCTGAAAAAGAAAGTTTATTTTATTATTTTCCAGACATAGACATATATTTATTGTTGTTGTTGCTTGAGGCCAAATATATTTTTAATAATAAGATAAACCTTTATTCGTCCCTCAGTGGGGAAATTTGCAAGTCATGTGTAATCATGTGATCTTCTGAAAAGATAAAGAAGCAAACTTTTCCTCTTCAATTTCAATTCCTCTCCAATTTACCATATCATGTTTTATAATTATACGTTTCTTTTCTAACCTATCTGCTTTGTTATAACATGTTAAATCTGTATTTGATAACACTGGCAAACAAATTGTTTCAAAACAGACAGAAAAAGCAAAATAGAGATATTTTTTTTACACATATATATGAAGATCTAAAGGTGTTAGACGTGTGTCTGATTTCACAGTTATTGTTGTGGCCTTAACAAATAAACACAGCTCTGTCTGACAGGTGGAAGGAAGCTGTCTGAGAGCCGGAAGGCAGAGAGACGCAGCTTTTCTTCTCAGCTTCGCTCAAATTGTCTGACAGCTCGGAAAAGAAAATGCAGTGAGTCAGAGTCGTGCACTTCTGCAGACTTGTTGTATCTCAGCCTGAGTTTCTAACCTCGACCTGAAACTCAGCAGCTGCACGACACTTAGATTTGTTATTAAGTTCAAGAGGAAAGTGTTTTGAATAATGGAAAAATGGTGATTTGATGAAACACACTAAATGGAGGTATGACATTAATTTAGACAAAACATGGATTAATATTGAAATCACCAGGAAGAAAAACAAAGCTGGCTTGCACAGAAACATTCGACATTACAGATGCAAGAGCTGGTCCTGTGTGTGTGTGTAGGTGTGAAAATGTGTGTGACAAGTGTGAACACTGTCACTGTCGGGTCATCTTGACTCTGGCACTCGACCACATCTGCGAAAGCTTGACAATCACACAGCAGTGTTTTCGAATGTGTTTCTCCAAAGAGCTCTGTTTTCATTGTCTGGATGAAAACCTGAATGTAAGAGAAAAAGAAACTTGCTATATTCAGATTTATGTTTGCATTAGTGCGGACGTAGCCTCACACCCACCTCTGCCTCTCCTCTTGTGTTTTCATGGAGACGAGAGCTGTCATGATGGATCCCTCGAGGCTCTCGTGGAGCCGATGCTGATACTGTAGAACCACCCAGACTCCTGTCTCCTCCGCACAAAGACCCTGTTCCTCCCCGAGGGATAAAATCACCGCCGTGTTCACATTTTAAAGCTTCGTCTGATGCAGCTAACTGTGAGAAAATATACTGTGCATGTGTTATTAACATGTTTCTGTTTTTTAATATTTCTATGTTGGAGCTTGTAGTGTTGAATGTGTGAACATTAACACAACTTTAATGCAGTGTGACGTTAGAAGAAAAACCTAATCAACATTATTCTATATAATCCATTTATAACAATAATACAATCGATTCCCAGCTACTATAAAAGGAGCGACACAATTCTCGCACCTGGTTTCATTCGTAGCAAACTGCTAAACTAGTTATGGTGTGACTACAGGGTTAGCAGTAACCATCTAGGAATCATGTTTGTACAAGACTAAATGGAAACAGACTGAGTGCCATCCATTAATAACAGTTAGTAGTTTGATTCCCAGCTCCTCCCAACACGTTTCCTGTGATGTTTCCTTGAGCAAGACACTGAACCAAAGCCTTTTTGATGAGCAGGTCAGCGTCTTGTACGGCTGCACCGACAGTAAGTGCGTTTGTGTGTGTGGGTGACTGTGTCACTGTAAAACCTTTTGTGCACGGTATTAAGCTTCTATATAAACGCAGTGCATCTTCCATTTGACGCAGTTCTTGTGCAGGGTGCTTTAAAATCCATTCATCGCAGCAAACATCCACAGTTTTCACCTTTAGTTTGTTTAGTCTTGTCAAGGTTGCAGCATGTTATTGCTGTTCATGGATATATAAGCAGGGACTGTTTTGAAAAATCGTGCTCGCTGATCCGCGAATATGCTTTAGAAAACTCTGAGAGCTGAGACATCGCTGACAAATAACCTTTTAATACCAGAAACATTCAAAGGTTTTTTTTATCACGACATACATACTGTAGGCTGTTTTGCATCTTGTTTGACTTCCAGGTTTGATTTCCTGACGCCGTACTCATCTGCGAGTCTCATAGTTTGCTCTCAACTTCGGCATAAAAAATGTAAATGTCACACGAAATGCAGCAATTGACATTTCGAGCTCTAGCGTGTACAAATCACATACTGAATAATTTTACTTAGTAAATCCTCCCACTCCTCCTCCTCCCCACCCCACGTTCCCAGATCCTCCAGATGAGAAACTTGTGAATCAAAGACAAACAGATTTTTCACAGATCAGTATTTGAATCATTTGATACGACCTGATGAGCCAGGAGTCTGCCTGCTTTGTCCCCAAATACATAAAGAGTGTGTCTATACCTTGAGAGCAGATGCTTGGCCTTGGCTGTTGAGGCGAAATCAAATTCTGTCTGAAGACGGATCCTCTTTTGGGAGAGTTCTGGGGTTGGAGAAGCGGAGTATTGTGCAACTAATTGGGCTACTATTGAGTTTAGCTTGGAAATATTTTCTCATATCAAATACAAACCTAGAGTCTGAGTGTAGAAGAGAGTTTAGGCGTCGTGCTCTGTACGCTGCAAACACATTTTTTAATTTAATACTGTTCAAACCAAGCGAATTGCACCCTTTTTTTTTGGTCTGTTTTGAAGAACATCCTCGACCGTCAGTAAAGTGGTGAATGAGTGTCGGGAGGAGGACATGAGAGAAGGAGAAACACAGTGAAGAGGAACAATTACCTGCACTGGTGAATGGCAGCCAGCAAATATCCCCATGGCAACTTCCCCCCCAATTCTCAGAATAATGGTGACGATGGTGAAAGAAGGAATAGATCAGCCTATTATATAATCTGTGTAATCTGTGCTGTCAGATGGTGCAGGAAAAATACATGACAGATTCTTTTTTCCTGCTGAAGTTCAACAGGATCTGCCTCATTTTTCATTCTTCATACTCGCTCACATTCTGCACTTCATGTCTTAATATATCACATTTTGATTCAGGAAAGAAGGGAATACTGATCTCACTCAAATATCCTGTCTTTCAGATGATCACAGGCAAAACATCTAAAGCTTGTCCCCAATATTTTACCTGTTAGAGACAGACAGAAAGCGCAGGGCAGGACCTAACCTAAGCTTTTCCCGGCCTGTCAGAGACATTTAAGCGACAGAGCATCATCCCTCCGGGAGTCTGGCGTTTGCCCGGGGCGTCTCCTGCTCTCTGGGACTCGTGCAGTGTCTGTGTCAGACGGTCATTCAAGGGATGACGACAGAGAAACACGTCCAGAATTCAGCAGGACGTCTGGAGGTGTCACCGCCTGCTTCTGGTGATGAATTCATAAATTAGATGGTGAACAGAATCAATAATCAATAGTGTCTGCAGATTAATGGCAGGTGACCTAAATCAATAACATTTGCGACGCTGCTCCTTCAGATCATTTATCAATGAACAGCAGCAGATCGTCTTTAAAATCATAACAAACTCATTAACAGTGATGTTACAAGGCGGTTGCCTCTAATGTCTCTTAGCAAGTCAGGTTAAATATCAGGTTTAGTAGGTTGAACTTTTGAACGACAGGTTTACACATCATCGTCCCCATTTTCTAAAATCTCCATCTTACCCATCCACACTAAAAGAAGAAGCTGGTGTTTCTAGTTTTATTCATTCTGGAGACGTTGTTTTGAAAAGCTTATGTAACGTGGACAGAGAGCCCAAACACAAAGAGTGAACATACAGAAGATCTTTATGAAAATGTGCTGCAAACATTAACGTGGACACATGTTGTCTTCACACATTAACAGTGTTTTTTGAAATTGGTCGGCTTTATTGTGTCTTACAGAACATTAAGAAACATATAGTTGCATTTATAAGCTCCTTCATTTCAAATGTCTGTTTTATGACACTGATTCAACAGTTTCCCTCTATTAACCTTAAGTGCTGCTTCCTTAACCAAGAAGGCTGATGATCCAAGCTATTCATGCTTTAATTCAGAGGCACTGTGCCATCTTTAGGAAGCATTGAAAAGAGTTCAAAGCAAGTCTATAAACTGCTTTTCAGTTACTGCTCTTCACAGTCCATATTTAATCTGAGTGTGATTTAAAAGGCTTAACACTTTTACCTTCTTCTTATTTGCCAAATCAGACAGCTGACATTTTCTCCTGAACATGATTGTAATTCCTAATCCTGCTCTGTTCCTCAGACATTTAGCACACATGGCTCTGATCTAGTGTGACATTTCATTTTCTAAATTTGTCTACATGAGAAAAACCATTAGGTGACATGTTTGGGTGTTTAAACTTAATTTGCCTGACCTTTATTTAAACAGCTTGTATGTTACAAGATGCGGAGATGACTTTATGAACCTTGTAATGAAATTCAACACAACAGCAAAAATAGGACACAGAGATGTGAAAAAACAGTCCTAGATTATATAATACAATGCTCTGTGCTCCCTCTCAGTGAGAGTCACCCCAGTTATTGACGCTAAAACACAAACAAACACAGGGCTTTTAAATGAACCAAAAAATCTTTATATATAAACTTTTTTTTTTGGTCAAAGAACTCCTCCTAGAAAAGCTGCTGCACACACAAACAATTAACACACTGGCTCTTCTGCCAATAGGGGGCAGTAGTGCCCCACAGGAAACACTTTTTGACCATTCAGTTGTTTTCTTTTTTTTTTTGACAGTAGCATCCAGAGTCATGGACCTGTCCTGCATATTTCTGCAGACAGAAGAAACCATGTACCACATTCAAATATTCCATTAACAACACTGGAAACAAACAGATGGACATTTGATTTACTTAAGGTTTCTTCAATAAGTGGGTGATCATTCATGGTAACAAAACTGCCAAGTGTTCAGGAATGTAAACCGGGTCAGATAAAAGCAGTAACAGTCCCAGGTCATGTTGCTGGAGCGAGAGACGTCTGGCTGTGATGACTTGTCATGAAACAGGCCATCCCATCCTTCAGGCTCTCGCTCCATTCCTGACAATTAAACAAATCACAGAGCAGCTTTCACACACGAGACTGACGCGTTTTCATGTTTTTCATGTTTTTATGACAGCCGCCGTCAAAGCGTCAGTGTTTTGGAGGATTTAAAGCAGATTCACGTGTGGAATGTGAGCCGCAGCAGCAGGATGACAGGGAGGCAGGCTGATGTGCTGCCAGAGGCCCATCGATCTCTATTAACAGTCAGATTATGACAGACAATCACAACCTAACGGGCGTTTGATGGATGCGTGTTAACATGATGTGTAGCTTCAACATCAAGTCAACCAAGGATGAAGTGTAATATTAGGCACGGCAATGTGACAAGATCAGCTGTTTGAAGCTAAATGTTAAAGAAGATCAGTTCATACAGAAGTGGCCTGGAGAACTCCACAGTAGGTCAGAGGAGAAGCAGGAGTTTAAAAATCAAAATTATATACAGAGCAAGTGTAAATTCAAGGCTTGCAACCCCACAATCTCCAAGGTCAGGAGACGATATCTAGTAAAAGCTTTGATAGGAATCAGAGTGTCTGCAACCTTTGTGATGAGCAGTCTGAGAGATGAGTATTACATGTCGTCTGAATGGAAGAATGTAAACACCGTGAGGAATCCATCTATGCAGAAATCAACTGTATCATAAAAAAGCAAATGTTTCATAAAAATTACATGCTTTGTTGAAGATTGTTCTAAAATAATTAAATCATCTATGCTGCATGTCTTTCCTGCTGGGTGCCATTATTTTTGTCAATACTGCACAAAAGCTGAAGCATAAAAACGACACGCTTTACTTTCACAGAGGAATATTTCTCAGCATCAATCTTCTCATCTCGCTCCCGGCAAGGAAGCAAATAAGTGTTTTCTCCAAACTATTCTTTCAGCTTTTTAAAGTAGCATAGACACCAGGTTTCAAAACTCTTCCTCTTCCTTCTTCTTTCCAGTGTCATCTTTCCTGCTCACTAGTGAAGGAGAACACATTTTTAGAGGCAGCTTATCAGGACTGTCTGCTAATGTATAAATGGTTTTGATCAGTCACATCGAAGCTGGTTAGCACTGGATCTCTGGGTGGCTCCTGGCCTGCAATCAGTTTCATATCCCACTGATACACGCCTAATAGACCTCTACAGATCAATATCACCATCCACTGACAACTAAATAATTAAGGCCAAAGGTATGAGTGATCACGTGGCCTTTGACATACGGGAAGGAAAGGAAAGGCATTGCCCCAGTTTTAATCTGTTACTAGGCAGCAGGCTAATATTTAACTGCAACTGCAAGACAGAACTAATGAAGTCGCAGGTTAAGAAATGCAAATGCAGGACATGCTGAAGTGACAACAAGAGCAACAAAACCAGCACTTTCAAGACAGGAAACAACACTGATGTAATGTAAAACCAAAAAGCAGACAAGAGCAATAGTGTTAACAAGCACAAGTTACACAAGATTAGCCACATTAGCCAAGCAGAGCAAGTTGAAGCAAGAAGACACAAACTATAATAACCATAACCTTAATTTTAATAAAAAATCAATAGAAGTAGTTTGAAAAATATTTTATGTTACTTGAATACAAGAATCACAGACTTGTGAGCAACAACTATAAAAATATTAATAACACATTATAGGGTGCACTCAAGGCCCATGTGTATATGTGAAGCTGAGTGATATGAATTTGTTTTTCATAAGTTGCTTTCCTGCAGTAGCACACTGAAATATTGATTCTCTTCCCCTGTAAGATTCTGGCTTTACACAGAGATGGATATTTATTCCATCTAGGACTGGGGGACCCAGTGAGACCGCACAGACATCGGTCTTTCTCAGGTTTGTGTATGGGCTCCGGTTCAAAAATGTTGTTGAAAATAGTGCTGCTGAAAGCAATTCATCATCAGAATTTAATTAAGGTTTGTGGGCTTTGTTGGGTTTGGCACGAATCCTTTGAAATTCCTGTTGATGTTACATAGTCGAGGTTCTATATTTATATGACTGCATGAGATAAGAATCCCTGAAATAACCCAGCTCTGAATGGTTTGTGCTTTCAAACAAAAAGCAGTCAGGATAAAGTCATAATTAACCCTGATCAGGGACTTGAGATTGTTTGGACTTCTAACCCCATCTGCTGGATAAAGCAGGGTACAACACTTCATTTCCACACTGCAGTGAGTGTGTTTTAATATGACAGTTTTTAAATTGTGCTGCCATTTTATGAACCATCAACCAGGACATCTGACACAAGCCAATCTGACAGCCTGGAAGCGGAATGAGATGAAAAGAAGCCTCTATGTCACCGATCAGGGGTTAAGAAAAGGACAAATATGAACACAGATAATGAAAAGAGAACTTTTCTGACACTGTTCCAGAGCTTGCACTGGCTCAGAAGCTGCATGATGCTGATTTATGGCTTTGTTGCATGAAGCTGATGAAAGATTTACTAGTGCTTTGGTTTTAAGAGAAGTCTGGTTTAAGGAAATTTGTTGTTCTGGGGCGCAGAGCAGAGTGGACATTTGCAACTAGCATGGAAAAGGGTCTCACCTGGGTGCCAGAAACACCTCCTGGGTGCCAAATGGACTTGTTTTTAGGAAGGGAGTCCCACAAAACAAGCGTGACTTCTGACAGGCCTTTGGTTCAGTGGCAGAAACATAAACCTAGAAATATGTCTTTAGAAGACCTTTAAATATAATTTAAACGTCCTTTCCTTTTCTTTTTACGTAACCCTTTTAGATGTATGCATGTATGTGCATATGTTTATGGTTATGTAATAAAATGAGCATCACCATTAAAATACCAGCCATTATAGCGAAATGCTTCTGATCGACGAAGCCGGTTTGTGCTGCAAGCTTTATTTAAACCTTATGGAGCCTGCAGAGCAATATACATTTTAAAGAACAGACAGCTGAGAAGGGCGCCCCCAATTAAAATCATTCCTCTCTTAAAAGAAAAGCCTTTTGTGTGGATGTTTAAAGGGTGTATTCCTGTTTTTATGGTCTCTGTCTTCTGCCACTGCCTCCTTTGAGTGTTTTTGTTTTCTTACTTTCTCTTTCTTTTTCTCTTTCTCCCATCCTGGCTGCCAGTCCTCGTCTCTTGTCCCTCTGGCCTCTTGTAATTTTAAGGGAGATTTTCTGGTTTACCAGCATTCTCCATTCCCCACAGTGGCTCAGGCTGGGTGTTCCTCTTGTTATTTCCATCCAGTCACCTCACCGTGCCGCATACTTTACTGTGTCTCATATAAAAACATGCACAATGGCTCTCAGAGTCTCATTCTCGGAGTGTTGTTGCTACCAAGGTACAATTTCATCAGCTGGAAAACCCACACATTTTGTGGCATCGTAAAAAAGAGGGAAAAGCCTAGAGGGCTACACGGTTGCTGTTGTTGGCATTAACATAGCAGCACAGAACACTTGATCGAAACTGCATTTTAGATCAAAGTGTCACCAGCAGATGTTTGTGAGTTATTTTCCTTTCAGATGAGTGCCAAAGAAAAGTGTCTGTGATATTCTCACGAGTATTTAATACAAGCGTTTCATGCATTTGCATAAAATACTCAAAATGAAAAGGTTGGAGTTACACACTTGTCACGTATTTCATTTTTTTAAAAAAACATCAAACCACTATGTGAGGGATAATTATGTGATTTCACCATTATTATTATTATTATTATGGTGGTGCAAGTTGTTTGTAGAAAAAGGAGACAATCCGCATGAAAATGAATGCAGTCGAAGATGTCTGTCAGTTGAATCCTTGAATAGCAGGGTGGCATTCGCTGCCTACCACACTGTTATTTTAATACAACCACTGGGAGACACCGGCTGCACTAATCAGTACTTTACATTACCAAGAGGTCAAATGAGTTTGTGTAAAGTGAACAATGTGGAACCTGTGGAGAATTATCACCCAACTCAGGCCACCTCAGTTCTACAGAACATTTTAGCACCTTTCAGCTCATTGTTTTGGTTTTACTGGTTGGTACTTTACTATATTGGTTCATGCTCACTTGTTATCAGCAATATTTCCAGATGCAGCAGGCAGCTGTTTCAACAAAAAATCTGTCCAGCACCAAACAGCAGACAGACAAAGTTACCAACTAATGCTGAATGCTAATGTTGCTCTCTGTCTCTGTGTGTAATACATTGTGATAATACATTGACGTTATGCTTACAGCTTGCACTGCCCTCAAGTGTCCAAAGAAATCTATTAAGGCAGGTTTAAAAAAAAAAACAACTTAAACTTTTATAAAACTTGCTAAACTTGCTGTGTTGGTGTGTTTGGTCTTTGTTTGCCACCAGTTCATAAGCTACAGGTGTCGACCCCATTAATGATTCACATTTTAGGAATTGCCCCTCAAGCAGATCATGCAGTCGTTAACACTACATTTGAGTTAGTTGTGTGCAGGAGTGAAAATTACCTGAGCCACCAACAAGCACGTGCCACAGACATTTTACCCTTCAATAACAACCAACAAAGTCGAGATTTGGAATTGATGAGTCACTAATGCAGCAACCAGCATGTCAGCGAGTTGTAACATGTTTGGTTATGATCAATAGAACCTTGTTTTGAAGCTTGTGTGGTTTTTCTGTGTCGAGACAGATCATGTAAAAAAGGCTTTTGGATGAAGGATGAGCATCTCATAAGTGTTTCCATCAATTGTTTATGTTTATGTATTTGGCTTCACAGAGCTCACGTGAGGGGAACTTTCTTTTGCCAAGTGAAGGTGGCTTCAGAGAAGAGACGGAGGAGTATTCTCGTCCCAGTGTTTTTCTCAGTCACAGTCTCATAACACCGCTAACTTGCGCTTGGGCACAGGGGGTTGGAAACAAACGTTGGGCTTCCCATGTGAAAGTGGTTCCCTCGCGGACCGGCGAGAGCCCTTGTGCAAATTAGCAGGAATGAGTTACGGCTGGAAAAGCTGAGCTCAGGCAGGCAGGGGCAGGAGATGGAGCAGCAGCAGCAGAAGCAGCCATACTGCCGCGCAGCAACACTGAGGCCATTGACCTGTCAGCCAGCGAGGCTCAGCTCCCTGCAGCTCCTGATCCAAAGCAGCGATCCTCAGAGGGTGACACAGGACAGGGAGGTGAGACTTCAGCTGAGACGCCTGACACAACCTGGAAAACCTTTCATTGGAACAATAAAGGTTGTGATGGAGTTAACTGCAGCTTCTGTGAGAAAGGTAAAAATCAGACGGGTTCAGTTTAGGGTCAAACGTACCGCAGGGATCTCTCACCAAACCCAATCCAGCACTCAGTCCTGGAGCTGGAGTCTGGAGGTGATGTAAGACCCAGAAGGCAACACAAAGACTCATTTGTGCCACTGTGCCACGGTACCTCACAGTGCCCTCCATATGCGCCAGGCGTTCTGTGAGATTAGGTTTCAGGAAAAATACCTCGCAGTGCACAAACTGTTTCAATATGTATCTTCAAGGTCAAGGGGTTTTTTTTTTGGACAGCCTTCAAAAACAGGGGATAGGGATACATTTGGTTGCAACCACATCACCAACAGAGGTCAGCAGGATGGCATTGGGAGCGGGCCTGGTCCCTGCCTGGTGTGCCTGTGTAGGGCCAGCTGCTTGAGCCAACACTGGGCCAACACCACCAGTTACATGGCCAATATTGTTTTTGGCAGCTCTACACTGGATCAACCGATCAGGTCAAACTTGGACTGATGTTGCAAATACAAAGGGATGGAGACTAACACGTGACATTGAGCTGCCATGATATGATGATTAAACTCATAGAATACATAACTAATAACCACAATCAAATAATTATGTCTGTAAAGTTAGTAAAACTCTTTCCCTTAATCGTATAGTGACATATTACCAACGTATGATTATGGGGAACATTTTAGCAAACCTTGGCCTTCACACATCTGAGTACATTGATTAGAACAGCTTTTAAACTCCCATGAACGTGCTGCATGTAAAACTGTTCAACCATTTACACTTGACCCCGTCTCCCCTTTTATCACTATATACAGTAACTCCAGCTGTCAGACGAGTATAATTATTTTTGCGACCAGATGTGATAGAGCAGAGCCACACCTGGTGGTTAAGAAACCATCCATATATGTTTGAACCAACATGCCAGTGAAACTCCATCTTCTTTAAAAGAGGTTAGCAGGTACTGACCCTTAATGAATAGCTCAGGTCTCATTTCACTGATCAGTGTGTGTTTTTGAATCATCGTCTTCTTGGAGCAGAGCTGCTCATCTGGTTCCAGTGCTGCAGCTATTTCTGAGGAAGAGGAGTGGGAGGGCTCGTCTATCATCTCTGTCCCACTTAACATCCGATATTACTGACACAGACAGGTAGGCAAATACATATATCTATACATAGACAACAGGTCTGCCACCTCTTCTTTAGAATTGAGAGTCTAAGGATAGAGGGTGTCATTTGATGTAGAGCTTGTAAAGCCCTTTCAGGTAAATTAGTGATTTGGGGAGACATAAATAAACTGACTTAACTCTTGTTATTTTGAATGAGTAGCCACAGATACTTTTTATGTAGGTTTCTGGGTCAGATCGGTCCCTTAAAGCTGCTATAGTCTATACATTTATATTGGCAAAGGATCAAATGACTGTGTTTATGTGAAAGGAGTCGTTCGTAGTGACAAACCCACTTACAAATATCATCCAACTGCAGTTTCAGCTTTACAGAGATTTATAGCATACTATATTTAAGTTAAAAGTTACCAACTCACTGGTGAACAAAGTGGTGCATTTATAAAAGATAATGTTGCTCTCTGTCTGCTGGATGTGTAATTGGGAAACTGTTTGCTAACACATTTGCTGTATCAACTTAAAAGGTGATAATATGTCACTGTTCGCAGCTTGTTTCTGCTGCCCTCAAGTGACCTTAAAAAATCAGTTTTTACAGGTTTAAAATGAAGCTGCTCAAGTCTTTTCCACAGTTTGTGGTGTTGCAGCCTGACAGTGCATTTACAATTGGCAAGTGAATTGACAACTGAACTTATAAAGGCTGCTGATTAATCCTCTGTTATTACATTTGCATGGCTGAAAGTAAATACTTCTCTCAGTACTTGTTTCACGTGGATTCATGTTCTGTCATATTTGGTCTCCTGCTTGTCACTAAAAGGTTGTTGTTTGCACTGAAAATACAACATTTGGTTTTCTGTCACTGGTTTCCTTTGACAGGCCAAGAAATGATCCAATACAAAAAGATTGAGAAAGAAAAAACGTTTGTTAACCATGCTCAGCTCTAATTGCAGTTAAAATGTTGATCTGATTAAGATAATTAGGGGCATTTACATAATAAGTCACTTAATCAAAGTGCTGGTGTAAATGGCTGAAGACACTTGTGCATGTAAATACATTCACTGTAATTTATGGTCACCATGATGTCACCACCCAGGTGTTCCCTTTAAAAACAAAATAAATGTAATAGAATAACAAAGACTCAACACCAAATCCTATTTTTCCATAGCGGTTATCATGTGACTAACCTCCAAAATTGAAAACATCTTACATATTGTACTTTCTCATGTCATGTTTTATTGCTTTTCCATTCATTTTCAGGAATGTCTGTTAATTTTGTGATTTTAATGCGTCACTCACATTCTTTTGCGGATTGGTAAAGGGCAGTGGATTTCACGTTGGAAGCGGACAGTGATGTGTTTTTCCACGGCACGTGCAGGACGTCCAGGAAATGTCTGGCTGCAGCTGCAGTAACAACACGGCGGCGCTTGTGGCCTCTCGGCTCGGCAGGAGCCTGTGCAGGACCGCGACTGTTTTTCAAACCTGCGAGACCTTCTCCACAGGTACATGCTGTGATGTTTGATGTGAACGGCTGTCATTTCTGCTCTCACTGCAAAAACACATCTATAGGACGGATGTGGCGCTGGTCTAAGGTGGGAGCTGTCTGTGATGATCGGTAGGAAATGAAAAAGAAACATTCAGGCTCAATGTGTAGCTGTCAACAGGCTTAGTACATATCAGCTTTTCTGGGGTTTTATTTGCAGAATATTTAGTCTATCATAACTCTTGTCATTCAATATAAGATTCCAGCAATGCAGTTTGTTTTAAGAATAAGAAAGCAATTCATTAAAGCCTCACTGGGCAATCGAATGGCAGTGACTGGACAAAAATACCCAGAATTCATGCAACACGATACAAAGTACCCCAGGCCTGGTCTCACCGATTGGCATTTAAATAACACGCCACTGTCTGAAGTCATTTAATGTGTTATTCCTTTTTCTTATTGGCTGCTACCTCTAGGAAAGCGGTTCAGACATTTTTGCTGAGTTCTACTTTTTCCAGAGTCACAGTCTACACAAATTCATTACTTCTGGCCTAACAGTAGTTTCACATGTTCATTTCTGCCTGTTTGTGGATATAAATACTGGTGACAACAGTCCTACTACTTTAATACTGAGCAATGCAATAGCATAATGCACTCAGCCATTTGTTGAGGTGATTGGCAGGTAAGAGATGTTGCACATTTGAATAGTTTTTATGAAAATGACACATTCTTAGTAGCATTTCTTGTCCCATTATTATTTCCAACTGGCGGTTAATTTTATTTTCCAGCACATCTCCAGCTGAATGAGACAGTCCTGAGATCCAGACAGCTGACCAGGGACTTTTCGGGAGGAGTTTGACCTCAACAGTCAGTCTGAGAGCATCATCCATGGGAGTGCTTTCATCTCCGAGGGTTTCTAGACAGGCGTTATTAGGCGGCTTGCAGAGTGACCCTGGGCTAGCATTCATCAGCTGCTGATTAGGGACATGTGGACTGTGAGATGTAATGATGAGCAGTCGTCTCCTGACAGATTTAATCAGTGACCTTTGACATATGAAGAAGGACGGAGTTGTCCAAGCCCTTTATCACACCTGATGTCGGCTGATGCTGCATGTAGGGAGGGAAGTGCAATAATGAAAGCAATATTTAATAACTAAAAAATTCCAATTATATTTTGCTCTATTTTTTATTGTATTCAGTTCTTTATATTGACAATACTCATTTTAAGGTTCAAAATTGTTGGTGTGCATTTGTGATTTTTTGTTTTAAGTAAACATACATACAGTATAAGGGAGGGGTTAGAATAATTTGAGAAATATTGCACTTCCATGCAATCAAACAGCAGGTTTACAACAAAATCTTTCACTTTCCCCAACAGACCTTTTTTAAAATATATTTACGTGCATATCCTTTTCCTAAGTAGTCTTTGGGTGCCAGCACAATAAGAGCTGTGACATGCAGTATAATATCAGGATTTCTTGAAGCAGTCCAGAGGAGCAGCCTTACGCCATTATCAATCTTTGAGATGTCTTTCTCAATAAACTCTTTACTTTGAGGGACTTGGAACAGAGGTTAATAGCGGGGATTCATGGTCATATGCAGTCTGAAAGAAAGAGAGGTATCTGAGACAGAGGGGGCATGCAAGTTATGATGCTGCAAACCAGTGAAACCACATTTGTTACTCCAGAGCCACCATTCAGTCCTAATCAAATCATGTTGCTTGAGTCAAGGTCTTTGCGTTACTCCTGGGATATGAGGTTGGCTCTCGCTCCCTCTGGAAGGTATTCTTGCTGTTTAAGAAATCAAAAATAAGACCAGTTGTTGACTTTTTTATGCTTCACTGTCACTGTGAAAAATATTATAAACAAATACTCGAAGACCATAACTGAGATGATTGGTGAGTCCAGATGTATTGTTAATGCTCATGTTTCTCCAGCTGAAGATCGCATATCCCATAAACCCTCTCCTCTCCACATCAACAAATAATATGGCCTGTCGTCTGACGGTTAAACACATGCACAGTGTCAGGAAAAGTCTTGGTGTGTTGTGCCACCGCCCTCTTGTTAAGGGCCACATCAAGCCAGGGGGCAAAATCTGTAAAATATGTGGAAAGACACTGAGACGACTTGCTGGTTTTGGGTGGTGCGCTGCTACATTTACCCTTCTATTTTGGAAAGCTGACTGTGCCCTGATGGGAACCTCTCTGGCAAGAAAAAAGTAATGGATAGAGATTTGTGAAGGAGGATAATGATGATTGGTATAAATACAGAAAGCTGGTTGTTGTTAACTGTGGTCTTCAGTTTGTGTAGTTATCATAGCGGCATCAGCCACAAAGGACACAAAGTCATGATAAAATCAGGACCACCTCAGACAGACACAGCAACTCAAGGGCCTGATCTGAGCAGTATCTCATGAAGGAGGCTCAGGAAAGTGAGAAAAAACGATGACATTTTATCCTCTTCAATTAGCATCAGCTTGTGACTTCTCCAGTTCCTCTCTTCCTGGATATTATACCTAAATAAACACACCAAGGATGAAGACGACTGCCTACAACATCAATGTTATCACACTGAAATTGCTGTGACACCATACACCATGTTAGTGTGCATGATGGGTAAATACAATGCTCAAATGCAGCAACAATAAAATAAAATAAATAAAGCACCTCAGAGAATCTGAACAGCATAAGTCAGTAATTCTGAAAAAGCAAATTTGCGACAAAATTTCATTTCATTTTTTCAGGTTTATGACTCACATATCCAACTGTAAGGCATAAATCGAGCAGTGGTTTTATCCTCTTGCACTTTCCACATTTTGCACTATTTTGCCCAAATGACTCGTAAATTGAAGATCAAATGGCAAGTCCCATATTCTGAGTTCATACCCTTCTTCTATATTGCAATTCAACTTCATGAATTCAGCAGATGTGATGGGTGTATTTTCATTTAAACTCGTGCCCAATGAAGATTAAAAGCCCTATTTAACCTTGGGCATCATATTAAAGCAGAAACAATGTCATGTGTCATAAACATACACCAGCGGTCGATGTGAGTCACATCCTGCAAACACATTTTAATTTTTAAACTGCATCATGACCGAGAGCTAGCTCTTGGGGATTCCTTCTAAACAATTAAGTGTTTATGTACAGTAGAAACCTTGTTGATGTTTTCTTTATGCCGGCTATATTCATACATGTGGTTATGAAGTCACAGTTACCCGCTGGGTATATGGTTGTGTGGGGTGGCCACCGCCTGGCAGCATCCAATTAACGGTTCTGACTCTAGCTGACCATAATGATGGGTCCAAAATACAGATGTGCATGGAAACGCAACAAACATGAAATATGATGTAATTAAAATTATATTACCTCGATATTTCTTCACAAACATGAATTGCATCGGTTATTTGTGTCTAGTCGTGATTATAAATGTCTGTCCAAGATGAATCCCAACTCTAGCTTACTTCCACAGAAAAACTCAAATTTTAAAGGGATGTTTTGTACATTTGAAAACTGCATGTCTGTCTCTTTGGGTGGTCTTAGTTCAGGTTTTCTTTTTGAGCTTTCCTCCTATGAAGTTTGTCTGCTCTGGGTAAGAAGAAGGTCAACATTGTCAGTGACAGGAAATCATTGTCAGTTTCTTCAGTTAACCTTTAAGACTAATCATAGATAACACTGCAGTTTAAGAGACTGAGAAAGAGTTGATCCTCCCGGGGTTTGATTTTCACAAGCCAACACAGTGGTGATGTCTAGGTAATGACATATTGGTTTGATATTGCCATTGTGGAAAATATTGATCAAAAAAAGCAGATTGATGAAAAAAAAAAAAAAATCACACTTATATGTTCTAAAAGCTTCACCTGTCTCTCCAACATAGTAATTGGACAGTCTTCATATATTGCAATGCATAATTTTCTTTGTTAGCACACAGCTGGGTTGGTCAGGAGCAAAAAAAAAAAAAAAATATCTCAGCTCTGGTGGATCTAAGATTGCATTCCTGGTCAAGTGCAAATTGAATTGCTGTTGAAAGGGCAGTTAGAATCCAGCCAGCCGGCGAAAATGAATTAATTTTCTCTGTCAGATTCTTGGAGGAGCAAGGTGAAGACAGCGTCTGCTCAGGATCTGCTCTCCTGCCACTGAAACCTGCTACTAAAAGCACTAGATGGACTAGGAGGAAAATAAGATGGTGGCTTGCTGATGTGCAATAAAAGCCTTATTTATGCCAAGATAAGAGTTCAGGTCACATCAATGACAGGGTCACAGATCTAAAGTATGTGTGTATGTGTCAGGTGCACCAAGACATCTGATTTTCCAGGCAAATGCCGCATAACAGATTGTTTTCCAAATACTACATTTTATGTCTATTATGACATTATGATATTTCAGTTTTAATTTTTTATTACACCACACCTATAGAAGTTTTGGTTTCTATCATCTGAAAAGAAGCACATCTGACTAACTGTATGTCCTGGTCTGGTCTATGTGAAGGCTAATTAGCTACTGTGCTATGCTCCATAATTTCTTCCGCTATAGAGACATTAAATTATAGAGGATGCTGTCTCCTTGCCTGGTCCTCTAAATGTCAGACTTTTAGCATTATATCATGTATGTGCATATTTTAAAAGGAGTCATTTGGAGACAGTTATCAACCAGCTCAAGTGGCTAACATTAATGAGCTAACTAGCTAGCTAGCGCCAGCTGGTAACAGTAACTAAGGGGCGTGGCTTAAACGTTTACCGCGCTATGCCCGCTATTTTTCAAAACTTCCTGTTCTGCTGTGGACTCTTTTTAAAGGACATAACTTACTCTACGCTGAGACACGGGGACAACTGCTTCACTTCAACAAGCTAAGTAATTTATATTTGTTCTACTGTGTTTTGCTGTGAGCTGTGTTTGGTTGGTTTTAAGCTACTGCTACCAAACCTGCTAAAGCTAGCTGCTGCTAACTGCTGTCCAGATTCGCTTGCTGGCTGATGTTGGTCGCTGGATGATTCAATATTTGCTCATTTCTGGCTGCTTCCATCCGCTCATGTGCTTTATTTGTGTCTGTATTGATTGTGGATTAATTTCTTGTCAGTCAGTGTCTGAGCCTCTTGGTTGTTGCTGTTTTACAGGGTTTCCTATTGCCTCAGTTAACTCTTGGTGCATTAGTAAGTTATAATGTACATTGGCTTTGGGCATGTAAACATAATTGTTGTCTTGTCATACTTACTATTTGCTTATTTCTGGCTGCTAATGTTGTTGCTATTTGCGTCTTGGATGTTGCTGTTGTTTCCTAAGTCCAGTAAGTTTTCATATATGTTGGCTATAAAGATATAAACATAAATGCTAAAAAACAGCTCATTGACATACCAGCAATCATTTTCCTGTAACATTGACTTCTTGGGAAACTCAGCATGGCTTTTGTCTCACATTTGATAGCTGGTTACATTTTCTCATCACACTTCGTATTTAACTTGCATGAGAGAAATTCATAAATTTGTAGAAATGAATTTATGTGGCTGCCTGCTTTACTGTTCTTTCTATAATGATTACACCTCACATGCTGAATGGCTTCTGACCTGCTGCTGTATATCATGTTGACTGCTGGGTCATTACTTTTTCATTTAAGTTGTATTATTGTCACCTCCCATCATGGTGTTTGCTTGCATGGAGTGACAGAGCTGAGATGCCAAATATTAAGTCAGTATGTCTTAGGTATTGACATAAATAAATGAGTTCCACATGAGTTGGATTACTGAAATCTGCCTTTACAGCATCTGCTCTGTGCATAATGTTTGTGGGAAATACATTTTCATCTGGAAATACTTAATCCATCTTCTTTAGGCTCATATAAATTATAATAGGATATAGGATGTTCATATTGGTGTTGACATTCATCAGCAACACTTTTGAGTCTGTCCTGTTTTGGTAGGTGGTGGCTCTTGGATAACAGTTATTATTTTGTTTACGTGTGCAAAAGACAATTGAAAAGCTCATCTTGTTTTGTGTATTGCAGCTTTCATTCCCTGCCAGCAGTGACCAGAGGCACATTGTGCTCTGCAGATTGTTCTTATTCTACGATTTACAATGGTTTTGCTTTACGAGAAGCTTTTGTCTGACTGAAAACCGTGGTGTGCCAAATGCAAAGATAAAAATGTGCTGTTTTTTTTGTTGTGTGCACAGAGATTTAGATGTTAAGCCAAGGTTATATTTCCTTATTTTCTCGTCTTGTGGCTTGTAAGGCCTGTTATGATTAAGAGGAAATGAGGAAACACACCTGCTCAAGGTCACATCATTCACGTGCATGCATGATTTTGTGCTGCTTAAAATGAAGTGCTTGCTTCATTGCTTAACAAAATGTGACTGCTTTCACAGTTTTGAGCTTGTGCGTGCCCTGATGGTGACATTGATGCTTTAATAATGTGTGGCCTCCTCGTGTGTTTGAGTTCCTACATCAATTGGATCCACATCCCCCTGGCCTCTAATCCAGACTCTTGTAATCTGGCCAGCTGTGGCTTGGCTGACGGAACGACATGCAGCCCTCCACTTCCACTCATTCCCTCATTCACTCACATTCCTTCAGCCACATTCAAACCCCACAGTGACCCATATAGACAGCAAGCCCTGTTATTCACCACTGCTCGCAGTAACTCCGCACACCATCAAAGTGTTGGTTATGATGTTTAATAATAAGCAGCAGAGCTCTCATTTGGCTCAGCAGGGTTTAGAACCGACTGAGAATTTACAATATGCCTATATGCTGTACATTTCAGAGACATTCACATCCAGTATGTTATTGAAGAAGTTAACCGAACCTATAATAATGCAAGTCGACTTCTTTTGGTGGGCAGAATTCGATATTTGACACAGAAAAGCATCAACAGCATCAATAGTGGTTGATAAATTTTGGTTGACAAACTAATTTTGATAATTCATATATCATTTAAGTCCTTTGGTAAGCAAAAAATCCAAACTTTCTCTGTTCCAGCTTGTCAAATGAAAGGATTTATTGCCTCTCTGTGTGTATATCTTTTGGAATTGAATATATTTGGGTTTTGAACTGTTGGTTAGACAAAATAAGCAATTTTAATCAACAGTGTAAACAGTCATTTGTTTCAGCCTGACCCCCAGACCCTCTCCTACCTTGAGCTCCAGTACAGTGGCCTGAGATTGAGACAAATATTTTCTCAAGAAAGAAAAAGAAACTAGAGATCCATCAGGGACATTGTGTGTTTCTTGGGTTTGAAAATTAAGTACCAGAGTTTAAATCCAAAATCCATGAGCGCCTGGTGAAGTGATTGTTGAGTCCCTGGTACTGATCAAGGGTCCAATCGGTTGCTTGTATGATATATATATATAAACTATATATCATCATTTTGTTATCTGCTTCTCTTGAGCCACTTGGGTAGGAAACTCTAAGTGGATCTTTGGGGAAGGTTTCTTCAACTCATGCACTCTATCTTCATTCATTTGTTTTCATCTAAGCTGTCGTTCTGTGCCTGTGTCAACAGCTTGGTCAATCACTCTTGTGGTGAAAAACTGTCATTGAGTCAATAAAATGAATGCAAATCAACAAAAATGGTGAAAGAACAGTTGTTCAGTGGGTGGCACTAATCTCATAATTCAGACTTGCATTTAAACTACACGCAAAGACGTAATAAGGCAACATGTTTGTCAGACTGTGATTAGGAAAACATTTGAAAATGACAGAAAACACTGACTATTTTATATTATAAATGTGAAAGCACTGTTTCTGACCTCATTATTTATGAGGTGATGCTGTAATTGTTTTGAACATATCAGTATCCATCTGCTTTCACTATGAATTTGGCATCCCCCTGCAGATTTCAATGGATCCCTTGCTGTTTGTTTTTGTGGTCTTTTATGAACACAGTTTGTGTGTGTCACTGGCGGCCATGACACCAGGGACCTTTGCAGATCACTGAGAGCCTTTTTGAGCCATTTGGGTTTGAAATTATGACCCACGTGGTTGTGTGCTGTGTAATAATACGTGGTGTGGGGCTCATCAGAAGTCCAAACAGCATATGATTTCATGGAGACATCATATGATAATGGTTGGTTGGTTTGTGTAGTCTTAAATAGAAGTGGGGAGCGGATGACAACAACATCCGTGTCTGGCATAGCTCAGAAACTTTGTGGGCAAGGAAACAGTCTCTTTATGAAGTGCCACAGCTGGACTGAGGTCAAATGAAAAAATTGACATGTTAATCTGTTCTTTCTTTTTATGCTCTCACTTTTTCCAATTTATGTAAATTTTTATCGACAATTAGGTTGAGGATGAAGTTAACAACCTGAATGGAATTTTATTCTCTTAATGTGGCTTTAAGATCAGTTAGCTTTAACTGCATTATGTTCCTCTGATGCTTTCAACACTTAAACATTGCTTTGGAAAAGTTCACTTACATTCTAGCTAGACGTTCAGACTGCAGGCACATGTGGTCCAAATCGGATTGTTTTGCTCATAAGGGGCTCAGATCTTTTTTTTTCATGACAGTGTGAACAGCACAAATCATGTGGAATCTGATCTTATCAATTCTGATTCGGGCCACTATTTGGAAGAGTGCCTTTCTGTGGGATTCTTGTGGACAGAGGTAGTTAAAAGTAGCCCTTGACATCCTGAAATTTTGGATGAAATCTGTTTCTGTGAAGCCATTCATGTAGAAGATACAGAAGGAGCAGCCATTGTGCCACAAAAAGACAGAATTAAAATTTTGACTCTCTTTCTCTTCATCCTCATCCGTGTTGCCATCATCTGCTCAAATATGCTTGGCCAGTGGATTTTTTTCTTCTACCAGTCCCCTTGGTTGATGTGTCAAAAAGTTAATTTAGGACACTGCTTACAGTACTTCTTTGTTTTAGTCAATTTTGCTATGTGTGAACAATGTAATTAAAACTCAGTTAAAACTAAAAGACAATGCCAGATACACTTAGTCTCAGTTCTCTCTCAAGCAAACTGTTTGCATTGTCTGTCAGGCATGAGAACATAATGCAAAACAGCAATAGGTGACAACCCAGTAAAATCAAAGTTTATGGGTATGCAGAAACAGATGTTGGCATCTGATAGCCAGAAGTTTCTCATGTTCAGAAAACTTAGCATGACAAAATGCACTGAGTGCAAACCTGGAGTCACATGAGGCAAAATCTGCTTAGTTTATGTGCCAAAGAATTACTGCATGATCACCTGAGAGCAGTTAGAGCACAGATTAGTCCATTATTCAAAACAAAAATTACACGCTGACAGGAACCTAAATCTGCATCCAGTAAACAAGACGTAGAGTTGTCAAGTAGGAGGAACAATTCAAAACTCCTGTTTCAGCCTAGTTTTTCCTGTAAATGTCGTCAATGCTCCGCAACATAAAAACGCAGTGTCACCAAGTTTTATGGCCACCAGTTTGAATTATCCCAGCTTCAGAAATCTTGTTTTCTCCATCATTTTGGAACGACAGATGGCTCCAAATACTATAGTAACCATGAGTCTTGGCCAGTGTTGTTGTGGAGAAAAAGCCAGTCAGAGGCGCAAATCAAATCAAATTAGAGCTGTAGCAAATTCAAAACACTTGGTCTGTGCAGTTGGGAACAAAACATCCCGCCATAGTTTTTGCATTTGTTCAAAATTAACCCAGAATCCAAAAATTGATTTTAACTTCAGATTGTAACCTTTAGCTTCTGCCAGTTAGTAATGCCCCTCAAAACTGAATTTTAAGTGATTGGATGTTATTGACCAAGTTGTAGTTAACCTCTCTGATTACATTTTTATGTATACAGACTTGTAATTTTGACTATTTTTATTAAAGAACCGGATTGTTTCTGTTTAAAGGTGGGGTTTTGGTTCATACTTTTTTACATCTATAAATATTTTTCACTTCATGCATTTCAAACTTTCTGATGAAAAACAGCAACTACACTTTTCTCAAAATTGTGAGATGTATAATCTCCTGACAGACTTGGCATCATATTTTCACCATAAACACAAACACTTTAATAGCTTCTGTGGAAGTGATGTCATCACCTCATCCCCTCTGATTGGCCTAATATACAGAGCAACGTCTCCGCTCTCTTCCTCTGCCCATTAATAATTTCATTTCGTCCTGGCCTGCTTCAGCAGCAAAGAGGAAGCAATGATATAATTCAGCTTAGGCCAAGATCTGGGACAGTTTTGACAATCAAATGCGTGTCTTTGCAAGTAGTTGGCTGTATAGCATTAAAACTGAATGTGATCTTGATGCCTTGGACATACATGAATAGTTGGTTTTGAAGAGTTTTGTTGTTAAGCCAGTGTGTTCATCACTCTCTGGCAGATCCATTTGCTATTTATTTAGGTCATGGGTGTCAAACATATGGTCTGCGGGCCAGAACCGGCCCACTAAAGGGCCCAGTCCGGCCCAGTGGATGACTTCGGAAAGTGTGAAAAGAGAAGTTATTAATTCCAATTTTTCATTAAACGCACTGGGGTCACGGTGTCCTGATCAGAGTAGCAGGCCCTATGCTGGATGCGCTATTATTTATCCCATGTACTTACTTACATACAGGCTACGTGACACAACACTGTCAAGCTGCTGCTCTTCATGCAGGAACCATCGGTGGAAAATGTCTGTCAAAAGGAGAAAAGTGGACTCAATGTTAGGTTGTCCAAGAAAAATGGACCAGTTCTTATTGTGACTCAAGGTCAGTTTGACATCTCAGGTATTGCAGTTTGTAATTACATGCTTTAATTGACAGGGGCTGGATATAGAAACTACACTGGACACTGGCACATTTCATATCTGCTTATCGGTTCAAGGTACTTTACAATGGCATAAAATGACTCACATAAATTCATCAGACAAATTCTGTAGGCCAAAGATTTTAACTAAGGAACATGGCGTTCTGGGGCGTTTTTCAACAGATTGATTTGGGATTTTTAGTAGTTTTTTATATTTAGTTTACAAAGTATGTATAAAAGACAATTTCACTTTCAGTTTAATGATTCCAGTTCAAAACTGATATTTTACTTGCAGTTTGTGTGATTACATTGATTAAAGCACTAGAATTTGTTAAAGTTTTTGTGTCACTGGGCCACAGAGCAGCTCTGCCAACAGCTGGTGTCTTTGTGTGGGTGATGCATTCCTTATGCAACTTTTACAGATTGCTGTCAGCCTGAAATCCCAAACACTACTGTCAAGAGAATAAAAGCCTGAATATTCTTGGTCTCACGCATTGTTGTTGAGAGTGTTTGATTTGGTGAGCTGCTCAGCCACAGGCGGTGATCTGACTCAAACTAGAATCAATCACCTCTGTTCTCAGAGCTGAACATTTCATTCTAATAGAATTTAGTGGGATGAGATCATTTCTAGCATCCAGGCCACCCAAATTTCAGCTAATTAGATAAGACATTTAATAAGTTTAATTCTTTTGTTTGAATAAAGCTGAATTTGCTGTTATTGTCTGTAATCAAAAGGCTTTCATAAGCAATGTAACCAAATCCTCCAATATGTTCGATTACTTAAGTTGATGTTTAGGAAAGTGATTTACACAAAGTGTGCCAGGTGATAAGAGGCTCTTAAGAGAAGAAAAGACCTCCTATGTTTTCTATTGGTTGGGCTCTTCTTTCACACTTGAAAGATGAACAGCCCATTAACAAAATGGCACATTAAAATGCTGAGTGAAAAAACTGGCATCTTTTGTGGCAGTGTTGCCAGTTGACTGTAGAGATATGGCGTTAACGTGGCATACCCTGTGCAGAGCAGCCTTCTCACAGTCTGTCCAGCTTCCTGCATACATACAGCTCTTTGTGAGGCTGGCTGGCTGAGTGGGCTCCCTTGCTGCGTGTGTTTCCTTGTCTCGGTTTGCAGCCCTGAGGTGAGATCTCAGAGTAGCACTGAGGCTCATACAAGGACAGGCACATCTGGAAAGTCTGAGCTGGCTACACTTGCCAGTTAGCAAGCTGGTGCTAATGAAAAGCAGGACTCTGCCTACCACTCACACTGCCTGGTTAGCATTAGTTAAGCCAATCATCTGTACCTCTTAATGTACTTCCACACTCTCTCAGTGTGAGCACGTTTCAAAACATTTAAATCTTTTTTCCACCTCCGCCATTTACAATATATTACTATAATTTGCAGGCAAGTTTCAACACAAACAGACTATGGATCAAACTCTTTGTGGTTATGAGGTCGAGACAGAATGGCAAAATTTACCAGAGAATTATATGCTTGGACTAAAGGGACTCCAAAGGTTATGTTTTGCTTGCTTGATATTGTCTGCAAAATCGTTGCGTGCTAATGTTAGACATGCTGTAGCTAATACAGCATGTTCTGTATGCATATAGCTGCACGGTAAAAGAGATTGTTAGTGGTTTTAAGAATGAGTAAGTACACAAGGCACTAGTTTTTTCCTTTCCCTTGGATGCCAGAATAAGTGGCACCCCAGTCACATGGCATTGCATTGGTGAAGGCACACTGCAGGGCTACTTGAGAGTATATAGTGTGTTTATTTAAGCCTTTGCAAACGGCATGATGTGTGGCTTTCTGTTCGAAGTGTGCCAGCATTCACTGCTCTGAAATTCACCGGCCATGAATCTTTCCTAAGCACGTGACAACGCCCTTGCACATGACCGAAAAACCACAAAGTACAGAGCCAGAGGCATTACCATGACTTCTTGGGGTATGCAGGGTCATTGCCCCTTTCTAAGCGGTCCAAGGCCTCCCCTCTTCTCCTCTCATCTCAGCCTCAGCTCACCCATGTCCTTGGGCTGCAGGCTGGGAAAAGTGAGCAGGTGTGGCTGGAACACTGAACCCCATTCACAGAAGAAGGCCATTGGGCAAAGAGGAGCGAACGATTTACACCGTGTCCACATCTTTACTGTATGTTGAGATTTACAGCCTTACCCAACGTAAAGCAGATTTAGAACTGAGGACTCCTTAGCTTTTAACAGGACAGTAAGATGTTTACAAAGCAAACTGGTATTTGGGAGAACGAAGTTGGACCTGAATGAGCAGCAGGCGATTCCTTGAATTAGTCCCTACAAGAATTTATGATTGTGACTGTAAGTTTAAGGAGGAGATATATCAACATCTTGCAAATTTGGCAAGGACCTGTGATTTTAGATACTCACAAATAACCACAAGCAGTCCCACTGAACTTTGCATCCATTTACAAGTCAGTTCCCACAATTTACCCGCATGTAAAAACAGAAATGTTTCTCACAGCCTGACATTCTGCATTAATACATTCATTTTGTCCTGTTCTGAGAGATACCCATTTTACTGTAATTTTCAGTCCCATCATCCATTGTGTTTTTGTATCAGCTCCAGCACAGTGAAACTGCTATGAAAGACTGTTCAACACACAAATGGTCTCTGTTTATTTTCGGCGATGGCATTGCAAACATGTCTTTTTAATGTCTGCTAGATTGTAAAGACAGTACAAGTCTCCAGCCTAAACAAAAGACTTTGAGAGATAGTGTTTGTGTCAGTTGTTTAGGACTTGAAACCAACATGGTCTGTTCTCAGGTTTCTGTAAGCAATGTTTATGGTCTGTGCTTCTGTGTTTGCCTGAGTCCTAACAGAGATTAAATATATTTCTCCAGACAGCTCTTTGTTTTGCATTTGTTTAATTGAACAGCTTTACGTTAATCTGTCTTCTTAAAACTTCTGTTTTGGCCCTCGTGCATGATTAAAGCACGTGCTGAAGTTCAGTGTGTCAGGATTTTCCCTGAAGATAGTTATGTTACAGTTATGTCCCTGATGTTTGTTCTCAGTAAACAAATAGTGGAATTTAAGTGTGTCCACTGAAAACATTTAAATACTTTTTCAGTTTATTCGTATTTTATAGGTCAATGTAACAGCGAAACTAGGGCAGAATTTTTGTGATTAAACAAATCCATGTGCCAGAATGATTTGGAATATGCTCAGTAGCACCCCCTAGAAGCCACATCAAGGCTGTTATGAGTCATTAAATATGTCAAGCTTTTGAAACGTCAACATATTGCGCACAGACAGAAACACTGAATATTTTGCACACATGTTTATGCTTGTGATCAGATCGTTTTTCAAAAACAAAACACACTGTTTGAATTCAGTGCATTTCTTGTCATCCAATACTTTTCCAGTGACGCAAACCTCTCTTTGAACTAAAGCCCTGACAGTTTATTCTCTCTATCTGTCATGATAATGATGAGTAATTGTGCATCACAAGTAATTGCAATACTTAACTATCTTGCTTTGCTGTCCTATATCTGTAAAAATGGGCAAATTACATTTAGTTAGGATGAGCAAATGTAATTTTCTGTCTGTTTTATATGACAAAGGGCCACCTTGGACCACCAGCCTTTGTTCTAGTTTCCGGACAAACTGAAGAGAGAAGATATTATTTCTGCCTCCAAGGGAGCAAAGACAAAAGGAAATACCCAAAGTTCCTTTAAGAGCCAAGCCTGACGGTTCCCATCCTTTTCAGATAGGCAGTGGAGATCTGCACCATATTAAATGCCTCGTGTGCCCTTTGTAGTTGAGTATCAGTAAGCTGAGTGCTGGATCTGCGTTTCCGATTTCATTTGGAACAGAAACATGTTGAGATGAACATTATCCATTGTAGATATGAAATTTTCTTCTGTATTTTGAAGCTGTAACGATAAACAGGCACAGCCTTTCTTAAAAAAAAGGAAAGCAAGAGCAGTTATCTTCTGATCTGGTCAAAGTCTTCCCTGATACCTTTTTATTCTCATTAAGACTATTTTAAAAGGAAAAAATTAGGAACCTCCAAAATACCTTAGTGGTGCCATAAAGACTGGGAAACTTGTAAACCTCAGGGCCAGGAGTGTATAGGAAAGTATGCAGTAAAAAGAGCCTTTATAAGAGGCGAGAGGTGGATTGAACGAGGGCCAAACTGATGCAGGGAGGACACAGAGCCAGACACGAGGACTCAGGCTACTGAACAGCATGTGCTACATGCACATCAGGCTGGGGTTTCCAGCAGGCTGGACTTTTGTTTCTCAGAGGAAAAATAACCTGACTGGCCGAGTTAAACCTCAAAAAGCAGAGTGAAAGAACTTCAAGTTTTTGGGTACAAACATTAATTAAACCAACAGTGTGGAAAATTTGTCTCCCCCTTTTGGCAGAGAGAATTAGTCAAACACTGTCAAACGCTTATGATGCTGTAGGCTCCACCATAGTCCTAGTTGCTGTAGCTTACTCGGTCGATATGGTTGCTCCCCTTCAGCTCTAGTAAAAGACTCTGGTATACTGCAACATATAGAGAGATTCACCTCATGTTGATGGGCTTAATCAATTTTGTGTCAACTCATTTGATAATGGCTGGAATATAGCAGATGTTCATTAATATGTAAACGTCCTGCACTTCAGCTTTAACAGTTGATGGGGCAAAATACAAAATACATTTTCTTTCTGATGGTACTCAAACTGTTAATGACTCTAAGTGGATATAATGTAGTCACACTGCAAACGCAAATAGCAAAAGTACTACTTGTGTTTTGGCACAACAGAACACTATTGACTGTGGCACTACATTATGCACTGTTTTTGTTTGCTTAATTTAACTAATGGCTGCTAAATTCAACCCACAGACTGCATTCCTTTGTAGTCAGTGCATCATTTTGGTGAAAAATAACTGGATTATTGCAAATATAAAATGTTGATTTGAAGCCACAAACTTGTATTTGCAACATGTCTAGACTTTGGTAATGAAAGGTTGTCACTTTTTAATGTGACCGTAGCTTTGTTTTGGTGATATTTTTACTCTGTAGAGGGTTCAGCTTGAGCCTAAAATAAAGGAAGCAGAATCACTTTATTATTTAGTTCATTCATCTTGGTAACACTAATGCAGATATATAAGGTCAACATTTAGGATTACATCATAAGGCTGTGCGGTAAAACGTTCATGATAAAGGATCGTGATGAGATTTATGTCGATAATAAAGAAATAAACGTGACAGCAGTCAGTCAGTCTGCTTCTCTCCTCTAAGAAAAATAATTGCCAACTATTTTGATAATTGTATATTCTCTTCCGTCATTTTTCAAGCAAAAAATGCCTTAAGGATTTACAGCTTTTCTTTGTCATTTTAGACAGTAAATGAAGGTTTTGGACTATTGGTTGAACAAAAGATGTAATTTGAAGATGTAATTTTGGGCTCTGCGAGATTTTGATGACAGTATGATCAACTTATCAAGCACGTGTTGAATAAACAGAAGACACACTTTCAGAAATGTGACGTCTTCAGCCACTCTGCCAGCAGTGACTTGCTGCTTCCTCTTACACATTAATTACATGGAATATTCAATATATTCTTTTATCACACAACACATTCTAAACCAAGCCATGTTCCCACAGTTAAATGTTCATGTTCTTTTCTCATGTTAATAAATTATATTCTAAAGTTTAACTAATGTACCCTCCAGTTTCTTCAGGCTTCAGTCATTATCAGGATTCTCTTCAAACTGGCATCTTTTAAAACACAATTAACATTAAAATAATTAATGGAAATAAAGTTTTGAGTCAGTCTCATTCTTTCATGGCAATGTTGTGGTCCAGTGAGAGCTTATTAAGATGAATTTGACAGCAGGAAGGATTATGTTTTGTCTGGGCCTCCTGTGTTCAACACTGTCACAGACCTCAGGTCCACTGATTGCTTCTTCCGTGAGTTGTGGTTAGTTGTGCACAAATATGCATCTATGTTGATTTAATATACTGCATACCTCTTACAGTTGGGATATGAATTATTCTGCAGACATTCCTTTTCCTCCCTCACAAAATATACAGTTCAGTCTCCACAGACCTCCCTGGGCTTATGCACTATAGTCCACTAAATCCACAATCAGGCCACAACAGAGAGCACCAGGGCTTCATCATCATATTGTCTGGAGTTACCCTGCAGAGATGTCGGCCTTTGTGGTCAACATTTTCTTTTCTGCTTTGCTTCCATGATAAGCTGACAGAGTCAACCTGACATAATTAGTTGTCTGGGGTTTGTTTGGGTTGTGAATTGCTGCTGTGGTGTAAATCAGCAAGGAGCTGGCCGCCAATGAGACAGCTAGAAGCCACATTAAAGGACAGGGGCGGCTTCTCTGCCGCCGACCACATTCACTGCTCAGCCGCTTCCCATTGTTTTTCCTCCTGGACCTGGCAACCGCAACTGCAGACTTGGACCCAGCAACTGCAGCCACGGCTTTGGTCATATTTCTCCTCATAATTTGTCTCCTGTTATACCATGTAATGTTGGATTTTTGTTCTTAGAGGGTGTTTTAATGTGTCAAGATTCAAGTTAGGACTGTAGTGTAGGTCATATATTATGGAGACTGTTGTTGGATTTAAAATGAACATGTTTTATTGTATTTGAGCCAAAGGTAAAGGATAATGTTTACATTTTAAAACCTGCTGTGAGCATAGTGCACACAAACTATAAATTTGGCATACAGTGTCATCCAAACATATAAGGGGCAATGCTACAGAGTGTGCTTAAGGGTCACGTTCAGTTAGAAGAATAAATATAGCTGCTTTCCTCTTAAAATTATGAGGCTGAGGCATAGACAGGGAGCCAGGCTGTCTGAGTAGACCTACTTTTAGTTGAAGGGAAAGTCTCGGCACGTGCAGAAACAGTTCACCTTACAGGTCAACAAGCCTGAGAGAGGAAAGTTTTTGGAAACACGCTAAATAGAAACAAGGAAGAGAAACTGTGGCTGTCAGGATGCCCTCCTTCCCGATGGAGATATTTTTATGACACTCCCAAGGCTATAATCGCGGTCTTTTAACTATGTCTTTGGGATTGTTGAATGGAAGTGTTTATCTGAACCCCGTGGAGAAGTGACAGGAATAGCCAAAGGCAGTATAACATGAAACAGCCCTCTGCTGGCCAGAGTGTAGCTCGAGTTAGACTTGGTTATTTTGGGTCAGGAACCTCTGTGCTCATTTTAGAGCCTTTCCAACTGGCCCCGTCTCTAATCAAAGGATCAAAACCGCTTTATTCTGAAAATGGGCAATTACAGTACCAACTACATAAAAATGGCATCAAAGACCTCAGCAGTTAAATTTTGCTGAGCTGTTGACATAGTGGGATTTTTAGCACAGCTGCTTAGGTTTTTAGGAAAACATGCTGACAAGATAGTTTTCATATTTAGTCAAGTGGCATGATTGACATTTCACTTTGAACGACTTCTATTCTTGGAATTTACATTCTTGTATTTATTAGTATTGGACCTAAGCTGACAAACCCACCAAGATTTAAATGTCTTTTTTCTGTTTATTTTCAGTTTCACATGTTTAATGTACACCATTCATTTTGGAAACAAATTCACCACATCGCAGCTGGTTTCAGTTGTGGGCTCCTCAAAAACCTGAACATCTGCATACATCTCTATCTTTCCAGGCAAGTTTGTCACATTGACAACTGCTTCAGGGTTGCTTCTCTGTACTGATACCAATGTGAAGTTCCTGTGTGAGTCTTTGCAGTAGTTTGACGTTTAATAAAAAATATATATACTTGTACACACATATATAAATCTGTATAGTTTCAAATAAAATTTAAAATCGACAAAGACCTAAAATGCATAACGGAATTAGCTAGAAAACATGCTCTCTTCTGATATCCACCTTCAGATCAAGCAATTTTGGAACAAATATCATTAAATTTAGATTTGCCTCATGCAGTGTGCACCCATAACCAAAACAGATAATCTGAATAGATCAAAATACGACCCCTTTAGCTGACCCAAGGTTGTTGGCTGACTAAATCTGAAGACTTTGAAGGAGTGAATTGATCAAGTGAACAATTTATTCTGTCTTAGTGTTGTGGTGTCTTTCAGCTGTCAACATTGGCTCAAAGTGGATGAAAAGGCTGCTTCATTAATCAAATTCGATACCTTGTTTTGATGTTCTGCAGAATTACCATTTTTGAGTTCTTGTCTGGACCACATTGTGTTGTGATATTAGCTACCCCCCAGCCTCCCCCTCTTCACCCAAACACAGTCCATAGGGGTCCCCCATGAGAGGCGGTCAGCCCCGCCCTGAGAAGCACTAAGCTCGCTGACACGGCTGTCAAACAAAATCTCTGCGCTTCCCTAAGTCCTGGTTGCCAGGGCTGAATATCAGGAATGTCGCCGGGTGACAAAGGACGATTAGTGGCCTGATTTCTCCATATGCTGACATTTGTGAGTTTTCATGTGTTGTATGGGAATTCTTGGCATTGAGGTTGGTTTGGATACCACAAAGGGTCCTGAAGGTCCTTTTTCAGACACAACACACAAAGGATGTTGTTGAGACACATGTGAAATTTTTGTCTCAATCTGACAAACTAGAGAAAGTGGCAGGACATCAGTACCAAGGCCCTTTTCCTGGTTTACGGCTATGTGACTTTTTTAGAAAGCGTAAATACTTTGTTGTCACTAGTTTCTGCACCAACTTACTCTTGTTATCAATTTAAGTTTTGTATTAAGTACCTACTGTAACTTTATAGCTTGTGCCTCCAAGCCCAACTCCAAGTCCTGACTAGTTGGCCTGAACGAGATGCAGTGATATTTAATTTTTGTTGCTAATAGTTGCATTGACCTTAACATAATCTTTGCGTCAGCTCTTTCGCTAAACCCTTCTTCCTTTCCAGTTGAATCAGTGGCATGGTTATATGTCGGAAATGCATGTCAGGCCCTAAACAGCAGATGATCGCTTTATATAACAGGGCTGAAATGCCAACAAAGTTATGAAAATCTCTGCCCCAGAAGGCACTCCTGTTCCTTCCGTATAAGACATAAGGTCCTTGTTTAGAGGATGAATACTTGTACTTTTAAAATGACCCTTTGTTTAGAATAATGAATCTGTTTGCATGCTCCAAGGACCCAATCTGATTTACTTGTGTTACCACAGTAGCTAATCGTGTTGATCCCGTAGTTAATCTTCACCGTGTTTTGGGACTTCCTGGTAAAGCAAAGCAGACTGTAATCACCTCGCTGAACTGTGAGTCTGCGCAATGAAGCGATGTAAACCACTTTCGGTCAAGTCTTGCCTTGATCTGATCCTTTGATATGACATGTGCAAGTGGCAATTAGGTGTTTGCTTATTTCTTCTGTCAAAATAAGTTTCCTGTCTGAGTGCAGCCTGAAACAAAGGCCCTAATCTACCTGCAAAGAGGGTTAATTTTCAAACAAAAAGCACCTCATTCCCTACAGATCAGTAGTTTGGATTCATACTCAGAAAGCACTTAATGGATGACATAGAGACGTCAAGCATTGTTGCATTGTTGTTTATATTTTTGATTTGCCTTTTATCAGACAGGTTTGGGGCTCCACACACAGGAAATCATACTAGAAGATATTTGCCAAAACTTAAAACAGTCTAAAATGTGCAAAACTATGATTTAAATCAAGAATTATATGATCACAGCATAAGCAGAAAGGACCACACGTCTGGCTGAACATTCTAGGCCAGTTTCCAGGACTGTGTTACTCTGCGCTATGGGTACATTTTTGTTGGTACCAAAATTCAGTTTTAATTCCCACCTCTCTTATGTACACAGGTTTTAAACATTAGCTACTGTATGTTCACAAGCTATATGTTTAATTCCCGGTTTACCCTCAGCGTTGGATGTATAAGTGTTTTTGTATTTAGGTGTGTAAAATCAATCGGGTTAACCTTTGCCTTGAGAGGGGATGCGGTCTCTGTGATTTCTATTAGCACCCATTTACCACCTGGAACACCCTGGAGCTGTGTTCTCCCCCATTAATAGCCGAGTGGTTTGTGTCAGACCCGGAGCAGCCGAGCGGGATCACATCTGGCCACTGCAGCCGCAGCCTGGTTATACTGGGCACGTCTGACATGCCTGCCTCATGCTCTCTCTCATATTGGACTTTAATTGCATCCAGGCCGTCCAGTAGCCAACGGAGAGGGGTTTCCTCAGGCACGTCCAGAGAGTCGGCCTGGCAGCAGCACTTACATTTAACTCAAACTAATGTGAACGGCAGAGGGAAAAACACAGATGCTTTTATGTACACACATGCTGAGGCTCGAACAAGCACAGACACACACACACACATACAGACTAATGTGCTCTTGCTTGCACAGATTTTACAGCGTACAGTAAAAAGTAAATATTGCTATAAATATTGGTTCCTGCATGACTCTAGCATGAAGTAGAGGAGGAGGTCTTTGGGGGAAATGACTCTTTAACAGCTGTCAGTTCTGATCTTATTTTTCATTTAAAATGCAGCAAAGCTATTGTTTGGTGAACCTGCTGAACTTATCAGTGGCTACTTTTATGTGCACATACATAGAGTATTCCTTAATAGTGAAGACTGATGCATGGGTTAGGGTTGCATTTAATATCCCACTTGCAGTAGGATAAGGATGCTACAGTGCTATGTCCATGGAGGTCCTTGGAGGATTCAGTGCTGTTGATGTTGATATTTTAACTTTAAAACCTTGAAAACCTTTCTGGATAAAAAGGCTGGAAGTTATATGCGTGTTATATAAGATAGATAGTTTGGTACACATCTTCCGGCAACAACACATGGGAGAGGGACCCAAAAAACAAGTACTATCTGAAATTATTAAAATAAATACCTCATAGTACCAGAGGCACACAATGCAGCAGAGCAGCCTTGTGGGTGTTTTTACATTGCAGATTAAAATAAATAAATCAAACTAATGCTTATTCATGATCCTGTAGTTAAAACAATTTATTTAATTAATTCAGTACCAGCTAATATTACCTAAGCTTCTAAACCCCGCATAACCAACTGCATTATCACTTGGCAAAACTGTTTACATAAAGTTAATAAGCAGTATGGATTGGATCACGCACAGCTGAAAGCACATATTCCAATAAATTTACAGTATACATGTAAACTGTTCTTATTAATATTCTAAGTTGAAAATGCTTTAACAAACCCATTTCCTGACGTTATCCTACTTTACATCTTGTGCAAGTCTGTGTATCGGGTATTTTGGCCTTTAGATGTTTGCTGTTTCTGATACTGCTGTTATTCCTTCCTTCCCTCCTTTCCCATTTCTTAACTTTTCTTAACTTTGTATCTTCCTTTATTTCCTTTCCTACTTTTCTGCCTGCAAGATAAGAGGTATACCTTCCTGAAGGGGCCTCCCTATCACCTACTGTACCTTCATTCTCTGTTTCATTCACCTGTATAGCATTCCATGTTATCCATCTTCCAATAATTTCCACTCTCCATCTCCCTTTCTTCAAACCTTCTTTTTGATTATACAATTCCCACTAATTCCAATGACAGTTAATGTACTGGCATGTGATAAAATCCCATCTCCGTTAAGATAAAAGACGTAAACTTCAGTCATCCACTGGAGGGGCATTGTCTCTGACCAGTGAAGCACACAGAAAAATGACAACAGAGCATGTCAGTGGAAGTGGAGATAAGCAGAAGCTGATGTAGCGTGGTGACCCTGCTCAGAGGGCAGTGTTGACTGACGCACAGTGGTGTCGTGTGCACACACAAAGCGTGTCAAACAAGCGGAATATTTCTTTAACTCTTTCCAGGGGTGTAAAGGAAAATAAACTCAGTGATGTTTAGTTTTTGAGCTTTTCATAACACATTTAGAAAGAATCATGACTCAAATTTGTATTATCTACTGACGTGTACAAGTATCAGGGAGACATAGCAAAGTACACTGAGGTTAACAGAGTAAAATAAATGTAATAACTAAAGGACTAAATACACTTAAAGACTTAGAAGCTTTACTCTAAAGTGCTTAAAGTGATTTCACTGTCAGCATGTGTAAACACAAAGTCATGCAATTATACAATTTAAAATTCATACAGACAAATTGGAAGTAGTAGTTAGTAGTTTAGTTAGTCTACCTACTGTCTCCCATGTTTGTCTGGAGGCTAGGACCACACACCCCTGACCGACAGCTGTTTTGTTTTTAGTTCTTACAAACCCTATCAAGCTCATTTGTGGTTCCCTGAAACCACCCACTCGCCTCAACGTGGCCCGCTCAGCTCTGGATGAACCCTCACACGAACAAACCAGCTCCACATTTAAATGGATCATTTCCACACTGATAATCACAAACCAAGATCTCTGCCGTAGATTAGATCTAATTCCTTGGCCTCGTTAAGACTGAGGTCACATTTGAGTCTAATTTCGTTGGACAAGTTTACAGACATGATGGTTACACCAGGCTTAACCCTCATCAGGCTGTGTGCTTTAAATGGGACTGAGTGAGGATGCTGACTAGCCAGAACATTTAAGCCCACCATGTACTCTTTGGTCACCGTCTTAGCAAAGGCCTCACGCATGCTTTGAGGTGATGGAAAAATGAGAGCAATTCTCTGCCTTTTTGTGGTCGGCATCCTAAAACTCTTTAATTCCTAAATTGCCACATAGATAACACCATAAGTACATGGTTGCTAAGTGAGCAGAACGCTTTAAATGTTAAAACGATGTAATTACAGGAGCTTGAAGGATAAAAATAGCAAATATGTAAGTGTTTTGCTACAGTCATTGGAATGAATGCAGAAATATTATGCAAACACTTTTACACAGTTTTAGTGTGAGCTCAGTGCATTTAGCTATTTTCCGCTCATTTAAGGCCTTAGATAAATTCATAGATAGACATGTGAATGCTTTGTAAGACCACTGACTTAAGACAATAAAAAAGAATGATGTCTATGGCTGCAATAATGATTATTTTCATCTATTATTTTCTTGATTTTAATTAAGATATTACACGTGAACTACCCTCACAATTGAAATCAGTGTTTTGTTACATCTTTGTTTCATAAGTCACAGATTAGTTGATGTACACCAGGAAATTGTTTTGCAGAAGTCAGCCAGCTGGATCCTGACATACAGTATGTCATCTTGTGATCAATTTAATTATAAGATAAAAGGCTAAACAATAAGCACACTTGTGTAGTATATGGAACTTACTCTCTAAAAGAACGCTTCGTTTTTTTGCTTGAAGGTTAATGTTTTCTTTCCTAAATGTATATAAAGTTTTGATGATTTTAGTGGAGGTGTTCTGCTATAAAACACTAAAGGAAACTCTTAAGTTTCAGTTTACTGTTTTGGAAATCTGATCCAAGGTCTGTGTTGAAGCATTCTCAATAAATATCACTTCTCTACCAACCATTAAGCTTAAATTCCAAAAGTAACTCTTCATGCCCGCACAGACTTATCTGGCCTCCGTCACATGGCCATAAACTTTCAGAGCCTCCATGTAATTATGAGGGGTGTCCCACTCCAGCACATGACAGCTGAAACAGTTTAGTGGCTCTTTAAAATGAAGGTCAGAGATTTTTTTTTCTACTACAGAGCTGTTTGATGACACAAACACCAAAGTGTACAGTAGATGAAAGACGCTGGTGAGGATTGTACCATTACAACCCATCGTATGTTTGTACTGATGTTACCCTGTCATTTTCAGAGTCTGCCAACCCGACGCTGGGGAATTAGGTCACAATGTCTGTCGCCTGTGAATGGGAAGCAGCCAGTGTTTTGGATTGTGTAGTACCAGATCAGTATTGCAGAGGTTTTTACCACAAACTCAGATCGCATAACCTACAGTTACAGCACAAATGGGAAATCTAACAGTCCTGTATTCATATTTGATGGAGAAGATTGGGTAATGTTTTTACAGTGGTTGCATTTTTCCATCACAATCATTTATATTTCCCGAAACCTTTGCTGAATGGTTACATTTTGCGTGGTCATCAGTGGTGTGATTTGTGGCCTTTTATTTAGAAAACTGTGATGGTTGAAGTCACCTGAAAGACAGAAAGCTGGCAACTTCATTGGCCACAATGACACTGGATATTATTGGTTATCAAGAGCAATAAATGTCCTGTAAAAGAAATGCTCATCGTATGATGCTATGAATAATGTTTATAGAATAGTGTCCCTTCAAATTGTCTTTATTTTTTTAAGATAATGGCTTAGAAGTGAGGCTGAAATAATTTGACTTGCATCAGGATCCCAATAGGACATTTTAAACTGCAACACATAATGGAACATTTTGAACTTAAATATCTAGGAATCATCTCATTTAATGTGAATAAACAGTATAGACAGGTTTGTGCGTTATACCAAACATGAGGATGTGCATATATAACATGGATGTATTGAGACAATGAATTTTGTTTCAACCAGTGTGACAAACAGCTGTATGATTCTGGGTATTGATGTAGCCATATTTCTGACTCTTCTTTTGGTTTTCCAATATGGGTCTATTCATCTTTACACCTCCAACAAAAAGAAAACCAGTGGCACAACGATGGCAAAAGACCGCTGGGGAAAGGATGATTTTTTTTCTTATACAACCTCATGCTATGATCTGGGTTACGACAGGTGCATTTTTACATAAAATTCTTGCTTTATGCAGCTTTAAAAGTGTATAGTGCTTTTGTGACCCCTGAAATGAGTTTCTGTCTGCTGCATTTTTACCATACATGGCTCATTAAGGGACGTCTTATAAGACAGAACAGCATATTGTCTGTGTGCATATGTCTGGCTACAGTACTGTATAAGGAGCCCACTGTTCTCGTAAGCTGCTACGTTCTGAGCAGCGGCCTGTAAGTTCTCTAAGGAATGTTAGTAATTAGCTCAGTAATCACAAGCTTTAGGAAATCTGCAGGAAAACAGACTTTATCGCTGTGTGAAAGTCTTCTGTCTGCACTAGTAATGCTTTCTAAAACGCTGGTTTTATTATGACATTAAAGCTAGCAGCATATCAGCAGGATACATTATATAGGGTTGATCCAGCCTCGTCCAGTCTGAGAGGTTTTCTAGGTTTTTACTAGAAAAGCTGAATAAAAGATTTAGCATAGAGGCTCAACATAGACTTGCTGCTAAAATGTGTCCAAAGTCTGTGGTAACCAGATCATAAAGTGGATATTAAGGCTACACACCCCTTTAAATGCTCTATTTTTTATTAATTTAAGGCCTGCGTAAGCCATTAGATTAGAGTTTTTCACTTCAATTTGGGTTTCCTCAAATCATCGTTGAAACAAAAGGCTCATATTTTCAGTTTATTACAAATGGAAAACTGAACTTTAAATGTACTTTACAGTCAGTTGACGCGGCCTGGAGTGCTTAGAGTTTGAGGCCTTTAGCAGATGTAATATAAATTAAATGTTGTGTGTGAGACAAAATAGGAAACTGACTTTAAGGAGCTTAACTGGGTTTCATTATGAACTGCACAAATTAAAAGATTACTCCTCCGACACTGTTGTTCTGACTCAGCACAAGTCATATCTATACTGTGTTACTAGTTGATTCAGTTCCAATGAAAACTGTCCACCTGTTGATGCTGAAAGCACCAAAAGACCTGAAGAGGTGTCTTTTTTTTTATCAACTTCCTAAAATGACTTTCGTCTCAGTAATAATAATCAATAAAGTTTTAGTTTTTGCAGTAAATTGACTTCAGCCATAAAGCAAGGAATAGAAAACATAAAAATAAGTGAGCAGAAGACGATTAGATAAGAACTCCATTGTTCTTTCTGTGTGTCTTCTTTCAACAGGTAGACATAAATCTAGCTTGATATTTGAGCATTCCTCACATTCTCAATTATGTAAGTAGTTCACATATGGATGTCCTTATCCAGGTAGTCCTTCAACTTCCATCTCCTTTATGTTAAGGTAGACAGAAACAGGAATGTGGGCAGGTGTGTTTGATAAAAATGTAAAATTCTACAACGGTCTTGACAGACAAGGCACTGAGAGATGTCTATCAACCCCCGCGTTGGTGTCTCAGACAGACCTGAGTCATGCTGTAGTGCTCCAAGGCAGCTCCTCAAGGGGATGCTCTGTTTTTCTTTTTGACTGAGCTCTTGGCCCTCGCCCACCTGGCTGTGGCTTTACGACGCAGTTTCTCATTTTTGTTTTGACTGATTTGTGGTACAAGCTTCTTTGATGCAAGGGCCATTGTTTGGAGCATGTAGTCCTCGTGGGATCATCACGAAGCATTGCAGAACTTTCTTCTGGGTTTTGAGCACAATGCATGTGCCAGTTTCTCTCTCAAAGCATCTCAGCACTTTCATTGTACTGTATGTGTGTGCTGAGTGTGTGAAAAGAGAGGACAGAAACGAGGCAGCTCTCAATAGCTACATGGACCCAGAGTGCTGTATTTGTGCCAGGACTCCCACTCACACTAGAAAACGACAAAAAGCAGTGATGAACAGTCTGTTTTCTTTTCCACAAAAGGCTGCAGTGTCAGATGAGACGAGGACGATGCTTTTCCCTCTCACACTTTGTGCTTCCACCACGCAAATGTGACTCAGTGAGCGGGTGAATTCACACCAACACAAAATGCCTCAAACCCTCCCTTGCTTGTCTCTCTCGGGCTCTGGCAAGCAAAGGGGATCCTGAGTGTGTGTGTCCATTATCAAGGCGACCCATCTCCCCTCAGTGCTGAGTGCTTCTCCAAGGTGTACAGTACAGCCAGGCAGGCCGGACAGAGAAAGGACTCCTTTCTTCTACCCCTCCTGACTCATGGCAAAAGTGCAGCACTACCTCGAGCTCTGGTTTCTGTGGTCCTTTTGTCTCGCGCCACCGATCGAGGACACAAAATGGGTCTGGAGGGAACCCAACACCGCACCCTCACGTTTCTCATCAGCCCTGTGGAAGCTACAGTCACAGGAATGAAAAAAGGGAAGCTGTTTTCATGAAGTGAGACAGAAAAACATGTGCTGTTTTATCAGCATCTTTTGCAATTACAATTACAATAATTACAATTCTTGTTTTTATCTACATACTTATTCAACTTTTATATATCACCTTTGACTTGATATGAGATACAACGCTCCCATCTCCCTGTAACCTTTAAATAGGTATTTCCCGCTCACACTTGAAACTGTCCCAGGTGGTCTGCCCGGTAAAGCAATGCCACTGACCCAGTAATGTGAGCAGAAAGCCTTCCTCTGAGCCGCTCTGCTCTGCGAGAACTAGACCTGGATATTGCGAAGGGCCAATCACAGCGGATGCTCGTAAGTGGAGCTTTTTGGTGAAGGAATGTTGCCGGTAAACACAGATTTGCCATTAGATATGTGTGGTACCAAATCTGACCTTCACTATCAAAGGGATATGATACCTGTGTGAGATCACACTCCAGAAGTTGAAAGGATTGGTGTTTGTGTGTATCTGTAGAGCGTATCTATACATTTATTTGGTAGGGACAGAGCACATTAATGAACATTGGTAAAAATAAGATATAAACAAGCCGGATTTTAGCAAGAATGCTAATTTACTTCCGTATGTGTGTATTTATAATATAGATCATAATATAGATCACATATTTATATATAGATCATAATATGTTATATTGCTTCAAACACATTCAACCTCAGAGTACTTCAAGTGAATGTATTTCCAAAGACATTCCAGTCCGGGACCTTTTTTTCTGCTGCTGCGTTAAAGTAACTGCTTCAACTGTCTAAATGGCCCTTGAGCAAGACAGTTCTAGTGAACAAGTGAACACTGTGGTTGTGGTTGTTGTTGTTCTTGGGCGGCTGGTGTGAATGGAATAAAAGCATGTAAGCCCACTCACATGAACTAATGAACAGAAAAAAATAATATACAGTACATATTTGTATACAAATATGAATACTTCATAAATAGCCCCTTGACTTGAAAAGCATGTCTCGGCTCTGTGTTTTTCCCACTGTGATGCCCAGTGACATATTGGCACCCACATGTCAGTCGGCCTCATTTAGAGTGAGTTTTTTCCTCATTGACTTTCCCCATTTCCAGCTGTCACACAGCCTGGCACAGGCCTATGGGAGTGGAAACCTGGGGTCAGGCCTGGCCCTGTAGCCCACATTACTCACTTCTGTAAACCTTGTCATAGCATCTGCAGCAGCTCGAGACTGGAGGCTCGCCCGTCGCTCTGTTTCTTCTTGGTTTGTTCTTTCCTGGCTCAGGTTTGCCAGAGGAGCTCCTCAAACAGACTTAAGCCAAACTTTTATCTCTGGTCAAATGTTTGAAAAGGCAGCATTTCAAGCATGGGTGAAGATGTGTACTGTATGTGCAATCAGAAGCTGTGATATGTCAGTCTACATATAAATACATTTCCTGTGAAAAGAAAGACAATTACACAAACGTGATCGACAAATAATCTAAAGAAGTGCAAAAGAGACTACAATAAGGGGTCCATACAATCACAGATTATTTTCAATAACATCAATAAGGCAAAATACACTTACACTTTTCTGCACAGTTCTGCAGGGCTAAACTTCCAGTAGTTCAATGTTTTAGGTAAAATCGACAAGAATTCCAAAGAGTTGAGAGTTTGTTGCTGTTTTATAAAGTCCAGAGGCTGAAAAAGTAAGCACCTAAAAGCAGTGAAAATGGCATAATGACAACCACAGTGGGTTACTAGGTTATTCCTGACTTTCATGATCTACTTAATATATAAGCCAGTGGGCTTTAGCCAAATTGCACCATCATAACATATGTCAATTGAAATAAATCTCAGCTAATGTCAGACTTCTTCCTCGCAGCGACACATAAACGAAACACAGGTGTCTCTATCTCAACTGTTTATACCTCCGTCTCTCACGCAATGCCGGCCTGTAGGGAAGTCTAGTGTCTGTGTGGAAATCTGTCTTCCACAGCTATCTCTAATATTTCACACCTCTGTGCGGAGAGTGGGGGCGGATGATTTGTGGTCAACAACACAGAGAGTACTTGACTTCCTCTAGGTAGTCATTCATTGCTGTGAGTGTTCAAACAGAAGACATCATGTCCATTTCAGGCCAAACTCTGTGTCCTGAAGCCAACTTTAGAGCTGTCTGTGTTAAATGCCGCAAGCCTTGATGCTCAGCACTGAGTAACTGCTCATATCTCAGTTCTGTAGGTGTAGCTACTGTATAGGAAGTACTTTATATCCGATACCATTATGAGCTGACAAAAGCAAAAGATGAGTAGTACATTAGATCATGTTTTGTGTTATTATTGCGATTATATTAATTTGTGTTGGAAGTGTATCTAAAAATTAAACAAATAAAATCCCCAAATCTGAAATTCATGCTGGTTACTGCGGCAGACTAGTTGATCGTCAGAGACTCTGTGCTAGTAGTGCTTTTGTTAATTTATGCATTCAGGGTTGGGGGCCGGGGCCAAGTTTGTGTTTACAAAAAGCATACTGTACATTCAATGTGCAGCTGACTCATACTGGTACTGATAGCAGAAGTGCACTGTATGGGCACATGCCGTCTTTGCTGTGGCAGGGATGCTGAGTGTTTGAAGCTGCGTCTGTAACTCGACACAAGGCAGAGGCCAGAAGGAATTACAGGCCGTTGGATAAACAGAAGCTGTAGAGGAGTAGCAGGGCGTGCTCCCTTCAGGAAATTAAAAGCCATTGCTTCTTCCTTTAGTCTCCCTATCCTCTCTCATCTGCTGCCAGTCCGGTTAATGAATAGCACACTAATAGTGTCTGGGGTCTTTATTTTCTGCTGTTGTCTGTATAGGACATTCATCCTCATACTTCCAGTGTTATATGAGCACACAAATAAGTTTGTTGTAGTACATTGTCAAAACTTGCAGTCAGTAATTGCTGCAGCAACACAGTTGCCTTATATCCTATCATTTACATCATGATGAGCCAGTTTTCTTTTGAAGTAGTGACTAAAATAATTTACCTTTCTGTCAGTGATATCAAAGTCTGGGAACCAAAAGGAAGAAAAACCTTCTTGTATTTCGACTCCTCCTCAGAGGTTAACAAGGTCATTCTTTATAGAACTTAGGTTACAATTTTCGGCCTTTATACTTAGGACACGTCTGGACAATTTTACATGCCTAAATGTCAAATGATACCTTAAAACCGAATCCTTCAGATTTGATTGGACTGAGAGGACTGGTGGCCTTCATCTACACCTCCCTCACCCATGACGTTAGATCACGATGAGGAGGATGAGGAAGAAATGAATAATTAAAACCCCACCACACCCTTTGGTAATGTAAACCATGTTTTTGTCAACTGACATCCAAGCATACACCTCCTGCTATAATATTGCTTTGCTAGCCACTGCCCCCACGGGTTAGCAGTCAAGTGCAGTTTCATTTGATGAGAGGGGTTGGTACAACAAGAGATAACTGAACATTTTATGCTGTGATGCAAGATTAGAACTTGAAAAAAACTTATTTTTAATTTCAATGTGCCTAATAAAATAAAGTCAAAACATACCTGATGATTTTTGGAAACTTAGAAAACTTTTGGCAAAGCAAGCAATGTTGGGAAAAAAAGTTAGGAAAGAATTTTAGGTCTTATTTTTAAATAATGAGTTGAAGGGAAGGAAAGAATCTAGCACAGAGACAAGGAAAGCTGTTCTAAATTCTGAGCCTTTATTGAATGCAGGATGCTCTGCAGGGAAATCTGCATGACTGCTCTTTTGTGTATACTTTTAAAAACAATTTTAATAACACGCCACACATGAGAAAGAGATTGTATCTCATTGTGATTAATCTGGATAGTGGATGACTTGTATATTAAAATGAAGGAGAGCATGTGCTTGGTATTTGCACACTGCAGAGCAGAAGCAGGCATTTGGCGTTCATCTCAAAGCAATAAAATAGGGAACATGAACAAATTTAATCCGTAATGGAATTCTGGTCACGCATGGTGTTACCAATGTGTCCTCGTTAGGTTGTTTTGGAACATTCATCTTTACTCTATTCAAACACTTTGCCTCACCTGTGTCATGAAGAAGACGTAGGAAAAACAAACAGTAGTAGTGCACAAAGAGCAGACCAAGCAGCTGTGACAGGGTTAAAGAGGCGAGCAAACATCTATGACACGTCTCGGTCAAAGCCTTAAAAACATGTGGGTGATTAGATGTCAATGCATGGTTCTCATACCAGACACTTGAAAATGATCCACAATTTTTCACCTCATTGTTTTTAAATTGTGAGTTTGCTTTTCATAACCTGTCATTTCATTGCCCAAGAGGCATACCAACATGAAAGCAAAGATCTATGACACCATTACAATGATGTCTGGAATTGAGGTTTGTTTCATATGTGTTGAAAGTGATAAAGGTCACCTTTTTCCACCATTTTCCACCATTCACTGGCAGCCAGCTCAGGGGTCAGAGGTCACAGCACATCCTAGTCAGGAATCCCATTGCCACTGCCAACAATCACAGGAAACCATATTGTTCTCTATAGGGATTTATTTTATGATGGCTTACAAAAGGAAATTACAGAAAAGTAGACAAAGTGTTCATGTGATTATATCGCAGTTATGTCTCAAAGTCTGACATAATCAAAAGGTCTTTGCTTCACTGATGCCATGTTTGTTGTAAACATCAGTATACTGTCCTAAAGTTGTGGCTTGGGGCTGTTGTGGGACCATGGTTTTGAAAAATGCATTGAGAAAGTCTTGGTTGTTAAACAAGGGTCCTAAAGTGTGTCATTAGGGAGAAAGATTCCTCTTCGTTCACAAGTATGAAGCAATCTCCACAGTGTTAAAGAGACAGAGAAGAGGAAAGTGAACAAACCTCTTCAAAGTGACTACTTGTAAGCATTGACAAGGCTTCAAAGAACTAGATTTGAATCAAAAATTAATAAATTGATCAATGAATAGTTATTTTTTTCAGATCTCGGAGGTGCCTAACACCTAAAATACAGCTGACAAAAAAAGCATGTGCACTTTAGAAACCAGTAGACAGTTGATTAGTCAATGAGTCTTTTGTAGTAAAAAAATACAATTGATAAATATATATATACAGCCCTAAGCGAAACACAAAAAGTAGGACTGACCAATATTAGATCCTTTGCGTCTTAGCTTCTACAATACTGTGTCTCTCTTGGTTTCTACACATGGATGCTTCAGCCATTTGAAGCCTTCAATATGTAGAGATTTCCAGGAACAGCAAAGTCCAGCATATGTGGAACCAGAAAGCACAGATGACCCAAGATGTTATGTAACCACCGGGATGATTAAAGTGATGATTTTAACAACTCTGGTGCCTGCAGCTGTTTTTTCTCAGAGTGCAGGTGTCATTGAGGTTTTATTTTGATCCCAGTCTACACACCCAAGTAATACTATAATGGAAAGAAAATGCCTTGACTAAACCACATTCCAGACTCAGCCTTTGTTGCTCAAAAAAATGTTATTTTATTCTTATTTGAGTCTCAAATACTATATGTACAGGTGGCATCCGACAGCTCCTGTGCTTACAAATGTGCATGGTGGGTAAATGCCGCAGCATTCAGTGGGGGGTCCTCCATCTTAACATAACACTTAAACACCTCAACACACAGCAGCACGAAGCATAAAGGTGTTGAATGACAGACTAGACGAGGAGGGAGGCCAGATCAAATGTAGCGTCTCAGGTTTGAAGTTTTGAGGGTTGAGGCCAATTGTGGCAGTGGGTTCTGCAAATGGAGCACAGTCTCTCCACTTCCCCGGGTGGATAACAGGAGCTAAATAAAGCCGTTGTAACTCCAGGGTGGATGGTCTTTGTTCCATTCATCAGCACTTTGCATTAGTCACCACACTTCAAGGCTAATGTATTATCCTTTTTACTGTAACAGGTGCTTTTTGTGGACCCATTAAAGGTGCTGGAGGTAATTGGGTGTGTCTTTTTCAGCTTTGGCCTGTCATTATTTGTGTGTGTGTGGCAAGTAATCATGGTCATGAGTTGTGACCGGAAGGCTGCCAGTTTGAAGTCCTGGTATTGCTGGGAAAATATAAGAGTGGGCAACATGACACAACTGTGGTTTCCATAAATTCTCACCAGCAAGATGTCTTACAAGAATGCCTCTGACTCGAATTAAGATAAAGCTAGTAATGCCAGAATAATTGTGCGTCACTGTATCTGTATAAGACAAATGCAATGTGTGCAAAATGTGTTTCCTTGAAATTGTGCCTCGAATTTAAAGGTGAAACAGCTGTTGATAATCGGTTAATCATTTCTGTCATTTTTCAAGCAAAAATGCCAAACATTTGATGGCTTCAGCTACTCAAATGTGAGAATTTTCTAAGTAACTAAACTAAATATTTTTTGGTTTTTTTGTCAGTTGTACACAATCAATGTGGATATATGTTTATTTTTATTTTTATAGACAAAACATGACTGATCAAATGATTTGAAATGAAAACAATAAATTAATCATGATAACAATCGCTAATTGCAGCCCTAAAATGTGTCAATTCACATGCCTGCATAAATATGGCCTTAAAAGTAAGATAACAGCATTGAAGGTTTCCAAAAATCATCTTCAAGAGATAACTTCCTGTCACTAAAATTCAAGGAAGATATAACATATTTGTGTAAAATCAGACATTAATGAAACTCAAAGGCTCATGTTCATGCAAGAAAGTTGTCTGAATGTACCAAGTCAGCTTTCTTTAAAACCAGTGGGGATTCTCAATGTGGCAACACTCACTTCCTGACATGCAGCCTATAAATGGTCTGAGAGTAAACATGTGGGTGTTTGTAGACAGCTGGCAGAGAGATAGCTGCAGCTGTTATTAAGGCGTCTAGCCATCAGTGTTGCCACATTGTAATAATCCATAACAACTCATGTTGGGCGGTCATAATTAATAAAAACGAGTTCATAATTGACTTCCTGGATTAAAAAAGGCTAAACCTTCATAGTGTAGCTCATGTCTATCTCCATTCAATACAGAATAACAGTGAGTCATCCTATAATCAGTCCTATAAAAAGCTCTGACTGATCATGTCTAAACACATTGTGTCCAGAAGGTCTTTCTTAAGTGGAAAACACACAAAATTGGCCTTTTCTTTTCTTTTTTAGAATAAACTGAAGAAGGGCTTGTTTTTATGCATGAGCAGAGATGTAGCCACCATGGCTAAACAGACAAAGGAAATCACCGAAGCTCAAACATCAACAGAAAGTTTATGTTAGAAGGCACCACTGTGCTGGACGCAGTTTCACCAGTGATTAGGGGTCTTCATGGGTCCACTTGGTTCCAAGTATCCAAGACCTGACCTGGGACAGGAGTCATGCTGTCTCCTACTTATATTCAGTTTACTTGGTTTGGTTTGAGTCTTGTTGTGTTGCTGTGGGTCTCAGGAGAGTCAACTCAAGTACAGAGAAAAATTGCATGTAATGCTGCTGTTTTGGACCCTGCTGCTTGTTAGATGGTGGCACATCAGGCTGTTGCCAGTTTTGGTTTTCCCTCTCTTTTTGCATCTGCTCTGTTTGACTGCATTTTTGTTTGGGACCTTGAGTTTGTTTGGATCATGTCTCTTTTTTGGGAGGGGAGTGTATTTACTGTATTCATATCAGTTCAGGTGGGTTTTCAGATTGCTTTGGATTGTTTTTCTAAATGTTTGGACCCATGAAGACTTTTACCAGTGACCTGTAGGACATCCAGTGCAGAAACATCAGAGAGTGCAACAGAGAGTGCTCAGGACTACCCTAAAGTTAATTATGTTCAAATTTTGTTGAGACTTGTGGTGCTGTTGATACACAATAGTGATATATGAGGTCACAGTTTGTGTTCCTGCTATTTTGTCCACCATTGCCCTTTTTCAGCCTCCATGTCCTGAAGCAAGTCAGCCAATGTCAAGGTTTGTGTTGGTCTAATATTTGCTCTCAGTGTTGTTTAACCTTCTGCAGAGGTCAGTGCAGATCAGAGAGGTCAGGCAGATCAAGCTGAGGAGAAGACGTTTGTGAAACATTCCTCATGTGGCCTTCATCACAGAGGCGATGTGTGCCTCTTTGCACAGAGAAAGGCCAGAAAGTACAACTCTGTTTGTGCCTTCAGGGAACTGGACGGATATTTTGACTTTGAGTATATTCAAGTGTTGAGCTTTGGGGCTTCAGCAGACCTAAAAGGTGTTGTGGTTGGAAGAGACCTATGGTTAGTCTGGTCTGAGTCATCCCCCAGTTTGTGTTTAAAGTAAGACATGGTGTATTTCAAGGTTATCTAAACAAGTTCTAGACTTGATCAACAGTGGAATTAAACCTGGATGAAAAATGGTACAGTAGCTTCAATCTGACAAACAGACAGACATGCTCGAGAATTTTAACAACTATTTATTGTCTTAAAGTATGTAACAAAATATTCGCTATGAATAAAAACAGCATTTTGCTTTGTACAACTAAGAAAATGTTTACAGACAAGCAAAACTAATTGTACAAAAATAATGGTAACAATGATACACAATAACAAAGAAGGTAAAAACGATAAAGAACAGAACATCCTCACGTCAGTGTGCAAACTGTTTATACAGATGGACATGTGCCCTTTGGTAAGGCAACAGATCCTGATAAATTATTTAAATAGCATTGACCTACACACACACTCACACACAAATCAACCTCTCACAAACAGCTAAGACAAGACAGAACAATAATTTATCTGCTAAAAACAGCATTGGACACACACGATAAAGCAAAATTATTTATAAAAAAGAAACCTCCCATTTTACTGTCATTTTCACCGGGGTAGATCACGGGAATGGGAGCTCGTTGTGTTTTTAGATATGAAATGTGATACTATTTACAGCTCATGCTACAGTACAACTAAGATGTCCATCATTTCAAAGGAATATGAAAAAGTACTTAGGTTGTGTTTTTGTTTGATCAAATTATACAACAGCAATGAGGTAATATTTGTACATCAAAGATTTCCTTTGTTTTTCATCTCTCTCTGAAGAAAAGGCACACAAGTCACATACACTTCATGCTAAATAGCCCTATCTGAAGAATACCTAATTCACTTTGTACAACAGGAGATGATAGACACTGACGAGAGCAAGTATCCTGCATCTGACTGGCTGTACCTGATTTAGGGTCAGTTTTCATTGTGATAGTGGATGGATTTTTTTTACTTTTTCAAAGCATTCAAATTTTCCTTTGCTGCCTACTTTGTAGGCAAGAGTCAATAAATTACATGTATTTACACAATTTCAAATTGAAATCCTCAAAAGCTGGGGGAAATAAATCTCTTCATTGACCAAGGTTTTGATGTAAGTTGGAGGGAGTATTTTGGAGGCAATACTGGCTTTGAGATCACTGGCTCGAGCATTTTTCTGTAAAATAAAATCCTCCAATTTTTTCTTAATGGTTTGATATGGGAGGTTTGTCACTTCCATCTCACCCTGAGAGTTGTTTAGTTAACATCAGGAAAGCCCATGATGTTTGTATGTTCAAAAGATAGCTAACCTAAATTTAATTTTGTATTTCTCCTCTCCATAGTTTGTCTCTACAGAGATTCTTAGGTAGATGAATAAAAGCACTTTCTTCTTCCAGTTGTGGCCAGTCTTCCACATACAGCACATGCATGAACACAGACATCCACAACATCATGTTCCTCTTATTTCTTACTTGCTCCACTCCCAACCGTTTTTTTTAAGTCACAAGTCCTCAACAACAAAGATTCCTAAAAAATGGTACTGCTGTCTTCATCCTTTGAGTCCAAAAGTTGTATCATTCAGAATCTACATCCTGGCAGATCTAGTAAAGCAAAGGGAATATTTCACCAGTTTTTTCTTTGGGATGACCATCCAGAAGGTAAGGTAGAAAGGCACACAGGCTGAAGAAGTGAGAGAGAGATAGAAGACAGACAGAGAGAGAGAGAGAGAGAGAGAGAGAGAGATGTAAAGGCTTGGAAGTGCATAGTTGTCTATGGGGAGCCGTTCCCGCACAGAGATGAATGAGGTCTTTCAGAGAGTGAGAAAGCAGGCAGAGCGGGGATAGAAAGGTGTTTGTGTCCTACTGGCAGAGCTAGAGGGTTTGTTTTCTTTTTTCCCCCAGCTCTCCCTGCTCTCGTGGATGCTAAGGGTGGAGGAGAAGGGGCTCTCTGATCCTCAACTGGCAGTCAACAGGTTGGTGCTCTGCCCGAACCAGCTTCAAGCTACCCTGAGGCCGACCACATGCCCTTTGCCTCGTCAGAGTGTGCGTACCGCAGAAGAAAGAGTTGCAGAGATAAATCGGTCCCTGGACTTTGCATCAGATTATGTAAGTTCATACTTTATACAAAAAAGGTGCATTCCTCAGAGCTTCCTGCGCTGTGCATTTAGGCATCTGTTAAAAGAAAAAGAGACAAAAAGAAGTTGGATATAGCCTATTTCGGGACATTGATTTGAAATGCTTTCTGAGATGCTGCTTTTACAATCACATTTTACTTTTTATGTAACTCCTTACCTCTGCATTCATACTTGAGGTCTGAGAAGTATACCATCTCTTGTGAGAAGACAAAAAGACCTAGTCTGCCGCCTGCATATGTCTTGTCATAGATGCTACCAGAATCTGCCATGATCTTCTTGCCCTCGTACATCACAACTCTGTGGAAATAAAGAAAAGATGAAGGTGAAAGTTGGTGAGGTCCAAAGCTTGGAATTTCAACAACAAACCTATATGAAAAGTACACCTCTGTGTGGACTAGTTAATTTCCTCTGCCCACCTAATAAGTCCTGTTCTTGGTCTGTGGATCAGATGCCATCTGTAGGCAGTGAAGTCTTTCCATCCAACATTCTTAGGGTCATGCCAGAGAGTGCGGACCTAAATTGTGGGGAAATAAACAGCCATTAGGTTATTTTTTTTTTACACATCATTCTGTTAAAATCATCCATTGAGTGACAGAACCTCCAGGAGTCCACCAAATGTCTCACCTGTCCTGGGGTGTTTCCTGTATGCCAGAGGGCGTTCCTGAGGTGCTCTCCTGGGCCAGTGGTGGAGTTGACCACTTTAATGGACAGGCCAGAGTAGCCCTGGGCCTTTGTGGGTTTATTCGACCAGTACGTCTGTGTAATCTGCTTCCACATCACGACATAGAACCTGGAACTGGACTGGTAGCCAAATACAAAGCCAGCGTAATCGTCATCCCTCTCTGTGTTGATGAAGAAAGTCCCACTGAAGTCCACTGAATTAAACTCATGATAACCTGAAAGAAATATGCAAGTTAGAGGTCAGAATATCAGTGCAGCATCTCAACTTAATAATATACTCAGATATTGAATGTGCATTTTCGGGTGCATTTTGTACACAATCACAACACAATTTTTCTTTGTACTTACCAACAGCAATGCCAGGGTCGCAGTTGACAGTCTGAACCAGTTCTTTGCCCTGATGGCGCACAACCCAGTTAGGATCAATCTGTGAGGTGCCTTTGGGGTCCAGAGGAACCATCTGGAACTTGCGGAAGTCTGTCTCACTAATGTCAAAGTTCTCCGGACACACATCGTAGATGTCAGGCACATTGTCTTGGTCAAAGTCATCTTTGCAAGCGTCTCCACGACCATCACCTGAAAAATATACATATTCATGAATGATGATACCCAAAGTGTTTTGAAGATCTCTTTCAGCTTATTTACACTTTAGAACACTTTAGGACAACTTCCTTTTGGGTGGAATCATGGCCAATCTTGCTCACCATCAGTGTCCACTTGGTCGGGGTTAAAGGCCAGTCTGCAGTTGTCCTTGTCATCAGGGATGCCGTCGTTGTCGTCATCGTGGTCACAGGCATCTCCCTTGCCATCCTTGTCATGGTCAGCCTGGTTTGCATTGGGAATGTATGGGCAGTTGTCCAGGTTGTTCTGGTGTCCGTCCTCATCGATGTCCTGGTTGCTGTCACACTTGTCTCCCACACGGTCGTCATCTGAATCCACCTGCAATGTTACAGTGTTTTGGCGTCAGAGTTATGATTTAATGTATGGCTTGAGGGAATAATAAAGTATTAGCACGCTAACATAGGTGATTACATTCCACTGTTTTTATTTTCTTTCACTTCAGTGTTTCCTGCTACCACTGCTCTTTCATCTCTCCTCTCCTGCTTTCATTAAGGACTTTCCTTAGGCTGAAATCACTCTGCCTGTGTCTAGCTGCCAAGCTCAATTTGTCCAAGATCTGTCAGCAGGTTTCAGCTACTAAAAGTCAAACATCACTCCACAAGACTGTTGCTCCTCCTACTCCAATTTGCTTGTTGAGCACCTCCAGCATCTGCAGTGAAGGGAGAAATCATGCTAGTGCTACCTGGCAGGACTAGACACACCCTGTGGCTAAGAAAGAATAGGGGCAAAGGGGATGAATGGAAGGAGACGGAGGGAGGGAGCAGGGGCGGGATGTAAGGATTTGGGTAACTGTGTAGAATCAAAAATTGCACAGTCAAAGATCTCACTAAGATCACAACTTTTGAAGAGGGCATTTTATGCATGCATTATAGTCTTTGGAACAGCTCATAACATTACTGCATCCATGTCTGGACTTGTGTCTTTTGACTTTTAAATGCAATGTGCAATTCAGTCTTTCAAGGCCACATCATTGTAGATTTAGACTCCCCACCTCCTTCCCCCATCTTATCCCTGAGTCCCGTTGTTCAACACATTCCTATTTCTCAGTGTAGCATGGCACAGGTGGACTGAGCCGGCCCATGGAGTGCAGACAGGGCATGCACACAGCTGAGGGCCAGCCCATTCCTCAGTAATATCCAGCCTGGGGCCTTTTCCCTCACATAAGCTAGCTAACGTCAATGGGCCATTGAAAAGACCCCTAGCCCCCCACCACGCCTTATTGAACTGATGCGCCCTTGAGCTGTATGCAGGATTTACTCCACCTTTACATGGCATGATAAAGCTTAGACAGCTACACAGGACTAATCACTGAGGCTCTGTCTCAATTGAGACAGATATATGTTGAGCTACAGAGAAAGGCAGGGAGATGAATGTGGATTATTGTTGGTAGGTGAGGTGGAAGGAAATGGGGAAGGGCGGGGTGTAAGTGTGTATGTCCACACACCTGATCAGGATTATGTTCCAGAGGGCAATTGTCGCACATGTCTCCCACTCCATCCAGATCTGTGTCTCTCTGGTCGACATTGTACACATAAGGGCAGTTGTCCTTCTCGTTCAGAATACCTGGGGAACAAATGAAAATATGATATGATGAGCTTGTACCGAATACTCACTTCAGCTTCATTTAGTTCTTTCGTTTTTCAATACTCACCATCTCCATCGATGTCCACAGCGCAGGCATCTCCCTCTCCGTTATTGTCTGTGTCGGTTTGGTCTGGGTTACTGTTGTAGGGGCAGTTGTCACAGCGGTCACCCACATCATCGCGGTCATAGTCATACTGCCTGGGGTTGTACACGAATGGACAGTTGTCCTGTTTCAAAATGACAAAGACAAAATGACAAAAGAAGGGGTTAGGGATAGGTTTTCAGGTGCAGTGCTTGTCATTTGCCACCTGAGTCTGAGTGGATCTATTTACAGGGAGAGAGTGATGCATGAAAAGGTGCTTTATTTTTAGGTCCTGTCCCAAATCTAACGTTGGGATTAGCAAACACACAGTGCTGCTCCTTCAGAGCTGTAACTCAGTGTTGGAATTTGAGGTTTTGGCTCAGGCTAGGGAGAAACATTTGCTTTCCTGCTGAGCCTCCCCACGCCTCCCCCCTCTCCACCTGCCTTCTTATTAGACAGCATGAATGATGAATGCAGAAATCACCATCATAGAACACACACACTCCCTTGTCTACTGTTATGGCCACGTCTGGAGAGTTTGACCTACCCTGTCGTCAGGAATGCCATCATTGTCATCATCATTGTCGCAAGCATCTCCAATGCCGTCTTTATCGTAATCTTCCTGCCCAGAGTTGGGGAGGTTGGGACAGTTGTCCTGAATAACAGACAACACAGTTAGACAGTCAGAGAATATAAAAATCATACAAGTAATTTGACTGTTCAAAACTAATTATTTCTTAAATGACTTTGCTTTGTAGAACCCTCTTTTTTGTTATATTAGAGTCTTGTTGCTTCACCACTACATACCTTTTTGCAGTGGTAGGTGGCATTCTCCACACAAACCAAGTCAGCGTTGGGCCATCCATCCAGATCTGTGTCCTCTCCACAGATATGGCCATTGCCAGCATAGCCGGGCTTGCACTCGCAGCGGTACATGGGTTCGGCAAAGTGTCCCAAGTAGTTGCAGCGGGCGTTTTTGTTGCAGTCATGGCTTCCATCGAGGCAGGGATTACGGGGCGTGCACACCTGGAGAGTGAAGGTGCATAGTTTGAATGATCAGTGATCAGGCTACATTCATGAAATTCTGTTTTTAGAAAAGGTTGGCATTCATCACAGTAAATGAGCTTATGCATCATGTTTCATCAACTTGTGTCTATTCTTGTCAGAGCATTTGTTTTTTTTTGCTGTTCTCTGTACTTGCCTGTTTCTTAGCAGTGGCCTGCTCCACACCTCTTCCAAATGGCTGAAGTCCTGAGTAGCGAGGAGGGCAGGGCAGACAGTTGTAGCCTGGTTCTGTGTTCTTGCAGCGGTGCACACCATTAAACTCAAAGCAAGCATCTGGGACCTCCTTGCACTGTTTTTGGGATGAAAAGAACAACCATTGAGATCATTAAGCTAGAGACATGTTTGTAGCTGACAAAATCATAACACCAGTTCTAAGGATTTTTTACCTCATCCACATCTTTACATTTGATACCATTGCCAGTGTAGCCAGCTGGGCACTTTCCACACTTCCAGGAACCATCAGGGAAACTGGTGCACTTGGCTCCAGCAAAGCAAGGGTTAGACAGGCACCCATCTGAAAAGAGCAATGTTGGCTCATTATCAAAACATCCACTGCAAGATCAAAGTTATCATTCAGACATAACATTTTTTAATCAGGTAAATCTTGTACCAGCAATGATCTCATCATAAAACTTATCATCATAAAACATCATAAAACAATAACAAAAGATGCCAAAAAACCCCAACAGTAATATATTAAATTAAAGCACACTGAAAACATCTTGTTTAATACAATACAGATAGATGGAAATTGTGGAAGCTCTGTAAGTGATTAAAATGCCTCACCAATTGGGCAGGGTTTCTTGTTGCACGTCTGGGTGTCTTTGGCATTACCAATACAGTCTTTGCCACCATATTTTGGTGCAGGGTCATTGCACAGTCGTTTACGAATCTGGTTACCACCTCCACAGGTGAGAGTGCAGGTATCCCATGGTGACCAGGGTCCCCAGTTGCCATTGACTACGGGAGACAAGAAGAAAACATGATTGATTTATGTCCTTGTTGCAAACAACACACAAATGCAACCGGGCAGTGAATATCACATAGTGGGACTTACTCGGGCACGGAGACATCTGACACTTCTCGGTTTGCCGGCCCTCTCCCTCACAATCCTTGCCTCCGAGCTGAGGGGTGGGGGAGTTGCAGAGGCGGATACGGGTGATGACACCAGCACCACAGGTGACGGAGCAGGATGACCAGGGTGACCAGTGGCTCCAGTTGCCGTCCTGCTTGACTGAAGGCCGCAAAGAAAGGTCAGAGGTCAGATATCATGAAGAAGAACAGTGGACCACTGTGGCATTCTATCATACATGATGGCACACAGATGACAAGCTGACAAAACTCAAAGTAAAATGACAGATAACTGCATACGTGTTTGGCTGATGGGTGAGAGTATTTTGTGTTAACTCACAGCGCTTGTCACACTCCTGGAGGTAGCAGTCCCGGGTCTGCACAGAGGTGCCCTCACAGTTGTTATTGATACGGTCGCAAGAGCGCCCACGCTGCTGGATGCCCCGCCCACATGACACAGAACAATGGGTCCATTCAGACCACAGCGACCAGTCGTTCTCTGCAGAGTCCCTCGCTGAGCAGGAGGGAGAGGGAGAGAAAATGAGAGAGGGAGACAATAAAAGAGCTATTCCAGAGAGGCAGCACCCCCTCACAAACACCCCTGAGCCTAAATGAGGAGGGAAAGCTCTTAAAGCGGAGGGCTAATAGTGTGGATTTAGCTGGGAATTAGACAGAGAGAAGGCCGTCTGTAGAGAGGGAGGGCAGAGACTAACACACTGAGAGAAGCTGGAGAAACAGAAAGGGCCACTGTCTTCAGGATACATAAGGATGCCCCGATGGCTTATGGTTTCCCAAAGAGGAAACAGATTTTGCAAACATGGCCCTGGGTGTGTAATGACTTCAACAAGTGGCTGAGGTCTGGATGAATGCGGCTCTCCCTGTTTATTTAGGTTTAGGGAAGGAATTGCAGCCAAGCCTGCATAGGTATGAAGAACATGTCACTTCTTCTCATGTAGAAGATGGCTTCACTGAACAGCCAACCAGTTTTCCATTCCGCTTTAACCAATTTGGCAAATTACAGCCATTTCAACTTGAAGATTCGAAGATGTTTTGGAGCACAAAGCGCCAATGTTCCAAACACATAAGCACCCTTTCATTTCCTCAGATGTTATTGCAGTTAAATCATCTCTAAAATTAACATGCATTCTGTTGAATAGAAACCTTTACATGTAGGGAAATATTTGTGGCTTTTTGTTTTATATGGCAAATGCCATAGAAACGGCTCTTTCAGTGAATGGGGCAGTATTTGAATGCTGTGTCTGTTAGCTGTAACATATACATTCTAGCTCACAGGGACCATTTGTACAGTATCTTATGGTGCAAGTTTACATAACTGTAATTACAGTGTACTTTCCTATAGTTATGTGATACTAACAATGAGTTGGGCTTTAGAAAACAGAAATGCTTACGGTTTCCACAGCGTGGGCAGCACTCCCCATCAGGAATAGTAGCATTAGCACAGGAGATCAGGGGGCAAGAGATCTTGCGGCACACAGTAGCAGAGTTCTGCAAAAGCACAGAGATCAAAATGTGTGGTTGAACATGTGCTCAAATATATGGATATCACCCAAATGTTGCTGCAGTTTTCTTTCAAATTATGTCCAGGTGCTGGACTTTCCAAATGGAATTGACTGTGTCACTAATGTAGAGCTGATCATTGTGTAAATTTAAATAAGTGCATGTTGCAGGGTTATTTTTTGTCCAAGTCTTAGTCTGTGTCCGTGCAACCAACTCATTAAATTCTCTGCTCAGCATCTGAGTTTGCACAGATTGACCATGCCAGAAAAACTAAAGAGCAGAATTCTGGCTGAGAGTGGAGACCCCTGCAGACAACCACCTGCCCACTGGGTCAGGGGAGGGTAGGAATGAGGCCAGAAACCTAATAATGGAAGTCGATTTCACTGTGGAGCTGGACTGGGCACTGAGCCCCAAAACAAGTAAAGTCAGCTTGCCAGCACAACCTGTGTAAGTGCACTGTGAATGACTCAGGGATGGCAACTGCCTCTAACTATGCATGCTAATGTTCTCCCTCCTGGGTTTGATCACTGACAGCGAAGAAAAGGGGAAATAGGGACAACTAGTGTATCAGTAGTAGAGGAAATCAGGAAATAAAGCCTATCAGTGAAATGGAGGGATCTTCTCTGCCAAGTATTTTGCACCCAAACACACCCCTTCTGTCTGCTTGTCAAAGTCATGGTCTTGTTCTTAATTATGGGCAATGCATCACTTTAAGTCTGGTCAAGTCCCTCTAGGCCACACTTGAGTTGAATGTCTGACAGCAGACCTCTCATTACAACAGTAAAGGCTGCTGGCTTTCTGCCAGGCCTTCACACTACTAATTACTGACCAGATCAGTTGAGTGGTGGTAAGTGTGTATGTGCGCACGTTAGTGTGATTTGTCTTTACATATGAGTGTGTGTGCAGCTGAAAACAAGCCCGATTATAGAGTGCATCCCCTAACGCGTGTGTTTAAGTACTTGAGGTCTCACCTGACAAGTGCACTCAGTGCAGTCGTCCACGGTCCACTCATCTCTGTTCTTGTGCACAATGCCGTTGTGGATGCAGACGCCACTGTGAATACCAATGCGGGTCTTAATCAGGGTGTTCTCGTCCGTCTGGGAAGGAGGTGGAGGAGAGGAGAAACAGGCAGAACAGAGATAGTGTTTGTTCATTATTTGGATCCCAGTTGTTGTTTTTTTTTTACCTTGGCAAAAACTACTTTTCTTGTTGTCTGTTGTTTATGTGAAAATTGTTAGTTTGGGGGGGGGGGCAGTTTGGAACTGATACAACAAATATTAATTATATTATAAATATGAATTATATGAAATTAAAATCTGAGTATATAGAGCTATTCACTACAAATTGCATCAACATGCTCCGTTGTGTTCTAAGCATGCAAAGTATCTTCAACCCCATTTGATTAACAATAAATATGCTTTTACAGTGCAAACTTGACAAATATAGTTATCACATCACCTTAGCTGAGTATCTAATGTTGTTTTGCTGGATAACTGTACACAGGCGGTGATGGTAACCCAGAGACCAGACAACACACAAACACACACACACACAAAGGCAGACAGGCAGCTGACAGGCAGACGCTCTCCTGCACTCTGCCAGCAGACAGTCTGGTCTGTTTCCTCCTTACCAGCTGGCGGAGTTCATTGGACAGCTCCTTGACCACCACACCAAGGCCCTTCAGCTCCTTAAACATGCTGACCAGGTCCTCACAGGAGAAGCCACAGACCATCTGCAGGTCTTCACCGGGAAAACACACACAGGGGGAAAGGTCATTATCAACAGACACAAGTATAATAGGAATCAACAACATATCAGAGTCACATGCGGTTGTGTTCACCTTTAGTCTTATGTCCGGTGTACTCTGTTCTGATGGCTGAGGAGCCGTTGAGGCTCTCCAGGACCATGGTGTCAGTCATGGCTGAAAGAAGAACAGTGCCATTCATCAAATCACATATCTGTACACTCAGCATTATGGTTGGTTTTTAATGAGGAGGGACATTGTTCTTATAGTGTTGCATGACATCCCACAGTGCTATAAAATATAATTAAAACTTAATACTGCACAAACCAGAGGACACATTGAGACCACAGTACCCTGAGATATTTGTAAGCTGGCATTCCTGTGTGCCAAGTGACTTCACAAGAACGGGGCTAATTAAATAGACTAAATAGATAGACACGTTTCTTTGATAAGGATTTGTATTTGAAGCAGATGAGTGATGAGTAAACACACATGATGTCCGGTTACTCACAGCTTTGGCATCCTTTATTGCGGAGGATGGCGTCCAGGGTTGTTCCAAACACAAACCGCACATTTTGAAGGACCCCCTGCAGATATCACACTTCACTTTAGACCACAGGTAATCTGATGCATCAGCAAATAAACCCACCTATGACTGCATCACACTTAAAGCATTAAAACAATCATTCAGTCCTGCCACATTTGGAGATAATTACGCATGCGCATTTTAACCTAAAACACTTTTCTGACAGCATCAAAAACAGACGTGACTGAATCGCCTCTGTGAAATAAATAATCAGTGTCTATAACAGTCTGTGCTCTCACCATGAACCGGTCCTTCACGGCTCCCTTGCCCACCCGGAGCTGCGCGCTGGCGGGGGTCTCCTGCGTCAGGATGCTCTGGATGGGCGCATCCAGCTCGGCGGTGTTCACCTCCTCGCATCCGGTGTACAGCTGCGCCTGGTCCTCCTGCACGAACAGCGTGATGTTCTTCCAGTGGCCCGTCGCCAGATCCACGTCTTCAATGGAAACCACCTGCTGCTTGTTCGCGGTGGAGAAAACTATGTCCAAGGTGTTGGCCTTGCCGTTGGAGACCACCTCAAACACGGGTCCGGAGCCGTCCTTCTTCTCCACGGTCAGCAGGCTTCCCCTGGTCCGTCTGAACTGCTTGAAGTTGAGCAGGAGGAGGAATCCCCTCTCGGCGTGGATGGAGTCGATCAGGTCCCTAAAGGTGCTCTCGGGGACCGGGGGGATCTGGTCCGGGTTGAGGATCTTGTAGGCGGGGCTGTACGGGTCGTCTCCCTTCACCAGGGTGACAGCAGGGCTCTTCTTGGGGACTTTGACGAGCTCAAACAAGTCATACACACTATTGTCGTCTCGGCTCTCTGCGGGTGAATAATGATAAGCAGTCAGTCTTTGTCTGGCACTGCACCGGATTTCTGTGCTTTTCAATAAAACAACTTCACGCTCGTCATAAATATTTTTTTCCCTCTGAGCACTGAGATTCTGAAAAGTTTCACACGCTCAAGTTGAATCATTCAAACTCACCTGCGACTCTCGCGCTCTCGCAGCTCCAAAGCATCAATAGCAAAAATATCCCTGTCAACTTCATGGTGAAACACCAACCTGCTGCCTGCAACAAAAACCCAACAGTCTCACTATTGATAACATTAATATCAACAAAGTCAGCATGCAACAGGTTGGAAACACTGATAATAATAATAACAATAAAGTTGGTCACAAATTCATTTATGTGAGCGCAGCTGCAGAAATTCCTCAGAATATTTCTCACTCACCTGCTTCACAAAAACAGCAGAGCAACTAATATAATAAAATCCCGAAAAAGATGTAGAAATCCACCAATAATCCTCAAGAACGAATTTATGGCGATTATTTCAAGGAAAAAAAGTTCCACCGTGAAAATAAGAGAAATAATGAAATAAAATTGTTTTTTTTAAAAAGTTTTTTTCTTGATTGAAAACTTGTCCTTGCTGCTGTCGGTCGCTAAAAAATCTCCCTTTTAAGCCGAGGGGGACAAAGTGCTATTTAAATAGTTTGATGCCATTCCTAAGAAGTGGTCTCGTCCAATCAGGGTGAGGGGAGAAAAAGGGACGAGCTTATCCTCTTAGTTCAGAGAGAGAGAGAGAGAGAGAGAGAGAGAGAGAGAGAGAGAGCGCAGCTTCAGTGTGTGGTTGCACTCAGACTTTTAATGGACCAGTGTTTCCTCTCAGTGTCCATCCATCAGTCCTCACAAGCATTTCCACCTCCGAGATTCCCTTAAGCTCATTACAAACTACTGTCATATTTCTACTGTCTCTCTGCTCTGCAAAGTGAAAAAGACATGCAAAATCACTCCTGTGTTATTCCTTAAGGTCTGTGCAGATTATTTCACTATATGATATAATTTCAGAGCCCTGGTGGTATCAGTAGCTGCGGTATCCTATAAATATATATTTGTTATGCAGTATGCATGTGACCCATAATGCACATCTACAACTTATTTCAGGTCTTCATTTTTTCTTTTTCAATACTCACTAATATTGTTTTTCATCTGATGCTACTTTACGTCTAAGATCCTCCTCTGAGAGACATCATCAGTAAAGTTTGCAGTTAAAATTTACAACGTAATTATTACTACTCCTTATTGTTTAAACTGTTTAGAAAAACAGCATTTTTCATGTCAAATGGATCTTATATCAGGTCTGAACTGTAGTGAGTTGTAGGAGTGAGAGTCATATTATCCTCAACTTGTTGCAGTTCCAGCTTCCACCGCTAGGAGCCGGCGTGAGTTCACTGGAGAGGTGCCTGAGGCAGTTGAAGGCAGAGCTGCAGCACACCTGAGCTGACAGTCAGAGTTTCACTGTTTTTGTTGAGCTTTCGTGCAAAACAGTAATTTTAAAAACATCAAACTGGAGATAATGTTTTGCATCATCCTATTTCAAGTCTTTGAAAACAGTGAAGGTGGTAGGGCATCCTGTAAACCAAGCATCATTCCTGATTATGTGTCATTGAGCAAGGCACTCAATTTCTCCCAAGAAGAACAATAGGTAGCATCTACCGGTATTTTATACACCAACTCTTCCTCAGTACATCAATGTTTGCCAAATTTAACTTAATTTGTTGTTGTTGACTTCACACATTAAATTTCAGGAGCTGCCATTTTTAATTTAATGTAGCAGGATCATCTAAAGCAAACACTCACTAAGCTGTTTATACTGAATAAGAAAATCACTGTTTATAGTTTACAAAGAGAATTTCCTTCTTTTTTTTTTTTTTTTTTTTACCAGATGGTGACATGAATGTATTTGTGGAACCACAGATTTAATTCTAATTTATTTCTTTTCAGTGTGTAATGTAAACCAGTTGACACAATACTGGGCTGTTTCTATCACTTCACTCTCTCAGGTTGCGAATGTTTCTGATGTTATTTGATGTGGCAGATTTTTGAATCTAATCTGTTTAGTAAGTTGTCTCGACCGTATGGCTTTTTAAAAATCCTTTGGATGATGCTGGTGCAGGTTATGGTTGTAGGGATACAGTGATGTGTCCCCTCTCCTCTGCTGTGTAAAGACAGGCAGTGTTTTGACTACCTGCTGACAGTAGACAGATCCACCTTTGACAGATGAGTAATCATCTGGCTGTACATAGCAGCGTAATTTATCTACTTGATGCATAAGACACCTGCCTTTATATGTAATGTGACAGCTTTCAGAGCTATGAGTTTAACAGACATGTGTACTGGTGGAGCTGAGAGCTGGTTTAGACGTCTGTGGATGGAAGCTCTACCCTGAGGGGCCCTGGGGTCAGAGCTGAGCTGACTCCGCTGGTGCCTGCGAGTCTCTGTCTCAGATCAGGACCCTTGATGGAGACTGTGGAGGATACACTGTCAGTGCCTCAGGTGTCAAGACAGTTGACTTGTCTGTAATGTGATATGAAAATATGTAACAATAAAGATTTGTCAGTTAGGGAAAGTATTAACTTGAGCGAGCAAATGAACCGTCTCGTGTTTGAGTGATGCACAATTTGAGAGCTCGTTTAAGCTCATTTAAGACATGTTAGTGTTTGGTTGTTGTTTTGTAAGCTCCGCCTGTGGAGGAGAAAGCACATGTGCAGAAAAAGAATTGTGCTGCTGTTTTTGGCAGGAGAAAATATAAATAAAAGGATCAAGGGAACATTTGTCTGGATACACACATGCTGCCACACACATTCACTAAATACTGTTAATGTGTGCATGTGAGCATGCACAGTACACCAAGCATTTCCGTCTTTTTCCTTTCCATTTCTTCCTGTTTTTGCTACATGGCCAAAAGGAAAAAATGGAGACGAGAGGAAAGGAGAGGATAAACAAGGAAAGACGAGGGGTAATGAGAAGAGGAACAAGTGAGGAAGAAACAAGGGAAGGAGAGGACAAATGGCAGGAGAGTAGAGGAGAGATGAGGAAATAAAGGAATAAGGAGAGGAGAAGACAGGACAGGATATGAAGATGAAGAGATTTTACAGAAGAAAATGAGTAGAGAAATAAAGAGATGAAATGAGAAACAAGGAAGGAAGTGGAAAGGAGAAAGGAGGAGTGGAGGAACAAGGAAAGGAAAGGAGGACCAAGAAAGTAGAAGAGAATGGAGTAGAGGAGAAACCACAAAGTGAATGGAGAAATAAAGACAGGTGATGACCTACAAGAAGATGAGTCACTTGGAGAGGAAAGAATAAACAAGAAGAGCAGAAATACAGTAAATACTTGCACATACTTGTCATTTCACAGCCCAGTCACTGAATTGAATAATGTGTTGTGATGTGTTCTCTCTGATTCCAGGTACAGGAAATCAGTGAGGAACATTTTATGATAGCTGACAAAACTTTCCATAACCCCTGGTCCTTCTGTTTGTCCTCTTGTTGTTGAGCTTCAGCATCATGACAGGTCCCGACCGAGGCCTGCTCTCAGGCTCTGTGTTGAATCATTCAAGATTGCCTCGTAAAGTAGCGTCAGAAAGCTGATGATTCAAGGGTTGGAGTTGACAGAAAGATGCCCTCAGAGTCAGATTTACAGTCATCTCGTGGGCCTGATGTACACGAAGTTGTGTCATGCTTCCTGGGAAAAACACCAACGAATGACTGACTGTGTTGTAGTGAGTTTAATTTTGTTATGGTGATACAGATGTAATGATAGACTCATCACTGGTTTATAAGATACACAGTAAGCTGACGATGTGGTCACTTGCCTTCTCGGTTATCCACAGACATCATTCATTTGTGGCAATAATGTTCTCGTCCATAATTTTACTGTCACTTTAAAACTAGAGCAAGATCTGACCGATGTCAAATTTCACTAAGCTGGAGATCTTAATTTACCCCTCTGACTCTAACATTTGTATTTTCACACTTCTACAATCTGCGACTACAACTGGAGGGGATCATAGCCTTCTAAAGTTATTCCCATAACCTTCTTGCAATTACTTCTTAAGAAGATGACATGGGGAATATTTCCCTGTCAGCAGCTCATATTTACAGTAAATCCAATACGGCACGAACTCTACATGTGCTCTTCCCAGCTCCATCATCATCAGAGAGCAGGCAGTCTGTGTCAGGGCAGAGCAGGAATTCAGAGTCAACAGGGAAACAAGGACAAATTTATTCTTGCATCGAGTAAAAGTTAAGTTTGTCCAAAAATTGTATTCATAGAGGGACACTTCAGTTTCAGTAAAACTTTTTTATCAAGCAAAAATACAAAAAATTTGGTGCCTTGAGCTTTGAAATGCATTTACCAAATTTTCTCAAGTGTAAATTTGAAATACATCATTTGAGATTTGGAAAATTGTTTGATTGTTTATAGCCTATATTATAGGATCCACTTAAATTCTGTCATGTACTCATGTCAGTGAGGGTCTGTGCACAGGCCAAAATATTTGACTATTTGCTGACAAACGTGTGAAGATGTCCAAGTATGCAGACATGAATCTCATTTTTCCTTGTTTTATGTCATGGTACATGGTTTTGGATTGTGGACTGACTGAAGAAAACAAGCAGTGGCAAGCCAAACTTCAGAGATAGTGTAATTGTGCGGTACATTTTTTAAAAACGATTTGATTGGCATCATTAATCAATTGAAAACAGTCCACAGATCAATTGATAACGACCGATCTATTTATCTGATCTTCAGTGAGTGATCCTGCACATGCAGCTGAATACAGGTGCTGAAGTTTGTGTTTGCGGTGCAGCTGGGTGAGTCTCTGCCTGAGGTTACACACTCCCATGGGAGATATGACTGGCGTTATTGCTCCATGCACAACACCCAGACAGACACACACACAGAAGCAACCCCCTCTGCTTCTTTACGGCAATTAACCAGCACAAAGCACACAAACACAAAGCTTCAATGGCAAATTATGCCCATATACATTCAGTTGTCAGCGTTATGGATTTTAATGCTAAAACTTGTTCTGCTGTTCTGACATACACTGAACATTTGAGTTTATAATTCTGAACAATGAAATGACCATTTGCACTTTCGGTCCGATCTGATGCATTCTTGAGCTCCAAATCCATTTTCTTGTGATGCAGACCCACAGATGACCACCTGAACGTCTCTTTCATTGGGCCCCCATCCCTGCTCCCATTAATTCCTAATAAACTACTCATTGGAGTGTTCACCCATGACATTGCTGTGCCCGAGCCAGGACCATTAACCGGGTCCTGCGCACGGGAAAAGACATTGGTTGCCACAGGCTCAGCCACTCTGTGATTTCTCAATATCTAATAGTGTCTAGGAATGTACATTTGATCCAGTTCCATCTCCAGCCTATTAGGAGGTCACGGTGTGCCAGCTTCTTTTCATGGGCTTCCATGGACAATGTAATTTGCATTCCAGAGCTCAGCGGGTTGGGAAAAAAGACGTTTGGGTGTTCTGAATCATCTGATATAATTGCTGCTGAGAGCGTAACTGCCGATTCTATTTAATTCTAATGGGGTCTTCAGCGAAATGTTTTCCCCAAATTTGGTGAACGTCTGTCTTGACCATCAGCAGCGTTGCAGCTGTCAACCAGCTGTTTACTGCTAAAAACAAGATACTCACTGCTAAGACAGTCAGCTTGTCTTTGTTTCTATATAAACTGAATTCATTCAAAATCAGAGACACATGCTCTTTTAATCAAGTGCAGTGATGTTGTGAGTCCGCAACTCTTATTGATTTCAGTCATTACTAAATTATTTATCATTATAAATCCATCCCTAAGGAGGAAATGCTGTTAAACAGGAGCAGACAGTTTACAAAAAGAGTTTCTTTCACACAAGTTTTGTGAATATTAATTGGAAGCTTTTTCCTGTTGCTTTACATACGCAGCATAAACTGTTTGTGAGATAGGTAAAATAAATCCCATCCTTTTCCACAGCTGAACCCTTCCTTTGTTTTAACAAAACTAAGAGTCGACAGATGAGAATTGGATTTTTGGCTACATCTATTACGTTTACATCATCCCTGCACCTAATAGATTAGGAAATACATAAAGTAAATGTATCTATCATTTTGACTTTGTCTGCACTTGTTTGCTGAGGCATCAACAGTAAATTGATGGGAATTCGTTATCACTAGTGGAGAATCACATATCCTCAGGCTCCATACTTGTGTATATAACGCACCCCCCCAGCCACTCACTGACAGACAAAGATACACACACACACACACATGCACACACACACACACACACACACACACGAATGTCTCATGCTCAGCAGTTTAAAAACATGATTATTAGTTACCATAGACATAATTTTGGGGGAATTTCAAACAGTGGTCGTCCTTAACGGCTCCACACACATTCCTCCGGTAAACACACACAAACTATGGTGACCCTGGGCAGAAGCAGCAATAAACTGTTGTCAGCCGGTCTTATTTGGAGATATAGAGAGGTCACCTGCCACGTCCACATTCCTGACATACTCTTTAGCGTGCATAAATATCCTGGGAGCCTTGTTCCATATGCCCTGCCTGTTAATCTGCCTAAGAGCTGGACAGAAATCACCCTGATTGCCTCTCAGCTCACTCAACACAACAAGAGGCACCACAATAGCCCTCCTTGTCCTGCGTCATCAGTGAAAGCAAATCTGAGCTCATCAAGGATGTTTTCACAAAGCTGATTCTGATGGACTGTCACGTTCAGAAGCAGCGCAGTCACATGGTTTTGGAACAACTTTTAACTGTGTTTTTCCTGCACGATTTGGAGCAATGAAAATGTTGCTATGTCCCTGAAACTCTCTGTCAGTACAAAAAAGAGAAACGCAGTGTTGAAACAGAGACACGGGGGCATGGACAAAAGGGAGGATCGGTCCAGACCTGCACAACCAAAATCAAGCAACATACAATTAGATGAGTGTCTCAGATGCCAGCAGTTACGGGGAACGGGCGTGGATCAGGACCTGGCAGTGACATGCAAAGACAAAAAATATCCTCTCAGTGAGGGCTTGTTTGCACACGGCTTGCAGGTACGGGCACTCTGCACCTGGCAAGGTACTATCTTCTCATCCCAACATCCTCGGATTGTTTACATCAGGTGAAATGGTTTTACTGAAGGATATGAACCACACCTCAGTGGTCTTACAGTCAAATTTGTCATACGCTCCTGCCCTACAGTATTTAGTGAACCCAGCCTGAACCCAGCCCGATCTGGTTGACTAATATCATTTTAATAGCCCGAGGTCCTCAGACTAGAGTGCACATCATGTTCAGGGACCTGTTTGACCCATAATGTTTTTGGCTGTTTTGGTGTTATTGGATCATTTTATTCGCATTAAAGATGACTTTTTCAAATCAGCAAAAGACTTCAAGAAACTCTGGACAACTGAAATGCTCCTGAATCAAACAGTTCATCAAAACATCACAACCATCATCAAGAAAAAATGAATTCATTTGTACAACACTTTTTCCTTAATTTATCTAATTTTTTACACAGCTTTTTTTTTTTTACAACCTTTCCTTTGACCCCTGCATGACCTCCTCTGAGGGTCACAGCCACCAGGTTAAGAAGCTCTGAGTGAGACATCTTTCAGCAACTATTTAGTGCATGAGCGAACAACTGACGGTTCAGTGAATCCTTTTACCACCTGCTCACCCAGGAGCCACTCGTTGAAAGACATTAGTGTCCCAGCAGTCATTCCAACAAATCCTCCAAAGTAAATGACTAAACAGGTCATTTGTTTGGCTGTCCATTCATTCATATGGCATCTGTTTGGTTGGTTTTAGGTGCAAAAAATACTTAACCTGAAGGAAAGACATAGTTTGGAACTAAAACTAAAACCTTATCAGTTAAAGTTGACAACAGGGTGTGAATCATATCAAGGTCACACTGTGTTTGTGTGTGTGTTGTTTAGTTTGTTTGTTCCTCACTGACAAGGCTAATAATTCATACTAATATCATGTCTGTCATTTTAGGCATTTAAACAAATTACTAAAGCTACTGCAATTCTACCACTACTATTACTACTGCTACTACTACTACTACTTTTAGATCGCACTTCAAAGCAAAGGCAAATAAATCAGACAATTAAAATAATACAAAAAAATGCCCAATAAAATGCCCAACAAGATAAAAATTCAATGGAGGAATTGTTTTGTTGTCCAACTCCTTCTGCTACCTACATAATGAAATTGTAAATTATTATAAGATATTGCTAGATATTACACTTTAAAATCATTTGTAGTGTTTATTTGGAGTTGAAGTGAGTGTTGAGTGATGATGAATGCTAATGTGTAACAAGAGATCAAGTCCAAACTTATTTACATGAAAGGTGAGTTTAATTTCATTTCAAACAAGCATTATGTCACAATATAGTGTGACATCCAAAGTGTCTGAAAAAGTTGCTATCAAAATCTTTTTGTCCCAATACCAGACAAATACTGTATGTCTCAACTTTTATTTTGGTGTTCTGCTGTATTACTACATTGTCAACATACGTGCAAACTGTCACCGTTCATTCAATATCAAGATGTTTGTTCGCTGCAGGCAACATCCTGACTGTCATGTTACTTCATGTTGTCAGTGGGTTGGAGATTCAGGGGGACATTAAAGGTTATGTGTACATGCTCTGCAGTCTAATGTCTTTACTAAAGGCTTATGTGAGGCGGGTTTCTGACGCTGAGAACCTCTCAGTGTGTTTGGTCTCAGAGGGAGAAATCCTTTGTTTACTAAATCCGTCTGACAAAACAGATGTTAAAATGTCTGTCACGCAGACATTCATTCATGTGTTTACTTAAAGCTTCCCCATTTGGAGTTTCATGTTGGGTATTTTATCCTCCAGCTTTAGCATAAAAACTGTGCTCGATATAGGCGACCTGTTTCCAAAGTTGTTATTTTTGTCCTGACTAAACTTATTCAGCGACAAAAGGGAAAAGCTCTGTAAAGTCAGTTTTAAAGATTTTGACAGACATTGGAAGCCACTATTCTTTTTCATGTCTGTGACTGTCAGACAACATTGAATTTCTAACAGAAATGTGTGTTGGCTAACATCCAGGCTTAAGGTAAAAGGATTAATCTGAGGACTCCCTGAACATTTAGAGAAACCCGCACTGGCTTCTTTAATGGATGATGGCAGTGGGGTAGTAGATTGTGATGATGCCTCTGCAGTGTATGGAAACAGCTTGATGTCATGTAGAAATAATGGAAAGGAAGTTTTTCCTGTCGTTGGTGAGTCAGTTTTTGGAATCAGTACACTACTACTGCACGTCTCAATAAACCCACCATGGTCCACTTACCCGGCTGCTACTGAAAGTTTCTTGTGGTGCCAGAACTAAATGATCCATCCTAAGTGATCGTTCAGATTCTCCATACTATTTTTTTTTTTTGTATACAAGTTGATGCTTTTTACCATTTGTTAGCAGCTCTGCAGTCATCCAAAGGTTTAACACATTTCAGTATCATCTAAATATATCAAGGTCTCTGTGCATCTTTTTCAGAAGCTTTCAACCACATCACACATTGATGTTTATCTCTCATTTGATCCTCTATCAGTTAAGTATATTAATGTAACATCTTCATGTTTAGCTTTGTGGGACAGTGTTTGTATAAAAACTCCCACAGGAAATATTAAACTGGTTGTGTGCTTGACCGCTCACATACTTGGTCAACAGTGATGGAATACTATTACAGTAATGTCTGTTAAAACCCAATAAAGAGCTTTTTATTTTGGTAAAGTGCGACATTTTTCCTTCATAATAGTCTAAATATTTTCCAGAAATGTTATAAATAAGTCCCAAAATATCTCATTGTGTTCCTCCTCTTGAGTCAGACTTCATATAAACCATACATGGATACAGGAAGGGAGTGGGACAGAATTCAGGGTAACACAGGGAGCTGGTTCAGGGTTATGACCCCAAAGAAAAGGACACAAACCCACCGAAATGGGTTGACATGCACATAGTCCACCCTTGTCTTGCCTCAAGGATTATAAAACGGAGTCTGAACTTGCTTCCGCAGTTAAGCTCAGTTAGTTAAGATTTGCAGACATGAATGCTATTGCTGGTCTCTTATGTGTCTGTGTTTAAACTGTTTTCCCCCAAAACTTTCTTAATGTACAAACTTTTTAATGGGTGAGACTTGTTTAAAACAAAAAGACACTGGTTGTAGTTTTGAAATAGTCTGTTTTTGTAATTGACAACGATTTTCATAATCTCTCACGGAGATTGGATTTTGGATTGTTGGTCGGACAAAACGTGACATCATGAAGATGTTGCCTAGTGTACTAGTAAACATTTTTCACATTTCATAGATGAAACAATTACTTGATTAATTGAAAAAATAACTCGAAATAATGACGCTGTGTGATCTCATTAACTTGAGATGACAATGTGTAGTGCTCATATTTAGGATTTTAATTACATTATTCTGTTTATAACATCATTTTGAAATCTTTAATGTTTCCTTCGCTGAGGAGCAAGAAGAAACTCTAACCTTTAAGCAACATTCGCTTTTGATGTTACTATTCCTTCTTGAGCATGAACTTCATAGAACTTCAGAGCTGTTGTGAATCACCCAGTTTTAAGCTCCTTAACATCTAGGTCACTGAGAACATGTCAGGCAAGTTGACATTCACTTTCATCTTCCGTAACCCCTCCTGAGGACATGTGTGACGCCAAAATGGATGTTTCTGTTGACTTTTGCTTTTACATGTACTCACCTGACCGTGAAGCACTAACATGTGACTGCAGTTCATGTTTTCAGGACATGATGAGTCTTCAGAATCTGTGTTTAAAAGGTCATAAATCTTTAAAATTGCTTGTTTAATTTTTAAGTTCTTGCAACATTCTTTTAGAAATGAGTGAAAAACTAGAGTTGAAACCATTTTTGGTTCTTGTCCACTCTCTTCAGTCGGTCTTGACACAGCCACAAGCAATGCTCCAACCTCTCGTGTGAAGCACAAACAACACCACCTGTCCTGGCCGCATTCCCCGTCTTTCAACCCATCTCAACATTTCTGCAGGCCGGAATAACCTTTTCTCGAGGTCATGAGTTCAGTGTGTCAGACTTGGCACTATGACGAGTGGAACCAGCAAAGGTTTCTCATGTCAGACTTGTCTTCCTGCGCCACAACAAGGACACAGCTGTGTAACCAGCTGCTGACAGAAGAGCAACCCAGGACAGAACATGGGGTGAAGAAGGGGGAAAAAGTGGGGGTGTGGGTAAACGTGTGTGAGAAGAGAGTTATCTTTCATGTCTTTTTCATGTCTGTTTAGTTGACTGATTTCATTTTTTCACCAGCACATGCTCAGCAGAAAATCCTCTTTTCCCTCAGTGGATGAGAATCAGGCCGTGTTCAGTTTGACATTGGTGTCAAACAACACAGCCTCCTCAGTCATCTCAATGAAACCACAACATTGGCATAGCGGGGGTGCCAACCTAGAAAAGTACACAGTGCTGTCCAGCCATAAAGTTGAACTACGCTCAACAACACCAGTGCAATTCAGCGTCATTCATCACCATGTTAGCCAAATACGTGCAAGCGTGCATTCCTGGTAAATTACTTGAGAAACATATTTCTTCTGTTTACTTTAAAGTCGCTTAGATAGAGGAAAAAATAATTGAGTTGGAAGAACTTTCCAGAGTAAAATCCTGTTTGCTCTGATGTAGTGTTTGGCGTCTCATAAACCGTCAAACTCATGGATCTATTATTCAAACCGGACGCTCTGAATCTTATTTCATCTTCTCGTCTTTATCTGTACCTCATCACGTTTATGCATCTTCAGGTTAAAAGGCTTCATCATAAATGCTAATGAGGTAATGTGAGTCCTCCTGCTTTCCCTGCACAGACATTTTTTATTGAATAGATGCCAGTTTATTCATATAACAGCTTCTAAATTAATTGTTCTAAACACTCGTTTGGTTAGTCTTTCCTGGGAAAAAAACCCTCTGCTGAGCAGGAAGTGACGCATTAAATTTTCTGTTTGTTTGGAATGAGGAGAAGAAAAGTCATCATAAGCAGTTCGGTGTTTATGAAGCAAGACACACAAGTGTGATGCATATTTATGAAAGATCGATCATTTCATCATTTTTATAATTACTTCTCATTATAACACAACTAATTATTTGCTTGTACGTCAAAACCCCATAAGTTACACCAGACCTCAGTCAGATTGTGGTTTATGAAACAAAGTGTTGTTGTTCCAGAGAGACGTGCATTAAGCTATGTAAACGTCTCTGTGTTTTGCCATTAAGTTGTCAGCGTGTTCTTTTCTCTTGTTGGGCTCCTCTGTGTCACATTCCTGAGGAAAGTCATTAGTAAACACGACTGGGTGGAGTGGCTCTAATGCGACTTTGAACTTTCTGATAGAAAGACATAAAAACAATCACAACTCATTAATTGCTGCTGGTGTGGTTTTGAGCAACACATTTTACGGCCTTTGGAACCAAGTGTTTCTTTTCCTCAGATGATCTCTAATGAAAAACAAAATGCTTCACCAAAATTTATTTCTTAACTCTTTTTCAACTTTTTCTTGAAAACATTTTGCCTGTTTGGCTTTGGCAGACTTTGCAAACCTTCCTCACTTGACTCACTCTTGGAAACGGACCAGTGGAATGTCTGTGGCCCAACACCACAGTCCTGGTTAATTAATCTTTTTTGTCACTGTAAAAACTCCTGAAAAGGGAACGCTACTGTTGCTACTTGCCTGGCAAGCATGTGGTGCAGAGCAGCTGAAGAAAAAGGCTGATCAGTGCTCAGGTGTCATGCATCAAACACGGCAACAGTGACTAATTCAATGTCCTAGGGGCGCTGTGATTTACCCATTAAGCCTTTGTATGCTGAGAGAGGACTTTTAACCATGTGATCAGGGTTTCATTTTAACTTTAAAACCTTGTACGCATTACATTGTTGTTTCTTAACCATGGAATTTAAATTACCTTTCTGTGGATTCACATTTGTGCTTTATCTATTTCATGAGGCCTCCCTGACACACAGCAGCACACACTGTTAACATTTAACAACTTCTGCATGTCTTTTAGTTTTAGATAATATGTTGAGTCTTTTTTGCTTGATAAAACAGGATGCAGGAAATAAAGACCGTGACATACAACAGTAATGCAATCGCCTGACAAGAACATAAATATTGAACAATTCTGCATTTCTTGTCAATGTTCTCACTTTCTACAGTATCTGCATATTGAAACTACAGTATGGTTTATGTTCGGGAAAGATTGTGGTTATGGCAAATAAACTAGGGTAAAAGTGTTGTTGAAGTTCAGCAACTAAACACTTGTGAAAACATTGTCGTTACTGTTAACTGCAGGTCTGTAACACAAACCCAAACTGCAGTATTGAAAGTGAGACACATTACACGTCCATCCAAATTCGACAACCTCACTTTACTTTCTGCCTCACTACATAAAGTTTACACTACTTCCTGCTTTGGCACTGACCACTGAATGTGAACCTGTGAAGTGCAGAATCATTAACAATGTTTTTTTTTTTACATTAGTAACATGCTAATAGATGACAAAAAGTTTAGTACATCATCCCCATTTTTCACAATTCAACTGTTTATTTAAAAGTTTTTGTTCAGTGACCTAAGACCTGAGACTCTGCACCATCCTCTGCAGTCCTGTTGGCGTCCAACCAATTTCACCCTCTCTGTGCAGCTCTTCTATACTGGCAAAATAATCGCTCTTGATGGAGCTTTGGCCCGGCCCCAACAGCAGCAGAATCCTGAATGGAAATGTCCTCAGAGAGGTTTATGGCCCTGCCTCTCTGCTGTCGGAGTCAGAGGGGTCATGTTTGTGTGGATATCAACAGGATTTACGGCACAATAGCAGTCAAGTCTTCCGCTTTGATCCAGAGGGTGTGACACAGGGCGCATGTTGAATTTGTTTCTGTCAGACTCCCCGCTGCTTTTTGTCAAGCCTCTTTACTGGGACAGGAAGTTATTTTTAGTAGTGCTGCAAATGAAAAGGTAATTTATTGTTTGTTATTTTTCATTATGGGGGAGTCACGTGTCAAGTGCAGGAAATGAATCACACCCATGAGCGCCGTAATTCTTCAAGCAGTTTTACTGAAAAGAAATCAGTTTGAAATATGTTCTCCAATTGTAACTGTATTTGAAGTAGAAGGTTTAATCCTTTTCTGAAATAACGATACAGCCTGACACTGTAATTTTAGATCACGTGAATATGAAAACCAATATAGATACAGTAAATAATTATGTAATATGAGGTTTTTTCCTCTGGCATATAAAAACATTGCGTAAGTGTATTGTTGTGAAGTCATTTGATTAAATGTTCCAGGATATTATCAATTTGAGCTCTTGAAGGCTCCTGACATGACCTAACGTGCAGTAAGCATATTTGTGGATTCAAAACACTGATATGAAATTCAACAAGCAAAAACATACTCACATGCCAACAACTCAAAGATTTGTTTATTTGTTTAGCAAATTATGTCCTTATACAAAATGGGTTTTTTTTGTTGTGATTTCCTTTTACCATCTGCCCGATTTTAAGTTTCATTCATTTCATGCTTTGGATTTTGGTTCTGGAAATTATCAACTAAGATTTATTAAAAACTTGGAATAAGACGTTCAAAGTAAATATCTCGAGAACAGTCTCTGTCCCTGACATTAGGCCGCTATGACGTATTTGGAAACACTGAAGGCTGAAGCGTTCCTCACTTTGAGTACAATTTGACTTCCTCTAATCACTGTCATTTTTCTGTTTCTCCATGGAAATGTCAGAATAAACACTTTAATCTTACCCCGAGGAAAAACAATAGCGCTGGAATAGCTTGACCTTACAGTGATACACAGACAGTCTGAGTTAAAACAGAGGTGGCTGATAGACTCATAGAAAAGTCTGTTGATTGATCAACATTTAATGAGGTCATGTGATGAGGTAAAGGACAAGAAAAACATACCAATACTCAACTACAGGCCATACATTTACTCCAAATTCAAAGGTAATTGACATAAAGCTTTCAGAAATTAATCATATAGCTACACAGAAAAAAGACACTTGAATTACTAAAATATTTATGTTATTTTGTGAGACGTGAATCTACCCACTAATCATTTCTAAGATGTTTTGTCCTAATTACTGTAAAATATGGAGGTAATTTCTTTTTTATTTCACGTCTTCAGATGAAGCAACCCTGAGCTTTGATAAAGTTGATCCTGTCACATCAGAATCATATCATTATCATGAACCTTCGATAACATGTTTCAAGATGTACCAACATAGCAGTGTGATATGACAAGCTCCAAGATGTCATGGAGGTTGGCAGTGTCCTAATTCAGACTTTCTGAATTCAATATTTATTTGATTTTGGAACTTGTTATCCACTCTTGCTTTTTGTTACTTTGTTTCACTCATCGTTTGTTCATTTGTCTTCATTCAGAAAAATGTGTCATCTAGTGATCATATCAAGTTTGCATTATTATTATTACTATTATTGATTATGTAGTAGTTTTAGAAACAAAGGAGATGTTGAGAAGCAAGTTAGTATTGAACCAGAAGTGATGAATTCAGCCGAACTGACTACGTATATCACTACACATTTGATGCAGTGACACTATGCACAAAATGTTATATGTTTGTTCACAGACTATGACCTTTGCTTAAGTCAATACTATCTCCTCTATCCACCTCCTTCCACTCCCATCCTGCTGTTTAAGGCTGGATGAAGGTATTTGAGTCCTAAAATCATACTTTCTGCAGGTGTTTTGGCTGTTTTGATACACCTGGGATAAGGCCCTTATCACAGCCCCGGCCTCCTATCTGCTTTCCTGCATCATTTAAAGCCATCGTTTGTTTGGGGAGGGAGCTGTGTTTGGCCTCGGAGCTGTCCTGATCTCTGTGAAAGTCTGTCACAGTCACAGCTAAGGAATGCTTGTTGACTCGGAGGGAAGGAATACCTGCTGAGATATTATTATTAACACAGCCCTGGGTATTATATCAGGTTACACCAGCCCTGATGGAAAAGATAGCTAATCTTAATACTGAAAGTGTCTTGTTTTTCACCAGCGTCTATGGAGGGATTTAGCTTATAGTCAGGTCTATATAACGGATTGAATTTCCACCTCTAAGAACTGTAGATCGGACCTGAGCTTTAAATTTCACATTTTGTGGCTGTTTTACTTTGGTGTATTTTTGATGCTGGTGGTCCCTTTGAAAACGTACCCGAGCACTGTCAATACAAGGACTTTCTTTAAAGGCCCACCCCAGTGAAAAATACAACGATCCACCTTTCTGTTTGTCTTCAAATTGCTATAAATAAAACAAAAACAAGAAAAATATTTACGGCACAAATCTCCTTCTCCTTGTGCAAGTGTATAGGTATTTTTCAGAAGTGAATGACTTTCGTACTGCTAAACCTAAATCCTAGGAGGCAGTTGGCATCACTGTATACCTGGGTGGCCATCTGCACAAATGCAAGATGAAAATGTAACCAGCTTATGTAATTATCAAAAAGCCGCTGTTTGTTATTCACAGGAAACATTAGATTCCATATGTTTGTATTTAGTGTGCTACCATCTGCCTAACACATACAACAGTGTGTCACAGACAGTAACACTGTGTGTGGACCATCGAGATGTCAAACAAAAGTTTTTGTGTGATGGGTTTATTACACTTTTAAAGTTGAGAATCCTCAAGATTACCATTATTTCTAACCCCATTCTTATTATGGTCTTCATTTTTTCTGTAGCAACAGTTCAGTTTATTTATGTTGTGTAATTGCCTCTCTGGATAGTATTTTCATTGTTACTGGTGGGTTCTGCTGTTCCCACACAGGCTTCAAAATGCCTTCACATGCGGAAGGAATTCATAGGAAATTATGCATGCATGTACTTCACTGTTGCTGTGTGTGTTTTTATGTAATTAATAGAAGCATTCCTGTTTACTGATAGCTCTCTACAACCTTATCAAAGCTGTGTTAAACCTGCAATAACATCATCCTTTAAGGTAACATGGCAAACTTATTAGCCAACAGTTGCTGATTAATGAACCCATCAGTTATAACAACACTATTATTAATTTGTTTCTGCCAAACACAAGTCCAATATTCACTCTCCTTTAGGCTCCGTTTTTGGTCTCAACCAACTATTGATATCTGGCTTTTTATGTACTAAATTTTCCAATATGCTTGCCAGCTAGTTGCTAACGGTCTGTCTGCAGTTTGACGCTGAGCAGGTACTGTACAGTGGGTTTTTAGAGCTTTTCATCACATTTTCACATCACAGCAAACCAAAAATTTTATTCTTGTGATTCATATTAAAATCGACCAAATGGTGAACCGCAGGGCAGCTTTCATTGTGAAGCAACCACAGGAATTCCATTATATTTGTCACTGAGGTTAGCATGATGGCCTTTGGTTGTTAAAAATGCATGTTTGGCACCGGTGGAAATTTTTGTCCTCAGATCATTTTTAAATATGGCAAAGGAGAAATGGAAGCACCTCTGTAGATGACATCAAGGTAAACAACTCACTCACACAGCATCAGATCCTGGTTGCTCACGGCATGATGGGAAAGACAAATTGTTCACTTTTATTTCTGTTTCAAAACAATGTGGCGATGGTTTGTTTGGCTGCTCTGTAAACAAATACAGATTGTTTTTCTTCTGATGCATTTCAGAGTAGAAGCTCGAGTTGCTGCTCAAGGCAGGTCTTCTGCCGTCTGTGATCAACAGCTGTGGTTAAGAATAATAGGTTTAAGGTTTTTTTTTCAAGATAACAACCAACAGAAAAAAAGGATCCTTAAATCAACTTCACTCACGGATTCATTTTTGTCTTCCTCCAGTTGTTGCACTTTCTCATCCGTGCGCTTTTGTATGAGCTGGTCAGGACCACGAGGCAGCAACACAATATGGGTTCAATTTCTCCTCGTCTCTTCCTTTGTTGGACCTTCTAAAGAAAAACTTACTCCGTGCACTAACTGCCAGGTCATGTCCTCAGTCATAGGTTCAGTGCCATTTGGCTTGAAGACTGTCCTCCGCCCAAGTCCAACATCTTGAATCAGCATCTCTTTTGCACTACTTGGCTTTGAAGCGCACACACCAACAATACCTTTACTGATAGATACCTTATTGCGTAACCACCACACATGTGCCCCAGCTGCTGAGCTTGTTTTCAAGGGTGATATGGGGTTTTCCTTTGGCATCTCTTGTTTGTACCTTTTCATCATTCAGCACTGACCTTTTTTATTGAAGCATCTGGTGATACCAATGGCCTGTAAGACTGTATGCCTAGTTTATACAAAACATTATTATTTATATCCAACACATTCCATTAGTAATGAAAACAGATTACAAGCAGGTTATTGGTGTTTTGCTGTGGACTGTGTTCTGTTTTTGACAGACAATGTACCCACTCTGCAAATGAAAAGGAAGTTTCTCATAAAATTTGACATTAGGCTGTTCTGCCATAAAATATGTTTTCACATGGATATGGTCGCAAAAGTCGGTGTATTGCGCAATAAACTCAGCTCCAATTAATTGACCGAGGATGCCATCAGCACAGTTCAAAAGAATCATAATGCCTTTGAATCTGTTCAGCATCAAGTAGCATCAAAAAAGAATCTGCTCAAAGACATAAGTAATTCCCGGAGCAATTGGTTGCACATGAGGTTTTACCAGGATCCTTTGGTTTGTGGGACTCTCAGCCTGTGAGCACATTTGAATTGTATGACCAAGCCAGGACTTGAAACAGTGAGCCAGTGAAGTCTCTGATTGTGACTGCAGGCATGGCAACAATCAAAGGAGTATTTAATTGTCTATGACCTGTGTCAGCCTCACTATTCCAGAAAAGGCAAGATAAGTGCAGGTTTTACTAATAATATTAGCGATGGCTCCATTGTAATCAAGTGTCCCAGTTCAGTAAGCCAGGACAGTGTGACTGTAAGCCAGCATGCACAATACCAAGACCCTGAACCTGAAGCAGCTAAATGAAACTCAGCCATCATCCATTTTATTATTATGTGGCCTCCTGTTGTCAAACAAAGCAATTTCTACATGTGACTCATCGTAGCAGTTTGAGATGTTTGTGTCCCATCACAGACTGGCTATCATTATTATTATTGTTGTTGTTGTTTAGAATTGTATTATTATTTTAGGATGGTTATTAATAATTTTATCATTTTGTTTTCATTCTCACAGAAGAGACATATTACATATAGGGATGTAAAAATAATATCCGGAAAGTCCTGGCTAACTGTAAAAATGATAGACCACAAGAGCTGCACTCAGCAGCATTAACTTTGTGCCAGTGGGGTTTTTACGTTGCTGTAACCAGGGATGTTGTGCCAAGCCACTGAACCCCAGTGATTTACTACAAAGCCTTCGGCCCCGTTATTGTACATGCAGGTAAGCATATTTCTCTCCAACCTGCCATTTACACCCCAGGTGGATAAGCCCCACAGGTATGCAGGATATTTGTCACAGTGATGGAGCATGTAAAGACTCAGTTTTGAGGAATGTGCCAGCGCTGAATGACTTACATGTGGTCTGACTTCTGAAGAATGCTGGGTGTGATTTACTGTGAGGAGGTGTCGCATGTGTATGGACGAGTACAGGAATCACATCTCTACACAGTGAAAAGCAAATATTTGGGAAACTCCTGTGGTTTTTCACTGGAGAAGTGATTACATAAAATGAGAAGCCAATTGTGAAGCTGTGGTCAGAAAACAGGCAGAAAAAAACAGAGGAAGTTGGAGCGAAAGAATGAAAGTCAGAGCACATGTGGCTCACATGTGTCTCCCTGCTCCTCAGCCTCTTGTTGTGTGGATTTGCATACAGAGTGGCACATGAAAGACGCAGCAGCCCAGACAACAATGGACAGATGAGTCATTCGATGCGTGAGGTTGCTGTTAGAGAAAGTCAGGGCAGGAATCAAATGCCACTTTGAACGCCCAACTGGTGTTTACTGGAAAAGAGGAGGAATGCAAAGAATGTCTGCCGTCTGAGTTTGTCCCTGAATGAAAGGTGCTCATAAAATGTGTCCCAGGCAACCGTTGAAATTGTCTTCATTTCAGAGGATGGATGCTGGAATCCCAATTTCCCTGTATCCCTTCATGAATTAAATGAAGCAAAATATCCCTTGCATGTATGAGATGGGAATCAAGAAGGCCTTCTCTCTGTATGTGCAGATATTTGAAACAAAATGAGGCATAGTTTTGAAATTCAGTGAAAGTCAGATTGAGACAGTTGAGCACTTTGACTTATGTTTTGTGGTGCATTTCTGCAGAAAAAGTCTGTTATAGAATTGAATCTGCAGCAGATCTGAAGCAGATATGCAACTTACTTTGCTCACTCTGCTTTGTATGGTTTGAAACATTTTAACATGATGATCAATGTATGTTGAAACAAATAATAATATTTTAATAAGTTGTATCTAAGACTGTATCCAGCCCATGTTTTGCATTTGGCATCTTGTCACGTGTCCAATGTCCAGTCCTTCACTTGTGAAAACCTGGTTGAAGACTTAATGTTGCTTATCATCCTGACATGTTTAAATGCCACATGTTGCAAAAAGTGTTGGAAGGATTAAAATTGAGTCTCACTGTTAAAAAGCAAAAACCAGTGGTGAGAAATTATCACTGTGAAGGCTGTGGAGAGAATTGCAAAATGCAGCAGTCCAACCTGTCTCATCAGTGAGGATGCTTTGTCTGAGGGGAACGAGATGTCTCTCAAGCTGTTAAATTAAGCTCATATGAAGACGAACTCAGTGAACCTAAACGGAGACTGACCGTCCCTCGCTGTTAGTCAACTTCCTGAAATACCTGATGCTAGGAGCATATAATAATGCCCCCCTGATCCTCACCAAGACTCTGCAGTCCTCGCTTTCCAAAATAAAGTTGACCTCATTCACCTCCTTTCATAGTTTAGCAACTGGCATGCATGGTTTGAATGAAAAGATGCTCTGGAATCAGTCACAGTTATGGGTGGAACAGTGAATCAGCACAGAGATGCTGATGTAAGCAGAGCCTCAAACCTAAACCAGTGTCTAAATGTTTAAAGTCACATAGTTTAGTAGTTAGAGTGCAATGAATTGTAAAAAGTTCATTTTAGCTCAAGACTATGACGAATTCAACCATTCGAAAAAATAGTTTGTGGCATTGTCATGTAAATAATTGTCAGTCTTTTTCTTCTACTTGAAAGCTTTTACATTTGCAGGTCTAAACAGTCTATCTGGGACCTCTGTCACTCAGGAAGTGATGCATTTTATATCTCCAGCAGCAATAGCAGCAGTGGTTTGAAATATAAAAGACAAGAACTACAATTAACCTAAGCAGTGGTGGCCACAGTGGCTGAAAAAGAAAGAGCTCCACCTACAGAAACTCGCACTTCATAAACCAAAACAGTCCAAGAAAGAAGACGTCATAGTACAGGTCAGTATCTGACCAAAACGTTGGCAGAAAGAGGATAAGAAAGTGAGAAGTTTTGTTACTTGTGGTACTTGTGGGATAGAGGAACTAGTTGTTTCGAGCAGCAGTGCAGTGGATTTCAGAGCATTTGTATATTTGACTCACATCCATCTAGTTCAGCTAAACTGAAAACCGATTCACTTTGAATTTAACCTTGGAGCAGAGCAGTGCTTTGGGCCTCTTATTTCCACTGCTGATGAAAAGAGCCTAATTCAAATTTCAGATGCCGTTTAAATACACACCTTGTTTTAATTGGGTGAGATCCGACTACATTCACACTGCAAGCCTTAATGCTCAATCAGGATTTATTGCTCAGATTTTTTTGTTTGGCTGTTAACATTGTTTTTAAAATGTGGCCAATATCAGATTCCAGTTTGAACTGGTCACTGTCCTGAACTGACTCCTATGTGCAAAAAAAACAATAACACGTCATACGGCATCCCAGTGGAAGCCAGTGAATTTGTGAGCAGATGATAATGAGGATTAGGATGAAGAGAAAAGAGGGAATTTCTTAAAAACTGATTTCATCCAAAATTTCAGGATGTCATGGGCTACTTTTAACTGCATCTGTCAGCGCGAGAGTCTCATGGCAAGGAACTCAAAATGAGGGATGTAAAAGTTGCATGACTGTTGAGCCTGAGATCACACTGCAAACAATCAGACCTGTATCTGATTCAGGACTAAAACGAAAGAGGCCCAAATCAGAATTGAAAAAATCTGATTCCATGTGATGTGCGCTGTTGACACGGTCATGAAAAATTAGCAATAAAATCAAATTTGGAGCATTTTTGCCTGCAGTCTAAACGTAGCCTATAACATTCCTCTTTCTTTCTTTAAGCCATGATCCAAGCACCCTGCCCATAAAAGCCCAGCGGTCACGTTGCTGGCCTTGTGACTCAGTCTTTCGCTCCACATCGAAGCTCATTTTCAAGCATACAGTCAATTTAGCAGGAGTTGGAATGCAAATAACTTTGCACCCACTTTATTTAAATGACTCATTTTGGTTCTCAGGCTTGTCATATATTGGGAATTGCATTAAAGCCCTGAGAAAGTTGAAAGATGCTCTCACAGTTGCTATGCAAATTACCCTGCTGACAACAGCACTTTAGTTAGAAGAAGAGAGATAGAAGTCGAGAGAGAAAGAGGAATTCAAAGAGAGAAAGTTATAAAGAGAGAGGGAGAAAATAGCGAGTGAAGTAAGGCTCGCTGTTGATGACTCATTTTGGAGCTATGCGTGACTACTGTGAATAGAGTCTGGCAGACAGGATCAAAGATCAGTGGCCATCCTAAGACCAGAGCTTCAGTCCTGATATTACCTGCAAGGAATGACTCTCTGGCTTGTTTCCGGCAATTCTAAAGGTCCCAAGCTGAAAAGAAGTGAAACACTTTAAATTGCATTGTATGTATTAGTGAATCCACAAATCTAGGTTGCATCTCCATAACTATGAATGTTAGAGTGTGTCCTATTAATATATATAAGGTGAATAGAAAGGTGCATTTTCCAACCTTAAATTTGGAATCCAAGCTCTTTGTTCATGAACTGAAGAATGTTAGAGGTAGAGCAGTCGTCTTATTATGTATTATTCTTTACTGATGGTGCATTTTAGAAACATCCTTACTGGTGGACAATGCATGACCTGTTGCACTAACATGTATACTGTGAATTTTCTATATGTTGTGATTAAAGATTATAAGGCCTGTCGACAGCAAAGTGTCATTCAGGCTTTTCACGGGTCACACTCCCAAATGAATTAATGAGTCTTCTGTCTCTGCATCTCCCTCCTTTCTCCATCTCTCTCCATCGCATATTTGGCTCTCTCCCTCCCTCACTCTATACCCATCTCTTATTCCTGTTGAACTGGCAGTGTGTGTGACTTTTTCTCAGCAGATCAAAGGGGTAGTCGCTCAGTCAGAGGAAACATTGTTAATGTGGCTGATACCGTGCCGTCAGCTTATTTGCAGCTTGTTCTCAATAACAGGAAGCCAGGAGAAATGAGTTCTCCCATAATTACATCGGGCTTGTTTTTCCCTTCCTCCCCATATAGTATTCTCAGGGTAAACTAGCACCGAGATCAAAGGCTGGAATGTTGAATCTTGATCTTATATCAGAGGGGGCTTCCAGAGCATTGCACTAGTTTAATAAACCCTAATACCACTTCATAAATGGGGCCTTCCACTCTGCTTATGGATTGAAGGACAGGGTTTGACCAGTGTAGGTGCAACAGCAGGGCACGTCAGAACAGGATGCAATGATGGAAACACAGGGTTTTTACACGTTTGAGGCTGATACTGATGTTGATATAGTTTTAGTATGAGGTTGCTTCTCCACAGGGCTTCATAAAACAGCTGTAAGGATCTGTGGCCAGAGGTTGGTCACTGCTTGTTATGGCGACACCCCAAGAATGTGTTGATGGACTCGCCTGATCGCAATTACGTGAGCTGACCACAATCGTTTTGCATAATCGCTAGACTCGTTTAAATTCACCTGCATAAAAACAGCTTTATAAAAAAACAGAAATGTCATATTTCCATCAATATTTCCAGCTTATGAGGCTTGACTGGTGCTACTTTAATGACGCCATCTCTTCTGCTGTGGTTTAATGGCACCGAGTGGAGAATTAGCACCATAACTGTTTATCTCAAGGCACTTAACCGTAAATTCGGTTAAAATGTACATGTGAATTGCCTCACAGGTTGTGGACAAGGCTTAATGCAGAATATTGCCCAGGTTGTTCTCAGCAACAGGAGACAAACACCAACCTCTGCAGATATTGTTGAAATGTGATGAGCTCCTAAATATGACAGAAATGTCCCCCATGCAGAAAACACTACTGAAATATTTGAGGAGATAAGAGCACATTTCCATGTCATAGAGGTCACAGCCGTAATGGGTTTCATTTTAGATTTGTTTCCCGCTTTGCAAAATAATTGGATTGGTTTAATTCTGATGCTAAAAAATATCAGGCAGCAGATTTCTTTTTTTAACTGGCCCTGACAAAGTCCATGACGGTGATTTAGTTTTTTTTCTAACCTTAACCATCACTGTGATCTTTTCCTTAACTGTAGTTATATATACTTTTAGTTGCCTAAAGTTTATCATATGTATTTTTTAGAGATAAGGACTATTTTCCTAAATCTGGTCTCAGCAAGCATTTAACTTGTGATCATGGTCAAAGTCCCAAAAATTTGGCATATTACACCACCGAGAAAAAGTTTTAGAAACTCAGCTGCTGAACTCTTAATCTTGTTGCAGAGCACATATTTAATCTCAGCCAGGTTGTAAAGTACAAGAAACCTGGACCATATGAACCACTAATCACCAAGTGTGTGTAGGTAAAGCAGTCTGAAGCATGTGTTTCCCTCTAGGGATGAAAAGATCCAGTGGGAAATAGAGACATTGAAAGTAAGCAGCAGAGGATTACATCTGGAAGACAGACAGATGTTGTATTAGCTGTAAGCTGTTTTCCCATTGATTTCATTGTTAACAGAATAACACAGTCAAATACAGCAATAACACACAGACACATACTCAAACAGAGAGACAAACAAAGACAAACCCGGGGCCTTTCTGACTATCGCTGTTCCCAATTTTCTGTGCACACACAAACACACATTTAAACATCAGCTTTATATTCAAGGTTTGTTGTCTTTGCCACATCTGCTCTTCATCATGAGTGTGTCCCTCCTCTCTCACATTCAAGTCTTTATATGCTGATTACATAATGCAGGATAAGTGACGCATTAGGGCCGTGATCACCAGTCTTTGAGCGGGCGTCCTGCGCTGCCATGCAGAGCCGGGCAGCCGGTTCAATAAAGACAGACCACAGAGTATGATGCAAGCTGACAGAGAGTACGAAGCCTCTGTGTCTGCCAACAGGCCAACGTGTCAATCAGGAAGTTGACTTAAAAAGAATACATGGTGCTGATATTGAACATTATTAAAAGGTTAATTTCCTCCACTGAGATTTATCTACTGTAATATTATTTCAATTTAACTTATTTAATCATTTTTGGGTAATCAGTTAATGCCTGATTGGTTTTGGGGGATGCCGGTTTCATCAGGTCCCATCCTCGCATTCATGAGTACTGTTTATTTTTTCATTCATATATTTGAATTAAACATTTTGGTGTCTAATGATGATCTAAATGATTTCAATATGATTTTTGGGACAGCTTGTTAAGAATTAAATCTTAGTGGCAGATGTGCATTTATGAGTTTGCACACATGATACTTAGGCTTATTTTTGCTTTTTTATTATTTTCAAAATTGCATGGAATTTGATGTTTTTAATTAAAAACCGGGTGAAATTCTGGTTAAGAATCTAAGTGAAATCTTTATTTCAAAAAATACTTCCTGCCGTGCTGACGTGCCGTAGTTTAGCTGCTACTTGTTTTCTTACTTTGAGGGACTCCAGTGCATAATCAGCAACTTTTGATTGAACTTTTCCTCCTCATTTCCTAAATCCCTGAAGCATTTTCCGAGTCCTTTGTTTACTACAAAAACCATCATCATGCACCAGGAAACAACGAAACACAGCTTTTGGCTGTGCAGAACCATAAAATCTGCATGAAAGTCATATAAACTGATGTTCTCCTTTGAAAACCAAAAAATTCTCAGTAAAAGTATTTCTCAGTAAAAACTGGTAAAAACTGGATCAGTAATGTGTGTATGTAAGTTTGTTCTGTGTATATTCTGCTATTTATTAGAGTATGTGAACAACCAGCTTTGTCCATGTGCCTGCCTGAATGCACTTATGTGTGCCTGTGCAGCACATGCGTGTTTGTATGTTTGTGTGTGTGTGTGTGTGTTTCCAGCTGAGTGGAGGGTTATTAGGAGCTACTGGAGGAAGCTATGAACAGGTGCCACAGGCTCGACATGTGCTACAGGCTGAGTACTTGACGTTACAGCGTGTGTGTGTGGAGACAGATCAGCCTGGTCTGTCTCAGGCTGTGAGGAGTTTGTCTCCAGGGAGCGCTTGGTGTGTCGGCCCTTGAAGAGAAGAGGGGAGCTGACAGACTGATCACTGCCTCTTCACCTCCTGACCTCCTGCAGGTCTGAGAGGCTCTGCTGATAGCTCTGTGTCTGTGAAGATGTTTGTAGAGCAGAGATAATCCCAAATTCCATTATGTCAACTGTAAGACAGTAGAGGTGCAAAGCTGACCTAAAACCAGTTATTTGCACAAGTGTCTGTGTTATGCACGTGTGTGTGTGAGTCCTGGACTGACAGGAGCTGACCTGACCTTGTTGCCCATCTGCTCACAACATGCTGTTTCTGTTGGCAGACACTGAACAGATCCTAACAGACCTCTCTCATGTTAACAAAATGAAATAGTTAAATTTGATAAAACAGAGGTTTTCAAAGTGGAGGGTGGGCCTCCACGCAGTTTCAGTGAATGGACATTAAAGGGACTTTGAAAACACCTGTGATCCAAATCATCTCTGAAAAATGAAACATCAACTGTCAACATGAAGTTTGATAAATGAAGGCTAAATATAAAAATCCATTAATAAATAGGTGTTCCGTTAGCACAGCTCAGGAAGTGTTTTTGGTTGCACAGTACGTCTGTGTCAGTGAATGCTTCGCTGATCTGTTCAGAGATCTTCATCAGCAGATGGAGTTTACCCAGTTGTCACAGAAATTGGTTGATTTTCTTAGAACTTACATGCAAAGGACTTCTCATCCATTGTGACTTAAAAGTTTCAAGCCAGCATGACAAGTGGGCAAAGTCCATCTGCTCACGAAGATCATGTCATGTGGCTGAGAGCCTCGATGCAAGATCTTTTGAGATCGTTGAGAACTGAAACTTGTTATTTTGAGTGTTGACTCTTGTTCCCATGTTCTAGTCATCACGCAATTCATGTCCTCTTTTTGCTGGTCATGCTTTGCAAAATTCCTTAATGTTTGTTTTCCATGTCTCATGGAGTTGTAGTAACAGAAACAGAAGCGCTGGAATGAGATCAGAGCCTTGATAATACATTTATTTTTGCTCCCACAGCCACACGCTTTTGATCCCACTAAGAGTTTTATGTAAGAATACAGTTTACCTTTGATTCAACTTTAATATTGTCATCAGAGGGATTTTAATACCTTAAATCTGTGATTAAACACATTCACAAGCCTCAAAGGTGACATTGCTTCTCTTTGAAATCATTCACGCCTCCTTGCGTCATTAAAGCACTTAATGGCCTATCCAAGCATTTAACCGGGAGAGGGACAGCGAGGAGAATGGACCCGTTGTGCAGCTGACCGGCATGGGAGAGAGAACAGACAGAAATAAAAGAAAGTGAGGAGATGTGAGAGGAGTGATGGGTGCTGAGAAGATCCACTGAACTCTCTCTCTCTCAGATATTAGAATGGGGATTAGAAAGTGAATAGCGATTACCTCCACGTTGACCTGCCAGCCACTGTAATCAAGGACAGTGTGAGTGATGCCATGATTGTCCAAAAGGAAGAGGCCAGTGACAGTAATCCTTGGGAAAATGTGGACCACAATGACAGGTTGTGCTTAGAGACGACAGCAGCGGCTCCATCACTTTTCAGAGCGGAGGAAAAAACAGAGTAGATGTTGGAGAGGAGGGGAGATAAAGAGCAACTTCCTGTTTCTTTCAGCACTTTTAAACCTTTTTGGAATCTTCAAAAGTGCCCATGAGGTCCTGTCAGCCATTATCAAGGGGAAAGAGAGAGAGAAGTGGGAAAAAATTCACAAGCAACAAAACTTACAAAGGTCACTTCATTCCAGACTGCATGATGAAATACCTCAGTATAATATTATCATAATGGGATCAGGCCATGCAGCTGCTAATTCCTCTGACCACCCACATGATTAACTCATTTCTATTGTGGCAATGCCAAGCTGACCACCTGCCCACATACACTTTTCTGCTTGGACCAGTCTTTGCAGAGCTTCCATTACAGAATGTCTTTGCATGAGGTGGATATGGATACCTCCAAAGTATAATCCAGTACACAGTACCTAATACATGTTGGGATTCATTTGGAGTCATGTTTCTGGAAATTTGGCTCCCACCAGCATTTAAAACAGCAACATCTTCGCTTGTTGGGGTGAAGTAAATCCATGTAAATCTTTTGTGTCAAGTTCAATGTTCATGAACCAGCAGCTCTTGGTGAAAAAATAAACTGTCCTGACAGTGCTGACCTTTGAAGGAATCGAGAGTACAAAAACTATCATAGCCTTTTAGATATTGTTTACCATCTGGCAATTAGCAAGCTCGTCAGCAAGCTCAAAGGGATATTGTGACTAACTGGTACAAGCATCTCCCCAGCTAGGTAACATGTTAACGATCAGCTTGCCAGCTACAATCACCCTGTCATCAATCCTCCACTACCACATATTTTGTGAGGACATGCACATTAACTTTGCTGTGCCACTTTTTCTAATTTTCAGTCTCCTTGTAGCTCTGTTTTGGTCTCCACCAACCCCTGAGATATGCTGTACTATGTTCAGTTTGGTGCAGGACAGGTTGGATAAAGTCAGGTTTTTGTGGCTTGTTGTTTCTGGAAACAGGCCTTGGGAGGGTTGAGTTTGCTGACCATACAACCAAAACAGTGAGTTAAAAGAGGCTAAAAACACTGTAGAGTTGCAAGACTGGGTGGTGATTTTCTGCAAGTTCACTCTGAGCAATTGCTAAAAAAAAGTCTCCTCCTACAACAATTGATTGCATTTTAGCTTTATGGGCTGTTAGCATGAGTACTAATAGATTCCACGGCTGAAGAAAGAACAAAGGAAATCTAAGGTAGAAGTCATCACACCACCATCCTCTGTCTGACTGACAAGTGTTTTCTGTGCAAGAAAAAAACAGTTAAGACGCCGGGATTACTGCGTGGGTTTAAAAGCAAACTTGACAGGCAAGTGAACTTTATCACAAAACGTTGTGGCAGCGGGGGCACTGTTGCATAACCGCAAGTGTTTAAAGAATTAGAGTCTTTGTGGGGGGTCAAGTTATCAATTAACAAACCCACACCGATACCCAGCCACCCACACACTGGTTCAAAATCCCTCTACACCTCTCACTCTGAGAGCAGTGCAGCTCTACTGGCTCCGCTGTCGTTCAGGGGCTTTGATAGGGAGATTATAAAGGACCAGCTTTTATGCTTGATGTCCACTGGGTTACACAAAGAACACGGCTTTATCCATTTAAATGGACTAAAGAGGGACATTGTTCTCCTGTAATCCAGCTTCAAGATAAAATCATAAGCAAGTACAGAGCGTTTTGTTTGCTCAAGATCCAGGCATGTAATTAGTTAGCCTGCTAATTCATTGTCTCAGAGCCGTCATATAACCAGTTTTGAGAAGTTATACAGCTGGAGAGATATTTCAAGACAAACTTTATATCTTGTTTGCTCTGGAAGTCTCTGGTACTTCAGCTGTAATCTTAGATCTTGAAGCTGAAAGGGATGAGACTGAACCCGACATCCAATGATTCCTGTGATTCCTGCCATGAATGACAGAGAAAGAGGAACAAAGAAAAAGAGGATGGCAGCTACAGACAGACACAGGGATTGATGGAGTGATGGGTTTTATGTGCGTGTGTGTCCATGTTTTTCTGTGGTTGCTCAGCCATTTCGTTCTCTGTCATTACAGCATTAGTCCACCACAGAAGCCTCCACAGTTTACAATAGAGTTTGACAGGAGACAAATATTTCTTGTTTAATTGTTGTTTAGTGACATCACGGTGCGGTCCACAGATTTAGTTTGGTGCGGCCATAAAATTTTCATGCAGATTCAAAAGGAAGAATGTAACCAAGTATTTGTTAACAATGGGATTCTCTTACATGTTGACAATGATTGAAATTCTTTTTTTCAACATTTTCTCTGATTTTTCATGACAAAGTTATATGTGGGGTTCATCACCGCGTCAAAGGCAACAAACAAGAAACAGCTTCTGTCTCATAATGTACAACATACATACTGTGAGGCTCTTGGTTACTAAGGGGAGAAGTCATACAGCATAATAAAAGCAAAAGGGATGAAGAAATAAAGGAGAAGCACACACAACAAAATCAGTCATGTGTCATTAGAGTTTGGCTGCATTGTGCTCAACCTTGAGCACATATTATTTTGACCAACAGCTGCTTTTGTTCATTCTCTTTTATTAACACGTTTGCTCACACAATGTTGAGTGATACTTGTCAGCAAGAACAATGACTTTATTACTGTATTTTAGAGAACACAAAAAGCATTTAAGTACATCTCATAGACTGTATCAAGCATGAACTTATTTTCTTTAAGCTGCATAATTTTTACGTGCAGTTAAGCAGCTGAGTTTCAGTCGTCACTCTCCAGTAAGCTGATATCTTAAATGCCATGCAAACGACAGACTAATTTTTCCAGCATTAGAGACCTGATTTCCCCAGTTACATTTTTCCGAGAGAACGCTGATTTCTTGGCCATGAAGATGTGTAACTTGGTTTCTAATCAACTTTTTACGTGTGAGGATTATGCAGGACAAAACCTTAGGACAGACCTGTCAGAGCAGCAGAATGAAAGGAAAGATCATCACATGTGGCGACGCATTCTTGTATTTTAAATAATTCCATCCAAAATGAGGACTCACCATCTTTTATCCTTAATACAGTAAAATAAGTAGCAAATGTTTTGAAAATAAGGTCGGGGTGAGAAATCTGAGTATTGACCTGCTGCATATACAGATTTATGATATCCTACAGATGTAGTAACAGTACAAGTATTTCATCATTGTATTATTTCCACTATTTCTACAAATTTCTATTCTGTCTTTTTCTCTTTATTTATCTTTCGGCTTCCACGTTGACTTAATTTTCCTACAAGGACCAACAGTTTGGTTTTATCGCATGTTAAATACTCACCTCTGTCAGTTCAATGTGTTGATGGAGCATGTGATTGTTTTATATGGAAAACCCTGAGTCAACAGAGCCAGTCTGTAACCAACTTTAGGACACCAGTTGTCCAGAATGTCAAGTACTAAGTTTACTGAAGCCAGATAACTCAAAAAGAGCCTGACTAAGTTAAACTTTCTTTGTCGTACAGGCCCCACTGTTTTACCAGCTCGAATGAGGTGGTACCCCCACAGCACCTGATCACATACTGCATTTCTTGCATGCTTCAAGGATCCCAGGTGCTGGCTTACATAAGACAAGCCACTGACACTGCCCGTTCAGCAAACCCAGTTATGCCTGGAATGGACTTTTTAATTAACTTGTACAGTCTTTATCTCTGTTCCTCTGCCTCGCTCTTTCTGTCACAGTCTCAAATGTACAGTACGGCACATGAAGGGTCATCTATAGATGAAGGACTTTGAGAAGAGGGATAAAGGATGAAATTAATATCCTTTGAGGTTTTTTTTACATTTCATATTGGCCACTCTTTGTATTATTATTATTTTTTGTTATTTTTTTGTTTGACCATTTGATTTATCACATGCATACATCCACACACTTCATATAACTTTCTCTCCCTTTTCAGCCTAATGCATTTGAGTTTTAAAGGATTGGGAAGATGTTTTGAAAGTTCACTGGTTGCCCAACATACTGACAGCTAAAATGCACAAGATGTGATCATCTTCTGGATAGAGGATGTTGGTTGTTGATGGGACAAACTCCCTGAAACATTTTTTTTATTAGTAATGGATCAAATGATGGTTTCTAAAGCTGATACTTCTCATATGGGCAATGTAATGTTAATGCTAGACTTGGCTGGGTACATTAAAAAGTGTTGTCTATGGTGGTGCATCAGGCCTGTGTTTCGGTGCCTTTGTGTGCAGTTTTAATCTGCACAGTTACCAGTAACTCAATCCTGCTGTTGTCCTGTTTGAAGGTCTCCTTCTAGTCCATGCATGAAAGCTGAGAAATGCTTCACCTGAAAGTTGCTTATAAAAAGATGCTGAGCCAATGGTGGCACACTAAAATAAACATAAACTTTAACGTCCTCTCATTCCAAAGCAGCCTACATACTGTATATGGTCTAAGTAGGCAGAAGATTGTTGGGCCAGGACGTGCAAATCAGTGTTTTTGTGAGACAGTTTTATCTCTGAGAGTGTCCTCCAGGCATCGTCACCTCCACCTCCCAGCCTTCGTGAGAGTCTCCCCACAGTCTCTTAGTTTTCAGATGCATATAACATTAACCTTGTTCACTGTGGTGGGTCCAGGAGAGGGAAGCTGTTTTTTGGTTTAAGTGCACACAGTTACTTTCAAATGTATACATTGTACTCAGTGGGGAATGGTGCTGATTGAAAGCAACTTTAAAGGCATGTTTGGCTAGTCCCTAATTTACTTGTCGTTTACTTACTGTATCAAATATAACTCGTGTTGTGAAACCCAGAACAGAAGCCCCTGGTGATCAGCTGTGGGACTATTTTTCTACTTCCACCAAGAGGAAGTGTCGGTGGCGGGTGTTTGATTTATTACATTTGAAGATTTTGCTCCCATCTATTTTCCCCAGCTGACAGGCTGAATTACATAATATACAAAACAGCAGAGGACCTGTGACCCCGCTCGCATGAGGAGTTGTTTGGCTTCCCTGAACTACGTTGATTCCAGTGGAAACAGTCACACATCAAAGACTTTCTTTGCCAAAAAAAAAAATGTAGATTGCCTCTTCAAGAAAGGGGCTGTGGTGGACAAAGGTGGGTTTTGTGTGATGAAAATGGTCCATAAAGGCCCATTGAGAAGCAGAGGAGGGAAGTAAATGTGAGCTGATTGAAGAAGGCGTGTTGTGACGGGACGGAGGATGTGTTTGGAACAGGAGCTCAGCTGTGAGATGGCCGTATGAAAGTGTTTGCCATCCCAAGAGACGTGTGACAGGAGACGTAGCTATGCCAAAAATGTGTGTGTAAATATGTGTGTGCGCGCCACAGTTGTTTGTGTGAATATACTATGTGGTTCCAGTTTATCCAAACAACTAGTTAAATATACAGATTGACTTTACTGCTTATTTTGATGTTGATTGATTAAAAGGCCAGTCAATCAATTTAGGAAAGATAGCATAATCCAGTTTTGGTTGAAGGATAAATGCCTGTTTGCATTTTGATTTTAGATTGTGCCTTTGGAAAATGTTACTAAAATTTGTAATACAGTTGTAATATTTTCTAAAATCACGGCCAATGTGATTTGTGACCTACAAGCTTTGAAATAATGCTATGATAATTATTGCAACATTCAGTTTGTCCATATTGCCTGCCCAGAGTTTAACTACAACATTATTATTAAGGGTGTTATCAACTCTTATTGCTCTTCAAAAAATATGTAAGTGAGGAGGAATAACATCCTCCCTCTACAAGAAAGAGCCAGAAAGAAGCGATTATGGGATCTATTTAAAGAATGTCTCCCATCAGACAGTGTCTACATATACAGCACTTAACTACAGAAACATATGTTGCATGGACAGACAGATTGCTGACTGATATAACTATATATCTAAGTTAAATGCCTCAGTAGGATCCCTCCATTCACAAGAACCAACAGCAGGAAATCAAGTGCTTTCCAACTGTTTTATCAGCCCTCTCAGAGTATTTGTCATCCTCCTGCTGCTCTCTGATGAGAAATGAGAGACGCTAAGGTTCAATTCCACCCCTCCACACTTGAATCAGAAAGGCTGGCTAGTAATACATATATACATACATACAGCAAAAGCTCATTGTTTTACTTTTATTTCACAATTTATTTCCTCTTTATTCTATAATAAAGACAGACAAATGTGAAAGACATTTTGTGTATGTGTGAACAAAACAACATTATGTCCACATACCAGTGCCAACCGACGGGCTATGTCCACCACATGCGGAGAGAAGGAGCAGAAGAAAACCATGGTCATGTTTGAGGTCAAGGGGTCGAGGCATGCAGAGGGCCAGCAGACAGAGCACGACCCTCTTGGTAGGAAGGGAAAACATTTGACAGGAGACACAACTTGGGGATGAAGATGGATCACACCAGGAATAGCACTGACATTGTTCCAAAAGGCCAAAACAAGGATCAGTGCTCAAAAGAGTATTTATCTTCATCTGTGAAACAGTTTAGTGTTACATTTTTTAAATTGCAGAAGTTTCCCACGCAGCTGGATGGATGTCTTCTGATCACAACTAACAAAATATACCTCAAGGTTTTTGGCCAATTTTGCTGTTAACGTAACAAGCTCTGTACGGCTGTGTAAAACATACCAGCTGTGGATCAAGAGGGGACAGCGAGTTGACTGTGAGCACAGCAGTTGAAGATGTCACAATGCTTCAAGTTTGTGTTCTGCTTGTATAAAAGTTGTCTGATACATGTTTTTATTCTCTCCACTGTGGCCTCTCTGCTCTCTGCTGTGTGTGGGGAGATCAGCTCTTGTGCAAATAGACAGCGGCACAGAGAGAACAGAGGGGAGAGATCAAGAACTGAGTTTCGAATGGCATCCAAGGCATTATGGGACACAAGTGTCAGCGGCAATTCCTGTGTCGAAACAATATCATAAATTACATTTTCTTGCTGTTCACGGAGAGTTTCTTGCTAATATATTTAAACCAATAAATATATCACGCGTCCCTGCTCCAGACTGAAATATCCCCACAACTATTGGATGGATTGCTGTGAAATTTTGTACTTACATTCATGGACTCCAGAGTATGTCTATTGACATGTTTGTCCAACATTAACTAATTACATTCCCATCAGGCTCAGCTGTACTTTTTGTTTCCTGCTAATTAGCACATATTAGCATTCTTAAACACATTAAAGTAAGATGGTGAACATGGTTAACATTATACCTGCTTAGCATCGTCATGTTAGTATTGTCACTGTTATGTTGTTGACAATAGCATTTAGCTCAAATGACTGCAGTCTGGCAGATATGTCTGAGCCCTTGTCAGTAATGAAGTCTTTGTGAGTTGTGATACTTCAGTACAGCTGCTCTAAACTAAATAGACCATTTTAACACTCTTGTTTGTGTGATTGAAACCTTCCTACTGCATTGTTTCAAGTCACGAAAAGGATGCTGCTACTTGTTAGCACCAGAAAAACAGTGTCCTCCTCCTGTTTGGTAACACAAAGCAATTTCCTTCTGTGCATTGAAGCAATCAAGCAGATTTGCTGACAACTCTAAAGCTACGGCACAACAGATGTAAGAAAATTAGAACTTCGAAATGTAAATTGGTTGATTCATTTGACGTGTCGTTCTCCTTGTACTTATTCCATTTGTCCTCAAGGAGAAATGTGGCAGAAACATGCTAGACTGAGCAAGATAAAGACTGAGCTCAACCAAACCAGAGAAAGAAGTTGAAAGAAAATCTGTACCTTTATTGATACCAGCACAGAGACGTGTATGTAAAGTCTTGCAAGCTGTGATGTTACAGTCCTGTAATCATCAGTACGACCACATTATGCACACATTGAACACATCCTCTGGATTATGTTGCTATGTTAGAGTAAATTTGCTGTCTGTACGTATCATATCATAGCTTAACACTTAATAAGTTCCACAACAACTAAGCAAAGGCTCCTTTGTTTCCTCAGCATTGTTATAACTAAAATATCCATCATCCAAATGATTTCTGTCTTGCATAGATTAACCATTGCAGAGGATGGAACAGAAGAACAGAACAGAAGATGCAACAAAATTCTTCCTTTTAATTTTGATAAATGGAGGCTAACACTCCTAAAAGCCATGAAAGGCGACAGCTTTATTGCTCACGCTATCTGCTTTGTCTCACATTTACTGGAATTGAAAGCACTTAGCTGTTACAACCTCCCATGATTCTTTGGTGGTTGCACCAACACACAACACAAATATTTCTCACCACATTAGAATGATTTTTTTCTGCCATAATTGTAGCTCTTTCATCCTCTTTTTAACAGCCGCTCATCAAAGACAGCAAAGGCAGCGCAGTGAACAGACTGTAGGGTGAGGCTTGAGGTTTGCACGCGGCACAAAGGGTGATTCATGTGATAAACAAAAACACAAACAGACAATTAAAACATTTTCCCCAAATAAACATCTGTTAACCAGACAAGTGTTGCGAGTTTCACTTAATCTGCAGTGAGATGGCTTGAAAAGATTATCTGGATCAGGAGGTCAAAGTGTGCGTCTTTAGCTGGCATCTCTCGTGGCTAAGTAAAGCTTAAGTTTGATGTTTGTGTGTATTGAAGTAAATAGGCTGAGAGAAGAGCAGTCCAGTGAGCAAACCAGCTGTTAGAGCATTTAAATAAACCACCTGTAACTTTATTGCACTATAAATGTATTCATAGTCCTTCATTTCACACCATAATGCACTTTACTGAAGGACTTCCCTCTGCTGCTACTGCAGAAGAAATCCGCGGCATCTTATAAAAACCTTTACGACAGCCAGCGTGCCCTTACGTAATTGTCCAGCAGTGAAAATGTCCCTGTCCACATCTAGCCATTAGCCTCAGATGCCCCGATGTTGGTACGATGTTGAGGTCGTGGATGCAGGGTTAAGTTAGTCTAGATCGTATCTGCAAACGAGGTCTCGGAAGCACTGAGGAGCAGCATATTTCAGTGGCAGGCCCGCTGCAGATAAAGCTAATAACACAAGGCACAGAACAAATCACAGCAGCCCCCGATTAGACAGCAGACGAGGAAATGTGGTGGAATGTGCGCTTTTCAACACTCCCAGTGTGATTCCATCAAAACCAAAACAGCTACCAGTGTTGGAGCCGTTACTGAGCGGTGTCCACTCTCTCTTGTTCTCTGCCTCCAAGTTCACGGCATCGTTTTTAAAAAATCTGGTGTTTAATTTAGATCTGAGGATAATGGACTGAAACAAGAAGGAATGATAAGACTCTCAAGAATCCTCACGAACACAATCGGAGAGATGCTCGACTGAATACTGGCAGCCGCTTAAAATCCTTTTAATCAAATATGCCGTTAAAAAAAAAAAGAAGAAATCTGTTAAGCTTTAAATCAGTCAGCCTTCACTTCTCTACCTGCTGTATTGCAGCTGGTCTAGCTCACCTTCCTGAGGGATTTACAGTCAGTAGCAAAAGAATTTTCACAGTCATGCCAAGTTCAAACTAGCCATTTTATAGTATATTTGAGCCATACAGATTTAGAGGAGAATGTAACAGAAAACTACAGAATGACAGATACTGAGTTTGTGATTTACAGCATTTGGTCAAATCATAAAACGTGTCATGGCAGTCCATGAGGCCAGCTCCAGTTTCAGGTGCATTCAGACAAATTTCCAGGCAGACGTTGAGAGTGAAGAATCACAAATATGAAATGTCAATTTCAGCTATAGATTTGAATACATTTGCAGTTTGACTAACAGTGCTCATTAGTGCAGGATGGTGAACGTACAATGTTTTCTACTCTGGAGCCAAACACGGTGAATATTTACAGCGATGTCCAGGAGCTGGTCTGCCTGAAGGAAACGTCATAAATTCTGTCGAAAGATTATCCTGGACTTCAGTGCAGAAGTGACTCTGTACACCTTGAGCTGTAGCTGCACAGCATAGTGATGGTGATGGTGATGGTGAGCTACTGATGTCGATTTACATTTTTGTCTTTTGCCTCTGTGAAATGGAATGTGAGAATATTATTCCCATTAGTGCTTCATGACAACACGTGATAGATGAATTCATAAGTGCATTTTGGTTCCAGCAAACTGTAAATAAAACACACTGTGGCATTTCAATAATTCTGGTAAACAAAGGACAACGTCAGAACTGTGCTTTGGTACAATGTGGAGTAGACGTTGACAGACTCGAATGTCTGAGTGGGTATATTGCTTATAAGCCATGCACGTGTCTGCTCATATGTCTTTAACAGCAAAGGGATCCAGTCTCAGTGTGTCTGAGCCAGCGCTGCCTGTACTGAGTCTCCGAGAGGCCAGCTTTAACTTATAGTGATGGTGACCTGATGAGTTTTCCACTGGTCTTTCCCCATGAGCATTGACGTAAGAGTGGCCTTTTGCTTCTTCTCAGTATATTTTGGTTGTATGTGCCCTCTAAGCTTAATTACGTAAACCCAGTTTTATAAACTGGCAGAAGATTCTTCAGGATGCCTTTCTCTGTACGTTAACTGGCACATTTAGTTTTCACTCTCACAGTTTCCATAGGCATTGCAGCCATGAGTTGGTGTCGCATGCTTCGCTTTATTATTGCGCCATTAGGCATCACAGATGAACTGTAGCAGGAAGGTGCTGCTGGCACATCAGCACTGACTTTCATGCTCTTCTGTGGATAACTGGAAGAAACAGAACCCAACAATAACTTTGTGCAGCCCAGGAATAACAGTGATTGAGAAAATAGATAAAAACCAATTTCACTTTTTAATGAATGACTTGCGTAACTGTGTCCATATTATATCATCCTTCTGGAGTAACAATGTTCCCTGAACTACAGCTTCAAACGAGACCTATAACTTGCGCAAGTTTTGGCCTGTTTTGATTTTAAAAAGCCAGTTGTGCCATCTCATAAAATCATTTAATCCCTTCTTCCATATTCGTTGACATGCTATAAGTTATTTCCAAACCAGGCTGCAAATTACCTGAATCCTGATGTTGGAGAATTAACTTATACATTCATAATATAAACAGGGCCCATGGTTTAAAAGCATCTCCATTAGAGAGATGAATTTGTCCAACATCTATAAGGACTGATCCAGTGCCAGGTGTAAGAACTTAGTCATCAGTCATCCGTTAAAAACACTGCATTTCATTTAATCCTGTGCCAGTAGTTCAAAGGGTTCAAAGCGTTTTATAAATCAGGTGATTTAAACAAAGGTATAGAGTGTCCACACGCTACCGTATGCATACATTTGCTAATAATCACACACAATAAACAAACTGTTAAGTCAAAAAAATTCATCTGCGGTAAGAAGGTGATTGTTATGTAATCTATCACAGTGTGTAAATATTACATAACCAGGAATGGGTCGTGGTTTGGTGGACACACTTCTGACATTAACCAGATGCCGTCTCATTTGGTTTTGGGAACACACTGGATTCATTGAGTACAGAGGAGGTATCCGGTCCATAGGGGCTGTGTGTGTGTGTGTGTGTGTGTGTGTGTGTGTGGTTGACTTCTCCACCAAAGAGATTTCTCAAATCTCCCAACTGAGTGCACTTTGTAGTGTGGCTGTCTGTGATCATCTCCATGATGTAGTTTGGACTCAACCTGTAACATATCCAGTACAAACAAGATACTGTATAGATTCATAATAAATAAGCTCTTATTCCTTTGCATCATAATCTCCAAATCTCCTTCTAATTTCAGATATAAGCTTCATCCACTTCATAGTACATGAGCTGTCTGACTGTATGACCTGGGGATGAGAGTTAATGAGGCAGCCTGTGTTTTGTTTTTCTGACAAGAAATCTGACCTGATTTCCTCTCAGTATTAGACTTATTAGACATATTTTGATGCTAAGAAGATGATTTAGAATTACTGGCAGAATTGTGCCAATATACACAATCTGCAACACCATGTGAACTATGAATCAAATAAATAAGAAAAAAAATCAAATGAATATATTTTTAAAGAGGACTTAATGAGGTGACTACCTGCACATTAGCAAGTAGCAATAGGGACAAATTCACTGTGAATAACAGAGCAGACTACACAATGAGACATGATGCATGTGGGTCTGCGCTTGCTGGCAAAGGTGCGTAACTGCAGAGTAAATTGTCTCTGACTTGTTGATTTAAAGAGGTAATATCACCCCAGCAGTTCCTGGGTTGTTACCCAGCAGCCTCTGCTGCACGTGCAGGGCAGGCAGCCCATGATGAGAGTCATTTGCAGGTATAAACAGAAGTCAGCTGATGTTGATGGCTGACACGTGGAGAAACAGACTCTAGCACGACCTCACTGTCTGTGTTATTCATGAGTGTATTATCATTTCTGGACACTGAATTCAAAGATGGCGCAAAGTGACTAGAATGACAATTGTCAAAAACTTTTTCTAGCTTTTGTTGTTGCTTCCACATTGTACAGCTCACTGCACAGGTGCATTACCGTTTCTTCCTCCGCCCATAGACTTTACATTGAGATTATGGCACACAAGAAAAAAGCAGCTTCACTAGACTCTGGGAAGGTTTTACAGATACAACACCTCCTTGTTTAAAAAAAGATAATACAATCAATAATAATTTAAATGTTTTCAGTTTGAGGTATTTTGTGAACAGTTTTACAGACAGTTTGCTCTGTGGGGAAAAGGCTTTTAGGGCCACAGGATTTTTTGGTTGCAATAGCACAAATTGGCAATGAGACTGTGTAGCGGTGCAGTATCCAGCTATCTTAACACATCCATGGTGTCAGCACAGTAAACAGGTGAAGAGTTAGATGTGAGATAACATGGAGGCCTCTTTGAGCCAAGAGGGTTGTTGTTTTTGTGCTGTGGATCAGTTTTATGGTGAGGTACATCTTATCTATTTGTTGATGATATTTGACCTCAACATTACATGTTGGCACCCAGCATGATGCATATTTGTTGATCTTTCTACAATTTCCTTGATCCAGCTTTTATGGTGCAACATACGTAGCACCATAGAAATATAATGAGACATAGCAATTCCAAGCACAAAGGCAATACTACAATCTACTTCCTGGTTAATCTCGCTGTTCCTTCATGATTGATCCTTAGTCTGGCACAAAGCCACCTTCAAACCAGAAGCATCCAAATCTTTTTCCTTTGGGCAGAAATCCACCGAGCTTCCCTCAGTTCTGTTTTCTACCCTTTTCAAAGTTATATCTCTGTAAAGCTTCTTGCTCCAAGACAGGCTCACATATAAGTGACTTTCCCTCCCACTGAGAGGCCCTGTGCTTCGGGCTCTTGGGAATGGGGAGCAGATGCTGGAGGGAACATCAGGTACTGGACAACCTGAGGGGTGGGGGAGAGGATGTCCCTTCACAGCCCTCAGACAGACAACACTTCCTGAGCCTGTCTGCTTTGCTCTGCTGTAGTTTCCACTGAAATGTTGATTTTACAGTCACAAACACTTGTCATAATTCTTTTTGTAAAAATTAACAAATCAAAAAACGGTACTTCATTAAGGGGTCTCTCACTGTGACAAACCCTCATAATTATCACTCAACTCTATTTTAGCTACTTTTAGCTCGCTGTCATCTTACTTGCCTTTTCTGGCACATTGCTACGTGTCTTAGCACACTAGCGCCACCTGTCAACCGGTGGAATAGTGTGAAACCATTGGAGGGATTGTGTATCACGTTGTCCTCGTGCCTGTGCATCGTGACACACATGCACGATACAAACAAAGGATTTGCTCTGTTGTAGCTTCTGTGTATGTCAACACTGATATGATTTATTTTTTGATGCAGCAGAGATAGATGGAGAGTTTGCTTAGCTGTTTAGCTGTTTTAGCTGTCTTTAGTTAATGAGTGAACTGGTCAGTCCATTTTTGTGCTGTTTGCAAGAAGTTCCTCCTGGAGTTTATTCAGCTCAGATGCAGCTACGCAAATATTTTTTCAAATTTTGTCAATGTGTTTTTCAAGCATTTGAGATTAGATACACTCAGATCTGCTGCTCATCTGCACAGTTTTTCCTGTCTCCTACGCCAAGATGTTACACAATTGCTTTCCTGCTGAGAGTGACACACTTTAAGGGCTTAGAAAATATTCCACTAAAACAGCAATGTGTCTGCAGATCCACAGGCACCTGCAGTACGACTTCAATATGTGTAAATTGAAACACTGAGTTAAAAAAAAAAAAACAGAGGTAAATCTTTTTCCTTATTTCTCATCTTGCTGTGTTTTCCATGGCCTGCTGTGATAAGCCACTGGGGCTTCAGTGACTGTGTGATCTGGACCCAGAGCGCTGAGATCAGTGAGATCATTATTAAACCTCCAGAGCAGCCAAAAGGCTAATTGATTCACCATCCTGCGGCCTTGGTGGCTCAGTCAAACCAGAAGTCTGTCTAAAGCAAACCCGTGTGAGACAATCCCAGGTCTCATCCTTTATGCATTTAAAGGAGATCTTTGTTTTTCAATGTGCGTTATACAAGACTGAGATCTGGTACGACGTTCTTTTTTTTTTTTTTTTTTTTTTGCTCAAATTCAAAGTGCAGCTGTTTTACTAGCAGGGATCAAAAACTTAAAAGGGCACCAGGAGAATTACATCATTGTGATTGTTATACAACTCAAGAGTCTGGCACCAACTTAGACGATAGCTAATTAGCATCAGCTAGATAATGAGGAGCAACAAACTCAACAGCAGTACCGAAAACAACGTATGCCTCTTCTGACACAGATAATGTGGTTACAGAACATCCTCCTCAGAAGACTGTTTAAAATTTATTGATCGTATGCTGAAATACAGGATCAGATGTATTGATGAGTATCATTTTGGGAAATATGCTTATTTACTTTTTTGTCGAGGGAGCAAATCACTCACTTGTATTGTAAATTATGGCTACAGCTAGCAGTCGGTTATATTAGCTTAGCATTAAGACTGGAAACAGCTATCTTTTTATTCTCTTTATATTAAAAAGCTAATGAGGGGTAAAAACAGACAGATGCAGTTTTACAAGACATTACATGCCGGACTATTTCTTGGCCAGGAGCAGTGACCTCTTGGAGTTTTGTGTAGTAGAGTACTATCAATCTTCTCATCAACCTTTGGCAAGAAAGCACATGAAGATGTTTACTGAAATTTTGAATGTCTCCTTGAAAACAAACTAGATTAAAATATATATAATAAACATGAAAAACAAAATAATTAGTAAATACTACAAACATAAATAAAAACTATTAATTAAAAAAAGGCACAAATGGAGTTGAAGTGCAGATATCAATATTAGCAGCATAAAATATAAGGATTTCCTTTCCCCCATTTCAGTGTTTTTTTTCTCCCTATGTAACAAGATAACAGCACATTCTGACAACTTGGAGTGACCTGAATTGCACCTGAAGAGCAGCTGTGTTGCACAATTTTAAGGAAACAACAAGTATGTGCTGTGACCTTACTGATGAAAATAAGTGACAAATCAAATCAAGTACACGCATGTTTAAAAACGGTCCCACCAACCTAACCAAAGTTGGATAATCAGTGGAAAAAGCATTTGGAAATGTTTTTCGAATGTTTACTCAACAACTTTCGCGCTCGAGTCTGGCTCCTCTGGTTTGGCAAATAAATACCTAATAAATCTAATAAATCTCCCTTCATGACTTGAAGAGACCAAAGGTCAGTATGTGTTGGGTTGAAACTGAAATCCAATGATCATAAATTCTACAGTCACACCTCGTTATTGTGGCTCTTCCAGCGTAAATCGACTGGCTTCCTCCGGGCAAAGCACAGAAGCTAAAACTAAACCATGCATCATAATAAGGTGCCATATTCTCTGTTCTCTCTGTATATTTTGTGACTGATGAGTGCAGTGCACTTTCTGACAGCATGATGACGGCTGCAGTGTGCCAGGGTAACGAGATGCAGGGTGGTCCACGCCCTCTGCCGTCCCATGGTAGCTTATTAGTGATCATTTTCCAATGACTGTCTGAGTTTATTGTAGAACATTTGATAATATAACTGCACTGGATGTTTTAATGAAACAAAGCCTGGAGCCAAGGAGTGACATGATACAAAGAACAGCCAGAGTGACTTTCTTCTCTAGGTGGCTGTAAAACGGATGAATGAGGGCTTGTTAGCAAAGTTTGCACATGGACAGATACATGTGAACGCATACACACACAGAAACATACATAGTTCTTTTGTGTGAGAAAGTTTTTTAATGACTGCTCTCCTTGTTTTGTCACTCTTTAATTTTTTCTGATGATGGTTGTTTCTCTGGTAAAATATTGTTTATAGTTTAGGTTTAGATTAGAAAGTGAAGTGCATTCACTGACTCACAAGTGAAAAAATGTGTGCGTCGTGTGCTTTCTACATGTGTGTACAGTGTGTTTATGTGTGCGAGGGGGACCTCCTTAAATCCCTGAGCACTGTGGAGGCAGTCATTCACGGCCATTGACAGAAGAAGAGTGGGCCTCCAAATATTGACTAAGTGTTACGTCACATTTTCTCAGGGTCAGACCTCACAAAACCCCGGTGCTCCTTTAAAAACTTAAAATAGCCCACGACTGCATTCCTGTCTCACTCCTGAGACACACACAGCAGACATAACACTGTTTCGACTGTGCATTGAAAGAAAAGGGCTGCTAGCACCTTATCAGTGCTATGTGTGTGTCAACGTTGTGTGTGTTTGTAGCATAGATATGAACATTGCTGGTTTCTCGTTAACCGTTTAAAAGAAACATACAGATAAAGCTGCATTTTAACTGGATTTTTTCTCTTGCGTTACACTGCAATACTGGATATTTTAGTACAATTACTTTAAAACGTTTGCTGCTGTTATTTAATGTTATGTAAGTACAATTTACTAAAGGGGAAATCCCGTTCACATTAAGGGACTGTGGGATTTTTTTATTGGTTTAAATATCTTCAACCTTGCATCACAAATTGCAGAACTCTGTCAACAACGCTTGTAAACACAGCAGCAATGCCTGCAGTCCAAGGTATCACAGATACACTCCCTGATTCTGATTCAGAGACTAATTGCTCTTGAAAATACCCACGGTTTCCCACAGCTCATAATTAATGTTCAGCACATGAAGCCTCAGTATAAAAACATTTTACAATTTACAATCAGATGTACTCTTGAGATGAATTGAGAAGAAATAACAACTGTTGCTCATTAAATTCATAGATACAAAAGGTTCAGGGTGCAGCTTTAGCAAGTAAAGCATGCAAACAACAGTGAGCATCATCTGTGGGAGCAGTGCTAAACCTAAGCTACAATAAATGAAACGTGCACATTGTTTAATTAAAGCTATTTAAGGACATTTACTTAAAGTGTTGCAGTTATCACGCTGAAAGCTGCACTTCCTGAAAAGAGGCAGAACAAACAGACGCAACAGTGAAGTTAATTACCAATTTGTGACTGAAGCAAGTAATGCTGTAGAAAGTGGTAGAAAAAGATTCCACAAGAGGCCAAAAATCAGTTATTGCAGGTTTAAGATTAGTGACATTTTCACTTCATATAGTCTTGAGGGTTGGCGCCAGGTCCCATGACTACAGTACTTGGGTCAGTCCTCATCAATGTTATCCAATGAAACTGAAATCCTCAACTCTTCTACAGCCTTTTAAATGTATCTCAAAGGTTACAAAAACATTTTGAGTTTGAGAGAATGGAAAGGCCAAAGAACGAATCCATCATGCTTAGTTAAGGCCACCTGAGGTCACCTGGATAACGTGACCTTAAACTAACACAATAGAAAAATGCTTGGAGAAAATGTTTTAACCTGTCAGCTGTAGGTGTGATGCGCCCTTGAATTCCTCAGGACTGTGTCACTGTGGTAGGTTGGTATCCAAAATACAGCAAAACATATATATTTCTATTTTAACAGTCATCTTGGCTGTCAGCACATCATTAAGTCTGACTGCTCCGAGCTAATCAAAACATTGCAACAAAGCATTGACAAGCAGCAGCATAAAATCATTAGTCAGGAATATAAAGCAGCCACATTGTGTCTGACAAATCCATGTCTGTGTTCAGTCAGTCACAGAATAAAGTTCAGGCTTGTCAGATCACGTCCATTGACAGCTTTGCTCTCTCTCGGATGAAGTACACCATAACAAACCTGTCCTTAGAATAGTTTTCACCCAAAAATCATTAGCTCTCTCCTCGTCTTTGCTTGTCTTGGGTTTCCTCATCCTTTGGGCGTTTGTGAAGCTTGTCACACTATGATGTTCCCTGCTGGAGTTCAGAATAGAGAAGTATCTACGCCTCCAGGGGTTAACATATTTCTCAGATTTAATATCTCCCCCAGCATCTGCGAGATAAAAGGCTATAATGAGGGGTGAAGCAGCTGGGAGATTATCTCCAACACCATCTCTTCGCACGCTGTTTACCGCTCAGGGCATCACATCCTGCCTGCCATTGAACACACTGCACAAATTAGCATCCAGAGGCACACAGGGTCAGGCATTTTGTGTTTTTCCTACTGTCACTGAGCAACTTTGTACATCAGGTTAGAGCAAAAGGGCAGTGGGAACACTTTGTTCTCTCTGTGTTGAAAGAAAAGTTGAAAATGCTTGTGATGCTTAATCTGTGATAGCTTAGTGCTTCTAGTGGGAATTTGTGTTTTTTTAAAGGCCCCTGAAAACAATTTAGTGTGGTTTTTTAATTTGAGCTTTCTATACTGTCATTTTCTGACTTTAGCTGGTGTGATCTTTATTTCAGGCGAGGCTGCATGCTTCAAGTATAATGCACTGTAGGAAACCCCATTCATCATCTTTGTACAAGTTGGCTAATTAACTTGGCATGTTAGCATTGTTGTGGTCATGTTGCCACGCTGGAGTACAGTCCTCTGTTATTTTTGTCTCGCTGTGAGACATCGGGATCTTATAGACTGAGCTGTTGGAATTGACAAGAATGGATGATGATGGATATATAAACAGCCTTCTGAGCTAAGCAGATGGAGTCGAACAGTCTTTATAAACTGTCTGTCAAACACCTCTGGCAGCTGTTGATGCTAAAGTAGTTTTGTCATGGTGAACAAAAATGGGATTACTGATGAAGTTTTTTACTGATTGTCTAATAAAGGATTTAGAGTTATATCAAGTATCATCCCACCCGTAGTTACCATTGCATGTAGAGTACTTTAGCGCAGTATTTTTATGGATCTAGATCTTAATGTGGAGGAAAACGTTCCCTCTGTAGATGATGGTAACTGAAGTAAACAACCTCCTTCTCTTCCATAGGACTCTGTAAGTTGTAAGAGTTGTAAAAGCTAAAATAGTTCACTTCCCAGATTATAAAAAAAGACACGTCTTCCCCCGTCAGTCACGCTGATGGTTATACAGTCCTGTCATCTGAAGATTGATTGATTCTACGTCGGGTCTGTGATTCTTAGAAGTTAAAGGAGTCGTTCCAGCCTGGTTCACTTTTATCACTAGAATGTCCTTGGCAAATCCTCCATCCTTTCCAGCATCTCACAGCGGAGGTCCGTGAATGAGCAGCTTTGAAAGCATGCCAGCAGAAGATGGAAAATACTGTTGCATAACTTTCTTGTTTTTCATTGACCCTTAAAAAAATGTAAATTTCCACATTTCAAATACAAACTCATTCTCCATTTTAGGTTATCTGTGTCTTGAGGCCAAATCTTCATGACGTTTTGATCAAGCAGACAAATGAGCTGAAACACAGATGTCATGATTTCAACTCCCTGTTTTAAGGTTTTGTTTTGAGCCTGAAGCACACGTGCACCGATCACGCTGCTTCGTTTTATGATTAACAGTAAAAAAAGGCAGCAGCAGACCAACACCTGTTCACCTCAGCAGACATTTTCTGCTGCCTACTCTCCAGAAAGCCTCCTGAATATTACGTGGTGCACATCTTTTATATCACTCCATGTCTTTGTGAGTTTTTTTTTTTTTTAGATTTTCTGATCTTTTTTTAGCCAGTTTGAATTGAGGGGTTATCTGAGTCTTGAATTTCTGCTTCATCCCCTGTGAGCCTGATACTCATGGGAATAACGGAGGATCTACAGCAGATGAAAAGCGTCATGCCCCTGTAGCGATGCTCAGACTGTCTGGCTCTGTCTTTCTCTCTCTGACTCACTGTCATCACAGTTATTGAGCCTCTGCCTCTCCAAGCTTCTGTCTGGAGCCGCTCACAGCGAAGTCTTACTTGGGTTTGACTACATCTGAGTTGTCACCGCTCGCCAAAGTGAAATTCGCTGGAATCCGAGCACTGACTTCCAGTTAACAGACCTCAAAGCTTTCCCACTACTCGTGCCAATAAACAAACAACAACATGATGAACAGTTTCCTAGATGGAGCCAATGCTTTTCTCTTAAACCGAAATATGATGCAGAATATTCTTCAAGCTTTTATTCTTTTAACACATCAGTTTTCAGACCCGTGCCCACAAATCCAGAGGAAACATGAAGTGTAGACAGTGCATAATCTGGGATGTCACGGTTCATGGAAATCTAAGTGAAATGTTGACGTTTCCCTAAAGTTTTCCATAAAGACTCTGCGTTTTGACGCAGCTCTCCTCCATCATCTCGCCGTCGTGTTTTGAAGTGGAACTAACTGGAGGCAGCTGAAGCTGCAGTGGAAAAGCAGTGATGCTGTTGCAGAAGGACCGTCTCCTTTCTGGTTACAATTAAGTGATTTATAATCTGGCCGCTCCTCTGCTGGGTGTCTGGGTTTCTTCTTCCCTTTCCCCTTTCCTCTCATTCTTTCCCTCACCAACCGCTGTAAAGTGGATGAGAGTGGATCTGTGTAGCTGCCAATTCACAGACTTGTTTGTCAACTACATAAGGTCATATCTAGTCTAAAAGTCTGTTTGGTAAATGTTAAACACTGATGCACTTTGCATTTATTTCAGTTTAGTTATTAGTTTAATAATAAAGTAACAGCTTATAACAGACAATGCGTCTATGAAAAGCAATTAGACCAAATTGTTCAAAAAGACTGAGAAGTGATTTACGTCACTTGCATCTCATTCATTCATTCAAATCTAAAGGCGATGAGGAAAAATATCACTATTTCAATAATATAATTTGTAGTCTTGGTGATTGATTAGAAATTATAACTGAAGCCAAATGTAAGAGACTTTTCTTTTCACAGTCGTTTTCGATGCTTCGCACATCATCTCCTGTTTGGAAAGAAGAAGAGAGTCTTGTCTCCTTCAGAAGGATGAAGCAGTGTTGGTTTGAGGCAGCCGAGCCTGGCGTTGACCGTTTTTCCGACTGTGTCAGAAAGTTTCTGCCTCAAGCTAAAGGTGTCTTCAAAACTGAATGTGATGCAGATTTTTTTGTGATGCAGATTTTTTTCTTCGTAAACAAAGTCAATGGAAAAAGTTGACGTGAACCGATGAGAATTATGCTTCCACTCGCAGCAAAAATGTGTCCAAGCTAGTTGAAATTTTGACATGAGGTGTGTATTTAGTTTTTTCTGTTTGTGGTCACATGCTCTTCTTTTCCATGTCCTCACTTACGTAATACTGAGTTCATTGCATGTGCTAACGTGGAGAGGCGCACATTTGCTTAGACAGTGCTCACGTGCAGCCCTTTCGAAAATTCAACATTTGAGTTCCTCGTAAATTTTGAGTTGGAATCTCGGCTGTATCACAAACCACCATAAGTCCAGCAGTAATATTTACACAAATAAAGTGAGCACACTTTTAAAGCCACTTTATGAAGGTGTTTTATGCTATTATAACATCTTCAAGTTATTCTGATGGCTTAAGTTTTTTTGTTGTGATAAAATAAAACAGTCCTAATATCAAAATGATCAAAATCTGATGTCCTTGATGCATCTGTTCTCCTTCTACATTAATATTCTGCGTTTAGTTGCAACCTATCAATCACAGTGTTGTACCGACGATGCTTGAAGTCAGCAGCAGGAAACAAGGTCATACAGACGACCTCTTATCTTGGATGCACACTGGACGAGTCTGGCTGCCATGCATTTTTTCCATTGGTTCAGTTGAGTTGTTTAGCGAAGCAGTTGTGCCATTTAGTCCTAACGGAAGCGCCCTTCCTTGATCGTGGCCAGAGAACAGAGTACTTAGAGACTGATAAGACGTACTTGTTCACTATCAGATGCAGCCTAATTGCTCTGAGGTTATTATTGTGTCTGAGCTTTTGTCATTGAATACCAACGCTGATCTACCGTGGTCGGTAGATTTGATGTTAAGCAGCAGGAGGACGTGACTGAAATTTAACCTGATGTTTTCAATTGGTACATTCTCAAGGTCTTTTCATGGTTTTTAAAGAGGGTATTATTTATGTGTCTGAATGTCAGAAAAATTGGATAAATCTCTGATCTCTTCCATGTTTGTAATTTGTTCTTTAGGATGTCCAAATCCACCTCGGCCTACTTCTGTCAATTAAAATTAAAATGCAAAGGAAAACAATCCCCAAGGAAGTAACGATGCTGTGGCTCAAAACTGGGTGAAATTCCCTTAAGCAGTCTCAAGTGTTGTTACATAATGGGCCTAATGCATCACAGGAGCTGGAGAAAATCACTGTATTACTGCCCAGATTGGACAAGTATGCCTTTGATCTGGGGAGGCTGCCTCTGAGAAGAATAGAGGCTCCAGGCACAGTCAGCAACTTTCAACTGATCTTCCTACTACAGCAGAATAAAACACTCAAGACTTGCTCAGAGGAGATCCCCACTTACCTTTTCATCTCTGTCTGTGACTTATAGTTTAGTTTAAAATACAGTTTAATTTTTTTAATTACATAACAAGATTAAAACTGTGAAGTGATCCAGAATTAAGAGCTGTGTAACACTAATCCAAAAGTAGTGCTCTTGTTGGAAAGGGATTTAGCCTTTGTGATGTATGGAACCATAAATTATTGCTTGACCTGAAAACCTAAAGAACTGAGAATAAAGTCCATATGAAACCCTTCTTTTCTTTTGGTTGAGCCTTTACATGTATTTGTAGCGTGTTAGTCTGTGCTTGTGCTCTGCTTGGGTCATTTAAACTAATTAAAATCACTTTGGCCACATTCATAAACATAATTAAATCAGCCTTCATCTGTTCAGAAGGACTGACCTTCTATTAAACTTTTCTCAGAGACTGGATTAATCGTCTGGTCTATAAAATGTAGATAATAGTGAAATAGTGCCAATGAGTGACACTGATTCCTCCACCCCAGAATATGGGCAGGGGTCCAGTCTATGTGCAGGTTATGTTTAATTAAGCCAGGGATCACCATGAAATAGCTGATTAGGATAGGACAGGGGTTGGAGCTCAATGTTTGGTGACCTGACGGTGCAACAGTAGGTGGGAGAACGGCCGAACAGGCTCCGCCGGCGGTCGAGAGTTGACACTGACAAGCACCTGTTGTGTCTGGGAGTTGAGGTCACACAGCTGGTCTGTCACCGAAGGCGTTCTGTCTGACGTGAAGCTCTTGGAACCCGTCGACAAAACTTGTTAGCATCTGCTCGTAGTCATGAACTTCCCCTGAGAGTGGAGAGCAGATCGAAGAGCGTGAGTCTCTGCTGCACCTGTCATGGCTCTGATTGTGCTGTAATGTTTCTGGAATAATCAGAGACTCAGGTGCAGACAGAGACACTGGAGACGGTGTAAGATTTGAAAAGGCAAAGTCTTTTCTGAAGCCAGGCGAGGGAGCGCTGGTGTGGTTAATCAGGACCATGAAGGCACATGAGGGCAGGAACTGAAATGACAGTAGATGTTAGTCTACAAAATAAATACAAACTCACAACTGAGTGTGTATTACTTGAACTAAAATCCAGGATTTAATATATGTCATCTACAGGCCTTTTACATACTCTTACATTTACCCTTATTATGTAATGTGTACAGTTTAATTATCCATACGATTTTCTTTTGAACCATCCAACCAGTTTCCATTAAGATTTACTTAGGGAATATAAGTACACCTTTTTATAATTTTCACTTCGCAGTCAGTGGATAATCAGTCATAATTCTTTCCATACAATTTGTCTCAAGCTACAGCCTCTCCTACATTATGCCCATACATCTTGTTTCATTTCATGTAGTTGTTTATCCCTTTTGGAAGCCTTTTTTTTCCAGCTCTTGAGTTTGGTCAGAACCTGGTGGGATCACCCACTTCTTGCTTCTCAGTCTCTGAGCAGACAAGAGGATATGCGGGCCCCCGGAGCAACACCGGGCCCCTCTCGTTTTCACAAGAAAAAGAGAGAGGTGGACGTGTTACATAATTCTTTCCATACGGAAACTTATTTCTAGCAAATTTGCAGATCATCAGCCCTTTTCTTTTAAATCCACTTCCCATTGCATTCAAAGGTTGGACAGCTTTAATGTGATTTTCCTTCTTAAAGTTCTGGACCATTTGCTTGTGATTTAACGGCTTCTAGCACCTCCTGTTCCCACTCTCTGCAGCGCTCATACTGTTTACGATGTACGATAACAGTCACTTGTCTCTGGACTGTGGAGAAAAACCCTGGAGAGCAAGGCCTGACATTATTTAAAGAATAAAATTGCTTGTTTGATTCTCACGATGCAAAAACAAATTGCTCAACTTGTACCTGGATTGAGACTCATGAAAGATGTTTCGTCAAATGGGATTAAGCTGTACAAAAATACATTTCTGGGTTTATTGTTGCCATGGCATTATTGTAAATACCCTGAGGAAGACGCGACTTTACTACACCAATTATTACAGATCAAGATCAAGAAATATTTTCATGCTGTATTTTATTTACATTTTCTTCAACAAAAATACAGCTGTCGTGTTCAAATGTTCTTTGACAGATGTCATAAACAGTCTGGGGGAAAAGGAACAATCTCATTGTAGTTTCAGACTCATGTACCATCTGTTATTTAGCCTTTGTCTTCCAAAAGTGTTTATTGTTAGGTCGATCCCACGCGATGTGCCTCCACATCTGGTGTATGCCACTGTTCTCCTGCCTTTTGGTGATTGTTGCATGACTGGAGCTTTTGTTTCATGACCAAACCAGCACACTTTGTAGTTCTGCCTGTTATGAAGTGATACTGAGATATTTGGGATTGAGGTTAATTGCCACCGTAACTGTGTTCTGATTTCCCCAATCTGGGGCACATATACTGTGACTTTTACTTTTCCATTTTTTCCAAAGTCTCAGTTTGTTGTTGGAGCAGCTGATAACAGCACAGCCCAGAAAAGATCACGAGCTGTTTGTCTATCTAAACTGAATTGAAACATTCATGTTTTGTGGATCATAACCTTTATTTTAAAGACATATGATGACCAACTTCACCATTTAACAGAATTTACAGGATCTGTATATAAGCCATTTATTAAATTATTGTATCATTGCTGTCTTGTGAATAATCTCCAAAACCTTTTAATGAACAAAGAGCAGACTGAAGCTTCTGAAGCATGTGTGCGGATGAGAGAACTGCCAAACAACACAAACCGAGGATAAGAACCTAAGTCCAGACAAACAGTGTGTACGAGGTCACAAAGATTACTTAAACCTGCAAAAGGACATTTTTGGGCCACATGGGAGCTTATCAGTATGTGTTTTTGTGGTTTGTGTACATACTGTACCTGCTTTATGACAATGAGGCAGCAGAAATAGTATTCATAAACAAATCAAGTTTATCTGAAGAATTCAAAATCAGCAAACATGGTTTTCATTACACAGCAACACTACAGTGCTTAGAAAGGCTAAACGGGTGATTAAAGTGTTACTTGATGACAATGCTTAATCAGTGTTGTGTGTAGTCTCTTACAATAAGCTGCACCAGTTGTCAAATGTTGATGCGGTATTTACATAAAATAAAAAAACTTGATAACTGTAAACCATTAAATTAATTATGGCTGAAGATTAAAGCATATCTGAAGCATCAAGTTATTATAAACACCACCTAACAGAGTGCATTCAGTCTTCCACGGGCCTGCCCAACATCCAAAATCTCTCGTTCCTTCATGTCATCACTCTCCATCTGGTAGACTCAATCTTCTGAGAAACAGCCTCAGGTGAAGCGGCTCACAGTGAATGTGCCAGACGAGGATGCCTTGGATTACAGGCAGCTGCTGCATGAAAGTCTACTGAGTGTGGAGGAAAACAAAGGGCATATGAAGGAACAGCAGAAATCCTCTTTTGTAATAGTCGTCTTTGGCTTGAGATCAAATGTGAATGAAGAGCATCTTTGAAAGATTTAAAATCTGGAGCTTAGAAATGTTGCAGTGGTCGAATGGTAACTTTAGGTGTAATCTAACTATTATTCTCTTGATGTAGGCACACAAGCATATGGTATAGAGGTAGGATCATCATCAGCCATCAAAACACTACATAGTGACAAACCACAGTCACAGTCTTTTAGCATCTTTTAGCTTGTTTTGGTTATATGGCTTGATAATACTGCTGGAGTTGATGGACACTGAAACAGAGCTAAAGGAGAGTCAATGTTTGACTCATAATCATTGAGCTCTATGGTTTTCTTTAAAGGCTAAATTGACCCTTAGATGACATTGGCACCAATGCCCGTGTCAGCCTGTTGAACAATGCACCAAACTACCAAAACATCATTGCAGTCCTTCAGCTTCCGTTCCTTTTGATCCAAGAGTAAACTAAAATATTTTTCAGGTATTCATTCATCCTTACCTCCCAGAAAAACACTGCCCTTATTACTTTTAAACCAAAGCAAACACATCTATTTCCCCATGCTGAGATAATTGGCTGTGGGTTTGCAGTATGGAGCCCAGAGCAGGAAACTGCCACGCTGCTACCAGCATCTGACAGAGTTGGGATTGTTTGGCGGTGCAGTGGGTGGCCCGAGCAGGTCAGGGTGGAGGACTGAGCTCTGAAGCATGTGTGGAGGAGAGAACTGCCGAACAACACAGGCAGGAGATAAGAGCATATGTCCAGACGAACAGTGTGTGCGTGGTCACGATGAGTACTTAAACCTGCAAAAATGCCACTTTTGTGTCTGTGTGACAGACATGTTGTACCTCAATCTATCAGTTTTGCTGTGTTTTGCTTTTCAGTTTGTGGACTTTTCAGGAGTAGCTAATAAATATGTTGATTTAAGACTTTTTTCTGTAAATCATCTTCCAACAACCTGCACAGCTGTGTTGATGTTTTCACGCTTGTTGCCATTTTTCTGTCACTTTTTTATGGATGAAACTATGAAGCCAGCTCTCTATAAAGACACATTTGTAGTCACCATCAGTAGTGTGTAATTGTTTGTGCTATATTACTTCATCCTGGCATTGCATATGTCCAAACATTCTTGTTCCTGTTCTACACTCTGTACATTTGATTTCCACTGGTTTCCCCAAATCTTCTCCTGGTGTTGAACCCTGGCCTCGTCTCCTCTGCGTGACAATGTGAAGGCCTGTTTTCTTCTTTATGAGCGTCCGGCGAGGCTGCGCAGAAGTTGGCAGGACCCTTAACGCTCTCTCCTCTTTGGTCCAGTTTCCACTCGCTGCACTTGGCTGCCCCTCGCTGAGAAGGTGACGGAAAGGTCCACATGGACAAACTCTTGAGATTGTCAGCGTCTGTCGTAGAGAAATGAAGCAAGCGCTGTTTCATACTTCTTTAGCCTGAACGTGGCTTCACTTAATGTCAGGAGAATTTCCTTAACTCGCGTGATGAATTCAAGGCGGATCCGTCATCACACTCGCGGGGAAGGAGGAGGCCGTCTGGCTGCTGCTACCAAAACAGTTTTCCTCACCCAGAGAAGAGAAAGATCAAAGACACGAGGAGAAAGGAGGAGCAGACTTCCTCTGCTCACTGAGCGAATGCAGGGACCTCTATCTCTCTGAAGGGATGATTAGATTGTGCACGACTCCGTCATCTGAGTAAACACAAGTTACTATAGTGAACTGCATGGAATCCTCACCACAGACCAAGTGTTTTTGTGAGAAGGGAGTTGTTTTTCAGATGGTTGGAGGATTGGGATTTTGTAGGCGTTCAGCACTTTATTGAACAGTTAACCTTTATTCATGACACCGCAGTCATGCCAAAGAGCATTGCTTTGGCTATCTTTGGTTCTAGATATGAAACAGTGAAGGAAAGCAAAAGCCAGCTGTTGCAAATGTCAACCAGCTTCCCACCACAGAGATTCAATGGTGCTGTCTGCAGGACAGCGTAAAGCACAGGCACTGATTTTACTGCATGCAGCAATGCAATGTGAATGTAAACAAAGTTTTTTTTATGATGACTGAATTGTATTTATCTGTAATCTTCAGGTCAAGATTTTGGTTTGTCCAATATATTATCAAATACCTGCAAAACGAATGCCTCAGCTGTACTGTGCAAATCTTGGCACGCAAACACTAAAGTAAGATAGTGAACATAGTGAACATTGTACCTTTTACTCATGCTAGCACTGTTATTGTGAACAAGCTGATGTGTAGCTCAAACCAATGGATACACATGGATGTACATATTATATTATGATATTATATATTGTTATTGACTGAAACAACTCTGCATTTTTCAATTCTGACTAAAATGAGACAGCTTAAAAAGAATCACTGACTCAAGTTGTGGCATTGTTTGGTCCAGTTTCCATGACTTATTTTTATGGGAGTGAATAATTTATGTGTCTGTTTATGTTTGTGTGTGGGTGTGTGCTTTCGCATAAGATCCAAGAACATAATTAAGAGCGGTTATTTAGCTCATTTAATAGGAAACGCTCTGTGTTTTTCTTTCTAACACTTTGTCACAACAATCAATATATTACTGCCAAAATGCCATTAACACAAAATACTGTTTCACTTGAAGTCAAAACCGGGAAACAATTTGGCACCAGCCATCAAGGGCAGCCAAAACATTCATTCTGCCCTGTGATGCTTGTATAAATCCCTAAGTCATCATCCGAGCTTTATCTTCTGACAGTATGATTAGACATTTGACGGGTGTGCGTGTGCTTGTGGCACATTTCAGTGTAATGAAGGATAAACAGGAAATGCTGGTTTCCTGCCACATGGAGATGATTGGCAGAGGAAGTTATCCTTCATACCCTGACAAGAGCTGCTAACTGTGAGCAGGCACGTTCAGTCTTTAAACGCTGAGTTAAATACAAAAGGCTGCAGATAAGAATGCAACCAAAAGGCCGCATCCAGAGTCACTTATTGTGGTTGCTTTTCTGTGCTCCAAGTTATTTCAGAACTGTTTGATGTGAATATTTTCCCATGGCCCTTTCATGACAGTCAAACACCTGTGTAGTCATTCAAATTCTATGAGATAATATAGTTAAGTTAAAGTTAAGTTAAAAAAAAAGTGAAGATCATGCAGTGGTTTGACACTTGTGCTTTAAGTTTTTATTCTGGCATTGATTAAACCCCTAAACACTCATCTCTGTTCTTCAAAATTAACTTCCTGTAGACAATATATGAGGGCATTGGCTTCCTGCAGACTATATATGTGCTAGTGACTCTTGCTGTAGCCTCTCCTTCTTCCAGCAGTTCTAGTTTGGAGTAAATGTTTTCTCCGAATTTTGTCAGCCTAGCTTTCCCTAAATCTTGCTATTTGTCACTTGCTGACTGAAACATAAAGCAAAATATCAGCAGTTAGTGAATAATATTCAATTAATACTTCATAATATATATTCAAAAATATAGCCTTTATGATTACGTTTTCATTCCCAAAACACACAACTAGACTTTTATTGCGCACATACACAAATCAGAAAGTCATGTGTTTGGTGGTATTGGCTATGCATGTTCATAAAATTCTCCTTGTGCTACAATAATTAGAAATTGAATGAATTTATCATTTAACGGTCTAATACTGTGTGTGTAGTTTGTAATAAAGTGGGATTTATAGAGACAGATGTTTCGTTGAAGGTTTGTCCTCTCTGAACTGTAAAAACAAACTAGTTGACGTCAGTTATTTCACTGGCTTTGGTTGTTCTAATCATTCATTTGAATGCCATTCACATCTTTGCCAGTTGTGAAACAAGCGTTGCCTGTATTTATCATACCAAGCTCATCTGTGGCTTTCCTCTTAAGATGACCTTGGCATTTATCTCATCAGCTGCACGTGTGAAGGTTTGTGTGGAAATGTGTTGCAATAGTTCTGCAGCGGTGATTATAAGATCTGGAGAAAACATGGCCTTTTAAAATTTTCTCTGTGGTCCTGAATACTAATACGATTGTGTTTTTTAAACTGTGGTTAAGTTATACAAATTATAGCGAGTCAAAGAAATAAGCCAAAGGGATCTTTTTCCAAGAGCTCTCATCTTATTGCATTACTTTATTTGAGTCGGGCAGAAATGGAAATTATTTCCTCTTTTACTATGTGTCTTTTCCTTCCATTCACTCCAAAAGATATTAGCAGACCCAGACTGGGAGCTTTTGCTTTCAGTTCCCCAACTTTGTGGACGGCATAATAAATCACTGATGCTGCGGACGTGCACTTGAAAATTAATTTAGATGCAAATGAGATGAGATCATAAAATATCTTTTAATACTCACGCATGTGCTCACAGGTTGATCTGTCAGGTATGAAACAGAGTTCAGATGAGGCTCACCTTTTTTTCAAAATACTCATTTCTGTATCTGTGTGCGAACCGTAACACACAGAAGTTGTTTTTCATCAGAGTCCCTTGTGTGTTTCCTGGACTCAGCTCAACATAACCCAGATAGAATGATGTCACCGACCTGTCTGTTAACCAGTGTTAAGACCATTTGATCTTCTTGTGTGGTTTTCAAAGGTCAAGACATTCATATCAGAGATTGGAGGTTTATGTTTTTCATCATACAGACTTCGCTTGGACTCCTTGATGTGGAAATAAGTGAAAAATGTTCATACCTGTTTCCTGAGTTAATGTTTTCAAATGTCTTGTTTTGTCCAACCAGCTGTCCACAACCCAAATTTATTCCGTCTAATATCCAGCAAATATTCATATTCAAGAAGCTGATCACAGTGAACTCTTGGCTTTATTGCTTTAAAAACGGAAACTGATGAAACAGCTGCTAAAATATTTGCTGATTAGTTTTCTGTTGATCATCTAGTCCATCATCTTCATCAACTAATCATTTCATCAATTGATTGTTTCAGCAGTAATCTTGATATCACACATATCCACACATAAATAAAATCACTGCTCATAAGATTTGACCTTACCGTATATGTATGCTGAATATTATTTTTCTTTCATATGCAGACTGAAAATAGAAGATCACATGCGAATCCCAGTGTAAAAGTCATCATACAAGAAAGAACTCAGTGGTGTGTTATAAATTATATTGTCCTGGTATTGGCCATGTCAAGTGTAGGGAGGAGGACTCGGCACAGGGAGACATCTGGGCATGTGCAGAATACATTAACGGGAACATCGTCAAGTATCATGAAAGTATGAAGCCACAGGAACCGCAGGGTCTGAGCGAGGACTTCAGGGACCAGCCAGTAAAATGTGTCTCCTGTGTCAAATCCATTAGAGGAGACTGTAAGCCGATTTCATTTATTACATACTCATCAGCAAATCTGAGCTCCCATGTTACACTAAAGCAAAGTGACACTGATATGTTCCCCTTACTTTACATCCAAGCTGCTGTAATTCATAAAACAGCCAGTAGTCTAGTGTTGTAACATGTCACAGACTGGAACAGGCAACTCAGACTCAGGCTCGTACAGAGAGCAGCAATATGTTTTTCTCCTCCCCTCCAATCTAGTTTATCATCTTACAACTCCTCAGTTGAGACATGATCTTGTGGCACCTTCAGGGTGTTCTGACCCCCACGTTGGGAACCACTGCACCGATACAACATTCAGCATTTTTCTGAATCTCACGGGAATCCCCCCCTGATATTCTACACCTGACGACACAAGCACCGGCAAAGCAGTGAAGTGGAAGCTTTCCAAGACCTCACATGATTCTCTCCTCCAGACTCATGTTTGACAGCAAGAAAACTGTAGTTTAAAGTTAAAAATCCTGACAAATAGAAGGTTTTCTTTTAAAGAAATCTGTGGGTTCTGGGGGGAGAGTTAACAACTGAAAAATCTCGTCTGCGCCTGGATGCCGCAAGACTCCTGTTGATAATTATTCAGACCATTTCCCAAAAGTAGAATTAAGAGAACTCCTTGCAAATTGTTCCTGAATTGCTTCTGCTGAATTGTTCATGCATAATTACTATAACAAGTATGGCATTAGTTTCGATTAGTAAAACTTGTTAAAATGAGTAAAGGGGAAATAATGTCGTATTGCAAGTTGCAGCTTATGGTTCCAGTTGCTCTCAACCTGAATATTAGTAATCAATTAGTAATCCTCATGTGAGATCATTTGTGTTGCAGTCCCACCAGTATGACAACATCTTGTAGTGTGTCCAGTGCAGTGATTGTTGAAACATCCTGTATGTCTTTGAAATAAAGCTAAAATGGGCTTATAAGTGGCTCATGTACCAGTGCCTCTGTATAAACCTGCATCTGTAACCACAAAAACAACCCAAGGAAATTCTAATTCTGTGTCGTAGTAAACAAAATGAAGGATCATATTTTACTTTGGCATTGAGAAAGGTCAGATTCCAGGCCCACTGACCTGTGAGTCCCCGCCGCCAGCTGCTAATCAGCCTCGGCCAAACCAGCTCACGATCGCAGGCGAGGTTTCCACCACCTTCTCTCTGAATGCTTTCAGATGAGAAAGTCGAGCAAATGCATTCATGGCTCACGAGGGTTTTCCATCTACCTGTGTACACCACTCTGAGAGTTCAGTTCCTTTATTTACTGTCAAGCTTTTTCGAGGCCGATTCCCCCCACGGTGCGTTTGTTTAGATATTCTGTTGAACCCCGTGTGAAATGGAGCTTTTGTTTTGGTCCTGTCAGGATTGGAATAATAAATAGATAGAAACAGCGTATGTTCCCTTTTATTCACAAATTTGTCTCAAATGTGTTATGAGTTGTTGCTTTGTGTTCAACAGTCTTGGGAAAGTACATCTTGTGTCTCTTGAGCGTTTTGATGAAGTCAACCATATAATAACAGTGATAGATTACAGGGGAAGGAAGTGTGGTGAGAGGGCTGGACGGATAATTTGTGTTTGTTGTGACTCAGCGTGATGCTCACAGCATAACAATGTATGCAGATTGTCAGTTTTGTATGCTAATTTTGTAAGTCTTGTGATTAGTGCTGATGTGATAATTAATAATAATTGGGATCGTCACTCGGGTCGCTCTCATTTCTAAAGAATAACTCTGCTCCAAAACAACATGGGGACTGTTTAAAGCAGCCGCTAGGATCTCTGCCAGAGGGAACAATAGTCACTTTGTGGTTCTGGTCTAGTCTGGCCAGCCTCTCTGTGTTCCTATGGTCACCTCCTGCAACTCCAGTCTGTGGGCATTCCTGGCATACTGCGAGTCTGAAGTTGAAATGAGTTGATATATTCTTGAATTTATTTTATTATGGACTCGTGCAAATAAAAAAAATTCCGTCATTCTTAAGTCTCTGATTCAGCAATGATGAGAAATGATGTTGTTGGTGCTGTGAGGTGGAACTTTGAAACAGAGGAAAGGTCACAGTCATTTTTCTTTCTTTTCCTTTCTTTTATAAACTCAAGACAGCCAGTGTCATCCTCATCGCTTTAGATGCCGTCATTTGTTTGCGTTCTTGTTCCTGGTAGTCGGTCCCTCTTTCTGTCTGGCAAGAATTTCTGCCTCTACAATCACCTAATCTGACACAGTGACCATCTTATCAGACAAAAATATTGCATAGTGTGAACCTGGCATTTTAACCCAAATCTACGTGTGCCATCCTACCAACTGTTGCACGATGGGGTTCAAATGGAGCCACAAAATTACCAGACACAAGCATAAAACAACCACTGCCACCTGTGGGGCTTGAGCCTGAAGAAATAAGCAATGTGCCTGCTTTTATGCCACTGACGGAAGGAAGTTATCATATCCAAAGAGGACGTATCTGACTAACATCTATCATGTAATTACAAGGGCAATAGCAGCCCGATACTGCTTATCAGTCTAACACACTCAGACTGTGCAGCCTCTCTCCCGGCCAGCTGTGACATAACTGATGTCTTCCTGCCTGTTTGTTTGATGACTGCTCTCATTCCTCAGCCGACTGGATGTTTGGAAAAAAAACCCTCCTGCCCATATAAGGGCAGAGCCAGCCGCCACAAAAAGGAGCTGTCCATTTTTCCCATGGAGGTCGCTCAGCTTAGATGACATTTACCCAGAGGAAGGTGAACAAACCCGCTGTCGTCCTCTTTGACCGTGCTCTACAGTTTTGTTTGTGGTCTTGAGTGGTGGTTTTACAGTGATTGTACTGTGTTTAGCTGCAGTTTGGAGGGTAATTAGGTGACAACTAGACCAGAGATGAGAGGACAGATTGTCCCTGTGAGAGGGAAACCTATCATTCTGATTATGCTTTGAGTATTTTGTTTCGCATAATCCATATTATATTTCCTGTATCCTCCTCATACACTCTGGGGTAAAAGATGAACTCTTATGCCACTTCCTAATAAGTAGAAAGACTTAAATGGTTTACGATGATTAACGAACATGTTAACACACAGGGAGACTTATTCTTTGGAAACCCATAAAATGTGTAAGCACCTTTATATGGAAGCACTCTGTCAGGTCATTGAGTTTCTTTTGACAGGTGGTGTCAAAGCACGATCGAGATAAAATTTAACAAAAATGAGAAAGCATGTGGTCGCAGGTAAACACCCCCACACAGTGTTTAATGTCACCGTTTCTGTGTCAGCAGGGGTCACATTCCAGAAAGCTGAGTAAGACACAAAAACTGAAAGTCACACAGTGATTTCCACAGAGTGTCATAATTGGCATGAGCAGTGTTTTCCCTGTGAGACAGCAGTCAAACAATGCTACCTCAAGCATGTAACCAGCTTAACTTTTGGGAAATGATTACACTGATGGCTGTCTGGAACTCTCTCTTTACAGCTTTACCCTGATGAATCGGTTGTATTTGGAAGTCTATAAAGCCAACCGTCCATACAAACGTCAGCGTCAAAATCTGCCCAATCACATGCTTGGCTGAATTCGACACGCAGCCAAATCCAAAATAAATCTATGAAACACCTGACTTTCAAGTTCAGATAATTGCTTTTCTAATTTTATTTTTTTGTAGTATTCAGATGGTTGGATTGAGATCAACAACTAAATCCAAATGAATTCATTGTGTGCTTTCCTAGAATAGCATATTAATACATTTCTGGGAAGAAGCACTTCATCACTCATTGTCATATCACATCGAATCCAAATAAATCAATTAAAAAAGCAGTCAGCATTCACTCACGATGCAGGTCTTGAGATTCTCTTGGCTAAAAATTGATAGAAAATAATGACCTTTTCTCAATTTGCAGGTGACTATGCTTCAGATAGAAGTTTCAAATTCAAACTAGAGAGCATTTGTCCTTGAACTTTCCATTAAAAATGAACAGATGAACAGGAAAATACTGAGAAGAACATGTGACTTGCTCAGGTCTTCACATTGCTCTCGTACATGTAGATAAACGTGCATGATTTACAGCCTCCCTGTGGCTACCTGGAGGTCCATCCACTTCATGTAAATTCCAGGAACCATATTGTGCACCATATTGGTTTTTATTAGTAGTAAAGTCTTTAACAGTCCTCCCAAACAGACCTCTGCTTCAGCAGGTCCTCCATCAGGAAATAAAACGGTGGACTGACAGTGGGGATATGGGGCATGATTTTGATGACGAGTTCGGAAATGTGTCTGACTGGGTGCGACTTGAACATGTGGTAGCACGTGTCACATTATACTGACTGCCAGGCAAACATAGTACATGCCTGCGAGATGACATTGTGTTCATGAGATAATTAATGTCTGTATGACAATGACAAAAGAGCCATCCCTCATTAGTGACCACAACAAAAGATTCAGGAAAAAGACAAAAACCCACACCAAGTGAACAGCACATTCCTTAACCCAATCTTTGGATATACAACCCAGATGGAGTGATAAAATCTTCCTGTGCTCTTTCGGACAAGGGCACCTGCCAGTAACTCTTCAGCAGATCAGATTTGATGACATAATTGGTGGCACCAGCTTGGTCTACGCAATCCTCCACACAAGGCAGTGGGAAGGAATCTGGCTTTGTCACCTTGTTGATCCACCCCCACTGTTCCAGTCAGTTTCAGGCAGGGGCAGTCAGAGGCAGACGGGGCGGAGAGGGTCGTCACAGTGGCCTGCTTTTGAATTATGCCAGCAAGGTTTACGAGAAAGGAAAACTTATTTAAAAAGTGGGTTTGAGCTGCCTCCTGCATTAGTTCCACCATGTGAGAAAAAAAGCAGGCCATTTTATTAGACATAGACCATGAAAAACCTCTTTGCCAAATTTAATGCCAACCTAGTGACTTAATGGCAACCTTTGAGGGCATTTTATTGGGAGGATCACTTCAGCCAAGCTGGTTTCTGTGAATTGTTTCATACCTCACATCACCAGTTTTCTGGCGTTCAGAAGTCCATAGAGAAGTGCACCTCGCCCCTGCTGAGTGATCCTTCATCTCATTTATAAATCAGAGTCCATATTTTTGCTCATAAAGGGACACTCTATGCAGCTCAAGCTTGCCTCCTCGGCCCCACCCGGCCCCTCTCTGACAGTCTTTTTCCCCTCACCTACAGTGCCTCCCGTGTTCTCTCCCCTTTGAAGCACTATTTTGACGAGGAATGGTGTTTTCCATGTGTTAAAGAGTTCAAAGCCAGGGTGGCGAGGGCGATCAAAGCGAGTTTGTGGTCACATGAGTCCCACTCCCTCCGATCTCTCTCCTCGGCCTCGTAAACGTGAGAGGAAGATGTTTTGGTCAGATGTTAAAGACCTTTCTTCCTCCTTGTTTTTCAGTGGCTGTTGCCTGATCCAATGTTGATGAGACAATGGTGATGACACCTACTCGCCCCGCTGCTGTCTTTTGAAAGTAAAGTCAGGGCTTTCCTGAGGAATCTGCCCAGGCAGGACTCTCTATCCTCATCTTTGAACATGCAGCAGGTTCCCATTAGGAAGACTTGGGGGGAAACGACTGGGGGTGGATGAGCCCTTAACTTTATGAGGCCAAGTCCGCATATTGTTTTAAGATGAAGACAAAGAGTAGCGGGATATATTTCAGGAGATGCACAGACAGAACAGATGCATGGAAATCCTCAAGCCTGAAGATGTATGAACCCCTGACATGTGGTAGAAAGGGAATTGTGGGAAGAATTTATTACTCAAAGAGAGATACAGGTCTCTGCACAGTTGAGCAGGATCTCATGAGTCTGTACTTATAATTCTTCATGAAGATAAAGTATTCAAACCATCAAGGTTCCTGCATTTGTCTCCATCTAATCATCCATAATATGTCTCTTTATCTAGAAAGATTTAGAGCATGCTTAAAAATTTGTTCTCAAATTCACAAGTCCTGAGGCTGTTTCCAGATTTACGTATTCATTCAAGTTCTGAAAACATCATTGACATATTATCGCCTGATAAAATGTTTATAGAGAGCGTGTTAGCAAACAGCCACCTATTTATGACATCAACAGAATCAGGATCTTATTGGCAAATCTTAGTCCAATATTCACTCTGCTTTTAGCTCTGTTTTGGCCTCCACCATCTCCTGAGGGAAATATCTTGCTCTTTAGCTCCTAAATACACACAAGCTAATTTTGTCTTTCTGCCATTTGGTGCTGGACAAGTGGTGTACAGTCAGTTTTTCAAGCTGTCTCACTGACTGTATGGAAACAAGGTTGATGAGACAGTAATATTGTGAATGTGTAAAACCCAAATAATGAGAAGAGAGAGGCTAACACGCTTTGTAAAGTTGAGGGCAACTGCAGACTCGCTGTGAGCAACATGTCTTGCACATAGTAATTTGATCCACTGTTAATATATAAACATTGCTAAGTGCAGCCTTTAAATGGCTTAGCTGTGTTGTTTTAGTTTTGAAATAATACTGGATGACATATTGGACTTACAGGCAATTGTTCAACTGCCACTGAACCTTTCTGTAAGGCTGCATGCCACTTAAGAGCATCTAATTCTGCTGCAATTTTCCAATCATGGCTTATTGGACAGTTAAACCATCCACATTTTTGTGAGTTTTCTGAAGTCATTCATCCTGCTTCACAAATGTGTTCAGCTTTCACGTGCCACCTTTGACCCTGCAGACGAGATACAAATGAGAGAACACGTTGGATAATGCATCAATGCATCAACAAAATCCCTCAAGGACAGGCAGAGAATACTCTCCAAACAAGAATAATCCTTCAGGACGACCAAAGTATCCTCACCCAAAAACACTTCTGAGTGTGAGAATGAGAACAACTGATGAAAGAAGGCTTAGTTTTGTCAGTCTGACTGCATATGATAGAGGTTATCCACCGTTCCTCCCACAGCAATAATTACCATCAATAAGAAATTGATGAATAGGCTCCAGATGTTGAATTAAACATTCCCAGCCTTCCCTTTGTGTTTGATTCGCTCTCGTTGTCATCCCCATTCACCGTCTTCTCCCCACAGGGACCCTGGTGCTGCTGCTTAGTCATAACAGAAGATCAGATGATGCTGCATGAATTGTCTGAAATTTACTGAAATTAGATGCCGTGGTGAAATCAACACGTTGTCCTTTCACTGTCTGAACAGTCTCCGTTAGCGTCTTTCCAGGCCTCGCCTTCATTTACTGTCATGCTTTGTCATTTTCTGTGTGATTGTCTGTGACAGCTGAGTCCTTGTGAGGATTGTCCGCAGAACAAAAGGCTCCTCGGGATGTCATTGTTAAACACCAATCATGCTGTCGGTTGCAATGTCTTAAGCTGTTGTGAGAAGAAGCACATTGAGCCTGTGGACTGTCTCACATTGACTGAATTAAGTAACTCAACACGGAAACAGTCGCGATGCTGTGACTTTCAGCTGGATCTCATGAAGTCAAAATTAGTGAAATCAGTGGTTCCCAGCTTTGGGGTCCGACTCTCCGTGGGGTCGTGAAATAAATCTGATGGGGTGTGAGATGATAGAAAATAAGAAAAAGACTTTCATTTAAGAGCTTTATTGTGAAATACAGAATGATTTTACCACTTCAGGCATCAAAAAACTATTCAAGTGAACCATCTTAGAAGGAAGAAACACAATTTTCTAAAACAAAAGAAAGCGTTGATGTCTTTAAATGTCTTGTCTTGTCCGACCAATCGTCCAAAACCCAAATATATTCAGTTAACTATCATATCACGAGATGACGAAAAGCAGCAAATCCTTAAAACTGAGAAGCTGGAACTGGATAGTCATTTTTGCTTTGATAAACAAATTCAATGATTTAATGATGATGAAAATAGTCAACTAATCATTTAATGGACTAAACGTTCCACTCTAGATTGTACTGTGTTGCTTTTTAAATGGTCAAAAGCCAAAAGTGTTTCCAAAAAGAGGTTTGGAACGACTAAAATCACTGTCCTGAACTTACATTCACAGTCAGCCATACAGTGAGCACTTCTCATCTTCTTTGCTGACTCATTCATCCACCGCAGGCTATACCAATCCAGACAGTATATGTACATTTAAATCACTCCAAACCACCTGAGTGAAATTCACTAAGTCTGAAATGTGGCTTGTTTGTATTTAGCATCCTGTCGATAAGGACAGAACGATCGTTGTGAGATGTGAAAACCTGCTTTGCGATCTTGACTGGAAATAGATGTTTACTTAAAACAGTTGCCGAAGGTTAGAAAAATACTTTCCACGAGCTGCAGAGAGAGGGGCCTGTGCATCTGACGGGGAGCTCGACTCGGCCTGTGAGAGAGGATTTACCTGTGGAGGACAGACTTGATAGTGTGTGAATGAGGTTACTGCTGAATAACATCTTACAGACATCTCCCTCTGCTCTCAGATGCTATTGAATAATGAGGCTTTCATACACGTACCTGTGCGCATTAATGAGCTGCAGGCAACAAGCAAAATTTGCTTTTTCATTTTAAATGACGTGAAATGAAAACCTCCAGAAATGACTAAATCAACCTCTTTACCTGGCCCTGAGGGGATGCATAGATTGCCCTGTAAATTTATATGTAAGAGGTGATCCAAAAGAGCCGAGCAGACACAGAAAAGTAATGCAGGACATGGAGGCCAAGAGCAGGTTCACCTCTACAAAGAACAGCATTTTATATGCTGCTGAGTGGATCGTCATGCATATGCAAGGGCTACCTGCCAGCAATCAAACCAACAGTACATATTATTTATTCTTATTTTAGGGCAACACATTCTTGTTTAACATTGTAAACTTTGCTTTATTACTTAAAAGCCCAGTAACAGCAGAAATGATTAGCCCTCCTATTATATTATGAGTTTTGATTTACAACAGTAATTTGAAAATAATGAATATCCTGCAGCAAATCAGATGCAAGTACTCGCCATGTTGGCCAAGTCCAGTCTTCAACACTATACGATCAGTCATCTGCTGTCATTCAACGTGGTGTGAGAGTATCAGAGAGACACATAAATGATTCTGGCATCTTTACATGTGACTTAATGAGACTTTCTCAATTCCCTGAGGCAACAGGAACATGTAGAGAAGACCTCTCCACAATTGAGCAAATTACAGGCTCTCCTGTCACTTTTGGGAAAAGGGCAAAAGAAAACTGAGCGAGAGCAGAGGGACCAGAAACTGATAAAGACAGAGAATCGTCTTCGCTGTATCTTTGATTTAATGATTGCTCGTTTCAACCACAAAGGGAAAAGAAGCCACAAGAATCTTGTTGCATGGCTCTGATGTCTGAATGGATGCAAAGGAAACATGCAGAGATGGAAAAGGAGACTGAAACTTCATCTGCCTGCAAATTTGACAATCTGCTGAATGTTTATAACTATTTATTTTTGCTTTATGACATAACCACCATGAAACACATAGCAAAATAAGCATTGTTTTCCTCGTTTACTAGTTGGTCTCGACACTTCCTCTCTTTTTCTCTCATGTATTCTCTCTCGTACTTCATTCCTTCATCCAATTGAAAGTTGAGAGTTCCTGAAATGGTTCCTGGTTCCTGTAGTGGAAGTTGGCATTGGCAAATGGTGGGGTTTTTAGGTTTGTTCTCTTACTGAGTTACAAGCTGCTTTACTGTCACTTTTTGAAAATAAGGAGTGAAAGAAACTTTTCACCAGAGAGCTGACAATTTGGCCTTTAGCTGAGTATCTAAGTATCTCTACAGCTGATAAATCAATCACACTCACTCACACTCATGTTATACATCACTGCTGTTTCCCTCTCCAGCTACAGTGAGTGTGCAGTTTTTCTGTTGCAGCAAACCAAACTAAACACAACCTCCCCGTATTCAGGTTTCTTTGGCTTTTGCAGCATCGACTCAGCACCCACATCCAGCAGCAGTTCCTGTGCGCCCTGCCAGAGTCGACAACCAGAGACATGTATTCATACGTACATACTGTAGGTCCGGACCTCCAGCTCGGGCCTGAAAACCCCTCTGTGTCAGGTCTACCATCGTCAAATTTCAAACCTACCCTCCTCCTCACACCCCCCAGAACCGGATCAGAACTTCTCTGTGGAGCCCTAAAGGTTGAGTAGGCGATGTTACCTGTGGGAGGTCTACTGGTTGTTGGATCGGCACTGGGAAAGCGAAAAACAAATTGAATTTCCATATGGATATGTGAGGTTTGACCTGCTTCCTGCGAGTGGTCTCACAGAACTTCTCATTCACGGCTTTTGAGCTCCACATGAGGCCGAGCTGCGGTAAACAAGTCTCCCAGCACAAACAGATCCATTCAACAAGACGTATTACTCCTCCTGTCTCCTCCCGTTATCATCCCCCGATACTTACAACAATTTGGCTCGTGCTCATTTGAAAGCAGTTCTGTTGCATTTTTATTGGCCAAGATTTGGTCCATTATGTTTAGAGTTTGCAGTTGTCTGCCATATTTTCTCTCCTCCTTTCTCTCTTCATTTCCTGCCTCCCATAGAGGTCTTGGATTGCCGTCATTTTTTTGGATACTGTTTTATATTTATTTCTTGCCACTGTGAAGGCAGCGGCTAGCTCCACAGATAACTGTTGTGGTCTGCGTTTGCAGCTGGGGCATGCTGAAGCAATTGACTTGAGTAGTTTTCCTGTCAGGAAAATCGATAAAAGATAATAATACTGTGATGCGGAGCAATGCAACCATTTGATCCTGTGGTCCCAAAAAGAACAAGTCACATGTTGCAACACATTTCATTTAATTTGTGTGCGTGCTTTTGTTCAATTCAATTCAATCTAGTTTATCTGCAGAATTATCCCATGTCGGAAAATGAGTTTTTCTCATCAATGTAAATTATTTTAGTCCATGCATTACTTTATTAGCACACTAACGACAGTGCTTCTAAATGAGTCATTGACACAAGCCACTATCAGAACCCTGGCTATGATGTACTTTAGACATTAGTTCCCACTGCATCCTGGGAAATCTTGCAGTCTGAACCCAGCATGCAAGGCGAGGGAAAAAGTTGAATCGAACATTACGCTAATGCACATGGTGTCCACGATGCATGAGCCAGCTGATCAGGGGCGCTCAGTCCCAAGCCTGTTCTTACTGAACACGTAAATATTTTAAAATGGCTCACAAGTGTGTTTATAGGAAAGATTAATTGCCCAAATTGATGTCTACATGGTAGTTCATGTGACTGGCTTTAATGTTGTAGTTCATTGATGTGTTCTTAATAATAGTTTTTGCACAACAGTGACTATGGTACAGTCGGAAAATACATATCAGGCTCTGGATACAGAGGCTTTAGAGTCGGATCAATGTAGTGTTTGTTTTGGTCTTTTCATGGGATTTGTTGAAACAAGAAATAAATATGGAATGGAGTCAGTCTGATCCTTTGAATGTGCAAAACTTCTACAGATTTTCAGTCACTGTCTTGTTACCAAAACTTTAGCAGCACACAAATTATTCCGGTGTCAGAACTCCCACCAGACAGAAAACTAAACTGACAAATGCTGTCTGGAGAAAGTGAGCTATTGTCAGTTTCCTCCTCTATTTCCTCCAAATTCTAGCTGTGAATTTATTATCAATTGTCTTTCCAGACCATTTCATCTGGAAATTCTCCCATCTCGACTGAAAGTGGAGCATCAAAACAGCAGATTCAAAATATTGGACAGACTTGTCTGTCACGATGCCCATCAACCAGCGGGTTACGAATTTTTGTTCCAAAACAGAAGGAAGCCTGGAAAATCCAATTTTAGAAGCCAGGAATGATCTTGACCCGGTAAAGCACTTGTTGGGTCGTTGATATTGATCAACAACCCCATTAAACATCCACAGAAATATTACGGCCATTTTGAGTTATAGGGCTGTGAAACCGATTTTGCCTTAAAATAATCCATAATTGAGTCAAATCACACGCAGGCCGGTCTGTCAAAAATATCTGTATGAACTAAATAGCTATTAAAAGAGCAGTTTAAGTGATATTTATGAAAAATGTGTGTGTTTTAGACATTTTATTCCGTCTTCTATTCTTTTAATCTTCAGAGTGAAGAAGAGTTACAGCTGAGAGAGCAACGACTGAAAGTGACTTCATGCAAATTGAGCATTGCCAGATTAAATAACTCATCCTCATTTCATACTTATTCTTTGAAGCTGCTCTGATTCAAGATGCATTGATCTCTAGAGGATGGTTTTGGGAGGAGAGGCAGATTATTGTCCTCCAGTGAAAATATTGTCTGCACAACAGGAAGAGTCTTCACCCGGCCAGCAGACTGTTATCCTTTTTTTAGTAAGAGACAGACTTTTAGCCACATCGCTATGAATACAAGTCCTGAGACACTTGTGGTAATCAGATGGCCAGTGGACTTAAGGTGGACTTTTATTGTTTGCACCTGACTCGTTCTAAATGAGAATCTTAGACAAAAAAAGACATCATCCTTTCAGACTCTACTTTCGCCCCACTCACACCACTCCAAACTTATCATGATAACGGTATGACTGCACAGTCGCCGTTCGGAGCGAGCGATCAATTCAGCTCATAAACTGACCGAGTGCTGTCCATCACTGAGCAACACCTGGGCATGAACATACAGTAGCCGCCCCTGTGTCCTCCAGCGAGGGGAATACAGGTCCACTGTGGCGGGATGTTGACCCCGGTCTCCTCCACCTACTGATGGACAGTATGTCTCCTCTGCAGGTGTGCATCAGCCTCATAAAGAGATGTCTGTGTGCGTCATGTTTGCCCTCTGCCCGTTTCATCATTAAGGTATCGGAATGAGGAAAAAAAGCGATGTGGGGGGAAAAGCGAGCGGCCTTCTAAGTTTACCAATTTATGAAGCAGCTTTCATGAGTGAGGGGGCCCCCGCTGCAGTTCCTGTCGAACACACGGCTGTCTGTTTGCGAAGGGAGCGCTCGCGGTCGGCCCGTGCTGGCTTGTTGCCCCGTGTCCGTGCACCCAACCCCTCGCAACCTCTTATACACACCACTAACTGCACATTCACTCTTGTTTTGTCTCTCATGCCTCCCCACAGCCCCACAATCCCTTTAATTCTCAATTCCCAATCTTTCGTCCGCCTTCGCCCTCGCCTCAAATGTTTTTACACAGAGGGAAAATAAACCACCATATAGCAGCGCCTGGCCCTCAAATCTCCCACAGTTAGAGCGTGATTCAGGGCATTAGGGATGAAGAGGAGAGGGGAGGAAGAGCGCACGGCAGCCGACATGCAATTGTAAACTTAGCTGCCTTGGAAATGTTTACCTGGACATCCAGTGTCATACTTTCCTTGGGTGTTGCTGTTTCTCTCTTCGACCACAGAATGGTGCCTTTGTGAGCGAGAGTCGAGCGCTCTGTGCACTTTCCTGGCCCCTCGGCTAGTCTTTCAAGCAAATGCTTCATCATATCCCGGCACGAGAGGAATGGCTCTTACCTGGGCCCCTGAAAGTCCATGTGACGATCATCACCCCTGCACTTATTTGTCTAAAACCTTATGAAATGTGTTTTTAAATCACGCTAATCCAGCCCTTTCTTGCCTGATGTGTTCTTGTGCGTTAAATTAGGAGGAAGTGCATTTCAGTTTACCTGCTCGGGCCACTCAATGTACATTTGCTTTGGCTCCCATTGAGCTGGGTGTTTCTTTTTACAGTCCCAGCTTTCGTGCGTTACATAATAAAATGACAGATGAAGGAGTGAAAGTATAGTCAGAAATGGAAAAAGGATTCATCATTGCCAAAATCATTTCCACACCATATCCAATGAGTTGAAGTCACGAATCGTTCCAGAGGGGTTTCAGTATTTTTGTCACAAGCCTTTGGCTGCACCACTCTCTGTGGTTCAGTTTGGATCCATTCGCATCTCTGTTCTGCTTCCAGTTCTTGGACTGGCATTTATAAATGTAAAATGTCAATGTAAATGAGGCACTGTTTTTGTTTTACATGCATTTTCACCATGTAATCAAAACTGAAAAGGAAATTGTGCAGTCTTTCCGCTTCAGGGTCATGAGGTATCTGTAAAGATGCTCTGTTTAGTTTAGTGCTTTGCCACTGTGGTTTAGTTTTGAATTTGGATATAATACTGGTCCACAAAGAACAGGAACAGGAAAAGTTGTGGGGCCATCAACAGAGATTTTAAAGAACTAGAACATATTCTGGGAGAAGTGAGAGCTGTGTACTGAGCTGTGGCATTTGAATGTATAGTGAGGCTCTATATGTTTTTCTTCTCATACCGGTAATTGTGTTTGATGATTGATTTGTCACAAATGGGTAAAACTCTGGAGCCATGGATCTCAAACCTGCATTAATTAAGTGCGTAATAAATTTGCTTTTACACTTTTAGCAGACATGGAGCAGCATTAGGATTTAAAGTCATGTTTCTGGCCACTTGACTAATGCAACTCTGGTTTGATCTCCACCCACTTTTGAGAGAAATTTCCAACCTTTTCGGCTGCCGAATGCTCCTCTGTGTTCACCGTCTGTTGCTGCTGTTTGGTGCTGGGCCGGTAATGTACTGTGGGCTTATCGCTGAAAACAGCTGCTTCATCTGGAGACCACACTGATGAGGGTAGTGAGAGTAAACCAAGACATTAAAGCTGAAGGCCGTGAAACCAAAACAATGAGCTGAAAGATGAAACTCTTCATCGAGCTGAGAGGAACTGCAGAGTTGGATGATGTGGTATGAGAGACGTTCATATTACGTGGTTTTACATGCAGCTTTATTGTTTATGTGGGTATTACACCTTTCCTATTATTCTGATACTATTATTCTACTTTTTGTTTCTAGTAAAATGAGACAATCCCAGTTAAATGATGATGAAAATATTAGTTGCAGCTCTCGTTAACATGCAACCGTTGATGTTTATGGCTCACCTGATGTTCTGGGTAACAGAGAGATAACGTAAGTTACATAACAAGGCGACCCATCACCCAGGAGCCACCTCTGCTGGTGGGAATTCTTTGTGTGAATCGTTCAAGTTGTCAAGGCCCTCTGATGGGTATCAAACTCTGACTGATGCCGGGACCAGGGGCCTCAGGGTCGATGAGGCTTCAGGGGCCTTCAGGGGCACCAACTGTCCCTCAGACTGGGGCCGACTTGGGTCAGTTTACCATGCAGTACTAGTACAGACCCAGGGCCCATCAGATAAGATGTCCCAGGACATTCCTGAGTGGCTGGCCCCCTCCTCCAGGGCCTGAGCAGGGATTCCTCCTGAGCGCTGGGGAAACGGCTCCCTCTGGAATGCTGGGATTTGATTGATCCATTGGAGGATCAGGCTAAACCTACAGACGCTGAGCTGGACTCTGGTCCAGCTCGTCCTGTTCTCCAAAAACTAATATTATGAGGGATTAATCGTTCTGTGTTGTCAGCGCTGTCACACTTAATAATGCTCTTTGTTTTTGTTCCAGCAATGGAGCCTTGTTGGAAATTCTCTGCTTCATTAAATTTTTAAAAAATTACTATATGAGAGCAATTGTTTGAAATTTTCTTCTTAGGAAAGTTGTATTTTGTTGCCAGTGTTGCTTGTATTAGCTGTTTTTGTGCTGCATTTCCCAAAGATCACCTGTCAATCAAACAGTACGCTGATGTCCATTTTTGTAGATTTTCTTTTAATGTGATTTGAGTTTCTGAGGGAAACATTCTTGATTTGTTCATCGCCCACAAATCAGTCCTTCTGTTTATTCCAAACGCTCCACTGTTGCTGCAGCTGGAAATGTAAAATGCATAATGAGGGACCCATCTTCAGCCCACAAGCGTCAGGCTGTAGCCCAGAGAATTTGTGTGTTGTATCTGTGTGTGTGTGTGTGTGTGTCATGATAGTGTTTGTTAAAGTAAGTTATACTGGTTGATGTAGTAACAGTAGTGCCATAAAAACATGGATTTACAGCACTTGTCTTGACCTCAGGAAATCTCCTGCTCTCCCAAATCAATAACTTATCCCACAACCACACTTGAACAATTTAATTTTTTCTAATCATAATATAAATATTGAATCTTTGAAAAGTCAATACACTGTTGCTCAACTCCAACAGCAGAGGCCACATTTATTGCTTTTACAGCTTCTCTGTCTGGTGTTCTCTTTCGACCTGTGTGTTCAGACGTATTCACTTTTCCAACCTCCTCGCTCTCACCATGGTGTTTACAGTCTGACCAATGGAAGACTTTTTGGTTTTTGGTTGACCAGTCACATTGTAAAATAAACCTGAACCCTGTGGCCCCGAAAATTACAAAAACCAGCTACTCAATGGTTTTGCCAAATGTGTTGAGGAGGAAATTCAGTTGCTCTCTGGATTATGTTCAATAGGTCTGTGCAATGTTATGTTCAGTGTTACAGGAATCAGAATCATGCTTTAGTTGCCACAAGTGGAAAAAATGAAACACATCGTGAGTTTTACAGACACAAAGACATTTTACATTTAGCTACTTTGCAAAGAAGTAAATAAAATATTTCCTAATAAATATGCCAGAAACTTAAGGAGGATTTGTTGGTGTGCTACTAACAGTCTGATCCAGACTAGAGAGAGGGCCAGTTAAAACACTGCCACTGATCAGTTATCACGTCCAGCCAAATTAGACAATATATTTAATGAATAGAATTTATAAGAATAATACAACTGCTCCATCCTGACATGTTCTCTGGATTCTTCTCTGTTCTTTGGCACATCTTTCCTGTGCCAGAAGATTGAAGCACCAGACACTGGAAGTTTAAAATAACAAATGTAAAGATATGATGGGCTGGATATGATTACTGTTACGTAACGAGCAATGAAGAGTAAAGTTTCTATGAAAATGTCACAGATTATTTCCGTAAACGTTAAGTGTCCGTGTCAGCTGCCAAAGGCTCCACAGCGCGTCGGTTTCCCTTCGTTCTTTTAGTACCGTGTTAGTGTTCGCATGTAACACATTCCGTGATAAAAGAACTTGACGATGTCTGTACGGTGACGGGACTCTTCCTCTGTCTGGATCGGCGGGTTCACACCATGTCTGCTGTCTGGTCTCGCCCTCTCCCCTGAGTCCATGAGTTTACAGACTGCATGAGAGTATCTGTGATAGCGGGGTGCGTGGAGCAGACTGATACTGTCCTGTACTGGAGCTCCTACAGACCCACTTCTCTCCACCACCAACGTACTATCTGTATATTTTTATTTCTCTTCCTTTTCCTCTTCTCCTTCTTTCTGTTTCTCTTCTTTTTCTCCTCTTTTTGTCCCTTTTTTCCTCTAATTGAGCTCCAAGCAAACGATCAAACTCCAACCACAGCATTTGTGTGATGGCAAGTAAGCTGGAAAAAGCAATTAGCTCAGCATTGATGTGCGATTCAACGGCTGAAATCCTAAGACGGACGATGGTCAGGCAAATTGGTGTTTTTTTCCATCACATTTACTGGAAAAAATATAATTACTGTAACAAAATGGATGAATGTAAATATTAGTGCTACCAAAAGCAGAGACATCCGCCTCCATCCCCTCCACAAACCCCCAACAAACACCTGGAGACTCTCTGCACACGCCACACGGTCAAATCAAAGGGCCACAAATGTACGAATAGATCTTAGTTATTAATTCCAGATTTGTGGTTCAAATACCAGCTACAATCTGAGGCTGAGGCCTGTTACTCACCAGTGTTGGGAAGTAGCTTCAACTAAGTTGTTTTCAGAAGCGGATTTTGCCTCATGACGATCATTCATGATGATAATGTCAGCAAATTTGTCCATTTTGAGAGACTTGAACTAGCAAATATTTTGTATTTTCTCAAAAAATGATCTAAACAATTACTCTGGATTGTTGGAAGTCAAATTTTCTGTTGAATTTTTTTAGCAGTAATTGTGATGCTGGATTTTTTTTCTGGCTAGAGAGGTGAGATCTGAAAAGCACTTATCAGCACCTTAAGACCACACTGCTTTGTGTGCAACATTCAGAAACTCTTGGCTGTCGATGTTTTTAGAAAGCTCCATTTTTAGCCTCCAGCTGGTATAAATCCTTCATACTACACATAAGACTTGGTGAAAACCTGTCTGAGGTGGTTTATTTTCTTTGCCCACCAGTAAGTCCATAACGCCTGTAGACATAAAGCCATTCTTTGTGTGTAAAGATTAGCATACTTGCATAAGACAGCATTTCGTTAAATGGGGGGTTATTTTAAGTTAAAGGAAGTGGTATTGTTCCTTTCTTTTAAAGCAATGAACACAGATGCTTGTGATATTTCATGAAAGCCTCACACTAACCTGAAACAGCCCGGTCCTGTGTGGTATGAGATGTGAAATTCAGATTGGCAAAGTCTCACCACAATATAACTTCACCTTGGATTTTATACCATGGCTTCAAGCATTTTGTCTGTTTTCTGAATATCCAAATTCACAGCTAAATATTCACAAATGTGCCTTATTTGAAGTATTTGAAGGTAAGAGTCAGAGCCCAAATGGCCAGCAACATTTGTCTGTTTGAGTTTTGCAAAGAACTAATGGAATCAATAATGTAAGACGCAAACCAAATGTCGACTTGTTTTTGTCTGGAAGAGCTCGTGAAGAACTTAAGCCATTGTTGAGGAGTCCATTTTTTTCTACACACTCACTCAGTTGACCCTTTGCTGCGCCCCTATACTGATGCTACATCTCTCTCCTAATAAAGAGCAGGACGTAGCTGCTAATGTTACCCTACAGTCTCATATAGTCTGATATAGCAGTAGCATCAAGAACTAGCTTCCACGCTGAGCAAGGTCACTACTGTAGCTAGTAAACTAGTTATGTTTAATCGATTTCTCACACTTGTGTACATGAATTTTTGGTTTGCAAAGGCAAAAACAAGACACCACCCTCCAAACTATACTCTACAAGTATTGCTTTAACTACATGCCTGTGTTTTTACTACATGCCACGGACTCCAGCATGTGGAGCTTAACAGACCTGCCCTTCATAGTTATGGTTGCTTTATTATGACTGGACAATCGTTGTTTGGAGTCAGTTTGTCACTTTATAGAAATCATTCCCATCAGCAACAATACCTGACCCCAGAGTTGCAACTGAACAAGCTGAGTGACAGAAAGGCATTATTTTAACAATGTCACATATTCCATGTCTGAAACTGTATGAATATATCATAAGAAATATATATAAATGCAGCAGCCTTCAATCAGATAAATCTCAGCTTCTAAATGACTGTAGCTCTTATAGCTGACAAACCAACCCCTGATGTAAAAGGTTTAGTCATATGACAGCATCATCTTTGGCCTCTCATCGTAAGAGACAAATTGGTCCTTGTTTGAGCTGCATTTAAAATTCCTCATATTTATTTCATCAAACAAGGCAGAGGACGGAGGGAGCGTGATCGACTGTGTCTCCAAGTTCAGAGACAGAGAAAGTGCCAAAAACACTGAGGTAGCCAAAATACTTGCTCCATGTCATCATGATCACTAATATCCATTCATGTGTTGGATGGTAGAACATTACTTTTAACAGACGCTGATATAATTTAAGATCAAGACCCTTCTCAGTATCCAACAGGGAAATGGGAAACTAGTCATGCATTGCTCACAATTACTTTGATGGAAGATTTTCCACATTAATGCAAACGATACAGAATAGAACTGGATCGCGGAATATGAACACAGAGACCTTTTGTGCAAAACTGCAGGATGTCTTTGTGGATGGCTGCAAAAGGAGAATACGTACAGAAATTCTCTCCAGTGCTTGGAATCTCTCTTGAATCTCAAAAATCAAACGGTGTATAAGAGAAGACAGAGCCCGGCATTCTCCTCATGCCAAACATCCGTCTGTGCCAGTGACGTCTGGCTCTCGTGCATCAACAGCAGCTTTGTGCAGGAAATGTGCAGCAGCCTGTGTGTTGCAGGTAGGTGTTCCAGCTCAGCCTCTGGTGTGGTGCGAGGGACTGTAGGACCTCCTGAGCTGTCTGTGAGAGGTCAAAGTGCCTGTGAACCACCTGAGCAATTGTCAAACAGCAGCAGCTGCTTGCAGCGCTGCACGCCAGCATCAGCTGAGTCCAAGTCTCAGAGGGGGGCAGATCATGTAGGGAGGAGGAGGAGGAGGCTGGAGAGTTCTCTGTTCGATGTGTGGAAAAGCCAAGTTAGACTTCCCTTTATTGGGAAGTTGAGGGTTGACATGTTGCAGGCCTCTGTCCTGGCCACAGAGCTGCTATGACCCAAACCTAATATAACTGACATTAACCTTCAGTTTAAAGACTTTAACCTTTCAGCCTCTTTCCCTGTGAATTCATCAGCTAAGTGCTACCAGGCGCTAATGAGTGTTGAATAATACAGGTTGTGGCCTCTTACATGATGTAATCTCACAGGATATTAACCAATTAACACCTGGGAGACTGTTGAGTACATGATGACAGTATTTATCATTTTATTTGGTGTTAACAGAAACCACAGCATTACCTACATCACATGGAAGGTAATTCCACATTAACTAATGGGATAATTACATTTATATCTTAGCTCCTGTTTGTTCATTTCCTTCACAGTCTTTACCATGTGTTGTTTGCAAATTGTGTTGACGTTAAAAGTTGTTGCACATCTAAAAGTCATTACGAAATGCGCACTGATTGGTCAGCTAGTGTAAGGTTTCTCCTTTTGGGCCCAGGTGTTTATAGGCTGGTGACCAGTGACGGCTGGTCACCTTCATGCCCACGGTCAGCTGCTGACATTTTTACATTTCAACCAGAGTGGACACAGAAACACAGAAGCAACCAATGTTGAAGAGAGACCGTATAAGTGACTGTAAATTCTTTTGATATTACTTTACGTAACCATTGCTGGTATGAAATTGCATTTTATAGTAAGATCAAGGCCGATGGTTCCCAACATTTTTAGCTTGTGACCCCTTTAAAAGAACCAATGTCTTCTTGCAACCCCTCATCATTTGTTGTCTCCCAGTTATGTCCTTGTTTTATGTGAATGATATTTCCAGTCCCGAAGAAGTAAAATTATTCAGTAATTTGAAGGAAAATGTGGAAAGTTTGTGTAGCAGATTTTTTTTCCTGCAACCTCTTGTCTGATTCCTGGTTGGTAACCAGTGATCGTTATTACTAATTTTTTACAATGCTGTGGTCAAAGAAGAATTTCCATCGTACCCAAGGTGGTCCACATTGATTATTGTCCTGGAAACAATTAAAAATCAGCCCAGTATCTATTTCAGCTAACTGGTATATCAGTCTGACCCAATATGTTCCTCAGACAAGGTGATTTTATTTTTGTTGCAATTAGTGAAATTCAGGCAGTCTTTTACCTCTTCAGTCAAACTGAAGAGACCCATTTCATTTGATCTGAGTCGGGTCAGAGCAGACGATCACATCCTTGTGGCGTGGCACCGACCCAGTCCTTCACATCCTCTTCCTGCGTTCGGCGTGAACAGCATATGAATTGGATTCTGTGCTTGTGAGGCGTTCTGTGTTCGGATGTGTGTCAGCAGCACCGTGACTGTGGCTCATATCACTCAGTCATATTTGCTAACTGGTGCTGGGCCAGGGCACATGCACAGTGAAGCCCTCAAACTGCCCTTCTTCATCCTCAGCTCGGGCCGATGTGAAGTCTGGTTCACTTGGTCTGCCAGTCTAGTCCTGTAGCCTGAAAAGCAGAGGAAGATACTAACACCTCTGGGTCAAAGCTTCCACCCGATGGTATGTGTTATCTGACAGAAATCAGCTGCAAATATTTGTGTCTTATCATCGCAGCAGACGAAGCAGCGTAGCGAATGATTGCAGCGTCTGTGCCTCCCGAACCTTACACCACCCTCTCTGCTCCACACAGACACACTCAGTGAGTCGTTCATTCGCTCGCTCACACCCTGCAACTGTTTGGCAAACGTCCCTCTGCCCGCTGACAACCACAGGCCTGTCTCATAACGCTCCCCCACAGGCCTCTCCTCCACCTCCTCCTAAATGTGTTGACTTTACCCACTTCGTTTGGGAAGGAGGAAAAGAGAGCAGTGGGCCAGGGGGCCTCCAGAGAGAGAGAGAGGCTCGACCCAGCCAAAGGCCTCAGTGAGGCAGCCTGAAGGCCGGCCTCTGTTCCCTGAACCCTCACCCTGACAGGAGAGGCACTGAGGGACAGTGGACAGCAGAGAAGAGATGGAATTTAATGGAAAAATCTTCATTTAACTTTCCAATGACACACAAACACCACTACTGTAACTTTTTCATCTACTTTTTGAATCAGTGCATTCTCATTACAGGTCATTATGTCATAATACCAATGTGCTAATTCTCTGCTTGGTGCCAGACTTTGGTGTCAGTTCAGTTGAAGCCATGAAGATGACGAAAGAATGATCTTCCGAGAAAACAGGCTGATTTCTCCAAATGTGCACATTCTTTTATTTTCTGTTGGTCTCCAAATAGTATCCAAAATGATTATAGGCAGAGGCTTGTGGCGAGTCAAATTAAAGTGCTCATCAGGGCAAATTGAAAAACAAAAAGCTGCAGTTGAAGTGTCCCTTGAAAATATTGCGTTTCGGATAAATTAATCTGCATTCTGTATTCCGTCGTTCTTCTTTTTATTTTGATCTAGAGGCTGCTTTACGCTGATTGACAGGGATAATAATAGCTAATGTTAGAGAATATCACCTTTCAAATGAAATGCATTGTACCGTTTCCACTTGTGAACTGGAGTTTGCTTATTTAATGGGGCAAGCACAGATAGTTTTCGCTCAGGTGATCAAAGAGAAACAGAAAAAATGATTGACATATCAACATTATAGATAACAATAATTAGATATTAAAGCCACCCTGTGTAGGTTTTAAAAATTCCTTACTTTGGTGCCACCCTGTGGCCACATCAAGGATGACACTGTGGCAGACAGCAATGGAGGCAGATAGACAACAGTTTGGTTTCTCTTTCTATAAACTAAAACTTATGGCATCACAGTTATTTGAAAGATGTGATAACCACATTGAAATTCTATACATAGTAACTTTAAATAATGGTTTGCTCAAATTTGCTTTAGTCAACATTACTTTTTCAGGTTTCTCAGCACTGATCCTTCATTGTGTAGAGTCCAGTGTTTGGGTCTGTCACGTTTGTTTTTCCACTCTCTCAGACAGCCTCCACACTGACCACCTCCGAAGTCTGTTTTCAGAGCTGCAGGGGTTTAGCGCACATGTGACATATACACACTAACACACAGCGGAGGGGTCTGTTTTCTGGAGGTGTAAATCAGGAGGGCACAGATGAGTGAAGTGGTCTTTGGTGTGTCTGTATGTTGGCTACCAGCTGGCTTCGCTTTGTGTTATTCGACATTATTCAGCAGCTTATTGCACCCTGGTGTAAAGTCGTCGTCTCTGTCTTTTATCATGAACATAAACAGTGATGTGCACATGAGTACACACAACGCAGTTCAGACACGCATCACGGCGCTGAGTGTGACACTTTGCGATCCAAAGCTGTTTACAATATATCTGCACAGTTGTATGTCAGATTTTACATGGTAGTGACAGCTTCACAGCGGCTTCGCACAATGAGGTCTGCAGTTTTTTCCTTTTTGGTTTCTGTTCAACAGCCACTGCGGCTGAACAGACATTTAAGAGAGAAGGAAGAAGATGTCACAGCACTGGACACTTTAACAAATGATTTCTGGCAGAAGAATAAGAGGAAGGAGATCCTAGCTGCAAAGATTTGGGCAAAATGCTAAAAGAATTTCCACCTTTAGCCAAACATAAAATTGTAATTGGCTGTTTTTGCACATTTCCTTTGTGGATTTTTTTATGTTCTAGGGGTTTAGTTTGTTTCCTGGTTTACTTTGACAGAGTATTTCCTCAGGTGCGTTCTTACTTTACTTCCTGCCTTTGTGTGTTTCCCGCCTTTAGATTTGTTGCTTGATTTCACCTGTTATCCTCCCCTCCTTGTGTATTTAGTCAGTGTGTTCCTCTCTTTCTTTGTCCAGTCCTGCCTAGTGTTAGTTATTCTTTCAAAATAAAACAGGAAATAATTAAACTAAAAACCCCAAACCATGACACAAAGCCCTCAAACATTACAGCTTTAATAGCCATGTTATGGTGTCCTTTGCCTGTCTCGATGCGTTGAGCAGGAGGCTCCTCACTGACTTGGGAGAGTCGTCTGCTGATGACAGCACCCCAGGGAACAGAGACCAGGACCAGCCAGACACACTGTTATCAGTCAGTCTCGTCTCCTTGGGTGAGACTGTCCTCAACCAAACAGGAAATCTGTCAGCACTCAGAGAGGAGGACAGAGCTGGAGCGGGAGGAGGAGGGGGGAAGATAAAACAGTAATAAAACAGTGAGAGGAGCTTAGAGGAGAAGAGTTTGAATCATATGCTTGGATGTTTTAGGAGGATTTTTAGGCTTATGTGAAAATAGTGTGTGTTTGCTGTCTCTGTACACATCTGTCACAGAGTGCTACAGAAAGTCACAGAGGCAGGTATGACAGGCCAGGTCCTCCATCCTCAGCACAGCACCGCTCTGTCAGAAGCCAAACCCGAAAACCACAGCCTCATTAAAGGTTATATAACCGCTCAACAGATGCTCACTGTGACAGTCCTTTCACTGAGCTCCGCTGCTTCTCTAATAGACACTGATGGATGTCCCTGGAACGGCTCGATCACACGATCCCGCTGTGATCGAGCACATGTGGGAATTCACCTAAAACCTGGTGCGTCTCCTACGTCTCAGCCTTCATGCGAGCAAATCTGCACTCTGCAAATTTAAGTACCCAGGGATTACAATATCTTTAGTATAGATCCAGAATAATTATCAGCTGGCATGCGAAATGCTACCTGACACTGAGCGGCTCAGGTGTGTCCAGTCCTGCCTGTCGCATTGAGGGATATTAGGCTTTTAAGCATCATCCCAGTCTGCAGCAAAACCACAGAGTGGCAGGTGAGGAGGAACAGTGGGAGCTCACGTGCAGATGTAAGCCAGTAATAGTTGATGCGGCCTACGCCTTCATTTAACCCCTGTGTAAATATGAAGCCACAATAAAGCTAGAGTTTGCATGAAGACACTACCTGCATTGTTTTCTTAAATAAGACTGAAAAAGCTCTCTGATCTCAAAGCTGTTTCTGCAGCTGTTTTAACAAAGGTGCACAGCTGAAAAGTGAAAGTCAATACTGTACTTACTGTAATGTTGGTTCCACGTCTAATAGTTAATTTCACTCGCTCATCAACTAGAAGAGCAAGATGGAAGAGAATGAGGAAAAAGGCTAGTTTGTGTAAAGAAGAGGCACAATGCTGGAGGAATGCGATAAGATAAGATATACCTATATTCATCCCACAGTGGGGAAATTTACAAAAACATTTGTAAGTTCCCATCTGGGAATCAAACCCTGGTCTTCCACGTGACAGGCGGAGATACTGTGCACTATACTACATCAAACCTGCACACTGCATCAACCCAATCAGTTAGATCTCTTCATATCACTTCATCAGTTGTCCATGTTGGCAATGTGACCAGAGCTTGTGACATGTGTGTCCAAATGAACATGCATGTGCACCTCATGTGATTCTGTGCACCAAGCGCAGGTGGATAATGTTCATTCTTGGAAGGATGTAACTGAGTTTGCCAGGGCAGGAAAGGTAGATTTGACCACAAGGTCACCAGACGGGCCTTTTTCTCTGAGGAGACCAAGTTCAGCTTGAAAAAAGAAATATGCGGAGGCCCAGGCCCCCCTGTTTCTGTAGCCCTGGAGCATATCTGGTGGTACAGGGGGGTGGTGGCGGGGTATGTGAGGGAGTATCGGACCATAGCTGGCTGAGCAGTCCAGACAGAGAGGGGCATTGTATGAGTGGACTCACACAAACCCACAGCACCCGACACCCTCCTGCTCCCCCTCGTACTGTACCTCAACGTCTGGCTTCTCTTCATTACACAAGATAACATTAATTCAATATTAAATAAACTTGGAAATGAGGTCTCGTTTGAAGAGCTTCGCCGTCTTCCCTCTCTGTTTTCCTTCATATTCAAGCCTCTCTCTTCAGCAAACTTCCCTGCATCCTGTCTTTACCTTTACCCTTTACATTCCCCTTATATCCAGTCTGTCTGTATTACTTAACTCTCCCTTCTCCTCCTTTTAAATAAACAGCTGCTTCCCCAAACCGCTGACCTGACTGACTCTATGGTTTGACTGTAACTGATCACTTTAATTGGTTTTGGAAAGATTTCCTTTCCTGTTTTGGAACACCTGAGCGGCGAAAGAGCGATCCACAGTTCACACAGACTCCACAGCAAGTGGAAGGAAAGTGAGCACTTTACCTATTTGTTCATTTCCATCAGGGACCCATCACTGAATTTGGACAGTTAAACTTTGATCCTTGGAAATTCAATATTGAGAATTCATGCAGCACTTTACAACACTTGGGTTTAGAGCGAGAGAGCCTTGCCTGTAGATTTTATATACAGAAGCTCCACTGCCAGATGATGCAAGATGGCGACCGCAAGCCAGTGACAAAACCGTCTGGCCGATCCCGACAAGATTACATCACTCTGCCTGGCGATCTGCGGACCGGCTCGTGATGCTCAGGGAATCAAGGAGTAGCTATTTAAAATCTCATTGCGAAGCTCTGAGCCATGACTTTAGCTTTCCTGATATTAGTCATTTTATTCAATCAACATTGAAATGATCACACGAACTTGGCCATCGATGTCTGTTTTCCAGCTGTTAGTTGAAAACCCACCATCACTTGCATCTGGAGGTCCGGGTATAAAAATGCAAAACAAAAAATTCAATAGCTTGCACAGAAACCATACACATATGTGCAGAGTTACGAGTTATTTTTTCATTTCGCTCTGATGCAAATGAAATATTTTCCATCCTCTCAGCTGTCGTGAGCTTCTTGCAGATATGATTGAAAGATGAGATGTTTATCACTGTGCAAATGTACGAATAGGTATCAAGAACTGTGAGTGACCTTTTTCAAGTCCTCTTTCATCTAATCAATTTGCTTTCTCTCTCTCACACATTGCTCTTATTTTGCTCTGTTTTATTACCTAGTTTGCCAAGAATAGCTTTTTGTTAAAGAAACAAAGCAAAAATGATCAAAAGCACATTTGATCTGGAAGGCAGGAGTCTTAGATGAGGTCTACTCTGGTCTCAGTTGGACGTCTGACTTTAGTTTGGTGCGAGGTAATGACAAACTATGAATAATCACTGCAGTGAGGTTGCAACATCAAGTGAGAAATTCCCTCAAGAATCCAAAAGCAATTTCAGCCCAACATATGAAATCACTCTGTAAATAGGAAAGGTTTGAGAGTTATATAGATTTAATAATCATCAGACTACATAAATCTAACATCTACCTGACTCATATAAAAACTGAATGCACTGACTATACATAGAACTTCTGATCTATATTCGCTCTCGTTGGGTGTTTCTGTCAGCTGTAAACATTGTGGCCTGACCACCGTGACTCAGCCCGGACAGTCGCTGCTCACATTTCCTCAAAACGGACCGTGAACATCTTCTGTAAACTCCCGAGTAGATGAGGTGAAAATATGTCAGATTTTCCACAATATTCTCTCTCTCAGTTTTCTCTGGTGTGTCCTCAGACTGTTTCAGGGTGGGTGACTGCTGGACACAGCTGCTGGAAACAAGCTGTGGGATTCAGTGGGGAGGAATGCTGAGGCTTTCCCAGGAGTCTCTCTGATGCCTTTCCATTTACATAAAACAATATTTGAATTACAAATATCAAATGAAGCATATGAATGATGCATGCTGATTCAGCTTTTTTTTTTTTTTTTTACAATGCTATTAATTTATAACTGAACTTGGCTTTAGGAAGTCGCTTTACTTAATTCCGTCAGTAGAAGAGTTATGTAATGTGTGGTCGCAAGAGGTGGCAAAGAAAAACAACTTCAGGTGTGAGCGATGTTTGATTGATGTGTGCAAAATAAAACTTTACTGCTAAAAAGTAACAAGAAAAACATGAAGACTGAATGCAGCTTCTTGTGCGAATGGTACATAAATAACATCTTTGCCTTAACAGAACAAGGAAAACTTACTCTCGAAATAATGTAGAAATTATATTTTGCGCTCATGGTTTACAACTCTGGATGGATGAGGATGACTTTCTTTCTCCGAATGGGTTCTCGCATCCCGAGGCAGATGAGGTGCTCAATAATCGAGGTCTTTACGTGGGCAAGAATTCAATAACAGAGCGAGACAACGACAAAGGTCACAAAGGCAGGCAGAGAACAAAAACACTAAACACTGTGAATACTTGGATGCTTGACACAAAAGATTAAGACAAACTGGCACAGAAGACAGGGAACACGGTGAATAAATACACTAGATGAGGGGGGACAATGAGACACAGGTGAAACCAATGAGGGTGGGGCAGACAATGACAAAGGTGGGAAACACAAAGACATTAAGTAGGGATATGAAACGAGAGAAGAGGTGAGTAACACAAACTAAGGAGACATGACACTTCGGCCCAGATAGAAATATCTCAACAACTATTGAATGGATTGCCATGAAATGTTGTAGAGACACTCATAGTCCCCAGAGGATGTCATCATGTGATCCCCAGACTAGACCTCTAGCGCATTGTCTTCTTGTCTTGTTCTGCGGATTAATGATCAATCCTCATTTCAAAAACAGTGTGTTTCAATGACAGTCAACAGGAGAAAAAGTCCAGAAAAAGCGGACAAACCAGGTTCCTAGATGATCTCAAAGAAACTCAAATATTTATGTGAAGATTTAAATAGAAGATGTAAGTGGAAAAACATGTCGTACTGATAGCAACTCTTAGTTCATGTTTGTCTCTTTGCTGTGTTCCTAAACTAGCAGGGTCAACAACAACAAAATAATAACATGTCAGTAAACACTTTCTCAACTTTGTGAATGGGTTCAGTCACTGGGGAGTTGTACAAACCACGAAACGAGAATGTTTACACAAGAGAAACCCTTAAAAAGCATCATGTCTGTGTGATCATCCAGGAGTTTTAAGTGACTCTTTGATGAGTCGGTTGCACAACTTGCGCCGACGCAGGTTGAATCTCCGATGGAAGGTAAACAGCAAAAGCTGGCAAATAAGGCAAAGATTTGAGTTGATTCGGGTGCAGACAGAGAAGATTAGACCTGCAGACAGAGAGATGAGGGGAGATGTCCTCTCAAAAGGCCTCTTCAGCGGAGCAGGGGCCCGGGTTCCTTCATGTGCTCCGTATGAGGATCAGTCAATGTTTGGCTGAGAGGGTAACATGCTGCTTTTAAACAAAGTCAGACAAGTGTTGCCTTGGTGTGTTTTACTTTAGAATGTGATACTGTACAAAGGAGAACAACCTTGAAGTGTTTAAACTTTTTTTTTGTAAAAGCCAATAGCACACATGAAAAATGCTTTTTGATTTGGAGAGCCCAGCAAGCAGATGTGAGTCTTTAGAAAATAACACAAAATTAAAAATTCATTGGTGCAACAGTGCCCTAAATGTTATCTATGTATATTGACACTTGACGCCATTTTTCTTCATTATTTGGATGCAGCTAGATATGTGGGAAGACGAAGTTCCCAATTCTTAATCCTGTGCCAACCATTGATTGATCAATTAGAAATGGGCAGAGCACGAGGCCTGTTGGAATCAATGAACATATTCGATGTGTGGACGGTGATGCAGAGATCTACATTCAGGGTAGTTCCTAGTTTCTGTGGAAAAGAGACACTGACTTTTCAGCTGCCAGGTGGCTCCATCGGCCATCTTCACATCTCCAGCATCACATGGCCTCCGGACTGTCGCCGTCGTCACTTACATCATGTTTAATCATCAAAAAGGTCGACCTTTCATCAGCTTCTGGTCATGGCTTGATAACACATACAGTATATGCCACATTCCTTTGGGCCTTACCTGGGTAATGTGATCCCCTGGCTCCATGAATGTCACTGATGAAGTCACGTGCGTTTTCAAGCCAGAGACCCATGGGGGCGAGAGTAACATGAGATCTGCCTCGCTGATTAGAGCCGCGATAACTAACTATGAGCCTGTTCGCCTGTATTTTAAGAGCTTATCAGTAGAACACTGTCATCTTTATGAGCAGGATAGTAATTCGTGGTCTGCAGTGGCTTTATTGTTTGATTTAGTATCCATGAGTGACGACTGTGGTCTTGTATGTGCATGTTGTTTTTCTTTGCACGTGCAAGTTTGTAGCATCTGGCTGAGGCAACAATAAGAAACTGTCAGCATGGACAATCATACTGTCAGTCAGTCTAAGGCCAGTTAAGGAAAAATTATAATTATTGTAATTAAGGGATGGACTCACAAGGATAGATGATTACACAGGGAGGAATCTGGAGCCTATAAAGAAGCACTTTAACTTAACTGGTGGCTAAAGAAACTAGAATATCAAAATGCAGGGACAACATCTTGACAGGAAAACTCATTCAATGAAACCACAAATAACTTTGGTGATTAAGTAAGTATAGATTTCTGAGCAAAATTAATTCCCAGATTGTTTGAACAAACCACAAACATTCCACCGGGCTGCAAACGCTGTTACTAATCACATTTAACCGATGTATTATTTAATGGCCGGCTGTAAAGCACAGAGCGGGAGCTGTAGCCCACGTCTGGACCTCCATTCTTCTCATGCTTGGGATAGCTCGGTAATTCACGGCATTAATGGACAGAACCTAACCGGGGGGACAGGGGGGTCCGGGGGGCAGGAATTTGCTGGTGTTTAAGTCTCATGACCTGAGATACTCTTGCAATAATAACAGAGCGAAAGGCTTAGTGACTAATCAGGACCAGGAGGAATGTAGGACAGCTAAAGTGTGAGGAGAAGGGGAGAGTGTGGGTGGGTCCGCTCTGATAGGAGAAGAAGTGTATTTGACTTCAAGATGGAGGAATCGTGATGGAAAGGAAAGTTGGAGTGATTGTCTTCATTGTCAAAGCCAGAGCTGTGTTTATTGTGACCATAATTTTTAGCAGTTGATTGTGAACGTTAATGGCGAGTTTTTAAGATGATGAGCGCATGAATGAGGAGGCATTAAGTCTCTTATTTGAACAGAGCAACGCTATTTTCCTAATTGTTGTGCCGATCTTCTTTGTGACAACTTAATTGTGACATGGAGTGTGTGATCTGATTGGAATTGGAAATATATAAGATAAGATAATTGAAAGATAAGACAAGATAAGATAAACCTTTATTCATCCCACAGTGGGGAAATTCACACGCATAAGATATATAATATAATCAAATCCTTGTGATGAATCAACTGTTTGAATGAACACTTTGTTCATTCAAACAGCATTAATTGACTTTTTGGCAACTTAGCAGCAGCACAACAAGCTGTAAACACAACATTAACTTGTTATCACCTTATAAAGTTTGTATGGAAAAACATGTTGGCAAATATTTGCTTATTTACACATCCAGCAGACACAGAGCAACATTAACATTCATTTGGAGTTCTCTGTCTGTTCTGTGTTTTATCACAGTCTGAATGAAAGAGTTCAAATGATTATAGCCAGAAATGTTTTCGCTAGATTCCCAATTTAATGTGTTACTCACTGATTGTTCCTCAGGTGTGTTTGGTGCGTCTGAACAGGGGGCCGGTTACATGTTCACTAACCGTTGAGGATACAAATACGCACACTGACAAACCCACACATAGGTGGTCTGCTTCCCTGCTCGAGTTTCTGGTGCTGAGAGATTAACTTGTGCGACAGTTCAAAGAGTCGGATGTTTGTTATTCTATACTGGGTCACCAACAGTGTGAAAATATGTCCCAGCAACTGAAACATGACTGAGTCTTTAGCCATTGGGACTGGAGGTCTTTGCATTGGACAATTAACTCTGTGAAGCAATAGAAGTCTGGCTTTTTTTTTTGCAAAGGGTGATTTTTAGCTTCTAACATGCACTACCATCATTTCTGATGTAAATAGTTCCTGTAAGGTTGAAATGATAAGACATTTTTTTCCGGTTCTGCATTTAAATTTGTCCCTACTGCATATTACTGAACAGACATTTGCAGAGGAAACAAATATGTCCACATATGAATGTCGTTTGTCCTTAAATGTTATGGGGCCTGTTAGCACTCAAAATAGTTTATGTGATAGGATCCACACTTGTCATTGCAATTTCTGAGAGGATCATGTGACGCACACTGGCCCAAAATTTTTTTTCCCATACATACTGTAATTATTGAAAAAAGATACACAAACGTCCTGAAATGATTCCTTCTAGGATCAGAATTGAATCCATTCAGTCCAGCAATAAACGGAAAGTCTAGAGAAGCTGATTAAATAATTTTATCTCATTATCCAGTTCTCATGCGGGAAGCCAACAGGAAGTCAGCCGTCTCGGCCAGAGGAAGTTTGCTCTAGTGGGCGAGCTGCATGGGACCAAAAGCACAAAAGTATGAGGCAGCCCATGAAGCAGTTTTGGGGTTCACATGCACCCAATGAGCAACTGTCATATCTTTGAACACCCCATTTAACACACCCTTGGCAGCAGTGTTACTCTGCCTTCTATAACACAAGTGCACTCGTGGTTTCTGTTTGGCACGATGACACGATTGTAGTGTCCGTGTCCTCATGAGGTCATTTGACCAGGAGGACAGTCCAGCAGAAACTTGGCTTGTAAAGGATTAGGGTTTGACCGAACAGCCAGGTGCTTTCATTACCTCAGCCTGACTTTGTCTCAGCTGACCTTTCCACCCTGCGGGACGGGAGCTCGGCATGCTGCGCAGAACGTGATCGGCAAGTTGTTTTTTCTTCTTCACGTGGCCATGTGTTGATGTGCAGAGTGTTATTGCAGGAGCGCAGAGAGCCACAGGCGGGTTTCTCACATCTGCTCAGCATGTTGCTGGATGTTCAGTTCCAGTAGGAGGCTGGTCTGACCAGTAGCTGGTGCTGGTGACAGTGCACAGAGGAGAACCAGCGTAATGTGCTGGCAGCACGGTCAACTGGAGAGGACACGGTGTCGGCCCACACATGTTTAAATTCTAATATTTTTCATCCACACACTCAGCGCGGCTCGACACGCCATCCAGCAGAAGTAAAGCTACAGTCTGTTCCTGATATTTCCGTGTGGCTCATTGACAGAGCTGTTTAGTTCTGCATGGGAAGTTGTAGCGTGCTCAGATAGTTGTTTTCACCGCGTGTGCCCCCTCTCCCCTCAGCTGTTTATTCCCTTTATCTCTGCCTTTTGCTTCAAATCGTAGTCAGATATTTTTTGGTTAAATGGCCTGTGATTCATGCTCTCCCCAGGTGTGTCCCATTAGTCCTCATTGAGAATTGAAGGGTGAGTGAGAGAGCAGAGGAAATCTTGTTATAGTCCAGCTGTGGCCGGGTGGGACAGTGGTATGAGAGCGCAGCAGTGAGGAAGAGGAGGAGGAGCAGGAGGAAGCGGGAGGCTGGAATGTTTGTTGGTCATCATCCATCAAACCAATTTGGAGCCTCTAATGACACACGGTTATTATGCTGAAGGTTAATTTTACCGCAGTGACAGAATTTTGCCAGAACGTGCTATTGACCGGTGTTGGAAAATGTAAAGGGACATTTCCCTTAAAACATTTTTTTCCCAGGACTGTTTTTTTTTTCATTTAGGTTTTATTTTGTTGGTAAGAACTACAGAAAAATAAAACGACATAATTACTTGATTTAATTAATCGAGCAGTTTAACAGGAAAATAAATTATTGATTAAAAGTAAAATATCATGGAAAAATGCTAAGCGCTTGCTGATTTCTGTATTTTTCTTAAACCCCTTCTCTCAGTCATTTGGTTTTGATGCATATTTTCATACATAAATCATTGACTTACTTATTAATTTGTAGAAATATTTTTTGTTGAATTGAGTCAATTTTTCTTTCTTTCTTCTTCTCTGCTTCTTTCAGTGTTAAATCATATAGTGACATGTTAGTCAAAAGGTTTGGTAACGGTTAAGTGAGCATCAGTCATCATCAAGTGAAAGTATCAGGTGTTTGGACTGAGGTGTATGATGACTGACCTTTACTGACCATCTCCTCAGTTTTGGGGAAATAAGAAATGAAGCTACAGTTGATGTGATGTGATTTTTTTTTTTTTGTTTGGATGCACATAGCTGTAGTTTTTCATCTTAAATAAACTCTTAAGGTATAAAACATTTTGAGGCTATTCCCCACATCCCCAAACATCACCTTGACCCTTAACTGTAAGTCAGTAAGCTAATTAAGGATGGAATAGAATATGATATGTGTGTTTTTCTTTTGTGGTGAAGTGATTTTCCATCAGGTTGAAGAGTTGACAGACTGCCAGGACAGAACTGTGTGTCAGCCTTCCCCGGCTCTAGGTTGGACTTCAGTGTTTTAAATACACGTGCAGTTTGAGACTGACTAAACTCAGCCAAAGAGATTAGCACCTGCAGATGGTAGCTCCCCTCCAGAGACCTGACGGAGCTGTCAGGCCAGGCACGTACCAGCAGTGTGGAGCTATCCAGAAAGTAGCCAAATGGAAACTTTTTCCTTCTGGCTTGCAATGTTTTGTGAGGGAAACACGCACACACTTAGACCACATGCAGAGGGGTGTAATGTTTCCTAGAGGTGAGACCTACTTAAAATGTTTCAAGCCATTCAAACATGAATCTTCTTTATTGCTTTTACGTGCCTCCCCTCACAGCAAATTATCCAGCTGTACGTGACTATCTTGTACAACATATGCAGTTCATACATTTTGTTGAGTTTACAAGGTGAGACACACAAACACACATACATGCATAGATGATGAGCATTTTTTGTTTCTGTTGTTTAAAGATAAGAATTGCGTTAAAGTAATTATGTCATTTTGTCTGTGCTTGTTGTGACTGAGCAGCTGCAACTGTGTCTCTCTTAGGGCTGTAAATATAATTATTTCCATTGACTCATCTGTGGGTTATTTATTGATAAACTGACTCATTATTTAATCTAAAAGATGGTGAGTTTAAGTATGAAATATTAGATTGTAAAAATATAGCCCATCTAAATTTTCCAGAGTCTTCAAATATCTTGTTCGTCAGCTAAACCACAAGCTGTGTGAGACCCAAATATGTTCAATATATTATCATTGAAACACATAGAAACCAGTTAATATTAATATCAATGATTACTCGTTTTAACTTGTGTATTAAAATGCATTGTAAAAATATAGTTTTGATAATTCATTCCTTATTCAAGAACACAGTTGGATAACACCTTGTGAAACCAATAAGAAGTAAATGTAAAGCTGCAAAACAGAAAAAATACAGATGAATTCTTTGCAAACGTAGAAATATTCAGACTTTTAAAAAAAATCCTTCCATCTTGAGGACAATGTGGATCAGCTTTTGTTAGAAGATAACTAAATGAATAAATGTGATATGACAAATTATAAATGTATTTACGTTGACAGACAAGACTCCTCCCCTCCTTTCACTACTTTGTGCAGTTTTGTGTGTGTGTGTGTGTGTGTGTGTGCGTGTAGGTATGGTTGCATGCATGCACGAGTGCATACATCATCCAAAGCCACATTTAAAATCCCGACTGGCAAAGCAACAATAACCATCAGTGTCACAGAGTCCAACACCCTCTTCCTGACCTAATTTTAAAATTAAAGGCTGTTTAGTGTAGTCAGTGGTGTGAATCAGTCTTTCAGGGAACGCTAGTAATGTTTATTCATCCGTGCATATGATCAGCTGTATATAGCTGTGGAATATTGACTTCATCTCTGAGTGCTGGGAATGGGACAACTAACCTCCTGTATGGGGCCACTCTTGCATGTCTCCTTTGGCCTATAGGTTATGGTGTTAGGATCCTGGGGTTGCTAAAACAGGCAGCTGATGGAGCCAGCTGATGGAGGGGTTAAGATGGAAATTGCACCACTTTTGTCAGTCACTATAGAGCCTGAGGCAGCTGGTTCATCCTCGGTGAAAACAAGCTGCTGCTGGAACTCACCTCTGTGTCTGAGAAGAGACAGATCTTCTTTAAACTTTACGGATTTCTGACTCCACTTAAACAGGAGACTTTCACTGCTGCCAAGTCTCAGTCTGGTTGAGAGCCTCCTGAAGTGTGAAGCTCTTGTGTCAAGTGACTGGTCAATACCGAGGTCAAGGATGGAAGAATCACAGTGAGCTAAATGTTACGTTGACATTCGGGCCATTAGCAAAAGACCAAATTTGTTGAATTTCATCAGCACATTACATTCTTTATTGAGGAACACAGGTTTCATTCAGCTGCACTACCATGTTCCTTGACAGACAAAGAAGCATATATCTACACCTGTTCTCTACATCTATTTATATTTCAGATAGCCAGGCTTGAAAGAAACGTGTTGGACCATAAACTATATGAGTCCTGTATGAGTATGTTTTAATTACAGTGCTCAATGATGAGTGCTGTTGTGCTTTAAATTCTAAAAAAGCACACAATTTGCATGTATATTGGTGTCGTGAAAAACTCTAACTGGTGATGCTGGTTGGTTTCCAATCAACAAAACATCAGACTTTAACGTTGGAGACTGCTGTTTGTTTCCTGCTTCAAACTGTCAACATGTTTCATAACCACAGTCGTTCTCTAATCTTAACCACATGTTTTTTATTGTAACCATGATGATGAAGGTCCCCTAATCTAAGTTGTCATGTTAACCCAAACCATGATCACCGAGTCATTTTTATGCCTAAACCTAACCAAACCATTGCGTCGTCACGTCATTAAATGAATGTAGTTTTCAGAAGTGATTTGTATTGGTTTTGGAAGGCACTGAAAAAAAAAATGGTGCCCAGCCGATGGGAGCACCAGATCAGAGGACTGGACTAGCTCAGCTATTGGTTCTATCTGTCATAATAACATTGTGTTCACTAAAGTGGCTGAAATTATGGAAGTTTTGGAAGTAAAGTAAAACTGGGAGTTAATAATCCCTCATTGCACAAGAAGTGTGAGTGTTCACAGCAACATTAAGCACAGCAAGTCAAAGTTGAACCAAGAAGTTGGTTAATAAACTGTAATGGATGTTTACAACAGTAAGATAGGATGATAATTTTATCATTTGTCTTACATGTCACCTAAACTTGGAGTTTTTTTAAAACCTGTGTGATTAACTGACGTGTTTTTGCTTGTGTTTGTCACATTGTTGGACCCAATCTTAGCAATGTTGCTGCAATCCAAGATCCGAATTACTTTGATGAGTGCAATGTTTTTGTAGCCATTAGAACCACTGAGCAAGGTTATGAAAATAAAAGCCAAGTTGTAATCAATTTGATGATGTCTTTCTAAGTGCACATATGTCCTGCTCAACGTAGCGAATCCCCTCACCCACAGCCCACTGTTCAAAACAAGTGTCCAAGCTGGAGGGTCAACCTGCACAGTTCAAATAGACCTGCCCTTTCCAGACATTCCCGTCTGAGAGGTGCAGCTCATAGATGTATCTATTTCCTGTCAATTTCATGCTCTGTGCTTTGAACGACCAAAGTACAGAACATTTCCAAAGACTTCCAGCCAAGACATACATTCAGCAAATTCAATCTATAAATCTCTGGCTGAAAAAATATAAATACAAGGAGACCCTCAGTGCAGCCATATGTTCCATACATGCTAAGAAATGTGCTTTGCAGCCTTCAGCGTGAGAGCACTTTATCATCATTTGGTCTGCGCACATGCTGCAAAGTTACACAAGTGTATTTTTACTGGCCAGGCCTGAGTTTCACATCCTGGATTCAAGCGGTTATTGTGACTAATGTAGGCTTTTGATAATGTTAAACTCCCCAATAACACTCGGGCAAGCGCTCAAAATGAGATATATTATTATAGAATAATAAGCAGACATAGTGGAACAGTAGAGGGGGCTCTTAAAACTGTGGAACTTGTGGAAGTAAAAGAGGCTTGATTCAGGGTCAGAGGTCAAAAGTGAAAGGGGCAGCTGGGATTCAGTGTCACTATGCGAGGGTCAGCATGTCTGTGATGGTCTGACAGAGGTTAGACTCTGAGTTATTGCTTGTCAGGAGCTGCTCTCCTGTCGTGTTTTGATGTGATTTGGATTGTTGTGTTGTGGTGGAACTGAATTACTGAAACCTTTGCCCTTTTCCCTCATCGTGAATGATGTCCGTGTATATTAGAGGCTGATGGGAGTCAATATCACATATAAATATGCAGTTCTACTATGAATAATAAATATTTTCTTTATTCAGATTGAGAGAGAGGCTCCAACCTTGAGTCCTTTCTGGCCTTCACACACTTAATCACAGCACAGTTGATGTGATTTTTGATGGCTGTGTCTGTCTTCTGGTGCCGGGTACGTTGTGTATAGTAGGTTTGAAACTTTTTCACCAAAATTGTAAAGTTGAGTCCTGTAAAAGTCAATGATCTGAAACCTTTCACATTACATATAGTCATTTGATCTATTGTTAATATGAAAATGATTGATTAGAGCAGCTCTAAGTTTGGCTGCAAGAGATGTTTAAGTTGCATACACATCATTATTCATTAATCATGTCACACATGACAAGTGTGTCCAAGCCGTGTTCAGCACTTTTCAGCGTCCTCTGGAAACACTTACATTGCCATTTTGTGTATTTGCAGCATGTTTGTGTGTTTGGCCGTGTCGTGTTTATTTGCAGCACGTTTTCTAAATGCTTTGCATGTGTTGTCAAATTGATGAAGATGTTTTCTTAATTTGCTTGTGTTTTGTCAATTTGCATGTTTTTTTAAGTGTTGCAGTGCAGTGGGAAGTTGAGCTCTCCCAGCCACTGTAGTAATGTAATGACAAGAGCACTTTCCTGTGTCCGTGTGTTTCCCACCTGGGTAGTTCATAAATCCCACTTTTGACTATTTGACTATCAATGAACATAGTACAAGCCATGTTAGATGCACCTATGCCTATTGAAAGAAATGATATGTTTAAACCCCATAAAGAATCTTAGGGGCCTGTGAAAGAACAAACCACACCACCTTTCCTCTGCCGTGTCCTGTGAAGCAGTGAGCTTCCTTCACTCTGTACACTGTGTGACTTTCTTTGCGTATGCTTTGCGGTCTCTTGCGGATAGAGACTTTGGCAGCCCTGCGACTGTGTGAGACCATCTAAGGTGGACTGAACGGCTGGAACCCACAGCTGCTGGCAGCAAACCCTTCTGTCTAGACACCCAGCCAGATGTCCAGAAGCTACAGACACACACTGCCATCTAGTGTTGGAATGAGCTCTCGGCGGATGCATACCTTTAGCATCTGTTTGCTGTAAAGGGCCACCTACGTGGAGATTCGTATGTCCTGACTCACTACAACAAAAGGGATCTCCCACTCATCCAAACGCGCCTCCCCACCAGACTAGAGGCTCAAATAAATCAGCATTTCTGCCTGAAATTGCAAACAAACTTGGCAGAAAACAGACCCAGACGGGCTGAATGTCGAGTCACTCATACAGCATGAAATAAACATACGACCTGCACTCTGTGGTCTTATTCCAGATGTTTTGAAGTTGAGACACTCAGTGTTTGGTTTCTCTGTGAGTGATTGTGGTTGGTAGAAAGTTTCAGTACACTGGTGACAGTGATGCTGAAAAGAGCATTATTTTTTTTTTGTTTTCAACAAATACATGCAAAATCAAATGTGCACTAAACAAAACAATCGCAGACAAAGCCCAATTACATGCAGATTTGAGAACATTAGAGTCCCAACTTCTTATTTCTCCAAAGCAATATAACTTCTTTGCCGAGAGGAAACAAAACTGTGCACAGAGGATGAAGTAATGTCTTAAAAGAGCGATCCGCCGCTAGAAATGTGTGAGATAAAATCTGAATCTAAACAGCTTCATTCAAGTGATTCCCTCAAGTCCTTGATTATTTGACAAAGTATGGGAACATTCCTACAGTCAGACATACAGCTGATATGTGTTAGACATCATTACTTCAGTAAAATTACATCAGTATGTGTCCTGCTGGTCCGCCCATGTGCTGGTCCACGAGAAGAGGTACAACACAGATCAAAGGATGTGTAGAGGATGATGTAAATACAGACTTCTACAGAGGCACAGCTGAGGTGCAGTCGTATTGGTTTGGAGGGTTATTAGTCGATTCCCCAGAGAACTTCAGTCCAGGACTGATGAGTCAAAACATTTGCTTGGTTGGAGAAATCCTGGGCATCTGTCCCCGGATCGTATGACAGGAACGTTGAAATTGCTGCCACCTCTCCCTTCCTGACATCTTTGCCATGTCTTTGATTTCAATTGGTTTGCGGTCTGTGGACGAGGAGCCCGAATCATCCATCGTGGCAGAGAGCCGCTCGGAGAACAGAGGTGCTGTGTGTGAAGCACCTTTCAAAACAGTCTTACATAATGTCAACACAATTACCCGCATTAAGCTCTAGTGGCTACAAGTAAATTCAAGGGCAGCAGGCCAGAGTTTTTTCACTCCCTCATCTGAGGGCTTTCATGAAGGGCTAGGGGCATGGGGGACAGGAAAAGACAGATTAGGGAGTAAAGTTGATTGGTCTTAGCAAGTTCAGTAGCGTGTCCTCGCCGCCTCCTGATTAAAGAACGTAGTCGATTAGTTTCCTTGTTTGTTGTGGGCCTCAAGGGAAACTGCTCTGTGCTTCAACTTGTTAATGGCTTCCACTGTTTCACACTTTGTGCTTCATGTTGACTTAGATCTCGCTGTGCAGAGAGGACTTTATTTATTAATAGATTAATAAATCATACAACAGCTTGAATTTGATTAATGGATGTCATTTTGATAGTTATCTTGAATAAATAAACAGGACTATGAGTCTACAGTCCTGCTAGCAGCTCAGTGAGGTTAGGGTTAGGGTTAGGCTTTGAGCTAAATGCTACAGTCAGCATGCTAACATACACACAGTGGCAATGCTGATGCACAACAGGGTTTGTTTGCCATCTTAGTTTAGCATATTAGCATCCAAACATTTGGTAACAAGCGCCAGACCCAAAGTACATGTTTAGTATGTGTGTTGTATGCTAAAGAGTTGAAGAGGTCATGCTATTCAGGCTTTCGACTTGTTTCATTTTGTCCATTAGCTTGAAAAAAAACACACAGTTCCGTTCATGTTTCACTACTAATAAAAATTTTTGTTCCTTTTCAAGTCCTGCTGCTTCTTAGGAGTAAGTGCATCCTGCTACAAGAGACTGAGCCTTTCATGAATATGAAGATCATTTTTTACCTCCAGCTTAATTTTTAACACCCACAGACTCTAACAAGCTCTGTGTTTTTATGTTTTTATCTGCAGGAAACCTTGTCATATAAATCCTTCCTCTCTAATGTAAATCTCTTAATACTCTTACAGACTTTGTGGGTGGTTGCTTTTGTCTGAGAAAATCTGATTTAGCGGCCCATGTTTATCTCAAACTGGTTTTTAGAAAGAAAATATGGAAACAAAAAGGCCCAGAGGACTGGACTGAAAACAGTCTGGGCCTCCTCAGATTCTTTCTGTGAGCTGATGTATAGATAAACAGTTTCATCTCATCAAACACACTGTGCGATGTAAATTAACTGTGTCATTATCAGCAAAGAAATACATCAGTGACAATCTGTGTGAAAACTTCATATCAGCATCACTCTTCTCGGCTACACAGAGGGATTGAAGCTGCAGTAAATATTTTAGTACTACATTATTTTTTACAACTTGGACTGTATAATAATCCATTTCAAATGGACCATAAAGTCTGACTAATCTTTTAAATGCGCCTATTCGAATTTACCTGTCATCTATCGATATTTGACCCTTTATTGCCTCGTGCTCGTACGTGATATTTTTATTCTTTCCAATACAGAAGGCAAGTCCTTCAAACTTGTTCAGGGTTAAACTGAAAAATTGCATTACTCAGTTATGCTAATTCAATATGTCTCAATTTCTAAGCTAAAACATCTGTATGTTAATTTGTTTCAAAGCAAAATGATGCACTCTGTAATGACTAACGTGTGCTCAGGAGCCTGCCCTGCTGCTGTATGTTACAGAACCACCATTGTGATGTTACAAGGGCTGGACACAATATCATAAACGCCTGTACATCAAATGCAATGGAGAGAGATTTCTAATGCCACATTCTTGTCATGTGGGACGGATGTTAGAGATGGGAATTTTTATGTTTGTGATGTTTATGACTTGTGGGAGTTTACATCATCAGATTTTATGATTGCAGTGTTGCTGGGGTGAGAGTTAAAAATACTGTGCGTTGACAATAAAGCACAACATCTATAAAATTTGGGTTTTAATTACCTTGAACAACAGACTGGCTGATGTGAGACTTGAGATGTTGGTTTACTCATCATTACCAAGTATCATTTAGCATTGTACTTATGATTTGGATTTGATGATATAAACAAGTCAGAAAGTGGTCATTTTGGTATCTCCAACATGACGTGAACACAACATTATGTCTGAGTAAATAACCCTGATGATGTCAACAGTTTCAGCACAAGACTTCAAACTTTAACAACAAGCCTGTTTAAAAATGGAGGTGTGGAGTTAAAACGATGTGGGCATTTTTAATAAACCAACTTGTCACCAACAAGTTGCAGTTAGGGAAGTGTATGATCCAGAGTTTTTGAAGTTTAACACACTAGGGGCTGAAAGTCAGGACATGTCAGCCTCTGCTGTTTTAATGTCAGCCTCAGGTGTACCCTATGTTCAGTGCTAATTAGCAGATGTTAGCACGGTCACACAGTAAACCATGATGATGATCATGGTCAGCCTTACACCTGCTTAGCATCAGGATGTTAGCATAAGCCTCAGAGCCTTTAGCAGGGCTCTAGACTCTGAGTCTTGCTGATCTGTATTTGACCTTTGTTGCTGCACTGTTAACCATCTGAATATTTTATAACATGCCTGTAAAAGCAATTTTGTTCCCAACATCCGCAGCATTTAACAGTGGCTTAAACGCGATTTAAATTCCTCAGACTGCCATTGCACAACAAAATTTACCAAAGATTTACCAAAATCAAATTATCCGTCCATCAAACGACTGGAACATTTTGTTTGGATGCTGTTCATATACACCAACGGCACGATGGTTTGAGTTCATCTTACTTAGGTTTATTTTCATTTGTATGAAGAATTAGTGTGTTTGGGTTGGTACTTGCAGCTGCGCTCTGGCTCTTGGACCCGATAAACAGAAACAGCCACCGGGCATTTTCATTTTTGTGGCCGTCTGCGGAAAGAGACAGCCATGATTTTAAAAAGTTAATTGCAGGTAACTGCCAAAATAAAGGATCATTAGGTCTTTTAATAGGGTATTGGAGCACTATGAGCTCCTTTCTCTGTGCTTTGGCGTAGATTCTACAAATGCATTAACACCCATATGCTCTTTAGGAAATCCTATTTTTCAGTGTTTTCTTTATAAATGGGGCGCATGAAGTTTCCATTGCTACAGCAAGAGGCTGAATTGAGTTGAGAAGCAGTGACAGACTAGCCATGTGAGTTTAATTTTCATTCACCCTTTCAATGACCACTCAGGAGAGACATTATTATCCTGAGACAGAATCATCCCGAGGAGATTCCACTTGAATGTTCATATGAAGAGAGAATAAGCTTAGAAGGTTCCTACATTCCACCAATTTAATGTGACATTTCAATACTGAATGAAACTTTATCTGGTCACAATTGTATAAAGGATATTACTTCATGGGCTCAGGAACACTTTGTAAAACCACTGCCGGTAACACAGTTTGTTTGCAAATGATTGAATTTTGTTTTTATTTGCACAACTTTTTTTTAGGAATCGGTGATGTAATGCAATGTGTGAGCAAAACAAAATAAATGAAAGTCACATTCAACAAACAAAATCAAATTTAAGGACAATGAATATTATCCATTCAGTGATTTTGTGCCATATGCAAAAGTGATCTGAAACAACATATCAGGTTTTTGTTACATTCTCTTATGTACAATTTAAAACAGTTCAGCTATTGTGGAACCACTTCATCAAACAGTTGAGTAATGAAACCATACAAACAGAGTACTGCATCATCTATAGAGTCCTGTTAAAGATAGCAGGTTGAACCTAATGAGCAATATTGTGCTGTATTAAACAAATACAACAAAAGCTCTCGAATGAACTCTGCACCAAGTGAGTTTTTATATGATGATAAACAGACTCTCTATCCTGCGTGTTTATCCAGTGTCTGTCACTGACAAGAAAACATCTTGTTGTCTTGGCTCAGTCTGTTCTGTCACTTGTGTTTCTGTTTCCTTTGTTGAGTAACTGCTTACTGCTTAGGGGACTGTATCGTGACCAAAGGACCGGATGATTCAATTGTGAGACATAAAAAGTATGAATGATCTGAATGGAAAAACTTTGTCAACAGCAGAAGTTCAGTTGTGTGTGTGTCACAATGAGCAGGTGAATGCAGGTGTAGGCTGGAAAAGCAGGAAACTGCAGGTTAACTTAAAACTAAATGTTAATGTAACATTATAATTCAAAGGTCCTGACAATAAACACTTTTATCCGAGCTCTGTTTGAATTCTGAAGTTCTGCCTTGCCAGCTATTCAGGAGTCTAAAGATATACAGCAGTATGTCAGTACGACAGCAGATGTCTTCTCTGATGAGTTTTCAAAGGCAAAAGGGAGAAAAACAGGTAGATGACAAGAAGGTGACTGGTTACATAATCTTTGTGCAGCACAATGTCTTTATTTAAACAGTCTGCAATGGGCCACTTTTGTTTGATTTCAGATTAAACATAATATAAAAAACCATGGCTTTGAGTCATATGACGCATCTGGCTTATTTAGAAGCCACAAGTCTTTAGTTATACAGTTAAGGACTTTTATTATTCATGTAGATATTTAGTCTGGTAGAGTCAAAAATATTCAGGGGAAAACTAGATTGTGTAAGAGAAAAGGAAAGTGATTTCCATTCAAATTAGATTGGTTTGGTTAGGTTAATTTTGACAAGTTAAACTTTGCTAACTTTGTCCGCAAACCTTGAAAAAAACAAGATCTATTTAATCAGCCGCTGATCATGATTTTTCATAGCAGATAAAAATTAAAGTCGTGTTTTGCCCTTTTTCATCCAAGATGTCGACAAAAAAGTCTGAATGTAAATGCAAAAAGATTTTCTTTATTTTATACTATTTTTAGTATTGATTGAACATTTATGCACTGAATTCTGGATCTGGTTTGCATTTATTTGGGGTGTCTTATAGGCTCATGCTTGGAATAGTTCTATTAATGACACACACACACACACACACACACAAATCTTCCTTATTCATCATACCAAACCAATTTGTTCAGTTTATAGAAATCAATTAAATTTAAATTTATATTAAATAATGAAATAAACACTTTTGCTACTGGTGCTATTTAAATGTATCTATGTATATATATTATGTATTCAGGTTATTTATACAAAAACATGATCAACAAATAAATTATGATACATTATTAAAGGTTGACATAAGACTTTTTTGTCCCTGTATACGTGAATGCATCATAGTACAATAATATAATCATTATTCTGAAAAGCGCTACTCCACAAAATAAGTGGGTACTTTTAATTTTTGCACTTTGAATATATTTTAATGCCAATACTTGTGTACTTTTATTGAAACAGAGTATTTATATACTGAAGTAAAAGGTATCATCGTTGCTCTATGTCATTAAGGCAGTTTTTACATATTGATGGAGGCCTAATGAACAGGTTCTTCTTCTTCTCTTTGCACTACTGCCTTTGTGACACTGGGTGGCGCTGTGACACACTTGGATATAAACATGTTTCTTAATGTCCATGAGTGGTCGCTGAAGCTCTTCTTTGCCTGAATCAATCCCACAATCCCCTCAAACCGGCGGTGTGTTCATTTGAATGGTCAAACTGTGAAACGCTAGCGAACCTCAACAGAGACGAGTTGCTCTCTCGACTTCAACCTGTTTTTCCTCCTTTGGGATTTACACACCTGAGAAAACCTCATGACACGTCACGAAATGAACCGGTTGGTATTTAACTTCACTGTTTAAATGCTCAAATTCATCTCTGAACTGTTATGAAGCCATATGTTCTCAGAGTTGGGAAGCTAACTAGCTAGCTAACATTAGCGGCCCTGATAGTTACTTTCAACGTCTCCGTGTATCCTTGGTAGTTGAGCTACATGCTAGCAGTTAAAGCTAATGCTAGTTCAACGCTAGCTAGGAGCATGAGCTAACTTTTTAGCTAAGGAAACGTTTCCTCCAAACATCGGCTGTCTTATATATAGCAAGACAGACAGCATGCTAACAGTTACCTTAACTTTAACAGAGACATTTGTGACTTGTTGCCGCTCACCTAGCTAACATTAACGCTTGCAGCCAACGCCTTTGTGACTCAAATGTAAGGTTTTAGTTTTGTTTATCTCATTTCAGTGTTTGCTTTTAGTCATTTTTCTGTTCGCATTGCTGCATCTTAGGCCACATGCTGTGTATAACAAACCAGCCTGTGTTGTTAGAGTCACAAAAAGTGACTCTTGCAACTCCTGTAACTGAGATGATTGTCCACACTTGTTTGTCCAACAGTGTCTCATATTGTGGCAGCTGGTGAGCATGAGCTGGTTAGCATGTTTGTCAACTGGAAGTCCTCAGTGTCAAGCAGAATAAATCCAATGGCTCTCTGCGATCCTGCCTGCACCTTTCTGCTGAAAAGAACATGAAGCAGGTATGTTGATATGAAAGCAAATGACATTGCTTATTGTGTCCAGTTGTTTCTTAAATCCTGGTGACTGTGAAGTGCAGTTCAGTGGTATTGTAGTAGTAGTGGCCTCATCCCTTATCCTTTTGTTTTAGGTGGATATTGTAAATAAGGACGAATTAGATAAAGAAAGGTGAGTGTGATCCACATCTGTGGGGTTCATCTGATTATGATCACTTGCTATCTGTGTCCCACAGCTCATCTCTCTCAGTCACTGGACCATTAAGGCACCTTTCCATAACCACTATCACCATGTCTGTGGCTTTGAATTTTATGGTTTTCCAGACTAAGACAACTTTGCATCTGATCCACATCGACTTTCCTCTCTGCAGATTTCAAGTCCATTACGGAATACACAGCCCAGGCAAAGCGAAGCGGTTGTCATCTGTCAAGAGGAAGGGTTGTCCAGTGGAGGAGGTGGGCTTAAAGCTGCACCGCAAATCATCAGATGTAGGCCGTGCCCGTGACCGCGGCATGGCCAACAAAGAAAATGAGCTGACGTGCTCCGATGATGTGCGGGGCATGCACTACAATGACAACTGCGGGCTCCCTGTGAATGCTGCAGAGGCCTCCAAGATGTCAGGGGCCAGCTCCAAGTACAGCGACCTTACTGAGGTGAGAGAACAATTATTACTCTGTTATTGGAAAAACTCAGTCCTTTGACATATTTCTTGAGATTGAGCAAATTTGCCATCACTGGTGCAAACTGAATTCCCTTTGCGCACTGTTTGTCTTTTCCTACAGCTGTCAAAGGACCATGAAGCTATGACTCACGTCCTATTTGGAAGGAATCTACGACTAAAAGTAGCCCAAACACTATGGCGAAGAAATGCCAGTGAATTAGTGGCCTACCTATTGAGGTAAAAGAGTGACAGATGATACTGAGTATTTGGTAGTTTGTTTTCATTCTTCACTAATGTAACATGCTTCGTCTTTAATCATTTTTTTGTTTTCCCAGAATTCAAGACACAGGCGTTCTGCTTGACTGCTTACCTGTCTTAACAAACGAGTGAGTTTCATCTGAGTGTTTTGCATCTTCATTTTTTGATTATTTAACTTCACCTGTAATGACTGGACTGCATAATACTGCAAACCTGTGTTGAACATGTTCACGTAGCATCATTAGGGCAGCAACTAGCAAGTGACCATCAGAGCAAGTGAAGTCAACTGACGATAGTTTGAACCTAATTTGCCATTTGTGTTTTCTGCTCCAGCCCACATTCCTGATAATCTGCTCACTTGCTTTTGTTGTCTATTTTCTTGTTTCAGCCTTCAAACTGAAGCACCATGTTTATCACTTGGCTGCTGCGTTGACCTTGTGCCCCAAGTGAAAGTGATTCTTGCCAGCAAATATGAAGAGTAAGTGTCAGTGAGGAATTGCATACATGTTTAGTGACCTGTCTCTCTTTGACATTATATCTAGACGTACTGAGTTAAAGTCGATTGAATTTGCTGTTTTAGTCTTGAAGTTGATTCTCTACTAATCCGAGAAGCTTCAGAAACTGGTGAATAACTAATGAACTGATGAAGTTTCTTGAATGAGTGTTGAAATGTCTTTGACTTAGCACTTGTATCTAATGTGACCTGATTGACAGAAAAATTTATCTTTGGCATTTGATTTGACAAACTGCTTAGACTGTCATCTTCTTTTTACAGACACATAACAGTGGGTTTACACTGGGTTCAATCCGTCATCAGGAAATGGTGGCCAGAACTTTCTACGAATGAGAAAAGACTGCGGGACAGTCGTTCAGAAGACAGGTGAGCAGTGTATGCTTATATAAAACCTATAGTCCTGCCATGACACAACCAAGACTTAAAGGGTAGCTTCAACTATTTTCATGCTTAGCCTCATTTTCTGATTTGATTCTAAACAAATCTTAACTGTAAAACCAATGTACAATATTACAATAACATTTCACTAAGCAAAACAGAACATATTTGACAGGCATTATAAGTAAGCATTTTAATTATCAGCAGGTAAAACCCGTTGCCACCTTTCATTCTGTTACGCATTTACCTCTGGATATGAGTTGGCTGTGTTCCTGCAATACAGAGTTCACAACCAGCTCTAGTCACTTTATCCTTTCAAATTGGCAACAAATCTATAGTCAAATTCCTCCAGTCTTTTTAACATCCTCCATGAGTTGTTTTTCCTTTTCTGTCTGATAATTTGAACAAGGTCTGCATGTTTTTGAACAATGGAAGTGTTTTTTTTCAGTCACTTTCAGTAAAATGTTCCCCTCTTTGAACATTGAAAAGTGGTTTATGTTCCTCACACGTGGGCTGAAATATTGATTCTAGTATCACAATGGGTGTAAAAAATTGTCCCAAACACTGACTCATACAGTAGCAGATATTTATTGACTAGATCATTTGTCTCTCAGGTCTTCTATTCAGAAGTGATTGTGTAGTGCCTATGAGTTTACCATGAACTTGTTGCAGTTTCTACAATCAAACATTTATGTGGAAGCATTAGTCATACACATTTCTGACTGAAGTTGTGAACTTGTAGTGGGTAGGGGGCTGAGTGTGGTTTCTACAGTCACTGTGGGCTCCTGTGTGCACTCACCCCATATTGAAACGGTAATGTTTTAATGTTTATTGCAGGAATATTGAAGTCATGAAGCAGCGGCTGAAGGACTTGTGGAAGGAAGGAGCCCGGTTATGTTTGGTTCCAGGATCTACAGGAGAACTGGCAAAGGTGAGAAGGATTCCATTATTATAGCAGTCATCTGGGATTTTTTTTCATGATGCAGAAACAGATTTTGTATCACTTTCCTCACAGTTACCACACTCTACTGCAAAAACAGTCATTTTAAAAACACACAGAACAAAATAAATCTCACCAAAACTGTCTTGGTTATTTGTTCCACTATTCCAACAATCACCAACTCTATTTTGGTGGAGATAAAACCTTTAGTCACAGAGTTAGTTGTGGAAAAATTCAGGCTCTACATGTTGCACGTTAGTAACCTTCGCAGCTTGGCAAGGAGCAATTTCTTTCATCTGTCTAGTGACCTAAATCTATGTAACGTAAATACTAGCCTGCTAGATATCCTGTTAAAGCTAGCTACCTAAAACATTAAATGAAACATGCTTTGTATAGCTGAAGTCTGATGGTTTTAATTTAATGTGAATGCCTACAGCTAAATGCTTCGAACTGCTCTCTGCCATCTTGTTTTTACAATGCTGTATGGGAGGTCACTTGTTTAAACACGGGAATGGCCAACAGTTTCACAGGGAGGGACTCACATGCACTAACACGCAAGCACGGCCAACCTGCTACCAAAACAAAGAACAGAGACGTTCATTACAGCACAAACAGAGGGAGTGTGACTCAGGGCGTCGTTATTCCACTACATATTTACATAGCAAATAGTTGTTTGCTGCTATATTAATGTTCAAAATCTCATGTATAGAAAGTTTTTAAAAGGATATAAATTTACTGACAGCATGGTTATGGTACCCCTTCTACAGAGTAATCCAGTATGTTGTGATGTGTATATTGGGATAAATATGGAAATTTAATAACATGAATGTGTGTTTGAGCTGTGATTTATTTATTGTGTTGATAATATGTAAAACAAATATAATTCTAATGTTTGCACTTTTTTATTGGCTGATGACAACTAATGCGTTTGCTCCACTTCTTGTTGCAGGCCATCGAGGCTTATCTAACACAGCTGCCCTGACAATTATCAATGTAGCACCATGAGGATGTGACCACTACTGCCGCATCATGGCTGTGTTTTGAACTGATAATGACGCCAGAGAAACGGACTGGTTCACTCTGCCACTTAAACTCAAACCTCTTACTGGGACTGAACTTGACAATTCAGACAACTCACTCGGTTAGAGCTGGAGACTCTTGAGGGGGGCTGAGGGAGCCTTTCGGCAAAAAAAAAGAAACACAGCAAATGACTGCTTCACATTGAAGTGGACCGTCTTGTGAAGGGGCGTATTTAGTGGACCTTCATGAGACTGGGTGTAACGTCGCTCTATGAAGTGCCAAGCTCTTTGTCTGTCACTACACCACTCTTTGCCGTTGAATGCAAATGCACTTGTGGATGTAATGAATGCTCCGCTGTTTTGATGTTTCGCGCCTGGGTCCACCGGAAACAGGAACTTGAATCTGCAACAGTCTTAAATTATTAGAGCTTTGTTTTTATTTTGCCTCTTCATATGACATTTGACTGTATAATGTAAAATGTAAAAACAAGTGATTCTTTTAATCTTTTAAATAAATTTGATAAAAATCACAGATGTTTTCTTTCATGTTCTTTTTGTTTTGATGAGTTCTTATATTGCAGGAGAAACGAGCTTAAGTCTTTTTTGATATTACAACATAAAGTGTTTAAGTAAACGAATGATTGCTATTGACTCCAGATCTTGTCATCTTGCCATAAGTCATCGAGTGTAGTCAAACAAGTTTTTCCAGCTTTCCGTGTTTGTAGTTGTTCTTTTTTATGTCAAAGCTTTATTGATCAAAATAAGTTCACATTTAAGTTTTGAACTGTAAAAATGAAAGGCAGAATTATTCAAGAAAATAGAACAAAATATGTACAATGAAACATGTGGATAAAACTATATATGTTATATATTTTTTTATTTTAGTTTACAAGATATTCTAACAAACTGAGTCTACTCTTTCATAGGTGTAACTATAGAGATTTTATCCAAAAAAACTAGAATATTAGAAAAATTGCGTTTGTGAATTAAAAAAGATCTAATTAAAAATCACATTGCAATAAGCTACTTTTATGGTCTAACATTAAAACAGTATATGTCACTGACAGCGTGAAGTTAGTTTCCACAAAATCTCCACATCAGACATTGAACTGTGATCGTCGTTCGGTGCAATAAAGTTTTTTCAACGTGACGTCATTTTGTGCCGAGACAGCTGATGTGCAGCTGAAGTCTTCCGCCGCTTCAACAAACGGCTCCCGAATTCATGTTGACGCACATTCAGAGCTCATTTTAACCAGACAAACAGAGAGAAGATGTCGAGTGGGAGCAGATCGGCGCTGCTGTGGCTTCTCATGCAGGCTGTGTTCGTCGTGTCGTGGGCTTTCACCGACATGGACACGGGGCCTGGCGCAGGTGTCTCCACGCAGGCCAACGGAGATCGGTTCAAAATCGAGGGCAGAGCCATAGTACCTGGGATAAAAACACAAGACTGGGTGTCCACGGCCAGGATCCTGGTGGACGGTGAAGACTACGTGGGATTTTTGAGGTTGGAAACAGCCATGTTTATACCAGCTAGCTAGTTAGCTTGTTAGCGAGGCTAGCTAGCATTAGCATAGCCTGCTAGCGTGAACGGCTGCCTGACTGCTGGTAACCCGACGGCAGCTGATGTTGGCAGATGGCAGCTCCTGACTGTCCAAACTAATTTACAGCTTAATAACTGTGGTTGTAACTCCTGCCAACCTGGACAACAACATGTTTATTTCATTATTTCTGCCCTGTCACTGAACTGTGCTGTTAATTTGATGATTAGCTCAATCAGGCCTTTTCTCTTAGCTGTAACCAAAACAAATCATGGCCTCAGGAGACCTGTCTGATGTTGCAACATTACAACCATTCATGTACAGACAGTAGCATATTAAAATCAAAGGCTTCCTAAAAAACATCAAACATTCACTGTGTATTAGTTTTGTGTGGCTAGTTATGATATCTTGAATGAATTGGTCTGAGATACAAGAGCAGACAGGTTTTCCCTTTAAGGGTTAATGTGAAATACTTGTGTCTATCTGATGTGATGGATACGAGCTGGTTAATGGTTAATGGACAATCTAAATATGATCTGATAATCATAGAGATGTTGATGTTCCCCTTTGTGATATTTTTTGAAGATGGCTGCTCCTCTTTCCTGAGCCTCAACAGTTCACCAAAGAGATGTTTGTAATATTTAGTCTGCCCTCATTGAAATAAATGGCACATTTCACAGTATGATGCAGTTTTAATTTAACAATTTCACAAACTACAGCCTCCAAAATAACACAGTTGAATCAACACCTTTGTTTCCCAAACTGTAACGTTATTGACCAAATCTCATTTTTATTGCGTTCTCTTGTTACAGAACTGATGGAAGTTTTGCTGTGAATGACGTCCCCTCAGGATCCTATGTTGTGGAAGTTGTCACCCCTAGTTATAGATTTGAGCCAGTACGTGTTGATATCACATCTAAGGGCAAAATGAGGTAAGATGTTACGATTAGTGAGAGTGTGTGTTTCATACTGGTTGAGTCAGCTTTGTATATTCATCAGTGTACATTTTAGAGGCAGCTTTGACCCATTGAAGTAACCATGTGTCATTTCACAGAGCACGACTTGTGAACTACATCAAGACTTCAGAAGTAATTCGGCAACTATATCCTCTTCAAATCAGGGCGAGTGGCCCTCACAGCTACTTCATGAAGAGAGAAACCTGGGGCTGGACAGACTTCCTCATGAATCCAATGGTACAGAAAATAGATGATGTTACGCTGAACATGCCGAATATGTATGATGTGTACTCTCGGGGGTGAGGGGATGTCCAACAGGTCAAACTAGTTTCAATTGAGGTCATTTGCGTTTGGAAATGCAGCGATGATGAGACAAAAATAGCCCTTATCCTCTGATCTCTGGTAGCCGCGCATGCATGTTAGTACACATGAGTCCTTCCCTGTGAAACTGTTGGCGCTTTGTGCGTTTATAAAGGGACAAACTGTACATCAGCCATAAGTTAGTGAGCAACAGCAGCACAGAGGGTGTGTGTTTGTGTTCGTTTTCAGTTCGACCTCTCATTGAACTCAGCACTCACCACAGACTTTCCCTCCACTCTCTCGAGAGTGAAGATAAACTTTTTAATCCCACAAGTTTAAAAAATAAACTATGAGCTCTCCTCAGAGTCAGTGAACAACTCCAGATCGGAGCAGAATCTGGTGTGACTCTGGGTGTTTATCCCTCCAGAAGCTCTAGATCTGCCCCCAGCTCTCTCCTCCAGAGCTCCCCAACACTCAATGGCTGCCAATGCTGGTGCTCTAGTACGACATCTAGTGACAATGAATGTTTTATATAGACTCTTTAAATTCATTGTTTTTGTTGCTCCTGCAGGTTATGATGATGGTTCTGCCCCTGCTGATTATTGTTCTGCTGCCCAAGGTGGTCAACACCAATGACCCAGAGATGAGAAAGGTAAGAAATCCTTAATGACTTAAGGTGTTATTTCAGAAATATTGTACATGTGCTGAGTTTATGTAGTTTCTCTAAACTGAATTGAATATATTCTGATCGGTTTAATAACAATTTATTAATTGACACTAGATGGTGGATGTTCCTGAAATGTTTGTAATATCCGTTGTCTTATCTTGTGTGTGCATGAAATATTAGTGAAACCAATTTAGTGTTGAATTTTTCCAGAAACTATTCCCAGTCTTCAATCTACAATTGTTTTCATTCCACTTCACAGGAAATCGAGCAGTCCATGCACATGCTGAGCCCCAACCCTGAGCTTCCAGACGTCTCTGAGCTCGTGACCAAGTTCTTCTCTGGCTCCAAGGGCTCCAGCAAGGCAGGTGGCAGCAGCAAGGGCACCAGGCCAGCTGCCAAGAGGAGGTAGTACTCTCCATGTGTCCTCAGTCTGCCTCACGAAGCTTGAGTTACACCATGGAAGCAAGATTTTTAAGTGTCATTTTTTTTTTCCTTCGGGGTTTATTGTACAGTTTTCTTTATGGATAGATGTTTTGAGCACATCTTGATTTCTAATATGCTATTTGGAAACTGCGAAAAAAATAAGATTTTTTTTTCATACTGCTCTGAGAGAAAATTCTTAAACCCACAAAAGCTGTTATCCTTCATTTGCTCTATTCTTTCTACATGTGATTCTACTACTCATCAATCTTTTCTGTGCTAACCCTCTGGTGTGCATTTTTCCACTGCTGCTAATTCCCGAAAGAGAACATATATACAGAGTTTCTTGTTTTTTTTTTTTTTTTTTTTCAGTTTCAGTAATGACTGTGAATGAAGATGAATTGAATTTTAAGACTGATAAATTCTTATTTAACTAAAAGCCTAGATAAATAAATTGCAATGGTATATAACAAATGTGTTCTTATTTCAGACCATCTTATTTGTTTGAGAGTGAACGCATGGCCTTCTCATTTTTTGAATTATTGTGCAGCGTACTGTATGGCCAGAATTCACGTACTGTACATTACGTGCCTAAGGTGTATAAATTAAAATGTTAATCATTGGCAGTTCAAAGGATGAAAGAGCTGTGTGGTTGCTATCAAGATCTCTATAGTGTAACTGGCTTTACTTTTAATAAAGCGGACACTGCAGTCCATATTAAAGTCATGATAAAATGTGTTTGTGATAAATGTCCCCCTGGATGGATATAATGACAAATGATGATTCAATAAAATGTGAGAAAATATTCCCGAGTCAAGGTCCAGCTTTTTCCAGAGCTTTCAGCCATATTACATGGTCTTCATCAGCAAAGGATGCTCAGTTTGCTGATAAGATTTTAGTGTTAGTAAAGTCCTAAAAAAGTGCCATTGAGCCGACATGTCAACAGATTAATCTCCACAATAACTGAGCTCAATCCATCAGCTGATGACGTCTGTGCAATACAGTTGAAATCTCAGGAAAAAGCTAGTTGATGCTCTAAAGCAGTGGTTCAAGAAACCTGACTGGTTACCAGATGATTAAAGGGATAAGAAGGACTGATCCCAACTTATGTCTCCAGTAAAGCCGTGTTCGTGTCCTTGTCCATCTGAACACAGCCTAAGGCAAGATCCAAATCCCGGTAGAAAAGAAAAGATCTTTGCACTACAGCTCATTAGTTTTCATGAAACATCTGCACACCAAGGCCATAACCAGGGAAGTTTGGGAACCACTGCTTGAAATGAAAAGGCTGGTGATCATCTATAGTTTTCTTATGGTGAATAAATCATATGAGAAGACCAAAACCAACGATGTGTTAGTCTGTCTCAATATTTCCAGCTTCACCAACTTATCTCTCAGCCACAAGCCCATTCAATACATGAGGAAAATGCATCATAAATACGTTTTTAAAAGCTCAATAATAATAATTACTAAAGCAGCTGAACTTTTTTCAACAGTGGATTTGGTGCTCTGGTGGCAGCAGGGGTGTTTGTGCGACTGACTCGAAACAAACTACAGTGTCCATGTTTGTTATAATAAAGGAAGGTGGAGGCATGTGGTTTATTCAACAATGGAGGTTTATGACATGAACAAATAAGTTATATCAAACTTTGCACAGATGATGCTTGTTAGTAGGATCAATTCATTGTTGGTTTTGGTCTTTTCATTTCCTGACAATAAGAAAAATATAGAGATTGTAGCACAGAACATTTCCACTAACATGGACCAGTGGACCTGTGATGACCTCTTTGACCTCTGTTCTGCATCGGTCGTGCTATTTGTACATGTCATCCATGGCACATTAGTTTTATTACTCAACTGTTGGAGCAGTTAATGGTGTGCGTGAGTTCTCAAAAATCAGATTCAACGCATTTGATGTTGAAAATGTTCATGACAAAAAGTATAATTCTGTCTTTTGAGTTTGTATTTCACTGTTCATATCAGTACACACAGACTCGCTTTCACAGAACTGCACAGACAGACGAAGAGCACAGACTCATTCACAAAGCACTTCTGCCTCTGAGCAGAACAAAAGGCAGTTTAGGGAAATAACATTTGACATTACATCATTAAAAGACACAGAAGTGCAGTAATTTACAACAGCATCACTCATCCATCAGAGAGAAGTTTCTTCAAATATCACGTCCAAGTTTTTCTTTTACAGTGATATGAATATTGACAGGAATAGAGCCGTGATTCATAAACAATCTCTTGTATATCTTGTTACAAATGTGAGACTAATGCAGCTGAAAATGCACAGAAATTTACAGGTTAGCCCTTGAACACGAGATCACATATCGATTGCAAGAGCCGAGATAGAAAACGAAAGAGAAAACATTCACTGAACACTGATACACTAAGCAATTAACATTTACCATTTGTGAGGTGTAAAATCAGTGAAATATGTTCTTTATACTATAAATTACTTTGAAATGTGTAAGCCTACAATATTTCCTTTATATACAGTGCAAGTGAGCAATAGAATAACGGAGGATTATATGAGGTTTAAAGGACGGGTTCAGAGTTTTTACTCACATGCTCATACAGGAACGTTTAAGAACCTTTTTACTTGTAATTATTCCTCCTGGTCGAAAAGTGACTCCTTCGTACATGCAATGTAAGAGATTGGGGATAAATACCACAGAACTCATTACTTCAAAATCAAGTCAATATTTCACAAATTTGCAGTGTTTTTAGTAGGAAATCTTTACTCAGAAAAAAACATGAGAATGAAAATGCCTTATTACATCTGCTTACACACTGGAAACACAACCCCGATTCCAAAAAGCAGGGACTCTGTGTGAAACATAAATAAAAACAGAATGCACTCATTTTACAAAGTGTTCCTGAGCCCATGTGTTAAGATAAGATAAAGATAAGATAAACCTTTATTCGTCCCACAGTGGGGAAATTTGCACTAAGTTCATATCATTTATACAATCACATGGGTTTTTTTGTCATCGTTGCTCCTGTCCCAACTTTTCTGGCATCAAATTCAGAATAAGCAGATATTCACAAAAATGAATCAATGAAGTTGATGAGGTCAAACATTAAATATATTGTCTTTGTACGGATTAGCTAATTATCCCATTCTGATTTATTTATGTTTCCCAACTTGTTTTGATTCAACTGTTGTAGTTTGGATAATTGGCTCAGAGAATATGGTGCATATAAAAAAGTCTTCACCCTCCTTGTAGTTCATTTAAATCTCTTTGTAGAGGTCTGTTCTCACTTTGACATTAAAGAGTATATTTCTATTGATGTCGAGTGTAAAAAAAAAAAAAGCCACAAAAAGCTTTGATTCAGTGTTATAAAACAACTTCTGGTGAGGGTGGTGATTCCTTTTTATAGACTTACTGGTAATGAAGCTAGCAGCTTGTACCCAAAGCCAGACTGGACCAAATGATTTATGAACACATATTAAGACATAATTAGTAATGAGACAGAACTGCTGTAATGGAAAAATAGAAAGATGTTGACAGCAGATTACCTCCCCCTTCTCTTACAGTGGAGTCATGTTACAGTAGGAAGAGATCGCTTTACCACAAGTATGGAGAGGAGGAATAACTACAGCGGCCAGCAACTAACATACAGAGTTCTCCACCGATCTAACGTTGCACATCTAAAACATTGTTGGACTCATGATGGAAAGTTTCAAACTGATGCAGAACCTTCTTCTATTAATTCTCAAGACCTGTAAACAGACTCTGATGTGTAAAATCAGTGGAGTCCCCCTTTAAGACAGCCTTGAAATAATGTGAACCCATCCTTTAACCTTTCACCTTTGTAACAATGTGTCGCCACCTTCACGAGGTTTCTTTTCTGTAATAATCTGGAACAGCAGTTTTAAGTGCTGCATCAGGCTCAGCTCATTTTCCACCCACATTTTGTACTTTAACACAAAAATCACATGCAGCACTTCATGCTGAAGATGACCACTGACTACAGTATATATCAAGAAAATCCACAGGTGGACCAAAGCTCTAATACTGTGCTGCCACATCAAGTCATTTTGTTGTTGACATTTTGGTTTTGTCCACACCAGTACAGCTTGTCCTCGCCTCTCCGCCTCCTCCTCCACTGGCAGAGCAGAAGCATGCGGAAGGTCTTCTGAAAGGTCTTGTTGCAGAGGGCGTAGCACATGGGGTTGATGGTGCTGTTGACGTAGCACAACCAGTAGCCCAGGTGCCACAGGGACATGGGGATGCACTCGGCGCAGAACGTGGAGATGAGCACCATGATGTTGTACGGCGTCCACGTGAGGATGAAGGCCAGGAGGATGGCGCTGAGAGTCTGGGCCGCCTTCTTCTCCTTCACCAGCACGTTCCTCTTCCTCTTGGTGATCTGGTTCTTCAGGGCGGGGTCCATGGGTTTGGAGGTGGTGGAGGAGGAGGAAGGGGAGGCGTTTTTGGTGGGCTGCTCCGCTTCAGGCGGGGAGGTCGTCGCAATTGTAGGATTGCCGTTTTTACCCTTTGATCCAGGTTTGAACTTATAAGAGATGTGCTTTTTACTGTTCTTCTTTTGAGGAGTGGAAAAATACCGATCTTCTGTATAATCAGTCACCTGCCCGTTCTTATTACTTTGTCCACTAGCTTGCTCTTTGAAAGATCCCTGTGGGGTGTCTATTGAAACATGATGCTCCTCCTCCTCAGATGAGGTGTAGCTGTTAAAGGAGGTGATCTGATCTGCTTTCACCCATGCCTCATCTGATCTCGTGGTAGTTTTAGTGGCATTACTTTGGTTCGATGAGGACCAGGAGGCCTGACTCCGGTCTCTCCTCTCTCTGGTGAAATGAAAGCAAGAATGAATGATAGTTTTCTGTGGTTTGGTCCCCTCTAGGACACTTTCTGTTGCGAGCCCTTGCAGCTCTGCCAGATCTTTGGTCCGTTTCTGTGTCTCCTTATAGATCCTACAGTAAAGGATGGTCATAATGGAGACGGGATGTAGAAAGCAGCAATGGCTGTCCCAAATGTGATCACGGGCTCTGTTAAAAACTGGATCTGGCACTGGTCAGGGGGCACTTTTCGCTCTCCTACAAAGTACTGCCAGCACAGAATGGGTGGCGCCCAGAGGACAAAAGACACCAACCACGCAAGGCCTATCATGATGGCCGCTCTCTTTGGGGTCCTTTTAGCCCTGTAAGTCAGCGGCCGTGTGATGGAGAAGTACCTGTCAAAGCTGATGACAAGTAAGTTCATAACTGAAGCATTGCTGGCTACGTAATCCACAGCTAGCCAGAGATCACATGCAAGGTTTCCCAAGGACCAGTAGCCCATCAGGATGTATGTGGTGTATAAGTTCATGGACAACACTCCTATGATGAGGTCAGCGAAGGCCAAACTCAGAAGGTAGTAGTTGTTGACAGTCTTCAGCTGGCTGTTGACTTTGAAGGACAGCAACACCAGCACGTTACCCACAATAGTTATCAAGCTGACGATGGCCGACACTGTGGCGATGGTTATAGCCTCCCAAAGGCTGTGAGGAGCAGCCTGCACGTGTGATGTGTTGGCGAAAGTGCTGTTTGGAGGATCTACGCCCATGATGCCGTGTTATCTGTGTTACTGTCGACAGGTCAGAGAGAGGCGCTCTTTTCTGGCTCCATTAAGAGTTTTCCTGGAATTAAAAGAGAAACATTACTGAGACACAAATCCACATAATATTTTTTATGTCATATCAGAAGAAACAACTATAGATACTGTATATCTTCTCATTATCAAGGGGTCACATGCTGTCAACTACACCACTATTGTGCTGTAGTAGTTGTAGTATTCAGTTCACATCACATATCTAATGAAGTTGTTTAATCTCACGTTGCTTTTTTCAAACAAAATAATTCACCTTATTTGATAAAATTGGCAAATTTAAAAAAAAAAAGTTTACATTATTTGCAGAATTTTGTATTAATTAGAACATTTCTTAAAACTGTGTTGAATTTTGATTTATTTTAATAATCCTTGAAATTTAATTTAATATAATGCACAAGAGCCACTGAAAACAATAACATATCTTATTTTTAAACATTTTTATTTTTGTACATAAATCCTACAGCTGTCTTTTATTTTAAAATGCATTTACTTATTTTAATGTAATTTATTCATGTTCATGCAGTGGAATGAACTCTGTGTTGTGTTATGGTTTAATTCATGTGTCCAGTAAAGTAAATGTAAAATGTTCACATTCAACTGTGTAAAAATTAAATTAATTATTCTTTATAATTTGATCCACAGATAAATGTGACATGATTTATTGTGGTCATGATTTTGGTCCAATTGAGCCTCGGAACCATCAGACGCCATTTTGTCGAGGGACACAATTCTATGTAACCCTCGGTCCGTTCCAGTTTGCGGTCCGGCCGCTGCTGACAGTCATGGAGGGCAGACCGAGCAGAGGCAGAGGAGGAGGCTGGAGAAGAGGAGGCCGAGGCGGACACGACGGCGACAGCAAAGGGCGAGGAGGCCACCACCACGGCCGCGGGAAGAGAGAGCACCACCGGGGCCGTGGACGCGCGGGAAGCGGCCAAACAGCGGAGCATCAGCGGGTGAGAGAGCGCGGCTCCACCAAACCCCATTGAAAAAAATGTTTTATTTTGTTCTAGCATCGGTAAGAAAACGCACAGAGATCTTGGACGGTGATCTAAAACTCAATAGAAGTCTCCTCTTCATGTCGGCTTAATTATCACTAAGTAAATACTCATATTACTGAGACAACTTTAATATATTATTTAAATAAAGTTACACTTTATTTTTACAGTTTAGCGGGTGATGTGCTATGACGTCACGTAAGCCAGCATGCGACTTTCAATCAAAGCGCAGCATCTGCAGCTGTTTGTAATTTGTGATTTTCACTCAATAGAAAAAAAAGCCACAAGACCATGAACACGTGAGAGAAGTGTTTGTTTCTGCTCGATCACACCCACGCTTCTCTGCTGCGCGTGCGCAGTGCACATCATGAGCTTCTGTCATGTGTACGTGTGCATACGTGAGTCAGTATGTATCATAGTGATCAAGCACTTGAAATGTCTTCCACAGCACTTTAACTGTGTCATTGTATGATCTGGGCCTCGGATATGACACCAGAGAGTTCAGCTTCATTTCCACCAGGATGTGGATCTGTGTGTTGATGCTCCTGCAACTACAGAATTAGAAGGGAAACAATAGGGGCTCTGTGATTGCAATCATACAAATCTCCTTTGGTACATAGGGGCTCCTTGATTGCAATCATGAAAATCTCCTTAGCTACCATGGGGTCTTTAATGATGATCCTGTGAGTTTTGACAAGGGACCAGAAAAACTGAGCAAAACCACACTTGGTCCTCTCATGTTGCACATTTCCATGACAACGTTATTCAAGGTTTGTGCAGCTATGTGACAAAACAGGAAGAAATCCATGACTCAGACAAATTTGATGAGTTCTGTTTTGGCACGGACATCTATTCTTTGTCATGCAGTCAGTGTGATGAGCTGTTTACCTTGACTCTTTTGTTTGGCTGAGCTACCAATCATGAGTAAGAGCTATGTGTTAATTAATAATTTACAAAAGGCTCTCTGAATTTTACTTTGTGGAGCACTGTCAGAGCCAGGCTTATTTTTGTCATGGAAAAAATATTTAATTAGTAAAAATTAAGTAGAGAAGTAAAAATGGCTTTTCTCAACAATCTGCCAACTATGTATGTTGTGATTTAAAACCAGCTGAATGAAACCAAAGAATTTAATATCAATAAAAAGTCTGTTTGTCGTATGTCCTCTTGTTTCAAATATGAAATTGTTGAATAATGGATACAACATGTTTTCACAATACAGATTCTTCTTGTTGTAAAGTATTCAGTTTTATTACCTAATGCTTGACTTACTGAAGTGCCGTGTAAATTTGTTAAATTAGCATGGTGGCGTAAAGTGGATTAAAGCTAAAGGCCAACAAAATAAAGTGCTTGTTCGACCCTCACACAGTGTCTGAAACCCTCTGATGTTGGAATCCTCTCTCTCTCAACCTCTCTTTTTACTTCTGTCACTTTTTATGTGTACAATCGAGTGAAATGCCATAAATGCCTTTGAGGAGAGATTGTCCGAAAGTGTGCGCGTTTAGTTCTATTTCTACAAGTCATTATGTTTTTGGTCTCTTCCTATGGTGGCAGGCTCTCTGCTCTGCTTAGTAATTTGGCCATTTCAAACCACACTAAAGAGCTTTTAGTCTTAGTCTGACATCACATGATCTAGTTCGTGTGATACCAAGACCTTAAAACTGAAAAGCTCCTGGTATCGCTTTAATATCACTTAAATCACACTCCTCATTGTGTGTCCCACCCTGTAGGATCAAGATGACAACTTTCAAGAGGAGGATGACAGGATGGAGGTTTTCTCCAGGAGGAAACTGGAGTCAAACTGGGACCGTTATAAGGAGTCAGAAAAGCAGGAGGTCGATGACGACACGCCCAGTCAGAGAGGAGCAGACTACCACGTCCTGCTGGAGTCAGCAGGTAAGATCTGGCTACGAAAAGCTGGAGGAGGGTGTGTTTGTTTTGTCAACCACACTGTAGTTCTCAGTCAGCCTTCAGCAGGAGAGACAGGTCAGGTCTGAGCGTCCCAAAAAACTGAAACTAAAAATAAAGCCAATTTGTGTATGCAGTCCATTTTCAATGAATTTACTTGCTGCTCCACTATCTTGCTTCAGTTTGCTCAAATAAACATGAGCTCATTTTTACCAGTAATGATCAATCCATTACCGGATTAACAAGGGAATAATGCTTTTCTCTTGACTTTTAATTTGTGTATTAGCCTTTCTGGACCAATGACGGGGAAATTCACTGTGTGTCAAATACTCCTCTAATGGTACTTTTCTGATTTTGTCTCTGTACCCTAATTAGCTGAAAAGGAAATGTCTGTTGTCTTTAATTGCTCTGTATGGACACTGCTGTCAGACGGCTGCTTGGAAGAGCCTTGTTTGTCTTTGTTTGCTAATTTCAGCCTCTGTGGTCAGTGTTTGGCCCCCGGGGCTCTCAGTAGTCTCATCCCTGTTTCTGTTTATTCCTTTTCCCCAAAGGAACACGAGTAAAAAAGCTCAGTGCTGTCTTATTAGAGCAGAGAGAAATTTCTTCATGTTTAGGACGGATTCCCAGAAAAAAAATCCCAATTTGGAACTGTCACGTTTAGCTCAAGTCGGGTTAAATAGAGCAGAGGGTCACCCCCCCCCCAAAATGTGTTAACGGATTTGCCAAGATTTTTTTATTTTTAAAGATGACAGACAGGGAAGCAGGCTAAGTCTCATTTTAGCAGCTCCCACGCGTGCAGTAATTCAGCCAAAGGAACTGATGTGTGTTTTATATCGCTGTTGCTGTTCAGTAACTCCTCACTAGATGTTAGAAGGAGCAAAAGCATAGTTTCACTGGCCTCTGTGGATTGAAAGGTATAGACCTGAGGGGTTTTAAAGTCTGATACTGTGTGTGCAGGGTTTCAACACAGGGGAAATGACTGTATGTAGGATGTAAATGGACAGAGGAGAGTCAGTGTTTCAGGGATAAGACCCATTTTAATGAGACATTCTGAGCTTTAGTACTGTCAAATATTGATCGTGCTGCAAAAAAGTTAATATTAATGGATTTTTTTCTTACTTCTACTTGGGGAATAATCATGCTCTTAGTTGTGGAGGTACAGTTCCCATAATTTGAGGATTTTGAGGGATGGAAAAAGTATATTATTGTCATGGAGCTGGAGAGTTACCTTTAGGGTGCAGCTTGTTTTTTCGCCTATATTTGTTACCTTTTTCTCAATATCACCATTAAAACTATGCTGAACTAGCTGTTAGCAGTTCCTGTTTGAAATGTATCCATGGATGTACAGACAACTATCCCTGCATTACTTTGATACAGAAGGAAACTTAAAAATATGTGATGATTCGTAGGGAAGGTTCTGGAGCATCTTTTTTTTTATGGTTTCTGGATTTATGGCTCCTTATTTGTGATGGACAGATAAGGAGATATCACAGATAATGACCCTCGGATTATGTAAGATGCAGAAGTATGTGTATCATGTCTGCTTGTTATGACTCTGAGAAGATGTACTGAGCACTAAGAGTTTTAAAGCACCTTAATTACCTCCATGAGCTGTGTCACTGTCACTGCTGCAGCTGCAAATGTTAACTGTGTTAAAAACAGACTGAACTACGATAACTAACTTTCTGTTGTTTTCAGAACGACAGGATGCACCTGCTCCTTTTCAACAGACACTATTTTATCACACTACAGCACAGCTATCCAGGGTGTGGAAGAAGCATGTTGTCACCACTAGTTGGCAGTGTGAGGGGGTTATTAGACTGGTTGTAGTTACTCTTATGATTATAGTTGGTTTGAAGTTTGCAGCTTCTTATTCTTCTAAGATATGCTGATCAATCATAGAAACCATCTATCATCTGTCTTGCTCACATGTTCTTCATATGAACTTTATATGGCAATGATGTCGATGTTGTGTTTACAGCTTGTTTTGCTGCCCCCTAGTGGCAAAAAACGGCTATTAATGCAGCTTAGTGTTGTTTCAGAGGCTTGGAGTTATAGAAACATAATAAAATAAAATCTGCTACTACGGTTATTACAATTTCTGGCATTGAATGAATACATTTACAGGATTTTGAAAATATAGTTAAAATATCACTTATCAGCAACTTATGTCTTAAAATATCAGTTTTATTTATGAACATCCACTTTTGTTGAACCATTATTTAAGTATTTCAGATGATTGTGAAAAGTCAAATATTTGCAGCAGACTCTCCTTTTTTAAATTCAACATGCTATTAAATCCTCCCTGAACAGCTTCTGTGTGTTATTCAGCACAAAGTCTGATCAGATTTCTCTAATTAGCGAAGTTTGATGGGTTTTTAGCTGACATTTAAATCTATGCAGGACTTTGACTTGTTCGCTTGTGTTTTTTGGAGGAAGTCATGAGGCCATTTTTAACTCTGGATGAGTGTTTAAGCAGCTAACTGTTTTTATAGGCTTGTTGGTTTTTTTTCTCACGCCATTAGAGAGTTGGAGAGTGTTGCAGCGGCGTGTCTCTCTTCTCTTGTAGCGTAAATGCCAAAGGTTCCTCTGTGAGTTGTTTGACTCTCTCTGTGTTTTGCCCACATTGTCAGATTAGTCATGCCGTACAGCAAGAGGCTGCCGCTCTCTAGAGGATACTTAATTGTACGTGGGAGGCGATGCTTTCAAGAGTCGTTTTTCTGGCCAATTAAGGTAGCCGTGAAATCAGGAATTTGCCACAGAAACCTCCCTTTTCCTCTTGGTGAAAGTTATTATAGAGTACTTCTTATTGTGGAGCTTATATCACCATCACTTTTCGTATCCAAGGTGTTGAAGTATGGTGTTTGTTGTGTTTGATTGGGCAGGATGTACAGGTCAGAAGTGTGTGCAGATGTTATGTATTTCAGGATGGAAATGGCCTAGAGCAGCAATTCTTACCAGATTCAAAATCCCAGAGCCGAGAGTTCAAGCCGAGCTTTACCGTCGGTGTGTTTGGAGGCGGGAGATGTGAGTGAGATTATGGACTGATTTCACAACATTTTAATCAAATAGATAAAATGTTTTTTCCGCAAAGTCATTATCTAACTACAAGGATGCTGCCTGTCATGAGAAGACACTTTATCTGATAATGTTTCCGTCCACAGAGCTGAGCACATAAGCACAGCCTAAAACAGGACTGTATAAATATATATCTGAGTGGGTGGGGATTGTTTTGTTTCTGACATCAAGGGCCAGAAAGCATTGAAGTTTTGCTTAAAGTGAGACCATGGAACTTTGAAAGATCTGTAGAGCTGAAACCAGGAGTCAATTCATATATTGACAGGAAATTCATTTTTGATAATTGTCAAACTGACAAAAAAAAATTCACTTGTTTCAGCTTTCAATTCATAAATTTGGTGCTTTTTGTTGTTTTCCATGATAGTGAACTGAATATCTTTAGACTGTCAGTCAAATGAAACAAGAAATTCAAACCATGTCAAGATGCACCAAATGGCCAAATGATTATTTGATTAGTCTGGAGAGTTGGCAGTTTAATCGCACTCTTTAAGATCCTCATTTCAAAAGGTAAATTCATAATCAATACAAAATAGCCTTGCTCAGTTTAATACACTTTTTTATATTTACTTAGTGTCTCAAATGTTTTGGAATCAAGGTTAAGATAAGATAAACCTTTATTCGTCGCTCAGTGGGGAAACGTTATGAGACAAGAACAGCAGCTTATGTTAAAGTGAGCAAACTATAGCTAGATATATGTAGTTTAACTGACATTACAGAATCAGTGACTTTGTGACTCTTCTCTGCTGTTACACTGTGATTTTAACATGATGTCAAAAAAAAAAAAGTTACATTGGTTCACTTTAACTAATATGCTAAAAAAAAAAAAACCACACTGGTTTTACTCCGTAGTAGATTGAAAATACATGACATCACTTTCTTCAGAGTAGAAGTAAGGCTGAATGAATAATAGATTAAAAAAAATAATAATAAAAAATAAAATTACTATCATTAGCTCCTCTTCCTGCCCAGAAGAGTAGAAATAAACCTGTCGACACCTTTAACACAAGTCTGCTTTGAGACCTTGAGTGTCTGCCCACATCTCTGATTTATTTCAGCTTTTAAAATGTGAAAGCAAAGTGTGGAGTGAAGATTATCAGTCTGCTGTGACAGAGAGAACATCATCAAGTTCCCGTTTGACTGGCAAGAGCTACTGTTGGTTCACAACTCCAGTGCCAGGAGGAACAGATGGAGAGAGGCAGCGATTCTCTGGCTCAGCCACGAATAACTACAAACAAGGCTGTTATTCATCTAAAGTCATGATTTCATATTCAACACTTTCATTTCAAAATTCTAATTCAATACGAAATGTTAATATATTATTGTACAGCATTTAAAACATTTCCAAGAAGTGTTTAAAGTGTTCAGAAGATCTGTACAGTTCAATAGCAACTAGGCAAACTTCAGCTGTTGATGAAGGTCATGTGGTTTGATCGAAAGCCCCACAACAGCTACTTACTGGAATTTGAGGTGAGATTGTTTTGTCAACATTTGAAATTATATAATCCTAAATTGGGAAATGTTGATTAATGGGATGAGACATTATCTTTTCTTAATGGAAAGGAAGTACATTTCTTCAAGTAGTGTACTGTTTTGAGGTACTTGTATTTTACTTGGGTATTCCCATTGATGGCTTATACTTTCTTCCACTCCACTAAATCTGAGAGGTAAATGTTTTGCTTGTTGTTCCACTACATTTATTTGACAATTTAGTAACTAGTTACTTTACAGATTCGTAATGATGATGATTAATTATTATTTAATTGTTATAAGATAAGATAAAACTTCTTGGGGGGGAAAATTCACAAGCTACTCAGCAGCATATAAACTAATTAGCCTAACGTTTATCAGCTGCAACATTAAAGTGATCTATCCATTATTGCATCAATAATCATAATACACATTAATCTAAAATGGCATATTCTGCATAATTATAAGGTTTACTTTTGATATTTCAAGTATATTCTGATGCTGATACTTTTACTCAATTAAAATTGTGACTTTCATGTATTTCTAGTAGTATTGCTAGTTTTACTAATCAGTCTGAATTCTTCTCTTATCACTGGAATATTAAACATATTCTATATCTGGGTCCATACATCCAACATCTTTTCATTCTTACGCTCTACCTCACATGTTCCAACGCAGAACCCGTCACTGTTGTTTATATCCTCTCCATTTATATAACCTCAGCTTGTGTATATTTCAATTTGACAGTTTCTTCTGTTTAATGTATCCAGCAGCATTTGCTGCTGCAGAGACTCGGTTTTTCCCACAAAGACCATTAAAGTTTTCACCTCTGCATGTTTTCATTCATTCAAATGAATAAACAACACTTAACTTGACAAAGTGGGAAATTTAAGCACAAGCTCTGTAAAGACCTTTTCAGCTAATTAGCCTTGCAGTTTATTTAAAGCTGTATAATGGAGTCATCAGGACGTACAGTGGCTGACTTTCTATTTGCAAAAGCTCTATTGAAAGCTCTACTGGGCTCAGGGTGATTAAGAAAACTGGAGCCTGACAGGGAAATTATGTAAACAGACTGTTTGATTTGAATTGAAGGTCATGTTGATTTCTGTTGTTTTGTGGCCTTCTGGATGGCTGTTACGTCGCCCCGCTGCTTGTCCAAACATCCCAAGTGCTTTTAGCATTCATGTGCTTTGATTGATTCTGATTGCGCCTCCTGTTACATTCAAAGCCAAGAATTCACCGGTTCAGGAGGCGAGGACGCGATGGAGCTCTTTGATGACGTCCAGACTGAGGTTACTTCTCAAGGATGAAACCTTGGCGCTTTTGATCGCGGGAATATTTCAGAACCGGCGCGTCGAGATGCTGCTTTTGTGCAGAAAGATTTCGATCGCCTTGAGAATCTCAGTAGTCACAAAGCAGAGAGGAATTTTGGTGAATGGCAGCTGTATTGATTGAATTAAAACACATCGAGTTGCCACGAAGCCTTAAGGAATGAATTGCTGTCGACTGCTTTGTAACCCGAAGGTGATTTTATTTCGTCAGCTCTTGTCTCAGTCCTCGCATTGTTGGGGGTTGATTGTGCTGTTGCTATGGGTAATGCACACATGGTGCAATTCTCTGGTTGTGCGTGTGTGTGTGTATGTTTGTGTGTGTGTGTCCATGAGCAGTTATTTACATCCTAACACGGTCATCTATCTGTACACATTAACACAAGGATCAATCCTCCTCCCCCGCAGCCGTAGTTTACAGGGGCCTCTAATGGGCACCTATCAAGGCTCAATCATAATGAGACAAAAGGAAATCGCATTAGAGCTTCAGTGATTCAGCTAACTTGATTGACAAACACAAGGACGTTTTCCTAACTGAGATGAATAGTCCCGATCATGCCATTAATTTATATGTTCCGGTGTCATTATAGATACTTGATTAGCCATCTAGGCTGGAGGAGACTGGCGTCAAAGCAGAGGAATGAGGCCGGTCATGTACTGTCTGCTCGGCAAAAATAGGAAACAAAGCATCACAGCTGCTCGGTTCGTTGCCCTGCGGTAGCTGGTTGTGATTAAGCCGGTGGAGGACGGTGTGAGGCTGAATAAAGCAGCAGGTGGATCACAGACACTTCACTGAGATCATCCCACAGAACAGTCTGCCCACTTTCATCCTTAAATACCTGCCCTCGAATGTCAATGTGTTAATATGTGAGGGGTCATTTTAGGACAGCTTTCAATATCAGTTAAACTGAATTGTTTGAAGTTTCTAAAATGTCAGGAAATTGTAAAAGATGCCAGTTTCTCAAGAATCAAAATCAGAGCTGCAACTAACTGTTACCAGTTTCATTGATTATTCTGCCGTTTATGTTCTCAATTAAACAATTAATAATTTGATCTGTATATGTCAGAAAAAAGTCAAAGAGCTGAAGATGAAGTCTTCAAATTCAAGTTTACTGTCCAAATATTACAGAGCTGCATCAATTCTTCAGTTTCTTCCTGCAAAGCTAAATTAATTGGCAGCTATTTAGAACTGATTAATCATTCAAGTCACTTTTCAAGCAAAAATGCCAAATGTTTGCTTTGATGGTTCCAGTTTGCTTTTCTTTTTCACTGTTTTCTGATGTTTAATGGACCAATTGATTAACTGACAAAATAACCAGCAAATGATTTGTTAAAAAATAATTGTTAGTTGCAGCAGGTGCAGAAAAGCAACAAATCTTAATATTTGACAAAGTAGAACAAGTGAATTTCTGTTTCTTCTTCATGTAATTTTACCGAAATATTAAAGTTGCTGATCAGTTTTCTGGGGATTAACTGATCGCCTATAGTTTCAGCTCTAGTTGATTTTAAAGCACACCATGTTTCTGCCTCCAGAACGCAGTGGCACAAATGTTGGGATGCCAGTCATGTTGTCATCCCCATGGTTTTTAATGATGCCTTAAATCAAATCATCTCACTCTTTGTACCTCCCACTTTTTCCAGAGTGAAAAACAAACACACACACTGTCACACACCCATAACCAAACTTACTGACGTATATTTTAAGCTTCGGGATCAATTTAAACAGCCTTTTCTAGGTGTCAAAAGCTGCTCTGTTAAATCCACATTGTACAAAATGTTCTGCAGAGCTCTGAGTCTCTGAAGTATAAAAGCACGGCTGACAACTGATGAACCCCAGCACTTGTTCCATGAATCATTTAATATAGTAACTCAGGCCGCAAATACTGTTCAGCAATAAAAAAATATAAATAATGTTTTATTCATAATAGTAATAATTTCACTGCACAGTAAGTCTTTGACAGCTGCTCCTGTGAACTCTTTTATTTGCTGCCATAATGGCCACATCAAACAGAATGCATACTCACCGTGTGTGGCTCTGACACAACACAATCCTCCAGCATTAAAGCGCCGTTTGTCAGGTCTTTGATCTGCTGTTTTTTTCCTTTACTCCTTCAGACTTCTGTCAGTTTCTTCTCCGTCTGTCTCAGCTCTGTACGTCTTCTCTCTGTTCCCCTCTCTCACAGCTTCACACCTTCCCTCGCTGGCTCGCTCTTCCCCTCCCCTGTTCCCTCTCCCTGACTTTTTTCCCTCTGTGCTCCTCTCTCCAACGAGGTGAAAAACACACTTGTCAAATACAGGTGGGTCATCACACAGTCTCTCATCCTCGTCAGTTGCTAAGTACGAGGTGCTTCGATGCAAACAAGTTTTTTCAGCATTGTGGTGTCGTACTGTACGGCTCCTGCACCGTCCGGTCTCTTTCTGAGGTGGTGAATGCAACAGCTGTTCAGTGTCAATGTCCATGTGACAGAGCGGCTTAGGTGCCTCGTCGGCGTTCAGACCTTTTTCACAGAAGGGTGAATTACTGGAAACGGCTCCTGCTCCTCAGCAGCGATAATCACTTGGAGATCTTTATCAAAGCCTTTCCTTTTTCACCCAAGATAATCTCGTGAGCTCGACATCTTCTGAGGGATCGATGAAAGCAGCAGAAGTTGCAGTTTCTCACTCTTTCTGCAAAGTTTGAGCAACTCCACTGGCAGAGAAAGCCGAGTAAAGCCTCTTCGATCCTCCAGGCTGCACAGACCGAGCGACTTCTTGTCTCCTACCAGGCTTCTGTTCGCTGCCTCAGATAGAGCTGCTCGGATGCTCGCTGCACAGACGTCCTCAGCACCACGCGGATTCAACCGTGAGCCACCGTTAGGAGAAATTCCCACATGGCCGGGAGCCTCATCCTGCATCAGGAGCACTGAGCAACATGTAGGAGGAGGGAGGACGAGGTGAGGAGGTGGAGGAGGAGGAGGAGGAGGAGGAGGAGGATGAAGCAGAGAGGAGGGGGAGGAGCCGGAGGAGGAGTCCATGTGGGTGTCAGCAGCAGTTCAGGAAAGGCCGAGTGTTTGTCTTACAGCTGTGTGTCTTCATCAGAGAGGAAATGCATTCAGAGAACTCCTCAAACAGCCTCACACGTCTCACTTCGTGGTTAATCCCACATGTGTTTGACTGTGTGTCCTCTTTAATGCAGTGACTTTGGAAGCAGTCAGTGGTGACTGGTAGAGTTTAACCGCTCTCAGTTTGCCAGGAAATTGCAGCTTCCTCTATTGACCTCATAGTTGGTGCTTGTGGTTTCTTGTGGTATGACCTTCCTGTTCAAATAAGCTCCTTGTGGTTGATGCTACTAAAGAGGAAGCGAGCAAAATATTTTTGATGTGAAATAGATTTTCTCCGTGACTGAAATGTAAATTTACAGAAAGGAAAGGTATTTACTGAAAAGACGTCTGTAGACTGATTTTTGAGGACAATACTGATGAGAAAACTGAGTTTAAAATTCTATAATAATATATAGTTAAAGACATAATGTACAAATAATCCGGATACGATTCCCCGACATACACGTTTGAAATATATACTGAACAGGATATTGAATCTATTTGTCAGCGCTCTCTGGTGGACAGATGTTATCATAACGCTGTTTCCAAATTACCTCAAACCTGGCTGCAGTTTTTTGTTACATCACGGCCAACACTGATACCGATACATCTACAATAAGATAATATCAGCCGGTATATCTACCGGGCAGCTTCTGAAGCTAACCTAAAATCACAGTTAACTGACGCATTCACCTCAGTAACGATTGATTGACAAAGTGCGTACTGTTGCCTACAGTACGCATGTAGCAGGACATGCTACATCATCATCCACTTCATCATAACGTTGCTCCTTGAACTTTGACCTTCTCGCTACATCATCATCAGTCTGTAGCATGAAATTTAATGCATTAATTATACTCAAGTTTCACAATAGTTACACTTGAACTTGCCGTCATCTGTCATTGCAGCTTGCATCAATGAGCTGTCATCTGTCTGTGCTCTCTCTCGGCGGCTCAGTCGATGTGATATATTTTCAGCTGTGCAGAGGATTGTGGGTCAGAACAGCCAGAAAAGCACGCTGGCTTTGGCGTTCTGCAAAATGTGACCAGCTGCAGTCAGACACCCTGGTGTTGTTGGCGAACTGCAAACTATGTATTAGGACATGCTAAATCTTTTTCTGGCATAACAAATATTATGGCTGTATCTGCCTCAGCAACACTGGCGCCACCTGAGCCCTGTGTGCCAGTGCTCTTATAAAAACCCTCTTGGACCGGAGTTGCTGGCCGCTGTCTGGTTTCCACCCTGTTTGGTTTTGTTGTTTGGATTTAACAGAGTAGCTTTTGGTTGTCTCGCTTGTCTTTGACTTAATAACCTTAATCTTAACCTTAACTACCTCGGTGTTCTCCCCTTCTTCGTCCAGCACTGAGTTGTGACACTGAGTAATATTTAACATATTCAGTCATTCAATAAAAATAAACTATATATCACGTCTGTCACGACTATTAAAATAATTCAAATCAACAGTCGATCTGAATAACACTCCTGTTCTTTCCTTCCACTCCATCAGTGCTATGACCAGATGTTTCTCATTTGCACCAACTCAGTTTTTGCCACATTTGAGTCATTTAATCTAGGAAGGAATTAATTTATCAAACATGTCAATATGACTAAAATTAGCTCTGTTAGAGTCACAGTGTTGCTTCCAGTAACTCATCCAGCTTTGCTCCTGCTGCCAAACTGCTGTCCATGTTTTCAGGAGGCAGAATCACTTGATGACATGATTTCAGCCCCGGAGCCATGTGACGTTAGCAATGAGTTGGGAGTATAAGCATCATTGTAAGGTTGAGGAGACGCATGAAAACGATCAATATCAAGAGATTGATCTATTATTGACAAGTGGCTAGTCAAAGATAATAGCACCTTAATGGCCCCAGAAAATTCTCTGCATGCTTTCCATCCATGATTTTGGCTTTTTGTCGTGTTCGGTCCTTGAGAGCGCCTTTTACCCTCTTGTCAATGAAGACGAGCAAACATGTTCATTCAGGGTATGATTTGACAGGATTTTGAGGCCCATTGGTTTAAAAAGCTCATGTGTTTCCTGCTTGTTGCTGGACTCTTCATATCAGTAGGCAGCGTCCACTCCGGCGGAGAGCAGCTCGGTGACCGCTGTTGACGCAATGAGACTAACACATTGTCACGTGCTGTGTGACACGGCATCAGCACTCGCCACCGCACCGGTACTGACACGAAGCATCGCGCAGGTGAGCAGCGATGATGCAGCTGTTGATGACATTTTTTTGCTTTAATTAAGACCCATTTTGACATTGCTAAGTTGTAATGTGGATTTTAGTTCATCTAGTAGATTCACTCAGCAGCATGAAAGAGCTCCAAATTCAGGATATAGAAATCTCTTTCAAACATTACAAACCCGTACATTCTCTCATGTTGCTGCTTCGTACAGTGGCGAGAGGTCTGCAGCAAAGATGTCAGAGCTGTTGCAGAAACAGGCCTGATGTTTATTTACATCCTCCAACTAGCAAAGTGTGATGCTCCTGTGCTTCTGCATTGATTTTGATGAATGAAAATATGAACAGGGTGTGAATTATGTTGCTTCAAATTTCTTAGAACAGACTTTATTGGCATCGTCAACCAAGATGGGTTTATCCCAACAAGCGGTAGAACAATTTTTAAAGTATGGAGGGAAACTCCAAACAAGGCAAATGTGCTGGTTTATACCATATTTCAGCACATTGATTTACTGTGTTATTGATTCAATTTAAATTCAGTAACAGGACAAACACCAGTCTTGCTGTGTTTTTAGAAACTCAACAGATATCAGTATTTAAATCTCCTTGAACACTACGAGAGAAAACGAGCTCATAAAATCCGTCTTTTCACTACAACAATTGTCGCTGCATTGTTCAGATATTATAATGGAGGATTTGGTGACCTCATCACCTTCCCGCCTCGTCACCTCGCAGGAGGACCCATTGAAGCGCCACCGTTTTTCTGCCTCCTTCAGAAATCACATCTTGCCCGAGCGTCCTGAAAGGACCACAGCTGTTTGATCCTCACTCTGTGTGATTGAACTGGTTGAGTAGACCGAGCGCTGTGCGCGTCTTTGAAACAGTTTCTCTTTCATGTGAATATATCATGCATGTTCCTGCGGACCACAAAGCTGCAGGCCAGCTATTGATTATCAGGAGAATGCGATGCAAAGGATATGAGGCATGTCCGATGTATCCCTCAGGGAGTTCCTGTAATGAGGCACACAGATATACAGTGATTGCTCGATTTCCGTAGATTGGGCACAGCCACCTACACAGTTGACCCCGGTGACACCAGCACTGTGTCACGGTGCTATTAACCACTACCACTACTGTTATTGATGGGAGAACAGAACAGTATCCATAAATTATGAGCTGTATTTATTAGCGCATGAAGCAAAAGAATCAATCTGACACAAGTGGATTTATTTGCAATTGAAATGGCATTTGCATTTTATCAATTGTTTTAATTTAAGCTTTTTAAAACACAGAAAGGTTAGAAAGGGTAGAAAATAGCTTCTTCTGTTTCTTCTAAAGAGAGCTCAAGCTGGAGAGAAGAATCTGTTGCTGCTCAGATTCAGGATGTGGCCTCCGCCTGGTTGACCAACACTGTGATACGTTCGATTTGGCTGCTTCATATTCTGAGATGAAAACTCGCCTTAAACCCTTTAACCTAATGCATCAGTGAAATCTGGGCTTTTCTTGTTATCTGTGCGTAGCCTTTAAAGCTGTCTAAATATTGATATAGAGGCTGACTTGAGGGTGATTTTTGTCCACAGATGATACATAATTGTGTCAGAGCTGCATTGTCAAATAACCTTTAATTCTCTAAAGCCGAGCCAATTATTTCAAAAGAGCGTGGTTTAGAAAGAAAAATCAAATTAGTCATTTAATGGTGTGATTCTCTACCTCAATTAAAGATAATTGCCTCGTGTGCTTCGCACCTCCCACACTGTGTCGCTTGTCTTGCGGTAAATAACAATCGCCGCGCTGATAATAATGGCATTTGAAGCTTTCCACCCGAGGCATTGCTTCCAAAAGCCTTCGGTTGCCATCGTCCTGCTGCCTGAACATTTTTGCATTTAATATGAACTCAGGCTGCTCATTAGCTGTGACCAACCAAACGTAACCAGTCAAATGGGCTTTATGGTCTTTATTCAACACCCACCCCCCGATTCTCTGTCAACAGGCATCGCTGTCATTAGAAAACCAAGATGACCTTTGCTTCTAAAAGCGTTTGATGAGTTTTTACTACCTCAAACCACTGATGTAACGTCCCCTCCAACAGATCATATAGCCTCCAGATTTTTTTTTTTTTTTTTTTTTTACAGCTCAATAGCATTTGATTGACAGATTGACTCTGTTGAACAGGCCCCATTCTTCACGTTTCAGAGGCTTCTCGCTCCTCAGATCCTGCCTTCAAATATGATTGTGACCTCCGTCTGCAATTGGGGGAACCAAGATGAACGAGAGTCATTAAAAGCTCCGGCTGAAGCACAAGCTGAGTTGACCGTGGGGCGTTTGTGCCTCGCAGCATCTCGTTGAGACGGTTTCCAGAACAAAGGTCCTCTAATGGAAAGCAGCCGAGACTTAAATCTATTGATCCTCTTGTGTTGTTTTTTCAGTTTGTTATGTACTAAATGACAATCTCACATTCCAAAGAAAAAAATACGAGAAGAAAGTCATGAAGAATATACAGTCTGAGAAAGAAATGGACACTTGATAATTGCCATTTTCCATTTTCCATTTATTCATTGATGCAGACCTTTTGTTGCTGCCCAGTGTCTTTGTGGGTTTGTACATAAATTTGTCAATAGCTCATGAATATGTTGATGCTTCCAATCAACATCAGTGTTGAATGTTTTAAATTATCGATCGTTGTCTTCGTAGATTAGTGAGATATGTTAAAATCGGGAGCAGCATTTGTCTCTGGTTATTGATCTCGTGAGGCTGTTTTGTCAAACGTTGCCTCCCTGTTGTCTCGAAGTGTTGATTTCCATGATGCATCTTCTCTGCATGTGCAGTTTGAGAAGAGCTCCAAGTTGGTGACTTTTATTTTGGCCAATCATAATTTTTTTGGATTGCACGATCAGAAGAGCTGTATGTAGAGCCATTTCTCTCATTTTCTCCTGCAGCCAAGTGGCTCATTTTATTGGCCGATACCGTATTTTGTTATTGGAGAACGTGTCAGGCTCTAAGTAAGAAGAAAATACTCAGGCATCAGTTGTTTTGCTTCAGATACTGATGTGACAATGATGTATGATCTGACGAGTCCTGTTGGATTAATAGAACCGTGAGATTGATGGCTTGTCAGATGCAGATGCTGGATGATGATGTGTTTGGATCCTGCAAAACTTCTTCCAACATTTTGAAATCTCATGCTTCTGTGATCAATTTCGACCTCTAAAATCCAGTATTAGTCTGGCTCTGGTTTTATTTAGAGACTAGAACTGATACAATGGTATTATTCCATCAACAGAGAATATACAAATCAATTCTGATAAGTAATTTTTAATCATTTATTAAGCAAAATTACCAGAGATTTGTAGGTTTGAGCCTCATAAATTGGAGGATTTGCTGATTTTGTAAATTTAATATCTTCTTCAGGTTTTGAACTTTTATTCATTTCATCAATAGATACATTGATTACGATAAGTGTTGCAGCCTTAATCCAGGTTAGAGCTCATCATCAAAGAGGACACCAGAGGACTGGACACAATATTTAGTTCATTCACAACGAAGAAGCCGGGAAAAAGCCACAAGCACAATGAACGATCCCACAAACTGCATTCATCTTGTTCTGTAAGTGTGTCTTTACAGAGTGCAGGTGCCGGTGTGTGTTTTGTGTCTTCGAGGCTGCAGCGCCGTGATTCAGTCCCACTCAGACAGTTATGAGCGTCCTCTGATGAATTTACTGCGAGAACAGGCAGGATTTCTGGAGGGAATAGATCAACCGGGGTGGCTGTTCTGGATGTCTTGTTTGGATTGCGGAGCTGTGGTGTCTGTCACATGTCATCCGCTCGGGCCTTCAAAGGTTTGAAACATTCGTGCTTTCTGGCTTATTTAAGGCGATCCGCAGGGCTTTATTTAACTGCCAGTGAGTGCATTGTTCTTAGCTTCCTCCGGACTTTGAGACCTTTTTGTAAAGAGAGGAAAAATGCACTTTTTCCCATTAATTTAACAAATAAATTGCATCGGTTTGTCAGTGGTCTGGACTGATTTTCCTCTCATACATCGCACTGGTGAATAACCTAAATGTTGTGTCTGCTCCTGGTGGATGCTGATGGATCTGTGTTTTCACAGTTTCGCCTGCTGGTTTCACCTTATTTTTAGCTCCTTGTTGATCAGTATTAGCTGTTTACTCATCTACCAGCCAACCTAATAGCTGAGGCCCCTTGCATCTCTATAATGAGGGACCCAGATGTCCCCTCACTCCCTGACCGATGCTTATTTCATCCACAGGGACTGGAGCTGGGAGGCTTCATGCGAGCCTGAAGCGCACACACCGATTTGTCTTCTGTGTTGTCTCTTTGTTGGTCTGAACCAAAACAATGTTGTAAATCTGTGCTTGTGTCCTCTAAAGGAAGCGATAACAGGCTGTTTGTATTGATTGGGTTTAAACTTGCCGCACGGTTTCGCCTCCTCGACCCTCCGTGACCGTCGCTGTGTGAACACCGAGCCAGTCGGTCCAATTTGTTGGGTCATGTGTCAGTTCGTGCCGTTTAATTGTCACTTAATTTGCTCGTTCCTGTTGTCATGTCTCAAAGCACCACTGAGACTAAGTACGGCCTCATAGAGCCGCGAGCACGACTCGTTATACAGAATTTAATCAGCAGGTTGATCTGCATGAAGTAAACATACAAAAGGCAAACTGATTGTGCAGGTATTCCCTCTCTTCCTCCCTACAGCCCAGTACCAGTAAGTCATCTCTTGCTCAGGCAGTTGCTTTTAGAAGTTGCATAATAAGATGAGTGCAATCAGGATGTGACTTTTAAAGGTCCGAGCGAGAGCAGCCAAATTTAAACCTCACTACTAACAGAGAGAGGATTTCACCGGAGCCAATGTGAGATCCAGTTGATTCAGAGATGCGGTTCTGCAGCCAAAATACAACCACGTTACAGCCCCGTATCTTCTCTGAGCAACGTGAGTACAACTGCCAGCTTGTGTGGGAAAACTGAAAAGAACAAGATAATAAATTAATATTTTATCTGTGGATTTTTGCTTGTGTGCCTCACAAAAAATTTTCAGATCATTTTGCACTTTTCCTTTTGACAAAATTACTTTAGACTTCCATTACAATGATTTTGAATTACTCTATCAAATAAATTTCTGCATTGTCCTCGAATACTTTTCCATCATCATATGAAAATGTGAACGTATTGAAGTAGCTGTTCTTCTTATTTTTCCAGTGGGATGTGGATGTGTTTTCTCCTCTAGCCGGATGATTAAGTAGACCACGTATTTCACACTATTGATCTCATCCTTAAATTCATATAAAAGATGAAAAACAACACCTACTGTTACGTCCAAAAAAGAGCTTCTGGACTGGATGTCTAAGTCTAAATCACCTGTATTCGATGTGATTGATTAGATCCCAGGTAGGTAGATCCTGAGCCGCAGCCTCCAAAACAAGCTGCACACCAGTGAAACACTCCCCTAATGAGAGCGAGGCCTCGGGTGGATTGGAGCCCCTCTGATATGAGTTTGACATAAACACAGCTTCGCACAATCACCATTAAAAGTTAAGAGTAAATAGCTTCAGCCCTCTTTATTGTCTCGCCTGGTTTGCTCGGGACTTTAATTGCAATTAGCGGCGACAGTGATTTATCGATTTCGGCGCTGTATCGTGTTAGGCTAATTGGTTTGGTTTAAAAGGCGTGACGGAGGATGCTGGAGGTTCTGTGGCTCACGGAAAGAGGACAAGCGCCACAGTTTGCAACAACAAGTTCCTGTAAACGCTCCTTCCTGCATGATGCGAGTCTGTATTTAGTTTTCTCCTTTTCTGGCTTCATTCCTTCCATGTTTCCCTCTGTCTTTTTCCAACATTTTCCATCCTGTCCCGCTCTCAGAGCAGCCACACACCTATCAGATTGGCTTTGTCATGGGAGCAATAACACTCGATTGTTCTTAGGCTTTCTATGAGCCACCTCGCTCCGGCTCCTCTCTCGTATCAAGCGAGGATCTGCAAAGACAGCCGGTTTAAAAGAGGAGTAATCATTCACTGATCACACGCTATTACTCTACTGGTAAATGGAGGAGGAAGAATGTGTGTATTCCTCTTCCAGTCAGATAAAATGTCAACATTTCACTGCAGGTGTTAGTGGAGACTGAGCAGTTGCTCCTAAATGTCCCTCCTGTTTCTATTCAACGAGTCACGGCTCCAGGAAAGAGGGCGAACCGAGGTTGAGTCCAGGCTGCAGCTCCACAGAGCGAGTGGGTCTGTGCAGGGAGCTGTGTACTGAAGGTGTGGCCCCGTCAGCAGGGGTGTGTGACTCTGTCTGCAGCAGCGTCATGCTCTGGCAAACAGGATGAGTGTTCCTGCAGGACCCAGGATGCTGTTAGGATTATATTTTTATGCATATTAATATTAGCACCATATACAAGAGACATGGAGTCACAGCTCCATATTGAACAGCTCACTCCACGTGTACGTAGAGATGCACAATATTGGATTTTTCACATCCGATATGCCGATATTTTCCAGCTGATTTTGCCGATACCAATATTATCACACATTTTTCCCACCTAATTGCAGAGAACATCAAGTCTCTCCTGTCGTATATTTAACATATTAAAATGCATACTCTTATCTCGATGGCTGCTGGTAGAAAGAGACATGAAATACACTGCTTTTCAAATTGGACACATTCACCAGGCAAAATATGAAAAGTGGTGCTGACAGGTTTTTTTTTTCCACTGGTGCCCATTTCTCTTTGTTCTTCACAAATTCGTAAGGATCAGGATGACGGCTCTTTAAATTTTTAGTGTTGAAGACACTGAGCAATCGTTGCAAATAATGACTTTATCTGTTGTGGACACTTTAAAAAAACCTCCACATCATAGACATGCTTGTGTCTCGTGTGCAGAAATAAAACGTCATCTTATTGACCTGTCACATATAGGCAAGAGCTAAAAAACATCGCAAGCTTTCATTTGACACTTTAAGGCAACCAATAATTATTTTCTTTATCTGTTAAGGCGACCTCATCAGATGTCTCGTGTTGTCTGACCAACAAAACAAATATTCACTTTACAGTAAAACCAAGAAAAGCAGCAAATCCACATGTTAGAGCAGCAGCAGCTGTTGCCTCATTAAATATTTGATTCATTGACTAATCGACTAAATCTCCTTATAATTAGCTTTAAAGATGGGGACAAGAATCCTTCCTGACAGCATCACATTCATATTCTGTCTGCTCGTCCCAGCTCTTGATTGCAGTAGTGGGTCAGGAGTGAGTTTATTATTAAAACTCAAGATGCAAAGTTTTTCTCTGCATCTTTTTATACACGCACAAACATTCATATATCAAAATTCAGCCTGACATATTTGCTATCTTTGGAAACTTTAGGATCTTGACTGGAATTTAGAATAAAGTTTCAGGGGTTTGAACAAAGCTTGGAGTCATGTTTTAGTTCTAATGGAGCCACAGGGGAGCGTGGCTGGATTGAAGATTTTGAATTATACACCCTTTGCAAGCTGCAGGATCGAGCTGCAACCAAACAAGAGATTGTCAGTATCGATTAATCTATGAATTAGTTTACTCAACGAAATGGGCCGAGGAAATGTCTTCACATTGCTGGTTTGGTTCAAATCCTAAAGATATTCAGTTTAAAATGTTGTAAAATGGACAAAGGCAGCAAATGATCACATTAAAGAAACTAGAATTTTTTCAGCTCAAATACAGGACTCAGGATTTTTACACCAAAATTAGCGTGTGTTGCAGTTTTTATAAACCTTTAAAGCCTTGACTTCTTTCTCATTGCCAGTGCACGAGTTTGCCTCTGTGTTTTTTTTTTTCAACTGTGTCGCATTCAATGTCACAAACGCAGCAGAAAACAGGGAGCAGTGAAAAGCAGCGTGGAGGCCGGTGACAGTGTTACAGTAGTTACTTTCTTATATCTTTTACTTTCTCTTTCAAACTCAATGCCAACTGAACAATGTGACTGTTGAACTTTGTTCCCAGACTGTAACAAAACGATAATTAGCTTGTCCACCTGGGCGTCATGTTTCCATCACTGCTGATTGGAGCTGAAACTGATAAATACCTGTGACCCCTGCAGAGTCATTTGACCTGGGAACGAACGCCGGTCGTACCCTTTAACACTGAAGACAAAAGCCAGATGTTAGTGGGTGTTGGTGGGTCTTTTGTCCAGTGTGAAAGAGGTATTATTGAGGATATAAGAAGTGTAAAAATACCAGTTAACAACACTTGTCATCAGTTTGTGTGCATTGCCTCTCTCCTTCACCACGTTCACTGCGAGGCGAAACAGTCCCAAGCTGTCTTATCTCCATCCTGACTCGGTGCCAGCGCTCGACGGTCTCGCGGCACAACGAGGGGAGAGAGGGGTGAGGATGAGCGGCGGCGGCGGGGCGAGAGCAGAGAGGAGTCGAGTGGAGCGGAGCGGAACAGAAAGGCAGCAGCGAGGCCACGGCACAGCCCAAATATAAAAGATGAGAGCGGGACTCGGCATTAGCGAGCCATAGATAGCTCAGCGGAGCCGGGGGTTTCAGGCAGAGAGCCACATTTGTTAATACGGGGTTCAGCCAGCAAGATGTCAAGAGACGGGATAGCACACGGTACAGAAGTTACACAATGCCGGCCGAGCCACTTAGCACACAGCATGAGTAATGCAGTGTTTATTCACCGTGGAATAACTCGGAGAGGTTGAGCAGCCCACCTGACGCACTCAGACAGTCATTTGAACTATGGATCGATCTTAAATCGGGCGTTTGCAGAGAGGTCAGGAGCTTTAATGGCAGCTGGTATTAGAGTTATCACAGTATTATTTAACCGACGCAGGATCGGGAAAGTTTCCAAAGTTAAGTTGATCGTTTGCAGGTGAACTCGAATAATTTAGGGAATGAAGAGAAAATATCTGCTGAAACAGTCAATGAATCAGTTGATCATCTTTTGGAACCAGGGATGTAGTTGAGTGGATGTATGTACAGGAAGTAAGTACAAATACCTCAAAATGCACTTAATCACAGTACTTGAGTAAATGTACTGTCACGGTCGGAAAAGTAGCTGATCAGTTTTCTACCATCGACTAACAGACTCTTCATTTTAATACCAGCTCCGATCTTCTAATCCCACCATGATGCTCTTTCCTCTGAGCCCACGTACCAGTTTATTTAGCAGAGCACAGTTTGATTCGGGTGAATATGGGAAGCCGGCTGTTTTTCCACACAGCTCGGTGACACATCTGAAGCTCCGAGTCTTAACTAAGCACTTAAAACAGTGTCAGCCGAGAGCAGAGGGGAGATTTAAGTCTCAGATCTGTTTGGATGAGCAGGAATGAAGAATCTGCTCCGCTTTCATTTTTCATCACTCCCTTCTCTTTCTTCTTCACACCCCTCCTCCTCCTCTTCCTCCGACCCCTCTCTCTTTCTCTCTCCGTCTCCTGGAGGTTTGACAGAAGTTCCTCTCATCCTCGCTGGCAGCTGTTGCCATGGTTGTGTCAGCGCCTCCGAACTACCTGGGATGGTATTTCCATGGACACAGATCAGGATGGCACCGGGCTCTGAGGTGTAGGAGGGAGGCAGGTCACCGGTGTCAGCACTTCTGCGTGTTGGAGACAGACTGACGGAGACAGAACAGGAGGAGGAGGAGGTGGAGGAGGAAGAGGAGGAGGAGGATTAGGGTCTGGGTAGATATTAAACAGAAGAGGAGCAGGAGCCGGAACAAGAGTTGGACACGAGAGTGAGAGGTGTTTCACTGTTGAAGGGTAATTTCTCCTCAGTGCAGATTCATCTTTTTAACGCTGAGTCGTTCAGTTTAGATCAACAACAACAAAGACGGAGAAATGAACCGAGGCTCCTCGGGGAAGGCGGACGCTGAATCCTGGAGCTGTTCCATTAACTCTGGAGTGGACATAATAACATCCGAATGACATGATTACACAGGTTTTCCTGCTCTTCGTGATGAATCACAAATTATGGCCTAAATGAGAAAGTGACTCTTGAATGCATCATTGTGTTTCCATTAGAGCCCAGAAAGAACTGAACTGTTTGAGGCTCATACTCACACTGATAATCTGAGAATAATACAAATCTCACAACTTTGAAATGATCATAAATAACAACTATAAACTAAAATGTTTTCTTAAGTATTTCAACTCTGGTAAAAAAAAATGCAGCCTGTGAAATATTAGTAGCTGTAATATGCTTCACTGCAGTTTCTTTTTTTCTTTTCGCTGTCATTAACATCAGTATTTATCAGTCAGCTTCTAGTTTGCATTCTTGGAGATATATTTCTGAAATCATGTCGTGGTTTGATAAAATCTTTCTTGCCAACATCACTGGTTTGAGTTAGACTGGACAAACTCAGAGGCAAAATCATTTCAACTTGTTTTCTTGCTCTCAGTTGTTTACTTTGCATCTCTCTATATTGATTTAATGGTGTAGGTCCATTTATTTTTTTCCTTTGCTTTACCCTCGTTGTGTCTTCGTCCAGTCTATTTCTTGTGCTGCTGCTTTCACAATATCAGGCTGTTCTATAGTCTGATCCAACAGGTGTAGGCTCATACTGGACAATGGTTAATTAATGCTTTAATTATCTTTATTAAGAGCTGATATGTAGGTGTTAATGTTTCATAAGTGATTGTGATTATTGCAGCACATTTAAGTTTCAGGCATCAGCATGTTAGTCCAAATGGATCTTGTCCACCTGATTGGATCTTTCTCGACTTTGGCACTGAGTAATGGTTTTTCTGGTTTCTCATTTGAAGGCGAGGTGCTCAGAATATCGTTAGCAAACGATGTTTGATCTGCTTAAGGTAACAGCGGTCTTGCGAATTAGCGTTAAGGTTTCGATTTCACGTCTGACAAATCCAGGTTTTATGCGCCCGGATCGCTCTCTGTGAGGCTGCAAATCATTTGATCTCGCTGATAAAAGACAAACATGTGGCCCAACATAAAGGCATCCTCCCCCTCAGCCGTCACATAAAGCTGACATTCCCATTCCCTTCTCTTATCCGCCTGCCTCGCACTCATTGTAACCTCCATAATGCCTCTATTCATAAATCATCTTTCCTCTGCCTGTTTGACAGCAGGGACTCGGCCTGCAGACAAAAAAACCCTCCTGCAGCTTCTCCTTCTTGACCCCCTTCACTTCCCGTACACCCAAGCAATCAAGGACAACTGCAGATGGTGCCGAGCGTCCCGCCTGAAGGGCAGAGCGTCTGTGATATCACGCACAGAGAGCAGAGGCACAGAATGAGAGGCTGTGACTGGCTGTCAGGTCTCCCACTGACCCTCCATCTGTGGGTGACACGCCGGCCACCGTCGGCTCTGTTCCTGACTGCTCCTTCAAGAAGTCGCTCTGTTCAGCATCGGTGTGCTCGAACATCCTCGTCTTCTGGATCAGTTGTTCACCTTGTTGCTTATTTAATTAGCTTCCTTTTATCTGGATTGTCCTTGGTGGCTCTCTGTGTTGTGACTGAAGTGTTCTGACTGTTTTTTCAGTCTTGTACGAAGCATATGAAGCTACAGCAAATATATTTTAAAAGATATTTCGCCTGTATTTGAAAGGTGATAGCAGAGACCTGGGATGATGTGTGTTACGGCCAAAGGGGAGCTCAGGGAGTGAGAGTTTCAGCCCTAACTGTTAAATTCATGACGTGTTCAAGGCCATGCTGCCCTGAGTGCCTGTTAATAATTCACTGTAGTATTGAAGGTTTATTTATTAAATTCAGTCATTGTTCTGAGTTCAGACCTCGATTCTTACCGTCAGGCATATTTGCTGCTAAATACAATACTACAATACTGTTTCCATGGCAGAGCATTTTTAATAGGAATGAAAATAATTATGTGTGGTTCTGGAGGAAATTACTTTCTGTGATTGTTGATGAACAGTTAATGGCTCAGCTCTTCTGTGTTTGTGATGTCAAGTCAGGAAGTAACAAAGAAAAACGTGTCGATCAATCAAGGTTGTTAATTTGTCATTTTACACAGTCGAGCACAATGAAATGTAAGTTGTCACTCCTTTGAACCACACACACAGGAAACGTATATAAAATGTTTAAATTAAGAAAACAGTGAACATAACATCCCCCAAAATCACAAATTGTTTACATTACTGTTTGTGTGCAGATTAAACGGATAATATCTGAACATAATATCAGACCGACTATAGCCTGATCCTGCCGGCGTCAGGTTGGTGATGCACATTGTTTGTTTACATTGTTGATCCTGGAAGTTGGTCCAAAACACCTGGTGACATCACACACTTTGTGAAAGATGGAAAGCAGTGATTGGTTGGGGAGCAACATGCAGTCTGTTATGTCTCTCGGCCAAGAAGCAGCAAGAACTAATGACTCTCGAATCGTCTCATCTAACACAGTGAGATGAAAAGTCATGTAGTCTGAACCTGACATTAATTAGTGAGCTTTAAGAGCCAGGCTAACAGTTTCCCCCTGCTTTCAGTCTTTATGCTAAGCTAGGCTAATCGCTTGCTGGCTATAGCACTATATTCAGACCATCTTCATTATGAGAGTGATATCGATCCCTTCATCTCACTCTTTGAAATAAAGTCTATAAGCTTGTTTCCCTAAATGTCAAACTAGTCCCTCTGAACAGTGAAGCAGTTCCCGTCCTTTGTTACCTCAAAGAAAAAGACTGGTTGGTCATGTAGCATTTAAATATTCCTTCTTTTTATGTTAGAACAAAGATGAACACTTCATGCAGAATTATTCACACCCTGTTATTCCAGCCAAATCACACACTCCTGTTGGGCACTGATGAAAACCCCAACATGAGGGGTTTTAATAGTGGTGCTTCACACCTGACTCCTGCATCCTCGTCGAGTGGCTGTATTGGATGTTGTGTTTTTGTTCTGTACCTCACTCACGCTGCAGCTTCATCTGGACACTTCTGTCATGTCGCTCATCTGTTTTCTTCATTAAAACTGCCAACAGCTCTGCTAACTGTCTCTAACCGTCTGCCGAACGTGGCACTGCTGCTGTTTGAGCTTTTTAATAAAACAACCCGTGCGCCTTTGTAGATACAAGAGCCGTCAGCCAGTCGATGTTTTGGAAGCAGAGCGGCGTCACACGCTCGTCCTGCTTTAGCTCTCGCCCTGATCGACAGTTTACACAAAGCTTACGACGGCTTTCCAGAGAAACACTGGTTAAGCATTTCAGACATTTTTGCTGCGAAGGCTGCTCGCTGGGCCGGCATGAGCGCAGCAGCTGGTTTGCTCAGCCCGGAGTCGTGTTTGTACTTGAAATGAATGAGAAGTTAAGTGTTGTTTTGAGTTGAACTATAACAGACAGTTCTAGTTACCAACAGTCAAACTCTGTTTCTGTGTGTCGTCCTCAGGGGATTCCTTCACTCAATTCCGGTTTTCCGAAGAGAAGGACTGGGATATGGACTCATTTGCAGCCGGTCAGGTAAATCTATATTCCACCCAATCTGCATAGTTTATCTGTCTTTCGTGGATTTAACCCCATTTGTGAAGTATGGATCCCTCAAGCAAAAAAAAAAAAAAAAAATGCATAGCAGGAAGAGTTTATGCAGCATCGGGCCCTTTCACACCTGCGTCATCTGATCCTGAACAAACACTCCAACCTTGTCTGACATGAGCAAGATATCGCAGGAACACCTTTAGGCATTTTTTTTTCAAATTTGTCACAAACATCCACTTGGACTCAAGGATGAACTGATTAGGATTTGGTGGTCAAAGGTCACTATGACCACACAAAACATGTTTTTGTATCTAACTACAATTCATAAACTAATTATGTCAAAATTTCACACAAATGTTATATTGGACAAAATGACAGTGATGACGTTGAAACTGTGCTGATTGTATTGATCTCAACTAAAGTCATGTGTTGATTCATTTTTCTCCATTCATTCAAACTGCGCTGTAAGGCGATGCTGAATTCACAGCATGCCGACGTCAGACACGTCTGTCTGCAACCGATCAATTTCAGTAATAGGGAGACGCGGCTCACAAAGGTGATGCCGACAGGATGTAGGTATGTCCTGTTCTTTGGTGCACTCAGCTAACCAGATCAAATGTATATAATGGAACAAAAGACTTCCAGGTGTGAAAAGGCCCTTTATTTGCTCACAATATATCATGTTTGCTGGATCCATCACTTTGGTTCAGACAGAAAAAATGTTAAAATTGATAGTTTGACTTTCAGCGCTTATTTGTGGATATGAAGTAGCGCACCAACCCGTCAGATTATATAACAGTTCCTGAACTCTTTCTACTTCTTCTCACAGTCGGAGCTACACTATTTTCTTTCACTTGTGTGCAAGATTGTACAAAAGGGTACTGACCTGCACTCGTAAGCTACTTGTAACAAATACAAAAGTTGTTTCACATGTTGCAGGTTTTTCTACAAACAGCTTTCACATCTTTGGAAATAGATCTGTGCTTAAATTATCTTTCCAATATCTTGGTGAGGTTTTCTCTAAATTTTGAGTAGTTATCAGTTTGAGACACAAACATCTAGATTGTTGCTGCAAACCACTTTAACACTGTCCTGTTTCTAGGCGTCTGCAGTGTTTGTGGATCTCCCAGCTCTCGCCCAGAGCCTCCAACAAGTGCCTCTCCACCAGAGACTGAACCTGGAGGCCGAGCTGGTTCAGGTAGGATGTTTGACTGCTTCTCTCTCACTTTAAAAAACTGTAATCAAACCAACTTTGGACTTTGGTTGCAGGTTTTTAATGTCTATAATCTAATTGTTCATGTTTCAGGTGTCGACACCAGTAGAACTTCCCACTGTGACCATCACACCAAAACAGGAGATGCCTAAAACAGCCACACTCACGCCTCCATCTGCAGCTTTAAAAGTCGTGAGCCCCAACCACAAAGTCCTCGTGGCTCCAAACCCAGTGTCGGTCTCAGACTCGCGGGTTTCCTCGAGCACTGCAGAGCCTCTGCCAGTGGATGATGACGACGATGAGCTGGACCAGCTGCTCAGTTTACAGAAACCAGCCTCGGGTGTTTCAGGAAACCAGTCTGTCGATGTCGCAGATGAGGAGAGTGCAGTTCCAGAGAAAGGTGAGTGTGTTCAGCGTGGTTTTTTGAGCCCTCCCTTTTCTTCCCAACTTAAAGGAGTATTGCAGCATTTTGGGAAATATGCTTATTTAGTTTTTGGCAGAGTTGGACAACACACTCATATTTGTACCATAAATCTGAAGCTGAAACAGCTGCTTAGCTTAGGATAAACAGTTACAGAGGCAGGCAAGCTGTTTCCCCATTTCCAGCTAACTAACTGGCCGTAGCTTCATATTTACTTTACAGACATGAGATTGGTATCAACCTTCTCATCAAACTCTGCCACCTACCAAATAAGCACATTTCCCAAATTATCAAATGTTGCTTTAAATACATCAAAATAATCAGGAATTGAATTAAAGGTTGAACAACCTCACATGAGCACATTAGTCTTCAAACACTGTCCATCTTCAGAAATCAAACCTCAGCATTCAAATTTTAAACCCCTAAATATCAAGTTAGCTCAAAACTTATGACGGTAAGAGTCAATTTGTTCTTTTAATCTACAGTGTGTGACGAAGTGAAGGAGGCGATAGAAGAGAAGATGGAGGAGGTGAAAGACAAAGATGTCACACCTCCAAAGTCTGCTTCAGTCAGGAAGGAGGTGACGGAGGAGGACCTGGAGGACTGGCTCGACAGCATGATCTCCTGACCTTCAGCCACCAAGCAAAGACTTGATTCAAGACAGAGGAGGTATCTCACGGAAACCATTTCAAATGCAACCTTCACAACTTCCGTCCTTTAAAACATCATATCAAAACAGAACTTTAAACATTCAGGCTTACATGTTGGACATTTGTAGAGAATGTAAAGCACTTTCTTGCTTTTTCAAGTTACTTAGTATTGTTTATCTTGTTTCTGCTGCTGAATGAGAACAAATATGTTTCGAGGTGTAGAGACGGAGAGGACTTAAAAAGTGACACACCACAGGAATGACGTCATCAGATCTGCGCTGCCGAAGGGACGGAGAACACGTTTGGTTTATTGCGTCAATTACTTTATTCATTTCCTCCCCCTCGTCAAAAGAAATGCGGTTTACCAAAGCTACTACATACATACAAATGGCCATACAATAGCAGTTAACCATTTTGTCGTCAATAAATCCTTGAACCAAGTTATGTTTTTCCATTTTGTTGTGGGGCTCTTCTACTGTGGAAAGAAGTGCAGGCGGGCAGGACACCACAGCTTGAGAAACAAAACCAAACTAAGCAACATTTACACAAGGATCATCTAGATTTTATACAACAAATGTTTTCTCTTTTTTTTTTTTTTTTTTTTTTTTAATGTATTTAAAAGCCACAAAACTAGCTCGAGCTAAATCTGCTTGTAACTAATCCAGAACTAGAACGCACTGCTTGTGTCAGGAGGAACAAAAATGACTTTTTTTTTTTTTTTGCATAGTTTCTCATAAGGCACTTCGGCACTTGAAAACACCTAAAGTGAGTCGTCTCACGCCCTGGAAGAACCATCTTCTGGAACTCTTCGTTTCACTTGACAGATTTGAAAGGCAGATCAGGTCTCACTCATGTCATCTGATGTTAAAACTGGATCAATAGTGATCAATACTAGCAGCACACATCCATTCGATTGGTTTGGTAATAAGTGACACTAACATCCTGGCGTTAATCTAGAAATTGTGCATATTCAGACATTCAGTTGTCATGCTGTAACCCTTCACGTGTATCAAATGTCTACACACAACAAATTGTGCAACAGGTTGGGGTTAAGCAAGTGAAAAGGCAATGTGAATCAGAATCAAAACAAGAATTTGCATAAAAGAGGCGTCGTGGCAAGTGACTATTTTCGCTAACAAGGAAGAAGACTTGATGCACAAACCCGAAATGTCCAGTCGTCAATCATTTATCTTAAAATCGTTTTCTTGAAATTAAGTTTCGCGTATCTGAATTTTAAAATGAATGACTTGTTTTTTGTCTTCGCATGTTTAGACACCACGGCAGCAGAGAAAGTCCAGTGAGTGTTCAGCTTCTGGTAACAGGGTGAAGTCAAGTTCAGTGTCTCTTTCAGATAGAAGGAAAGTAGAGAGGGGTGTTCGGGGCACCAGGCGAGGCTGCCCGCTCTAACCCAACTGGTCCTCATATTGCTTACGGAAACAGTCTCCAGTAGGGAAGAAGTCCCAGCATCTCTCCTGGTACATCTTCCACACGTAGGATTCCTGGAAGGCAAAGAAAAAAAAAAAAATCGGGTCAGTTGCATCATCTCCTTTTATGCTAGGACATAGTTTAGCATTTTAGCATTGCACTCCTATAACATGTCAAACTTATAATTGACAGTTTAAAAACTGACGCATAGTTGCAGCATAACTTCTCCTATACACGATGTTTAAATTAAACTACCCCTGGCTGCTGGGATTTTGGAGTAATAGTAGAAACTACACGTGAAGATATCTTTAGTATGCAAATGCAATACTTAAACTCTGGAGTGACCCTTTAATTGTGTGTTTTGGCAGCAATGACTTTCAGGGTTATTATCAATGGAAATCAGAAGCCTGTTGAGGGCTGCTTCCATTTAGATCTTAGCGTTAAGTGTCACAGATGGTTGGTGAAATTGCAGATAAATTTGCGAGTCCTGCTCTTACATGCTCACGTTTGGTTCACAAACATAGCACATGTTTTGAATAGTAAAATATGTCTAAATGTGCAACAGGAAATGATTTTAATGCAAATTGCAGCTTGTGTGTTTCGAAACAGGCCCCAGGATTAAAAAAAAAAAACAACAACTTACTGCAGTATCCTGGCTCCCAACAGTATTACATAGTGTGTAGCCTAATACATCGTGAGTACATTTCATCTGCCATTTAGATTAAGACCTGAAGTTAATGATCGATAAGGCCTGCCTGTTTCTGCAGAAGCATTCTTTGTGTTCACAACATTAAAGCTGACTTCTGTACAAGCTCAGTTTGGTTCTCTCTGCAGTCTGGAGGAACTGCAACAAAGCCTTTTGCTAAATGTGTGACATAAGAACAGTGCATGCACATCAAATAAAAACAACTTGCATCTCAGGTGCAGGACAATAACAAGTTAATATCAAAAAAGTCAAAGGGAACCCACGCATTGCTTCTTCCTCCTGCTAAGCTGTACTTGTGCAACATTTCAACCCACTTGTTATGTTGCATAAGTGAAACCTACTGAAGTTTCCGTAACCTTCCTTTGCTGTCTTGAGATTGATCAGACGTGAGATAAACAAGAAAGCGTCTAAGAGAAGCGAACTGAGGCTAAAATATGGGATGTGAAGCTCTCGTCACTTACCTGACCCGTGTGTTCAGTCTCGTCCTTGTTAATCAGGTACATCAGGAAGAACCTGCAGGAGGATGTAAAGACGTCATCAGAAATGATCAGAAAGACTTCAAACTCTGCTCATTTTCTGTGTTTGCTGCTGCACTCACAGGTAGTTAGCTAGGTTGTGCTCTTGTAAGGTGTGGGTTTCAAACCCGTGAGGTGTCCGGTCAAAGTAGTCGTTCCCAATGCCACAGATGAAGCATTTGGTCTGAAAGGAGAATGAGAGGAGATGTTTATATTTTGAAACAGAGTCACAGCAGGTAAACTTATACATAACACTCTTATTCTCGTTGCATTTAGGTTCATTTGGTCTGTGACTGTTCACACTGGCTGTCACAAACAAATCAAGAGCTTAGACTGACAGTAACTCACTGATTGGACAGTTTTGATGATTGTGCGTCCTTTGACCCACACGGGGAAATCAAATTCCAATGACTGACAGCAAATCATGCTGCACTTTATTATAATTGATGAGTTGATTCATCTTCTCTGGTGTCACAAGTCGCTCAAGAAGAAATAATAACAGTCATTATGAACATTATTAGATGAAACTGTAATTTGCAGCTGTGCTTTACTCACTTTTAAATGAGGAACTGCCAAAACATGCATAAATTATTTCCATTAACAGATAACGTACGTTGCTTATGAAAACATTTCTTTGACAACTTAATGATTTAATTGTAGTTTAACTTTTGAATTAATGTTAAAATCACATAGCTGCTGTAACAACATCCTGTGTTTGGCTTGGTTTGCTTTTAAACCACAAACGAGCCACACCAGAGTCTGGAAGTGAACCAAGATCCTCCTTTTTCAGGTGGTCTCAGAACAGTTTAGTCTTCGATCGACAACTTTGGATTGTTTGAACCGAACCAAACAGGTTATGTGTGAAAAAACCTGTAGTATCAGTATTTTTCTCCAGACTAAAGAAAATACTGATATGAAAGGAAAAGAACTTTGTGTTTGAAATGTTTCCTCCTACTACACAGGAGCCAGACTCACCTCCATGTCTTCCTTCACCTGCTCCTGCTGGTCTCTCAGCTCACCAAAGGCATCAATGATCAAACCTGAAGAAGGGTGCAACAGTTGTTCATATTGCTGAGTGAATTTTAACACATCTATGAGGCTGATATGAATACATGACAAGGCTGGTGTACGTGGCAATAAATGGAGAATGTTTTTTTTTTAATTTTCAGTTGATTTATGCTTTAGGATGCAGAACATAGACACAAGTGATCTGTGTTGGAGATCGCCCAAGATATAATATGAAAAAAAGACTGTGTACCCTGAATGATGGCCAGCAGGATGACAATGACGAAGAAGAAGAAGGTGATGTCAAACAGGATGCGGTAGAGCTCATAGGGGTCTCCAGCTGGGTCCTCCAACTCGTCTCCAATACCACCTCCAGCTCTCACACCCACGTACATGTGGAACAAATAGCACTGCCAAGAGAAAGAAGGGAAACTAACTTAGACCTTTCACAGTCATCTCACATGTTTTCTTTTTTAAGCTGAAATGATGAGCGGAGTATCAAAGGCAGCTGTATCTTATTCTGTGGTTTGATGGAAAATCGAAATTTCATTTTCATCCTTCATTCAGTGTCCAACTGGAAATTTGATGTTTGCTGGAAGACAAAAAGCCCGAGGAAGCAAAAGATGTGTCGAATAAAAAGTTATGAAAAATTACTGTACTTTGAAAACTGTATTGTGCAGTGAGTATAGTTTGAAAAGAATTCATTTTCAAAACCATAATCACACACAACTTTTGCCGATGAAAAACATCACAAAGCGGACAAATGAAAAATACTTTCTGCTTTGTCTGGTAGTCAGCTCCTGCATTCACTCATAACCTGATTAAGGCCATTAAGCTAAAATGTTCTAGCCCACCATTCAAAATAAAAGCCTTAGGAATCTTTTCAACATTTGCCCTTGCTGAGGGCTGCAGCCCTTTTCACTTCCACAAAGGAAGCTATTTTCAATTTTCACAAGTTTTTAATAAATTAAGCAATGTCAAAGGTGGTTTGACGTACTGTCATCATGTCGTCACACTTCATGTCTGGCTCGTCTTCGTCCTCGCTCTTATTGTAGAACTTCCTGAAGAAGTTGAAGGCCACCACGGTGTAGAGATAGACGACCACAGCCAGCAGACCCACAGTCAGCACAAGCTGGAAGGAGAAGAGAGACGACTCTTTTTCATGCATTGAAACATTTTATTTGACCTTAGTTTATTCCCAGTCACAATTGGAGCTGAGAGTCGAGAGCCTCCTCAGAAGCACAAACGAATACAGCTTTTCCTGTCTAAATGTAGATTTTGTGGGAAATACTTTTCAACTTGTCAATGTCAGTGAGGTTTTTTTTTTTTTTTTTTTTTTATTGGGCAAAGTTGAGCACAAATAAACGGCAACATTTTCCAAGGCTTCTTCGGCTGAATTGAGGATTTCAGGGTGACTCATCAGTATATTAAGACTTTAGAGACCTTCAGAAAGTCAGGAAATCGAATTCAATCAAAACACCATTAGAGAACTTCTTCATGCCCCATCGCTGACCTGCAACGTACTCGCTTGTTTTTCAGCATTTTGAATACTGTGTGCATACTGCCGCTTGCATTTACTTTCAAATGCTTTACACAGATTTTAAACTGGATGTTATTCATCACTTTTCATTATATAAAACTTTATATTATTACAATACTTCTTTTTCATACAACTCAACTGTCAATGTTCAGGTCAGTTTGATAAAGCAAGTTACACTGAAGTGGCAGAAGCCAGACGTTTCAACCCCTGATTAATTACTTTACCTATTTAAACCATGTATTCACTACTTTTAGGTATTTAGGCCAACCCATTAAAGCCATGCAAAACTTTTTGCTAACTGGTTGTTGGTGATGGTTTCTCCTGGTTTCTCAACCTAAGAACTCTTCTGCCTTCATTACATTTCTAACAACATATCAGCAGCAAATGTGAGAAGAAAATTTAAATCAAGTTCATCTTTCATTTGTCTGATAAACTGGGAAAGACACCACATACAAGTTGTTGCTTCACTATTAAACCAATTTTTCCACATAAAATGAGTTCCCATCCACAGTTTCAGTCCTTGGTGATAAAGTGTGAATGACCCCAGCTCCCTATTCATCAGAAGAAACGAACGCCTCTTGAGAGGGGGTGTCGAAACATCCTCAAGACTAAAGTAGCAAATCCTGTCACCTTTGATATTTTAATCTATTTAATTCCATTAATTCTCATTCCTCATTATGTTTATTCCTAGATATCTTGTTACCTAGAGGACTCTGAATCCTCATAAATATCCAGTTTCTATTTCAAAGCTCCATCCTTTTTTCCAGAGGATAATTTCTTGATTTAATTATGTTGGTGTTCAGTATGAATCATGATGCTCGTTGTTCTCTCCCCATTATCCATCACAGATCACATGTAGATGCAGATTAGATTGATAAGTGTGAGATGAGGTCATAAATAACAAATGTCCAGACAGTAGCACAATAATTCTTCGAAACTTCTAACAGTTCAAAACCTCATAAACATTTGCCTTAATGTTCTTTCTAGTTTGGACTATAAGCTCAGAAAAAGGGGAAATGGACGTTATAAGAAAAAGCTGCTCTGCCAAACAACGCTGAGGGCGATTGTTGTTGATCTTTTTATCTGTGCTGTGGCTCCCTCTGCTGGTTGAACCACTTACCTGCTTGCCGTTGTGAGTGACAGAAGACAGGATGGTACGAAGGGTCTTGAAGCCCATGGCGATGTCCAGCAGATGGGCGGCAAAGAAGAAGTTGTTGAAGTGTCCAAAGATGGACATGGTGGTGTACCAGATCAGATACAGGAAGTTCTGGTGGAAAACAATCATGGTTTGAATGAAAAAGCTCCATATACTTGTATGTTTGTCCTGAGAATGTACAAAAATGTACTAATGTTTATATACTGAAAAACTGAACACTACAACTACACATTGAGAAAATATAAACACATTTTTGAATTACATTGTTGTCTTTTTCATCCTTTGAACTTCTATTCTTCATATTTCTTTTTTATAATTCTTACCCCCCAGCGCTTTTCTGACACATTAAATAAACTTACATTGTCAGTCAAAACCACACCCAGTTTCCAGATGTGGTACTTTGTGTCAATGGAGCTCAGCCTGTCAATGAGAAAACAACATCAGAATCACAGTTGTGTGTTGCTGTATAACTGACATGCAAGCATCAAACTACATGAGGTTTATAAAGAAATTAGTCTGGTTTTCTATAAATCTATTATGTTCATTTTCAATGTGTTTAAACTAAGTCAAAGAAACCACTGTCTGTTTTCAGTGGTTGTTAAACCACCGCTATTCATGTGTGCATCCTTTAAGGAGGAAAGAGAAACCAAAGGTTGTATTTTCACCAGGAGAGCAGGGAAGCTTCCTTCTCTACAGTCTCCACGGTGGGGTCAAAGTCCAGAGCGCTCTTATCCAGGCCTAAGAGCTCAGCGATGCGTTCAGCTCCATACAGGTCACCGTATTTGTTGATCACCTACACATTACAGAGGGAGGACAGCAGAGATCAGCTTTGCCACTTAACATCAAACTGTGAGAAGGAACACATGCCACTATTATCACTCACTCACATAAAATGTAGTCAACTAAACAACTGAAACAACATGGATATAATATGGATTCCTAGAACAAAATCTTAAACTAGGTAGTCTAGACATGTTCAACAACATCTGACAAGACTCACGAGAAATCCATAAAACATTACGACATATTTACTTACATCTTATAATTTTGTTTCTAAGAAATCAGGTTGATCAGGTGTCACTACCTTGAGGGATCCTAAAAACACTTACACTACCTGAGTACATCATTTCAGTCCAAAGTTACAATGCTGTGCAGATACTGACTGTCCAGACTCACCTTGCGCTTGATGAATTTGTCCCAGTAGTTGTTGGGGAAAGACCTGTTATGGAAAGTAGAATTGAGACTCAGCTCAGCAGTTTGATGTAATGCATCTATTAGAGAAGCTTTAATAGAATTCACTTTCAAAAATTAAGTTAATGCCAGGAGTGAACAAGGCCAATGACTCACGGGGTATTGATGACGAGTCGATCCCATTGGCCCTTGATGTCATCGTCGGACGGCTGTTCGGTGATGTAGAGACCATCAAATTCAAGCTTCCTGGCGATCTCCTTCTCCCTCTTGAACACCACCAAAGGAACCTGGAGGTAAAATATTAAGAGCGGTAACTAAAACTGGTATCATCTGCAAGGAAATGATTGCACAGCTAACTTAAGACATTGTGTTGAAGCAGTTATAGTATCATGAATATAAATACCTTGAGACAGTAGTAGCCCAGCAAACAGAGCAGTGAGATGACAGTGTGGAATATAGCCAAGAAGCGCAGTGTTGGTAACATGTAGCCGGTGCTCTCCTGGAGGACAAACTCATCCATGTCGAAGAGTGTGTTCTCATCCTCCTCCTCCTCATCGCCACCCCAGCTGTTTGCATCATCTTCTTCTTCTTCGTCAGCTTCACCAGTGACCTAACAAAGCAGAGCAAATACCACATTTACAAATTAATGAATTTCCAGTCTACATTTCTTACATTTGTTTCCAGTTTTGGTTTTACCCTTTGTCCTTCAGTTTCCCTAAAATGCTTGATAGGATTGTTAGTGATCATCACTTAGAGAACAAGATCCATAAACTCCTAAATCAGACTGCTTAAAAATCACATAGGCTCCCGCTGGACTAAGAGTACGTGTGCATTTTAGTGTGGAATGAGGACAAGTCAAACACTGAATGTCTGTTCTTGTGACTTTCTTTGATAAATTCCTGCTGAGAAAAAACAATTTGGAAACCTGGTTTGAGTTACCTTGTAGAAGAGAAGAATGAAGTTGATGGCAAAACACACAAACAGAGCCAGGAAACGCAGGTTGTAGAAGTTACGAGCCAAGTAGTTCTGTAAGGAAGAAGTTTGATTATTAGCAAGACCAACTGCTGATTGCTTTTATAAAAAAAAAAAAAAAAAATAGAGCAAGAAACAAGTGCTGAGACAAAAGATCCTGAAGAAGAAGACAATGTGAAACAATTTAAAGAAGACACATGTGGTCTGAGCGCTCACCAGCATCTTGGTCACATAGACGTCCAGAAGAGCAAAGATACTGGACATGAAGGCAGGAGCCTCTTCTTTAGGCTGACTCGACCTGGTCTTGGGCTTCTCTTCCGCCACTGGCTCCTTGGCTTCCTCCTCCTTTGGTTTATCCTCCTTCTCCTGGTTCTCTGTGCTGTATTCAAAACAGTTCATTTTATTTTGTATGACGATAATTCATTTTCCTCTCACTTAATTTTACTCACTCTGCTTTCTCCGGTTCGCTCTCGGGGCTTTCAACAGGCTTGGCAGCAGCTTTCTGCAAGAGGGGGAATACATTCTCATGAGCTGAAAGACTGGATGGAAGTGATAAGTAGATATCAACAGGGATTCAAATCTTTAATCACACAGATGAAGTACTGAATTTTGACCGCTAACCTTCTTGTGATCCGCAGTGGAGGTCTCTGCACTCAACTCAGAAACATCACCCAGGCCCGGCTCCACATGTTTTCCTCCTTCCTTCTTGGGCATCGTCAACATCTCCAACATCATGTCCACCTCTGCTATGTCGCCTGCTGGTGTCATGGCTATATCCAAGCTTCCCAATGACTCTATGGCCTCCACTTTCTCTCCTTCGATCACATCTCCGTGGATACCAAACTGGGTGGGATCGGGCATGTTTCCGAGGATGTCCGTCACCTTCATGTTCTTGGCTCCCTCAACCAGGCCACCGCCAAACATAGACGACCAGATGACGTGGAAGAACCCAAATACGAGGCTGTAAATTCCCTTGAAGAAGCCGATGAAGAGCATCCAGAAGAAGGAGAAGAAGCCTGTGATAATCTCCCTGATGCTCAACTTCTTGATTTTCTTGAACTGCTTGCGCACATTTTTAATAGAAAAGATTTGGCACACATTGGTGATCTTCTTCTTGACTGAGCGGCACGCAGTGGTGAAGGCAGAGGCGGACTCCATGGCGCCCTCTTCCTCTCCCGCCAGCTCGTCCAGGATGCTGTGTCCATCTTCCTCTTCCTCCTCCTCAGGTTGTTCCACCACATCTGGCTCGGAGATCTGCGAGGCCAGCTGCATTTCAAAAATGGTGTCCTCACAGAAGTTCACAAACATCTCCATCTTCTCGCTCTCTCCGCCCTCGTTGACCACATCAAAGATGAACTGACGCTTGGACTCTTTGACCTGCGGCTTCTCCCACTGCTCGCGGCTCGACTCGCTGATCTCAAAGTACACCCTCTCGATCCGCTTTGCGCTGCCCATGATTTCAATACGACCCAGATAAGGCTCGAAGTAGCTAAGCACACTCTCTGCCAGGTCTAAGAAGGTGGCGAGTCTGGAGTCGTGCGGCATGTGTTCAGACAAGTTGGTCAGCAGCACGGCCACGTTGAAGCCGATGTCTTTGGCTGGCTCGTGGAATCGCTCTACGAACTCCTTGTAATTGAACATGTCATTCTCATCGGCCTCTGCACACGAGAGCAGGAATTCAATCTCAGACTGGCTGTACTGCTTCTGGCTTTCCATTGACTTCTGGAACTCCTTCTTTGAGATAATGCCTTTACACTCAGGGTCGTACTCTCTGAAGTTGTCAGAGGTCGTCAGGTCCTTCAGTTTGAGGAACATGTCGAAGAACTTGAGGATCATCTCCACATTGTTAGAAGACTCCACCAGGGTGTCAACCATCTGCTTTCCAATTGTTCCATTCACCACATTACCTAAGCACAGAGAAGGTTTTAAAGTAATTATATGCAAACACAATACAGACATGTACTAGAAGTGTGTCTACATATTTGTGTTACAAACATACATTGATAAGTGTTTTGTCATTCTTTCACAGCTTCAGGCTCTTACCCTCCAGCAGAGACAGCAACATGACAACCATATCCTTCTGTAAATCCATCAGTTCCTTCAGCAGCTCGATCTGACTGGAGTCCTGCAAAGAGATTAGAGTCTCTTTGGTTAAACCTCTGCTGTGGAGGAGTTTTCCCACAGCAAGAATACAATGTTGCTTAGACTCCAAATGTGCTGTTAATGCCTTAACAACACGATCATCACCAAATTGGTTTGTAACATCTACAAGGAAGATCATAGTGAATTAAAATATACCATGTATACTATGTATAATATACTGTAGTATAGTATGTTATGTTATGGTTATCAAATGATAAATATAAATAAGTGATGACAATTTCAACACACACTGTGTTGTAGTCTTTGTGGGTTATTAATTAATGTGCTTCAGGACATAAAACTTGACTTGTTTTAGTTGTATCCTCTTAAGCTGAACTCATTCTTATTGTTTAAAAAATCTTTCACAAGGAGATGAATTACATGGTTTATTGTACCTGAGACAGCTTCATTTGCATGTTGGCAAATACATGCAAGAAACCCACAACTGCATCCCACAGTCTGCTGTGAGCTAAACTCTGCTGGTTCCCAATACATGGGCCCTGTAGGGAAGACAAACGATGGACAGAGGGGAAAAAAGCACATCATTAAAAATCTGATGAAAGTAATTTGAGTCTTCACATTGCAGATTTAACAGTGTTGACTGAGGGATCTTACCTGAATATACTCAGTCAATGAGTTGAATATCTGCTTGGCAACAGATAAAGCTTTGGAGAAGTTGACTTTTCCAGTCTCATCAATGACATCTTTGCCAGAGTAGTACCAGTAGAAGTCACTGATAGATTCCTAAAGAGCAGAATCACATTAGGAGTGTGGCACAAGTGTAGGTGTGTGCACATATTTATATACTTGTGTTTTACAAACCTGAAGACGGAGCAGATAGTCCACAGTGCTGATAATGATGTTGACTGTGGTTGTGTTTCCAGTTTGGGTTCTCAGGAAGTTCTGGAAATCTGACAGAAAGAAATATTTTCTTATCCTTATTATCATTCATTCCTTCTATTGTGGATAACTGTGCCCTCATGAAGCAGTGTACAAACAACTTGTACAAAAAAAACAAGGCTCTGATTTTCAATGAAAATACAGAGAAATGTGACCTCACCTCCATTGTGGCCCTCACACAGAAGTTGCAAAAACCGGAACAGATCTTTAGTAAACTCATCATTCTGAAGCACCTTGGAACCTTAGAGGAAAATACATGTTGGTGACTACAACTGTGACCCTACACAAAGTAATTCATGTCGTAATGTACTTAATATAAGGAGGTCTAATAATATGTGAAACTCCCCTCAGAAGCAATTAATATGAGGCAAGCAGGACAGGTTTCATGTTCAAAACATTTTTTGAAGTCCAGGACCTTTAGATTGCAGGTTCAAAACTGAATCCAAAGTGCTTTTTGTAAAAATGCTCTTAGGTTAACAACAGTGAAACACTAGGACATTTCCATAAGCTGGAGGAAGCCTGATAACTTTCACATGCAGGCCGGGATTGGGCCTGATGACGAGCGTCATTTCAGAAAGAAAAGTAGCCGACAGACGTGGTTACATATTCCACTTTAAAAATCAACCAGATAATCCAGTCAACAGAGCTAAACAGAATGAGCAAAAATACATTTCTCTGAGCAGATAAAACCATGTGAAAGTTAGACATCTGTATGGAAACCAGCTTTGTGAAATAGGCCCCAAGTCCAAAGCAAGACAAAGCTTTGCTTAGGCTGTGGAAGAGTCCACAAACCTTTAGTCAAACCCTTGGGAGGTGGCACTGATAGCCTTAGAACGACAGATTGGAGCATCAGTAATAGGATTTGCATTAGTAAATGTTAACATGAAGGGAATGGAAACAAATAACACACAAAAGGACAGGCAATGGATTCTGTAGATCCACTTTCCGTGTACACTCTAACAGTCTGCATGCACAGTTTTGTCCCTACAGACATCTGGGGGAGGGAGAGGTTGGGTACCAAATAAAGCAGGGAGTATGGACCACAGATATGGAAGAGACATTCAGGGTGGAAGCATAGCCATATCAGGATGATCTAAATTTGCTATTTACCCCGCTGAGTGTGGACTGCCATCGATGGGTTTTTAAAATGACAGGAAGGAGACAAACAATACACGAAGACATAAGCAAAAAGAGAGGACATTGAGTTACAATACGAAGAGATATGAATATATTGGCTACGAGTGAAAAACAAAGTCATGCAGTTAAAAAGAATAGTTTTAGACGGGGGGGAAATCATAGGCCTGGGTAGTGTCTATGTTGCGTCTAACGAGATGAGTACCAAATAAGAATTAAGTCATGGTGAAAATTCATAACAGTAACGGAGACACGACTAGTAACAGTGAATTGTTAAACACAGAACTCGGTGGAAATGTTTAGCAGAGGACTGAATGATGAAAAGACGGACAGAGTTTGATGTGAAAAGCGTCAAAGTGAGTGTTTGTTGGAGAGAGACGGTTGGTTTTAATGCTGGACCATGTCCTCCGAGATGAGCTTTGTACTATTAACAGCCGTTCACGGATCACTAGTCTGAAAGAGATGACAAGATACGTACCTACCTACCCACCTCAACATCATCACAAAGGTTACCAGAAAGTGGCGCTTAACTTATGATAAATCTAATGCTTCATATCAACAGTCCCATAATATATTTAAAACTCCCACCTGCTTTTTCTTACTGCAAAAGAAGACATCAAAGACACCACACTGAGTAACTTCAAGACTGTAGCACAAGCAGCCAACTATTTGTATTAATCAAAATTCACATTGATAGGAATGTAATTTTGATTGTTTCATCTACAAGGGCCATACAGCAACGACTAATTAGAAACTACCACTTATCAACAGCTTCGAATGGACACTGAGGTTATAAAGTCATGGTTCAGCATTAGCTTAGGGAAGGGAAAAGGGTCTTTTACTGTTTTGTAATCGACAGGTGATTCAACAAGGATCTACTGAACTTCAAGAGAAAACTGGGTCAAAATGTGGTTCTAAGAAGACAAAGGAAGGGTAATCAAATAGTCCATCTAATAAGACGTTTCTTCACTTACTTGAACCTTCCTCTGTCACCATGCCAAGTCCTTCTGCTTTGTTCTGCCTCTCAAATGCATTCAAGTCCAGGACACTAGGGAAAGAAACTCACAAGTCAAATATAAGCACTTGTCTGCACAGATGTTCCTCTTGGCAGTACGGATAATACAACAGTACCTGCAAGACTGCATCAGTCCTGAGAGACTCTTGAAAAAGCCTGCATCTCTTTTCTCTTTCAGGTAATCAAGCATTTTCTGAGATAAGAGAGAAGGAAGGCATCAAACATTCTACTGCCTAAACAAATAGTACTCCAGTGCAGTCTCTGAACTCATTGTGTGTTGACGAATGCACAGAAGAAGAAAAATGATAAAAATGAAACAAATGCTGAATATTTGAGCCGTATAATCTGACCTGCTGAACTTGCACATTGCCTCCATTTAGAATGGAGATTCCCAGTTTGAGGGTGCAGGTCACCATGGGGCCCAAGCGACCTGAAGAAAAAGGAAAATTGTAAGATTAAAGAAAGAAGCAGGTTTGACTGATAATAAAGGCTAAATCCCTGCAGCAGATCAGAGGGTTCTGTAAAAAAAGTTCACTCCACTTCATCATGAGACCATTTTACTGCAATATAAAGTCATTAGAGTTCAATGTTTCCTTCATAATTTTATTCTTGTCAACAACGTCCTTTGTGATGGCAGCTGTTTAAGGCTGATCCACCAGCCTTTTATGTAACTGTGGTTCAAAAAGAACCTCCATGTCTGTGGTTGAACTGCACAGTAGAAAGGTTACAGAATAATTTCCTTTAAACTGTCGGCAAAATGCTGAGCTAAGACACGATCAGCTCATTGTTACCTTTACTGGCGCTGATCATTTGCAGCACCATCTCAGCGGCCCCACGGGCGTGCAGCCTCGCCTGCTGATACAGGATCTTCTGCTTTTCCATCTCTTTTTCCTGAGGAGCGACGCAAACAACAGTCATCCTCAACACTAATTATATTGTACCTGTTCTGAATTATTGGCAGGTAACAGATATAACATGTCTTCATAAACAGTACGATAAAAATGATTGGCAACAGGATCTCTGCTTGAGTGACAGCGTACCTCAAATGTCTTTTCTTTCCCTTCTTCCTCTTCTTCCTCCTCATCCTCTGCACAGCTCTGAAGACACATAGGTCATCATTCAAAGCTCATTTTTCCTGTTATTAACAGTCTTACTGGAAGTATTTATACATAAAAAGAACTTAAAGTACCTTTGCCATCATGTCTGCATATGCAATATACAAAGGATCTTCTTCCAAGTAACTGAAAAGGAGTGAAGTCACAATGTTTTAATATGTGTGAACTAGTCAACAAGTATCAAAAATATATTTTATACTACATGTAATGAGAGCACATGCAATTCCCCTTGTGCAACATAATCATATAGTACATCCTCATAATCTATTATTTATTATCATTAAAAAGAAAAATAATTTAAATTATCATTTAAATGAAACAAAAATACTAAAAAATCTTTTCTCCTTTCTCTCCTGATAAAAAGACATGGTGAGGAAATATGAAGGAATTTCATAAGCATGCTCACTCTAACATAGACTGTCATGATCCGTGATTTAACTGTCTCACCTTCTCTCTGTCAGAGCGTTGTGGCTGAAGTGAAGAATAAGTTGGTGGAGAGGGTCTGGCTGGATCTCAGCCACCTCCTCTTCCTCCTCCTCCACAATTTTCATGGGGGTTTTCTGCAGTCCACAAGTGTCAACAGTTAGCTCTGCCCAAGTCTCATCTGATCACTAGTCACCCCTTTCATGAAATATCAGCCCATCACAGCTCCAATTCATCAAATAAGATGTTTTATCTTCACAAACTCACTGATGATTGTGCCCATTCACATATTTGTTAAAAACACTGAAATGAGTCAGTAACATTCAACTAGCACTGGCATGCAGATGAGGTTTTTTTTGTCATGTCCTGGTGATCCGTGGAAAGGACAGGACGAGGAAAGTTAAGAGTGGATGATGAACAGCGCTGGAACCAGTTTTCAAATACATGCATGTTACAGCAAACAGATGCAAGCAGTAAGCATTTTGGTGATATGACCATGGAGAATGACAGTACAGGAGCCTGACAAAGAGGAACTATCACAACTACACAAATCTCCATGAGTCCAAACTAATCTGACAGATTTCTAGATAAGACTGACGATAAAAATAATCTTCCCCAACAAGAACAGTGAATAATCTACTATAATAAGCTACTGTATCTAAGGCTGTACGTTAATCTTACTCAATGGCACACTTTTACTGTCTTGATGAATTTGCTGCACATCAGCATACAGAGATCTAATATGAAATGTGATCTTCACATGACTACGCGAGCATGCCACTGACGTCACGGCCACAGAACGCACTGTAACGTCACCTTCACACTCACACTACAGACTTACAGAGTACAGCGAAAAGACAACTGATGGGTTGGATCCAGATCTGACAGCCAAACAGCTAGTGACTCCTAGTGAAAGGCCCTCCTTACCACTGCTGTCAGAAAGGCATAGCCTGCTTTTCTAGAGCTGTGAGCGCCGGAGCTGGCCCTGTGTCTCCTGAGTTGGTCATGCAGCCTCTGACCCCTGACGGATCTCTGTTTGAAGGGTTTTGCACGCCTAGAGCGGGGGCCCTTGGGTGCTTGGGCGAGGTCCCCACCCGGGCGCGCTCCCAAGGCTCGACGGGCACGGAGCTAAAGAAGCATTCGGCAGACAGGACTGGCAGAGGGGTGCCAACGCAGGGCACGTGGGGCAAGGGCAAGGCGAGCCCAGTACTTACTGCCAGATCCTGAACTAGCTTCTCCTCAAAGGAGTACTCCTCTGCCTCTATCCAAAGTCTCTGATAGGCCGGGATGAAGAAGTTGATAGCGCGATGCCTGGGGAGGGGGGAGGTGAGGGGAGGTGGGGAGGAATGGAGGGGAGTGGGGAGGGAGGTAGAGTGGCATTAGGGTGGGTTCTGGTGAGTTTTTGGAGGAGACAGGAAGGAGAGATGTAGGGGGAGGAAGGGGTTACAGGAAGTGCATTTCAGGCAGGGTGGTGATTGGTCAATGTGGGACCCACTGGCTCTTCTGACTGGTCACGTTTGGTCTATAAAATAACTGCAGTTACTTCCATCAGGTGGTAGAAATCATTAGAGGAACATGCACACTTTAGGGGAGATATGCAGTTTTCCAACAAATCGGTGGATCGGCCAGAATTATTTTCTTGCAGTTATTATACTTACGTCACATATTTTCCTTAACAAAGATGCACAGATGTGCTGTAAAACTGCACAACCTTTGGCAAGATGTCAAATGAAAAACAAATCTTTAAATCATCATAAGAGCAGGAAGAAAAATAACATGAAAAAACTTTTTAACTGTGTATTACTGCAACCAAGCATAATTTTATAAACTAGGTAGCAAACTAGTGAAAGTCAAAATTGTATTCAATAGATTTCTGTCTTTCTTCTTCTGTCCTTTCTTCATTCCTTCCTTCAGGGTACACCTGAAATGAGACAAAGGCCTGCAGCTCGCTGTGTGTTTCCACTTTCCAAATAAGTTTCTTTCAGTCAATTCTCAGGCTCATTCTAGCTGACCAATCAGAATCAACAGTGCAGAAACAATTGGTTGCTAGGCAGAGATCGGTCCACAGCCTGGTGGATGAAGGGGGGGTTGAACAGATGAAGCATTCGCCCCGTGGTTTCACTTTACCGTCAGCAGGGAGAACAGGCGGTCAAAGCTGGAGGCTTTGAATGCCCTTTCCAGCCAAACCTCCCGATAGCCATTCAGGAAGTAATTATTATTTTTGTATCTGAGGGAGGATGAGGTAGTGTTATGCAAGAAAACGACACAGAGGAGAGAATGTCATTAGGGAGGTGAAGAGGGGTTTACATGGGCACACAATCAAGAAATAAAATGACCCACCCCCCCACGACTAATTGGTGATTGCTTGTTATGTAAGGTTAGATTGAGACAAAAGCCAAATGTCTTAATTGTTTTTTTATAGTTCATGTCAGCTCCAGAAGAGTGAAGGTGTAAAAGAGACTGACCTGGGTAGATTGTAGAGTGGAGCCATGCGGAAACAAGCCACCACAGCACGCTTACGTTGTTTGGACAGCAGCTTATGCCACACACACTTCTTATTTCTCAGAGGCTGCTCCACCTGCGGGGTGAGGAAATGACAAAGGCAAAGCGGAGAACAGTTGTGTAGTTAGAATGGAGAATTGTTTAGTTTATAAAATGTCAAATTATGTGAAAAATTCATCTCAGACCCAAATATATTCAATTAAAAATGATATAAATTAAAACTGTTGTCTATTAATCTTCTGTCAACTGTTAGATTATCACCATTTGAAGGTGCTGCTCGTTGTCATATAACAGGTAACTCCCATATATATTTAGAAAAAGGCTGCCCCTCTGTATCCTAGAGGCTTTACTAACAGTGTATCACCTGGGTAGATAAATCTACTTTTATGTCTAAGGAGCAACAACATCTGCTTAATTTTTATATCCTGTGATGTATTGCTGAAATGTGGGTTGAAATGAAGCTAAGAACTGTGTGTCTTTACCTGCTCCAGGTGGAAGACTGCAGCAGAGATGCTCTGCACTCGGTCCACTGTGTGATCTGGGTTTGCGGGTTCCTCGCTCTTCACCACCACGTCCTTGTACAGGTTCAGCTGCCACTGGACGGCTGGGTCGTCAGACTACAACACAATAACAACCAAATTAACAAATAAACAGCAGCATCACAACAAACAGTAGTAACACATCAATATTACTTAGACTGCTCTTGTTGCTTGAATTACAACTATACATAACATCATGGTACCTTGTCCTGGAGATGGAGATTCTGACGCAAGTGCTCCTTCACCTCATCATCTGTGTCTTTCTATGAAGAGATAAAAAAGCAGTGTTAATGCACTACTGCTATACATCAAAATCAAATAGTCTTGGTACTTATGTGCATATAAAGCCATCACAATGGAACTTCTAATGATTAACTTTGTTAGAGGGCCAACTACCAACTTCATTAAAATCTATCCATCTATCTATCTTGCATAATAAGGGACAGAGTTCATGTTGGACCTCCTGCAAAGAAAAAGTGACCTTAAAAAAACCCACATCAGTATTTAGTCAGCTTACCAGACTGTAGCGTATCTTTGCAAGGGAGATGAGCTCCTGGTCTCCTGGGGTGCACATGTTGAGGCCGATGGGCAGCAGCTTCTTCAGGGCCGCCACGATCAGAGAGGTCTGGATGGAGTAGTACTCGCCTCGACGGCGCTTGTGTTTCCTCTCCTGGTCCCCCCCTGACTACAGAGAGAACGGAGATAAGCTTACTCTGGGATCATCAGTTATGTCCTTCATAGTGTGTGTTTTGTGTTGTCCAATTCATTTATTAAACCCAACCATGGTGCTTCCAAAAATCACAATCAGGAGTTTATTATGTTTTGTATTATTTGTATCCAATCAAACAACAATGAAAATAAAAGTTTTAAGAGACACTTTCTATTGCTGTTATGTGTTTAAATATACACGATTTATTTAGCATCATGAATTGGTTTTGGATTTCCCAAAATCAAATTAAAAAAACAAATAAATGCATCCAATTACATTACATAAATACATCTAACCATTCATTAAGATGAATCACAGACTCTGGAACCAAAGTGCTTCAACATATACGAAGTTAAGAAGCAGAGTCATCCAGGATCAAGAGCTGAAGAGCTTTGCCTCACTGTGAACCACCGTGTCTGAACACCCAAAGAGTACCAATAAATAAACTGCTCAGCTCTGCCAAAACAAATAAACAACAAACTCTCACAGTGACAGCTAGTTGAGCTGCGCTGTCAACATCCAGATATACGACCTGATTTTAGTACAGCAAATATCAGCCTGAAATGTCATGTGTTGTAAAACCTCGGTGTAGAGGTGAATATAAGAGGCGTGAACTCATATAGTTGATTTGTAGAACGTCTCACATCTACATATTCAGTGGGTTAGCACATGTCAGGGGATCTATTAAAACCACAGAGAAAGTGCTTATAAAGACTTTTCCTTTCAATAGCAAAGACACAGGAGCAAAAATTGGAGCACTAGGGATTCCTGTCAGGAAAAGTATTCAGGCTGTGCTTTTCCAAAGTGCTGACATAGTGAAGAGTGAGAGCAGCAGATAAGTCCAAATTAAACCCAGAGAGAACTAAGATGTACTCTGCTCCATCTCTTGGGTTCATTCCAACAGGACAGATGTCTCACAGAATGAAGAGGTCCAGAGAAAAAGAGTTGTTCCTGGAAGGCCTGTGAGTTGCCTTTACTGAAGTGTTATCTACAACAACATTTCACATCTAAAGAGGCTCAAATTGTGATTTTTACTGTCCATTAGATCAATACTAATAACTTAAGTGTTTCTTGGCTGAGCAGTGACACTTCAGCTTTACAGAGCTCAATGTCTGACCCACATGAGGTTCAAGCTGACAGGAGATTTGTCAGTATTGATTGCTACTGTTCCCTAGTAAAACCAAACGACTCAAATTACTCCATGCCTGTTTCATTTAATTGATTCTTTAATATTTTAGAAGATAAGGCTGACTTCTTTTTCTTCCACAAAACACCAAAACCACCAATGTGTTAGCTCGTCCCTTAATACTTTTTGACTCACCTGACATTTGTGTTACTCAGCCCCAGGGCTATTTGTAGTTTTTAACAAATTTTACTAAAACCAGAGTAAGTACTACATTATAATACTATTTTCAGCACAAATGAATACACATTTGGTGCTCTGAGTATTACAGCAGCAGGACTGTGTATGTTGGATTCACTCGATATGAACTGTCACCCATATCAAATGTAATTATATTCACCTTGGACATCTTTGTCTTGCCCTCTCCAGTCAGGAAGCCCAAATTGTTGATCTCATTCTGAACCACAAAGTTTTGCTCCTCACGCTTAAAGTTCTGTTCAGACGACAAAGAAAAAAGGTCAATTAAGAAAGACATCCTCAACACCAGTATCCTGGTATCAGATGTCATTAAGGTGACAGGATTTTTTAGATTGAATTGAGAGACTTACATGGGACTTGCACCAGAGGATGAAGATCTCAGCCACCATCCTGAAGAGCTCAGTGGAGTCTGCATCCGGCTCCTTCAACCACCTGGACCTAGGATGGACAACAACATGAACCAGTGACATCTTATAAATTAAGTTGTGCAACATCTGCGCAGTAATAGTGCTAAAACTCATCTTTCTTATATTGTACCTGTTGTTGTCCACATAACGGATGAGCATGGGGTAGAAGGCGTAGAGGTCTCTGCAGAGGACAGCAAACTCATCCAGGATGAGCAGCTCAGCCTCCTGGTTGTCACCTTTACTGTCGGCCTTCAGCTGCTCCTCTTCAGCCACAACCTACGTTTGCAGCACATCAACAACTCATCTCCGGCATTCATTTCATCAGTGGCAATAACCTCCTCCCTGCGGCCTCGCTCAGTAAGTGACAGAGGTATTTTTACTCTCAGTAGGTGATGTGAATCAGCGTAATGTTTTTGAACTAGCTCCTCTGACAACATCTTCGTGTATATTCTATAGGTTCAGCAGCTTATGATAGGGTCAGCAAAAAACTGTACTATAACCACAGGTAGCATTGAACAGTGATACAATGTGCTGCTGTAATAACATGTACAGTATATTCAAAGCTCTCACCTTCACTGTCTTCTTCCTCAGTTTGTCCAGAGTGGGCAGGAAATGGGTTCTCAGCAGGTCTGCTCCAGCCTTACAGATGATTGGCTGAGAGTAAACTGGAGAGAGAGACAATAGAAATTATATTCTGGACATGTGCAACTGGGAAACTGATGCTGTCAAGAATAGGACAGATTTCTGGAAGGATTTGCACTTCAAGTTTTGGGAATGCAGAAATCAAAATCATTCCTCTATCCCTGGAGATTATTGGCTCTGGTGTCAACTGTCACACTATATTTGGTGCGTAGTTTTAGGAGAATGACAAGTTTTTAAGTTAAGTCAGCAATATCGTTTTTCACCCTCATCTCTCAGAACATAGTAGAACAAAAAGAAATATCAGTCAAAGAATAATTAAATTAAAGACAAAGTGTGATTTTTTTTCCTTGTCTAATTTCCTTGTTTGTAAATGTGTTAAAGTACAGTAGAAGTAAATATTCAAATGTGTGAGAAAGTGCCTCAGGCTATTTGCACCCAGAGCAGCCAATTATGGTATCTGGCCTTTCCTGAACTCCCACTGAGGAATGTGCACTGAAAATGCAAATGTTCCACAAAAATTAAATGTTATTGTAATAATATTAGGTTCCCACATGGGTTTCCTTGATTAATATAACTTCTCGAAGTTTTTATTAGTATGCTAAAGTTTGACCTTAAATTTGACTCTGTCCTAGTTTGTTAATGTTTTTCAAAAGAGAACAGGGAGAACAGGGTAGTTTCCACCTCTTGAGAAAAATAATTAAAACACACCACCTAATGAAATGTAAATGCATTTTCCTGTGAAGCCATTAACTTGAACTTTCTCTGATATTTCTTAACGACCTCAAAGAAGTCTGGAAACAACAATGGGACAAGCAGAAAACTCTTTCAAATCATATTTAGTCTTCCTCTAACAGCCTTGAGCCCAGCAGTTACCTGCAATCCTCTTCATCCAGGGTGCGTCATCGATGCCCAGGTTGTTGTTGAGGATCTTGAGGATGTTTCCCAGGATGATGCTGAGGTGTTCAGAGGTCACCATAGTGCAGCAGTGTGCACCTGGAGGAGAGTTCTCTGGACCTTTCTCCCACCAGTAAGACAGATAGTTACACAGCATGGGAAGGATCACCTCAATGACCTGCAGGAGACAAGCCGAAGGTGAAACGTCTGGATGACAGAAGAGGCCATCAGGAATGGATCAATGTGTCATATCTGGGACAAAAAGTTCTAAGTGACGTAATAAATATAAAAATATATGCCATAGCTTCTAAAATTTATGTACATCTTGACTGATCATTACACACTGATAATGTCTAATTATAGTCTCACACTCAGCTCAGTGTAATTCAGACTCATTTCACTTTAACGGTAGAGGATTATCTTGGAGTGATATTCACTTGCTAAATTCACAAATAAATGTACAAAGAAGATTTGAATTCCTGCAGTGATACATTCTTAATTTGTGCGTGCAAATTGATATGGTTAATTGTGTCTCTAAACTTAATGAAGGCTCACTCAATCACTCATCACTTCAAATCATTTGAATTACACTGTAATATAATATTCAGCACTTACTTAAATTATTCAGCATTTTTTAAAAGACAAATATCCCATCAGCCCTTCAGACCTGTGGCATGTCACTGTAGCGAGCACCAGACTCTGAGACATCGTTAACATCTTTCAGCAGTCGGTCAAGACGAGGCATCTCTGGACACATCTCTTCCACTGTGTCGGGCATACTGAGGACTACACAAGAAAAAATACAAAGACAACATTTTATTTCAACTCAAAATTATATACACATTATAGCCAGAAAATGAATGGGAGAATGATCAAAATTAAAAGGAGGATTAGGTGGACACTCACTGGCTCTCTCTCGCGGGGTCTTGGTGTTGAAGACAGAGAGTGGGTTGTAGGCGTTTAGGTCGGGCTCCAGGAACGCCACAGGCATGGCCCCCACCAGAGTGGCCAGGCTCTCCCCCAGTGCTGGAAGATGCCTGCAGATACAGTGTAATATTGCTTAAGAAAAAATAAGCACACCACTAAAAAAAATCCTTACAACATCCAACATGGCTTCAAACACTTTGTTCTTGTGTTTGGAAAGAGTCAGCACATAGAGCCTTGACAGAGCACCACATGGTATCAGGATTAATTCAGACCACATAGCTAAGGTAAGGTTGTGGTCACACTCATTATTTTACAGCTTGAGTCAGGTCAAGGTGGGAAACTGTCTTTTCAACAACAATTTTAGGAGGTTTTATTAGCGTGTAACAGCCAGTCAGGGAATAATGGCACAGAATGGGGGATTTAATGAAGGACATTTCACAGCGTGAAGTGTTTCTGTTGTGTCCTCTCCCCCTGGGCCAAGAAATCTTTTTTCTTTAATAGATTTTCATAAAGTATGATCGTTATCCTGCCTGGCCAAAGTCCAAACATCTGTCTCCATGTTGGAACAGATACTGTGTCACAAAAACTGTAGCATATGTGTCAGTAGATGTTTAGTGTACATGAGATAACATTAATCATCCGACAAGTCCTGCATGCTTTTGTCACTAAGATTCACTAAAAAAAACTTTGCAGCCAAGTCCTAATTAACAGTGACAAGCGTAATGTAGTTTATGAATTGAACTATTTCACAGTTCCATGTCACCAAATCTCAAAATCATCGCGAGCATTCAGCAAGGATTTTTAAACTTAATGATCAAATACACAGTTCTGCTCATGTGTAGAACCAAAAGCCATTTTAAATCCTGCTGTATGGTCTAAGAAAAGTTACCTCTCCACAAAGACGTTCTTTCCTGTTCCCAGCGAGTAGAAACAGGTCAAAATTCGGTAGCAGGACAGCTGCACATCATCCACTGAAACAAACAAAAACACTCATCAAGCACACATCTATGAATGAATAGAAAACAAAAAAATACAAAAAATGGTGGGTATGGAAACAAACTCACACAGCAGGTCCACTCCAAACTCGTGTGTCCTGATGTGCTCAAACAGGGCAGTGAGGATGGGCAGCAGCGCCACAGTCACATAGTTGATGCTCTGGCTGACACTCTTCATCTGGGCACGGGACTGCATGAACTTCCCCAGTTTCAGCATCTCCAGCAGCTTCTCCAGGTCCTCTGATGCGTTCTCAAAGAAGGTCCTAAAGCCGGCTTTAACCAGCTCAGCGCCAGACTTCATGACCGTTCTGAGAGAGGGGAGGGAACATAAGGGTTAATGTGCCTGGCACAAGGAAAAACTTGATGGATCACTGTGCATATACAGACAACACTTACCTGGTGTCAAGTGAGTGGGTTAGGATGTGCAGGCAGCTCACCATCATTGCAGAGTCACTTCCTGTAAGACAAACATTTACTGTAGACGTGGAAAGAGACTCAAAGCAAAGAGGCACAGGGGCATACAGACACAGGCAGTGCAAACCTTACCAAAGAGAGAAATCCTGTGTCTGACAAGAGCTGCCAGCTTACAGAACAGACTGGAAAAGACAGAGAGAACAAAGAAGAGCTGAAAAAAGCCGAGTAAGCAAGGAAATAAGAAAAGGTCTGAAGAAAATATGAAAGAGACATTCTGCACTCTGAGATAAAAGGGAGAAATTTACACATGGCAAAAACCTCTGAACAGCAAAAACATGACAACGGAAAAAGAACAGATTGAAAACAGACTGAGTCTACACAGTACCTGGTGACCATCTCCTTCTCCTTGTTGGAGGCACAGCCACAGCTGCTCAGATTCTTGCTGGGTGTAGAAAGGAAGTAGAGGCAGTGGTTCTTAAAAGTCTGATCTGTCAGAGGAAGCAACACCTGGAGGCAAGAAATGCAGCTATGAGACTAAAACCTCAACAAAGTAAAGTAAACTCATCAATATTTCAGTGGTTTGTTTGCAGGAAATGTTAATGGACTGCCAGACCTTGGCAAAGAATTTAATTTCCTGGTCATGAGGTGATTTGTCTGTCTTTCCACTGGTGGCCATAGCCTCTGGATTAACAAGAAAAAATGAGTGGCAAGATCAGCGTCATGGAAGAGTTATTAATCATCGAAAAGCACCAGTTAGTGCTAAACGTGCCTCACACCACACACTCACCAAGATGAGCGATGAACTCCTGGGCTGAGTCAACGTACTTCAGCAGCCTTTTGAGGAACTTGTAGGAAAAACGCTTCTCCATGGATGATGAGTCCTGCTCCATGTCCTTCAGACCTCTGTGAGATGAAAGGATCACAAGTGACATAATGTCATGTCACAATGACACTGTCAATACAAGATAAAATGGTTGGTGCTAAATAGGATTTAAACTAGAATGACTGTTCAGTACAGCCTTAATATTGTAATTAGGAAGATGAAAGTAATGTTTCTACCCACAGTAAATTTTTAAAACAGATTTCAGCTGTTTTGACATCACTTTTTTTTTAAACTTATTTCTTCAATGAAGGATGAACTGGAGTGGGAGGAAGTTAACCTTGTGATGACATAGCCACTGATCTGCAGAAACTTGAAGAGCTCCTGGGCCTTTTCTCTGTCTCTGTACTTCTCTTTAGCTGTCAGGGTGTCATAGGGAACCAGCAGCGGGTGGGTCCCTCCTCCTGGTGAGTCAAATCAAATTCAAAAATCATTTCAAATGCATTTTATACAGTTCTTTAGTCAGAATTACTGCAGATCAAATAATTCACCCTCCCATAATGAGGTGAAGTGAAGTGAAGTGTATTTCTTAACTTTACACCTACACACCTTTGCCAACGAGTTCAGTCTTCTTCTTCTTGGCCCAGATGTTGTGGTAATTTTCTGCAACCACCTCCACCATTCCCTATGGATACAGTAAAAATGCAAATGTCATCAAATCTGAACCCATTATTATTAATAACAACAATTATAAAAAGTCAAATGAAAACCAACCTGCAACTCTCTGGACAAAGTGACATTGTGCAAGTCCATTGGAGCAGGACTGAATCCATTAACCTATAAGGTCAGAAACAATACAAGCACAAACTGTATTTGAATATCAAAAACAATAAATGCATCAGTTATTCCACAATATTTCCCTTTGAATCAATGTACAGTTAGTACCTTTTTACAGCTGACACAATGGGTGCTGATATTGCTAGACAGATACGCAACAAACACACTTGAAAGGGACCTCGATCAACAGGATGCAACATGCAGCAGTAACCATACAGCTTTACCACTGACTGACTTAAAACTGTGTCAGCTGCTTCTTAAACAATCTCAAACAACATTCATGCTTTTCAGTATCTATGTTGACAAATGTCTTTAATAACAACTGAAAGAAAACTGCATTTCTATGATAAATGAAGCAAGGCATGAAAGTGATACCATTATTGATACGAGCTATTAGCTTTGTTGCTTTGTGCGCATGAGGGAGTGATCCTCCCATTTAATCTTTTAATGGGGTCCCACAATAAATTATCTCTGCTAAACACAGTGCAAAAACAGCACAGCAAAATGTGAGGCTTCTTAACACAGAGGACTTTGAAAAAATGAGAAAGTTGTAAATCGGTGATGTATTATCACAGTATGTGGATCATACATCAGGTTGTTTTACCTGAGACTCAGAGATCTTCCGCTGTTTTTCACTCTCTCGTTGTTGGAACATGGCTTCTCCCTCCTTGGTCCTCTCAATGTTCCAGCCCATAGCCAACATGCTTTTCAATGACTCCCTCACTGGCCAGCGGTATGTTTCTCTCTCCTACATATTAAATATACACAAAAGACAGTCACCGTTTGACCCACAGTAACATCTTCTATAGCATTGTGTCCCCATCAGACAGTTTAATGCAGGTGAAAACATTTATACAAGTCAGACACACATCTGATCTTCATTCATTTTCTAAAGGATGTTCATTTCAACTCCCATTGAAGTTTTATGTTAATAAATAGTGTGGCACAAGTTATGCTAAAATGTGTCACACTTTTATGCATGTTCAAAGTCAGCAAAAAACATTTAAATTGACTTCTTTACATTTAGGTTAAAAATGAAGCAATGGATATTGATTTTTGACCAGTTTCCTTCCTTGTCAGCCAAGTTTTCAGGTTGAAAAACATCAAATTTGTGAACACTGGATTACTGAATTATTTCTGTCTTCACAACAGAAAAAACTCCTCCAACTCTAAAAGCTGAATCATTTCTTTTATTAAAAAATGTACGTATCTTATGTTTGATACACAAACGGCAAGCAGAGATAGTGTATTGTCCCCCAGGCAGCAGCTGCATGGGTACCAGTGTGTATGTACCTTCTCACTCAGCACTTTGTAAGGCTTCAGCAGTGGGTGGGATTTGGCCTGCTCATCCACACTGTCTCCATGTTTCCAGCCCACTGACATCTGCAACAACAGTTTATTGTAGTCCATGTAGTCTACTGCATTTCAGGTATACGCACTCAGGAGTATGAATGCTAATATACTGTGGGTAATTGCTGGCCAGGCGTGCTAGTGTACCAGACAATGTAGAATAAAATTAAAATAAATGTTTTCTCAGCAGTTTGTACCGAGCCTTCCATGAGCTTCTATTCTATGACAGATGGCATGAATTAAATGTCAGCACAAGGGAGGAAAATATCAAAAACACATGGACAGGAACTAACCTTCTCTGAGGACCACTTGTCATGGGAATGCTCTGCATATTTGTTGGCAATGTACTCAAGTTTTTCAGGAAGGGAGATACTAGAAAGTGGACAGAATGTTTATATATTTAATGTTTTATCAAAGTCAAGTTTACTTGTACATTGAGCAGGTAAAAGCTTTGTTTAGATTTATAAACAAAGACTCCAGCAAAGAACAGATTTTTAACACAAGCTTACATTCAGTTTTAGATGTTTGAAGATTTTTAACTTTTTCAGAGTCACAGAAATTAAAAGGCACAGTGTTGAAATGTATCTGACCACTCACTTGGCAGTGTTGATGGGTTTGGGATCAAAGTTGCCCTGTGCATCCACTGATGCCTGTTTCTCCAGTGTTGCTCCAAGACTGGCATCCACAAAATCAGGAGGCAGAGCTCCAGCGATGGCACACAGGCATGACTTGGCCATTTTGAAAAGTTCAGCATCATACTTCTACAGGAGAGACAGACAAAGCAGAAGGGAGGGTTAAAAACTGGGTTTCTCACCATTTTCTCTGCAATGAGCACACGCCTGCTTAGCTATTGGATGGATAGACCGAGAAGAAGTCAGGCAAAGAAAAAGAGATGGAGGCAACATGAAAGAGAGCTGGAGAAGTCTGCACCAAGCGAGGCCTGTCACAAACTGATAAATGATTCATCTGTTTTGGTTTCGCTTCAGCTGCACTTCTCACGAGCACTTCATTGAGCTTTCACTTCACTACCTCTGACTACCAAGAACTTCTCTCTTATGAGAACACCGAGACAACTAAACATTTCGTTATGCAACAGAGAGGGATTTCAGGAAAATACTGCCTTGTCCCCTGATACTTTGGATCGAATCTCAGAAATAGAAAACAAGCAAGAAGAAGACTAGATAAAGAAAATACAGAGTTATTACAGTTTTCCAAAATCATAAATAATCTATTATAATAATCTACATCCTGTTGACTTATTGTCATGAAAATTCTATACAACATGGTTTTTGGTTGTACCTTGTGAGAAAGGGAGTCAAAAATTCCCCAGAAGAGTTTCTTGGTTAGGAGGAGCTCCTCCTCAGATGCTGTGCCAAAGCTGCCCATACCAGAAGGCAGGCAATAGTACTTCCAGTTCTGCTCATAGTGGTTGGTCAAAAGCTATAGATCAGAGAAACGGGAAAAGAATGATTTCAGTTCAACTTCATTAAATATTTTCAGACATCAATGACCAGAGAGAATGGTTTTTACTGTTTTATAGCACAAAATCAACATTATATTGCATGACATGTATATAGGGTAAAATAATAACTAATGTCACCACATGTTTAAGAAATGCTTGGGGGAAGAAACAACCATACTGTATGTCTGGGTGATCAACACATAGCAAGTGAGGAGGATAAACAGGCTGTGAAATATGAGATGCCTCTGATTGCTGGTTATAATTATCCCATAACTCTTCCAACTAATAAATTGAGCACAGTAGTGACAAGAAACCAGAGTCTCACCCGGAGAGGTATCTTGCAGTATTCAGTGAGCATGGGAACGTCAAACACCAGCCGTCTGAGCAGCTGCTGCATCATAGAGGGACGCAGATGTCTGTGAAATATAAGAACCACATTATTTAAACATGAAAACACAGAAGCAGTGAGGAGAGACTCCATTGATATCATAGGTTTGATTTAAGAAACTGCAGATTCAATATAATACAGATACATACTGCACTTATCTGATATGATTCTCTCATGTCCAATTAAACCAGGCTGAACACCTGAACAGAAATATTCCTGCACTTATACCCAAGAAAACGTATGTGAAACGGTTCCACTGTAGGAAGGGAAAAATTCTATAAAGTGACCTTAAGTAAAAGGCAGACACATACTGTATGCATCAGGCTGCATGATTCAGGGTCAGTTGAGGTCAAACTCTGTCAAAGACATCCAAAATGGTCGCCAACATTATGTGGTTAAAATCCTTAATGATCAGTGTGATCATTGTGTAATACTAAGTAGGTTGTTAATGAAGGATTATGTTGCTGATGCACCATAGAGCTGAATCAACAATATGTCGATATGTCTTTCAAATAGTATGGCAGTATGACTCTTTGTTGCCGACTTTACACATCTATGTGCCGTAATGGAAAAAAAATGTAAGCCCAAATTATTAGACAAAATAAACACATTAAAACTCATTAAATAAGAAACAGTATAACGTCCTAAACAAAAGCACAAAAAGCTTGGATAAAATCATCCCTCACTTAATGTTACTGTTTCCTTCCATTTTTGATTAGTGGTGAACAGACCTACCAAAGTGGAACATAGGGCCGCTCGACATGTGTTACAGTGAAGCCTGAGACAAGCCATTTGACAGTAGCACTGTTTGAAAAATAACACGGCACAGCCTCTGTAAATTTCCTGCTTAAATATTTACACAGCTGAGTCTAATCAAAACTCGGCAGGCCTTACTTGCAGACAGCCAGCAGGCACTCCTCGATGGCGTCCCTTTGGGCTTTGGTGAGTGAGCGGCCTTTGGACAGCCGGTAGATGGTCTGCAGCGTGGAGTCAATCAGCTGTGCATAGTGCTCTGTGCCGGCGAAGAGAGTGGCACAGCGGGTCAGCAGAGGCAGCAGGGCCGAGCCGATGTACCTGTTCATGGCCAACGCCGTCTCAGTGGTGCTCAACACCTCCTGTGGGACAGAGAACAATACATGTACCTGAAGGATGGAAAGGCACAGTACAGTTTCCACATGTCAAGATTAATAGAAAGCTGGAATATGGGCTTCCAGCTAGAGCAAACAGAACTATAATTAAATATAAATATTTGCATTTCCTTTAGAAAAGGCATGTGATTGCTGCATCTGCTGCTGTTAGAGGAGGCAGTATTTTAAGTTCAAGACAAACATGATAATTTGAATACAGATTCCCTTAGTCTCACAAAGATGAGCAGATGTTTAATGTTTCTTTTAATGCTTTGTTCTGATTGTAGTACTGAGCAATCAGCGTTCATGTTTGCTGAGATTCTCTGTCAGTGTCACACATCTAATGAGCAAACTGGGAATCCAAACTTAACTGTGAGCAATGAAATTGTTATCAAATGACAGAAACGTCATTTTGGTTAGAAATGTAATTGGAACAGAGACAGAGAAGATGATAAGATGTAACAAAGGCTTTACTTTTACAGACTAACAAGACTAAAATGTACAACTTTTGGAAAACACAGACCCAAATGTTTTGGTAGCTCCTCGGTAACAAAGTGGGAGTTTGAAGGTGAAGGCTTGCAGAGGATATGTGGTAAAAAAGTTATTTGGATTTTTTTGTCACTTACCGTGTCCAGAGACGCAGAGGCTCTGAGGTCAGGCAGGAAACCAACCTCCAACATGTGGAGCAGGAAGGTCTGGTCCTCGATGCCGTACACACGCTCCAGGAAGAGCACCATGGAGGCCTTATGGTCCGGACAGAAACTGGCTGACATGTCAGGCTCTGTCACTGTGCCATCTGAAGGTTAAGCACATTTTGAGGAACCATTTTAGGTCAATGTGCTGTTGATATCGAAATATACACTGTGTTAACACTGTTTTTGTTATTCCTATTTAATCTGACTCTTTTTCAAAGTATTCCAGACTATTTAAGTGTATTTAGAAGGCAATTAAATATTTTGTTTGGGAGGAGCAGAAGAAAAAATAGACATACAGAATCCAGAGAGGGACAAGGAGAAACAAAAGAGCTTAAAACTAATCTTTAAACACAGTATCAAATGATAAATAATTTATAAGCAAAAAATGTAGAAACAAAAAAGATTAACAGTGGGAACGACTGTCATGAGTGTATATTAAGTAAAAGTAATTCCAGGCATGATAATCGGGACATGGGAGGCCAGTTATTTGGGACACAGCTTTATGTCTTATTAAAAAATGTCATAAAGAAATTGGATATGAAGTTGGTTTTCTGGTGTGATGGGTGCTGAGGACAGCTCTTTTTTCTTTTAGATAAAGTGATAACTACACATAAAATTGTAAAGCAATGCACTGCAAACTGCAAAGGCACTAGAAACACCTTGTAGGCACAAATCTCCTCCACAGTAGAAACAGAGACAAAAGTGAACAGATATTCACTCCTGAACGAAGCCCGGCTGGTATGACACAGTCAGATATTATATACCTCCAGCTGGCAGAGCTGAGATGATTTTCAATGTGCAGAGATATGAAGTTATTGTAGTTGCCTTGATCTGGCAGTGTGACTTATTGTACATACCAGCCAAATAAACTTCTTTCAGGTTTCTGGGCAGTAAGTGATGTGGTATGTTAGTCGAGCAGGCAGCAGAGAAATGGGATTCTGATATACTGTAGCTTGTGTTTATGTACACACTTTAAATTAAAATGCTCTATCAGAGTGCATGAGATCAGGTTCAGCCTTGAATCCAGTCCAAAGACCATTTTTCTGCCTCAGATGGATGTTTTCTGTGTCACTCTTGGCTGCTATTAGAGGGTTTTTTTCCCCCCACTACATTTTCAAACTTGTTTTTGTTGCTGCACCTGGTTCAACTTCATTTATTTCTGATTATCTGTCACTTCCATCTATCAACATCTACATGCATGACTTCATGTAGCAAACAAATAATACAAGAGCCACCAAAACCAACATACCTTTATTAACCACAGGCATTCTGAGGGGGATGCTGATGATGCCCACCAGGTCTATAGTAGGAACCAGAGAGCGCAAGATGGCCCGGATACGCAGCGCCTCACCTTTACCTGCATTGATAAGCTGTAAGAGACACAATTAAGAAATATTCTACTCACTATTTCATTATATTGGTCTCTGTTATTGTTTACAGGATCTTAATAACAATGATGAGTAAGGTCCTTTTACAAATCCAATGATTTTAAAGCTAGTTGTGAACTAAGTTTGGTTACTGTTCATTGTACAGTGTGTTACTCCTCAGCTCAGGTTGTTGTGAAGGGCCTTACATGCATCTCGGGAGCACAGCGTCCCAGCAGGTCAATAAGAGCTGAGTAGAAGGACATGATGGCGTTGCCCATGTGAATAACTTCACCCTCTTCCTCACCAGACCTGAAACACAAACTCGTACCACTCAGTCACTGTGACAACACATTTTGGGATACTGCAAAAGCATTAAGAAAATCAGGAACTATAACTCAAAAGGTCCTACAAGGTAGGTTGAGAGAAAAATGGGCACCAGAGGAGCAATAGATGGGCAATTGTGTACGTATTTATAACAATGTTTTGGCACATTACATGATCTCCTAACAGGCCACTAAGTTATATGTAATGATTTTGACCCACTTCCCAATCCCTCTCCTCACTTCATGTAATAATAACCTTCCCCATTAAAATGCAGCCAGTGTATGACAGTCTTCACATACTGATGTGAGCTGGCAGGCACCAACACTTTCTACAAACTGGCCACGGCTTTGACCAATGTCAAGGCTGCTCTATTCTTTTCTCTTAAACCTACAACCAGTCAAGTATCTCTGTATCAACCATCTGTATCTTATTTCTTAATGTCAGAGTTAGATTTTAAAATGTGTCAGATTCAGTTATTCAATAATAATGAGAGACTTAATCAGTAGTGACTGCTTTTGAGCCACTCTGTGGGTTTTCAGTGTCGCATGATGATCTAACCGCTGAATCATAGGCTTTTGAACTCACACTTGAACAAAATAATGTAAGAAACTGGTGTGGACTCCTACCCAGTAGTGACACCATCTGGGGTCTGAGGCAGGTCCAAGGCAGGATCTTCAGAGATCTTGATGGCCTCCTTCATGGCAGCCAGCAGACCCTGACCTCCCTCTCCCCTCAGGGCGGGGCCAAAACACTCTGGACGTCTGATGAGCAGCTTCACCACCACATTGGCATTTTCCTCCACACTCTCACCTGGCAAACAAAAGAGCAGAGCAATGGACAGGTCATGATTTAAATGATCTCGAAAAGGAAAGGTCAGACTCAGCTAGTCTCCTAGAAGAATGAAAATGTAAGAAAACTAACAATAATAATAAAAGACCAAATTTACTCTAGAGCACCACAAGTGAACAAAAAGTCCATCAATGATCTTTAAAAGCCAACATCTATTGCATTTACTCTATGAGCTCAGAATGAAAGTGGACATACCATTGCAGAAGACAGCGAACCTCAGGAAGGACAGGTAACGCTCTCCTTCAATGGGGTTCCAGCCGAGGTCTGGGTAGCCCTTAGCAACCAGCATGGCACAGCTCTGAAGACCACAGCCTGCCAGGTATGTCACCACCTGCACACACACAGACAGAAACACAGACACACTTCAGTTTCACTCCTGCCTATTATAATGGCACACTCTGTCTTTTTGACTGTCAGTGTCAGCAACAGTGACAGCTTGAAAGCATTTGCTGACTTAGCCTTTTCAAAGAAATCATACTTAATTTAACTTGGGTGACATGAGGTTTCTATTCCCATCTGACTGACTTTCACCACAAGCCTACAGTGAAGAGTCTTACTAAGAAAATATCTCAGCTGTTAATGATGCAATATTTTTTTATCAATAAGAGAAAGAAGAAATTAGTGACACAGCTGAAAAAATAAATGTTGATATTTTCTTAGTTTATATTGCTGTGTATTCTGAGCTGCAATATTTTCACTGGGTTGAGGATCAATAATAGTGTAACTACAGCACATTTCAGCCTGCAGTCAAACATGTTTTCACCACAAACCTTCTCTAGATCGGGCTCCACCAGAGCCAGAGCCAGGCCATTGTTATCCATCACTGAAGATGCTGCAACATCCAGCGGAGTGGAGCCCCGCATAGCTTCAGAGGCTACACACACACAGAGACACACAGACACACGAAGTGTGTTAGCAGCAAAGCACACTTTACATTTGTCTGTACTTAACAACAGGGGGCAGTGTATCTACATTTGCTATTGTGATATTCTCTCTTCTCTGTCCTGCAGTTCTGCAGTTCAGAGGAGCAGATAGTGTTTGTGAAAGTGAAATGAGATCAGTTCAAGTCAACGTCAGACCTTTAAACAAATACTGATTTCTTACTGTGAATGACATTATTGACTTTTAAAAACTGTTTCTCATATTATTCAAAAAGTTTTCAAACACTTTATAGTTCAAAGCATAACAAAATATTAGGTCTGACTAATTTTTCCAACTCCAACAATGCTTTATCACTTCAATGCTATATTACTTCAGTAATATTTGACCCTCAATAAGAGTTGATCCATAATAACAAATTTAAAAATATACTTTATACAAATGATGTATAGAATGTTTCATTAGTGAACATCCGTGTCTCCTGTCTACTACAATGACAATTAATATTGTAATCACTGCACTTTTAAATAGGCAACTTATCAAAAATCGTGATCACAACAGTGACAGAAATACTGGGATGTTGTGCAGACATTAATGAATCCTCTGTGACTCAATGTGAAGAAACAGCTCCTGCCTACATAAATGCTCACATTCCCACTGGACACATAATCTGAAAATAAAAAAATAATTGTGCAAATTGTTGCAGGGCAATTTTGATTAAAAAATACACCAGTAATTGGTTTATAATTGTAACTATGTCCTTCATGCAGGGTAACTTCTCATTTGGGACAATTAGCCCTGAAACGAACAGACATTTACCAAAAGAAAAAAAAAGGCACATCTCCAAACACCTTCACATTGACGTATGTGATTTATGAGTAAGTACATATCCGCTGCTTCATCTTAAGCATAACAAACTGGTGTGGTTGCATTCATCTGTCCTCTCCACACCATGTGAACCTCTCCTCTTTCACAGGCAGTTGCTTTGGTTTATAAGAGCAGCAGCAGCCAGAGCCCAGTGACTCATCAGTCCTGCCCTGCATGCCTAAATAACCCTCGTCCCTCATTTTCCCGCCTCCCTCTCTGCCATTCTTCTCTCTCTATCAGCTTCTCTGTCCCGTTTGCTCTCAAGCTGATACCCAACATAATGTGGGCGCTAAAATTGTGACACACTTCAATTAGCTGAAAAACTCTTCCAGCAAGTGTCACCTAACAGTGTCAGTGAACATTCTGCATCATTTTGGAAGCAGTAAACACTTTTTCAGTTCTAACAGTGCGGCAAACATTTCTCTCTTTCTCTCTTGTTGATTACTCTCTTCTGCTAGACTCTATCACTTTCTCTCACTATGTCATCTCCTGAAAATCTCACATCATTTTCTTCAGTACATTCTGCTCATCTTTTTTTTATATACACTTTTAAACCTCTGTCTTCCTTTCTCAGAATGATATAAAGTAACTGTGATGTAAAATGCTTCAAGGCAACTGTAGACCAGTCTCTCTTTATGAAGTCGACCACTACTCACCCAGCCCGACACTGCTGTTCTCCAGCAGGTAGCTCAGGTGGTCAAACATGGCTTTCTGGTTCTGGCGGCTAATACGACAGAAGTAGCACAAGAAACGACAACAGCTGGCCACCATCTTGGGGAAGGCGATCTCCTGTGGACACAAATGACAACACAAAAGTAACAGCATGTATACATAGCCCATTCTTTCCAGTATTTTACATATTGATTATATCATAGTCTTATGCTAAAGGTCAGTTTCTCCATACAGTTTAGTTTTTAGACAGTTCGGTCCAGCCATCCACTGTTGGAGCATTTGGCTGAAGTCATTTCAGGGTGATGGCTTTCTTGCTCGCAGCCAAGAATATTTTAAACAGATATTCATCTTGAGTCATGAGTTGATCTGGGATTTTGCCCAAGTATAATGTGACAATCACCTTCTGTTCCAACAAAAATCATTTTTCTTTAGCAGCCTCTTGCCAACATAAAAAAAAATTAAAGGGCTCTTTCAAAAAAAAAAAAAAAAGGTAAAAGGTTGGCAATTTTTTGGCCACGCCAGGATTCATCCCATCCCTGATAACCTCTTTGAATAAATATCATATGTTCTTCCAACAGAACTCTCTTCAGGAACATGAGCTGGTAGTCTTAGCCTGGCTGTCTCATATTATTTCAATCATCTACAGATATCTCCAGTCCTGTTTCTTTCTCCCATTTCTGTGTGACGCAGACAGTAGCATCATTTATGGAGTTTCAGACCTTCAGTTTTAATGTGAATCCGAAATATACAAAATATACTGTTTGAGCCAGGCTGACGACGTTAGAAGAGACAAGAAAACATTTTTGAAGATGATATCTAACCCTTCCCCAAAGAAGCTGCTGCAACTGCTCGGGTGAATTTTAATCTATTTTGATATGTCTGGAGGATGCACAGTCTGATAAGTTTGGCTCTGATAAAAGCTTGAAGTGTAGTCAATAAATAAAACTCATTTTCTGTTGAGAACATGACAACTGGAAAATAATTTCACCTTCAAGGCCTTTTGCATATAATGCAGTTACCTCTGTGTCATCCTCATTTCTGTAAGTTCTAGTTCGGGTTCAGTCTAAGCTCCTGTCAGAGCGTAAAGCTAAGAGTGAAGTCATTTTTGTCCACACCGGAGATGAAAGTAAATTGCCGGAGGAATAGATAGATACCAGAGGAAGGGAAATCTTCATCTTACCTCCGGCAAATTACACTTTGTAAATATGCACAGCACAGAACATCACACTCATCATCAGATGAGTTGTCCTAACTGTTAAACTTTTAACCCTGCCAAATGCTTCCAGTTCCACAGCAGATTAATCATGGTTTTTGACAGCCAAAGCAATTTCACCTTGTTGTTTAGGCTTTGTGGAAGTTATTCAGTACTAATGTTACCCTTGTGGTAATGCTGTGCTCAACTGGGAATCAACATTTTATCAAAGTCTGGATTGAGAAATAGAGAACGTATTTTATAGTGTGTTCATATTATTTCTTAATCATATGTTATAGAAATGGTTTGTTTTTTCTGTGAGCAAATACGTGACTAGAAAATCCATTTCCCAACTAAATCATGGTTCAAACTTATACCATGATATGACTTAAACAACATTTGAAGTAATCAAGAAGTAAATATTGCAAACCTGATAAACACCAACAAGCTGTGGTACCGCCACTTTATATGGCCACAGTAAGTGAAGGGCACATATCAAGTGGCAGTAAACTGGTCTGGAATTTATGTCTGAGACTGCGTGATCAGAGTGCCAGAGTCAGATGTGAAGGCCTGAATGTTTCCCTGAGGTCTTTATGTCTGAGGTTCAATTCATGCTTGGCACTGACCATGACATTAAATCACAACCGTCTCTTCCAGTGTCTGTCAGCACTGCCCCAAAAGGATAGGCCTGAGAGGCCTCCTCTCAGCCCTCTTATGCCCTCTCAGGCCTAGTTTACTCATCTGCCCTCTTCATTACCCTTGTGGTCTTTCTGGGTATTAGGTTGTTGATCTTGGCTTACTTCACCTTCTTAGTATTAAATTTGTCAGTATATAACTTATTAAGCATAAAAAGTCTCTGTCAGGGCTTTTAAATCAAACATCTCAAGGGACAAAACTCTGGATCTAAGTCAATAACTGAAAAGTTATCGTGTGTATTTTCCCTCACATCAAAAGAATGGACAAGATTAAGCAAATCTGACAGAGTGAATTTCAAAGTGACAGATTTGTTTGAAATGAGTGCAGTACACTCCACATCCATGTTTACTTTCTGGCATTTTTCTTCTTCCCTGCCCTTGTTGGCACACTGCTGCTTTTTGGAGCATTACAGGCAGCTGTAGATCAGTGGAATGGTGTGAAGCCATTGGCAGAAATGTCTTATCAAGTTACCCATGTGCATATGCGAGTAAGTGAAAGCTCAAGACAAACAAAATGGAGACAGAAAAAAAACTGGTCCACAGTTTACATACTATAGGTCAAAAACTCCACTTCTTCGTACCTGTGACTTGTCTCCTCCCAGCACGTTGACCATGACCTCCATGACAGTCTCGTGCATGCCCAGCACTCTCATCAGGTTGGGATGTTGGTAGAAAACTTTGTTGTTCATGATGTCACTGGGAAAGGAAGATGATTTGTGAAGATGATGATACATTGTACATCCCAACTTTCTGAGGCAATACACAGGACATTTGAAATACTGCATGATTGTGGAAATGTATATAAGTACCTATGTGCAATATATTATTATGTGTAATATATATTGTATTTCAACTGATACGGCATTAAAAAACCTTGAACGACAGAGATTGTGTTTATTGCGTCAGATTTTCATACCCGAGTCCATCAATCATGAGTTTCTCCTCTTCCTTGCCCATGCGAACTGACAGCAGAGACCTGATCTGACCCAGAGATGCCAACAGGTTAATAGCATCCTGCACAGAGGCGGCACTGATGGTATAGGATTTCTTCATGGCCCGGAGTAGCTCCCCAATGCCGTCATACTGCCTCCTTAGCAGGCTGAACATCACCCTGACCAGTTCTGGGTCCTGGATGTGAGACTCCTGAGCCCAGCTGGTTATGGTCTGGGAGATCAGCTCCTTCAGGTTGGCTGCAGAAGTGAGAATTCAACAGCCACACAGTGAATAATGTCATAGAGGTAGTAAAGTTAAGGCTAAAGGTGCCACCACATTTGACCACCATTAAAGAGTGAGGTCCTGTGTGTATTATGAACTTGTTTTTGATGCAATTTGGATGAGTTAAACTCTGTCAGTTAAACTCTGATAATGATAGCTCTAAAAACATATGTCAGTTAGTTTTAGTCCTCCAGAACAGACAATGCAACAGAGACGGGTGAATCATTGTCACATTAGAAAGAGACTCTCTTTATTTGATGATAACTACAAGGAAATCTTCATCTAGACGAAGACACAAAGCAAAAATCAAGATTGAAACATAAACTGTACACTACAGCTGTCTGCTGTGGCCGAAAATGTCGCTATGAGCACTGAGATAAACCAAAGCCGTAAAGTTTTACCACTTAACAATGAGCTGACTATAAAACTCTGTAAAGCAGAGTTAAACTTTTCTAACTCTTACTGTTCAATGTCATTTGGAAATACTGACATGGGAAGTTGTTTAATAAGGCTTTAAAACAAACCTAATGCAAGCAGATGGGTAGGAAAACTGCAGACAGCAGACTGCAGCTCTAGTCAGCTGTTCTCTGTGCCTCTGCCCTTACAATGCCTTATAATAATGTGTTGTGCAAAATGTGCCAAATTTACAACAGGTGTCCACTGGTACAAGCACAATGAATGCATTTAGTCTTGCAGTCCTGTTGTGTTTATGCTTTAAGATTGTGGATAAGCCAAGGTTCTGTAGCCAGTTGTTATTTTATCTTATTAATGAATCAAGGGAGCACATAAATACACACACTCTCTCTCTCTCTCTCTCACACACACACGAATACAGAAAAACATAATTCCAGAGGACTATTAAAGGGTAAAACCTGTGGATATGGAATTACTGAGTGGAACAACAGCTTCTCCATTCAAACATCACTCTAGCTGGTTTATACTTGTCTGGAAACCACAAAATACATTATTTCTGTGTATGAAAACAAAATGCTGAGGCCAGCTCTGCTCCAGCTCCAACCATGTGCTGCATCAGGAATGCCATTTTACACCTTCAAACAATGGTTCACACTATTTTAGCTCATTCTTTATAGGAAAAAATATTATTCATCCCACAGTTCAGCGACAGTGCCAGCTCAAGTCCATGTATGCATTTTATTTTAGTATTCATTTTTCTGCATTTTATTTTTTTTGTGTAGCTGCTATATTTTCTGTTTGGCTATTGAGTGGAAGTTTCTGATAAAACCAAAAGGCAATGCAAATATGTCACCAAATTAATTGTACATTGCTAATGAAGTCCAAAATAAAACTAGAGCTGTTTTGCAATTCTTTGATTTGATGTGTGTTCTGTTACCTGTATAGAGGTGAAAAGAAACTGTTTGTCAAGTCAAATTCAAGTCATAATGTACCAGAAACTCTCAGCATGGAGTTTAAAACATCATCCAAGTTTGTACTGCTCATAAACAAACTTGAATGACTGGATCAGGGCAGCTTGTTATTTCATTTACATCTTTACATTCAGCAAACTGCAATCTGAAATGATGTGTGCAATGTGTGTGAAAGGTGAGGGGAAGCTGAAATGTCTATATCTTCCACATGAATAGCATCCATCAAGGAGCTCAAGAGGTACGACAAGTGAGCAAAGGTGGCAGAATAAGTTAAAACATTTTGTGAATGTATATTTTGTATAATCAGTAATTCTGTATTACTCCTGCACTGACTTGACACCACTAACAACATGAACACATCGTTGACTCAAAAATGTTGGGATTAGATTGATTTCTTTTTTTAAAGTAACTACTAAAATAGCTACTACTGCTCTCAACCTTTTTCTTCCTGCAGAAAGTTGACTTATAAAAGGTTAGGGTATAACTGACTTTTGCTTCTCCTTCAAACTTTGTCTCCAGAGAGAGCACCTTGGAATAAAATGCCTGAAAAGGTTTCCAAGGACTGCTTAGAAACAGTTGTGGGCTCCATTCCCCAGACACCTCAAAAAGGTTTTTCATTAAAAAAGAATGGGTCTACCTCATGTGTTTAATCCACATTTATAGTAGAGCACAAAATCCAAGAGAACTATGACGAAATAGATCAAAATTAAACTGTAGCAGAGGAGAGTTTTTTAAGGGATAAAGTCTGGGTGATCCTTTGAAACTTCATTTTAAGGTCTCACCAAACTTTGATTTTACAGACAAGCAATAACAAAACAGAGCACAGCTACAGAGGAACTCAGTGACCTGAATTGATAAAGGTAGAGGCTGTAGCTAAAAGCTGCACCTCTCCAAATGATAACATTATTATTCCAAAGTTATCGCTGAACTTTGAGTGTTTAAGTCAAACAGTCCAACATCTGTAGCAAACAAAGGGTCAGTTTCAAGCAGAATCCTAATGAGAGACGAGACAGATACAGAGAAAGAGAAAGAGAGGGGGGGGGGGGAGAGAGAGAGAGAGAGAGAGAGAGCCAGCTGCCCTGAAGGTGAATGTCTCACAGATTCACATCTGCTCCGCATCGTCTCCAACAGTGGCTCACCTGGGACTCATCGCAAACACAAAACTACCCTGTCTGCAAGCTAATCTGCAGAGGACCACACACAGTCAGCATGGTGTCACTTATTAAAATGTCTATGTTTCATAGCTGCTCTAAAATGCGTGTTCAGCACAGAGTTTGCCAGACTGATAATTGAGCCTAAAAAATATCAAAGCTTTCATTGACTTCTGTTAATTATCCTGAATATACTTAAGGCAGCACCACAATATCGCGTCAGTGTCCAGTAGGTCTACAGTTCATCACTGACAACATAATCCTGTTTTTAAACTAATCAGTACCATAAATTCTATCAAGATGTAGTCAGTGCATTTGAAGTAGATGTGGAGTCATGAAGAAGTGAATAAAAAGGTGATTTACAAGCACTGGTGTTAAATTGTTGCTTTAACATCTGGAATATATTTAGTGCACATAAGCAACTCATACATGGAGCTGCTCCACTAACACTGAAAAGCATTGATTTAGAGGATGTGTTAACAGTTATATTAGCTTTTATGTAACAGAATAAGTATAATGTGCTACTCGATAAAATTATCTTGCCACAGTGTTTTTCCACAGCTCATAAAGCTTTAGAATTGTATTGAGAATATGTTGGTTCTTGTTCTAGATTTAGGAATGACTCATTAATCACTTTTGTTTTACTGAATCATGAACTTACTGTAATGATATTTGTCCAAAAGTGTTTTGATTGATTTTGATGTTAATCAGATTATACAGTAAGATGCATGATAGCAAATGTGCAGATTAGACATTAACGTTTCCATCTTTGAAGAATGACAGCTTGTTTCCTCTCCCATTGTTTAACACGGGACCTCAATATGCTCTTTAAATGATGTAGAAAAGGTACGCTGGTATATCGGAATCACCTTGAACTACATCATCTGTCCACTTATAATGCTTTTCAATAATGCAGGTTAGGTGTGGGAGGCTTGAGTAAGGCATTAAAATTTATAGCAGAGTCTTGTAGTGGCTGTCCATTAGTCTTCTATTATTTGAAACCGAACATAACCATGCTTTCAGCAAAGGGCAGCAGAAAGAATAGTGAAACCACTGACCCCAGCTTGAAGCACAGAACCTGTTAATCCAGTCGCCAGGCAGAGTCTTATGTTTTGTATCATTTATGATGGATAAATCTGTACCTATTCCAAGGTTTTACAACTCCAACGGTTTTTGAGAGGACTGAATGCTTCAGAGGTTAATCTGTCTCCTTTTGTGAGATTTTGTTGCCATTTATTGTGAACTCCATCTTTTAGATTACCAGTGTGTCTTCATATGTTCACAAAAACATTGTGCCACGAGGTGTTCGGAAACTTAATACACTCTTCGGCTTTACTTACTGGGGGCAGCCTGTTCCTTCTCTGTGGGCTCCTCCTCTGTCTTCTGAGGTGGACCTTTGATTTTGTAGAGTAAAGCAAGGAGGCGGCCTTTTATTGAAGTGTCCTGCTCTTCCTCTTCCTCCTCCACGGGGATTCCTGAATGTGGAAAACACATTTCTGTAAGAATGTAGAAAGAGTAACAAGTGCTTAAATGTGCACAAAGTAAGTGGCACCCTCCTTCAAGTACAATGTTAAAATGAGTGTAGTATGTAAGTGTAGTATGTGGAGACACCAGTATGTTTGTCTTTTATTTTTTATAGTCTCCACTACACACCAGGCATATGAGGAGTGCTTATAATTTTACAATCACACCCCAAAAACCACTGCTGTTTTTTTTTCAGTCAAAAGGTCAAGAAGAATCAGTTTGTTTGAGAAAACTACCTTCACTGAGCCTTGAACAAAATATGAACCACAATCAATAATAATTGTTAAAGAACTGAGTGAGTAGTTGGACTCTACCACAGTGCAGTCGCAGTTCTTCATGGAAGGAGTTAAGCTGATCCTGGATCTCTTCGGGACAGGGGCAGTCCTCTCCTGCACTGAAATTCAAGAGGATGTTGATCTGCAAGAAACAGAGAAACAGAAAAATCAGCTTGGATGGGGAGAGAGAAGGGGAAGGGAATATAAAGAGGTTTTAGAGCGCAGGAGAGATGAGGAGAGAGAGGGCGAAATAAGCAAACAAGCACAAAGCGTGTGAAAGAATGACTAAATGGAGGTTAGCATACAGAAAGGATAGGACCATTATTATTCCGAGTCACACTCAACAGCAGAATTACTCATGTAGTCTCCTGCAGTGAGTGCCCACATGGGCTTTTCAGACAGCATCTGTCTGATTAACGCAGAGAGAAATAAGTCTGTCAAGTGAAATTAAAACATTTAAAGTAAATCTTGAACACCTAACTTAGAAGTAGCTTTAATGATAAATTATTCTAAATAGCTCTAAATCTGCTGTGTTTGCTGTATGTCACAAGCTAGATTTAAACACACTAAATATATGGGTTGCTTCTTTGGGCAAAGCAAATGCAGAGTCCAGTTTAGATTATTCTGAGGTCTATTTCTGGCAGAGTTTTTTAATAAACCATGAGACGAACATACAGCGATGCTGGAGAATGTTGCCTTCGGTATACACCTGCTGCTGACCGCTACACATACTTTTCACAGATCAGAGTGTAGCTGTGGGGCTGTGCTTATCTGTAAGGTTTTGCAGCTCAGAGGAATTGCAATTAAACATTCTGAAAAGAGAAAGTTCTGCAGTCGTGCAGATCTAAACGTTTGGTTCGCTGCTGTGTTGTGTGCAAGATCTCTACTCGGCACAAAAGCAAGTAATCTGGACAGAAAAGAAAGCGACTTTCTGGCTACTGGGGAGGAAGAATAATGTTGTACCTCTCTCATCCTCTCTACTCTGGCTCTGAGACACAGTGAAAGACAGAATGGATGTTAAATGGGGCCTACTCATTAGCTACAAAGATCTGAGCCCCTGGCACTTCAGTGTTCTGACGCAGTTATTACATAGTGAGCTGCAAAACACTGAAAGCATGTTGTGTAACGACAGCACAACTGAGATCCACAAATACACTTTAGTTTGTGTTATAATGAGCCACTAAGCAGCTGGATACAATACGTAATCAGAGGGTCTCAACAAATATTTGAACTGCTTTTATCTATCCTTTTAACAGAAAGCTGGAAAAAATGAGTTTTAAAAGGGGTTTGATTATCCAACATGAATGCAAGTTGATCCAGCCATTTCCTTTATGTCCAGAATTTATAGTGCATACACGACATAACAGTAGAGCTAGACTGATACATCCATCAGTATTATCATATTTATTACCACAGTCATTACGATATAATCCCAATTATGGACCTTATGCAGATTTGCTGTAACCAGAGCAACAACTAATGTTGATCCAAATAAACAACAAAAGGGTTCCACAGTCCAATCCGCACCCGGACTGACCGCTGCCCTAATGGCAACGAAACCAGAGTCTGACCTCTCTAAAGTTAAAAAGGCCGATCGCTTCAGCATCTGTTGTGAGAGTGAATAAACCCTCAGGGGGATATTTCGGTCTGAAAGGTTCAGATAGCACAGACTGCTGCGTCTGCTTCTTTGACTTAGGTTTCCACGCAGCATCTATGAGCTGGTCAAACAGGCATTTTTGTAAATCTAGCAGGTTTGACTTTGCGTTTTTATACTTGTTTGTGCTTTAATATTCTGTTTTTTTAATAACCTGTGCTGAACCTTGGAAACAATTTCAAAGCTGACCTATAAGTTAAAGGACTGATGCAGCTGCATACAGCTTATCAGAATGTGCCTAAGCTATAAACTTTAAACCTGAAATTTTAAAAAGTTGAATGCAGTATAATGTAAATTTACCCTTTGGTACTAATAAGAATTTTCTACTCGCAAATGCCAGCCATTTAACTCTCAGTGCACAGTCAACTTACTCCAGGTTCATTTTACCCTCTGGGAATACAAGCTGAAAATAAAGTTAAGAAACAGCCAAAAATAAAAGGCATTTTTCACCCCAAGGCTCTTGGACATAAATTACATCTCAAGCAGGATGTAAACAATTTCTCATACGCTCTTTGGTCTGCTGCGGTATTGTACCTGCTCCTGTGGTGGAGAACGGAACTCTTTAGTCTTCTTGGCAGTGACGGCAGCAGACATGTTGAGTGCCAGCATCAGCTCATTGTAGCGGAACTTCTGGTTGAACTGCAGCTTGGACACGAAGCTGTCGGAGAAGGAGACGATGGCCTCAATGCGATGCTTCAGCTCACAGTCACAGAAGTAGTGCAGCAGCTCACACATCTGAAAAGAAACAAAACCCAGTCAAAGACATTAATTCAGCAGGAACAGCAATTTGGAGAACACTTAGAATTCTGTTCCTTCTATGTCTGTATTGTTTGATGTGGTTTTTGACTAAGATGATTTTCATAGGAACTGATTGAACATTTTCTGTTCGTTAAACAAAGGGAAACCTCATATTTTTACCATTTCCAAGAGATTATCTGCCTCCATCTGCATAATCCAAAGATTAAAGCTGTGTTTCTTAAATTTGAATGTTAACGCTGTTATGGAATTAATATTCAACCAGTGCCTTCCTGTGAACTCATGCATCACTTCTCAGTGGGAGATAAATTATAAAAGCTCAGAACTGCTGACAAATGAGGAATGAGTGCACCAAATGGGACGAAGGCAAATAAGGTGGGCAAAATTAAAATTTAATTAAAACCTCAGCATATAAATTGATGATCTTAGTTTTATGCAAGTATTTTCAATCTCTGAAATCGCTGAAATGTGTGTGCATGTTTTTATGATCGATTTCATCACCTGGTGTTTGACAGACTCGGGCAGTGACTTCTCCAGCAGACCTTTAACCAGTGGTTTACTCTCCTTTGTCTCCTCCTCTCCTGCCTCCACGGCCTTCTCCTCATTCTTACTCACTTCCTCCTTCTCCCCCGCCACAGCCACCTCATCCCCCTTGACCTCCTCGCCCTCCTTGGCCTCTCCGAACACGTTGGGGTCGATCAGGAGGAGGATCAGTCTCACCTCCTCACTGGTTAGCACTCCCATGATCAACAGTGTTCCAATCAGTTTCAGGATGGGGACGAACTGGTACTGTACGCTGCCACCAACCGGGTCTCGGATGTGTAAACCTCCGCCCTGCACGGCCTCAGTGAGCATGCTGATGGCTTTCTCTTTCAGGATGCCTAGAGGGATCTGGGGGCTGTAGAGGTACTGGTGGCGTTTCGTGCTGATGATGCCGACGGGGGAGAAATTGACCCGAGGTGTGAGGGAGGTGCTCAGGCCCACCCCAGGAAGCGAGTGCCGCTTGGACTCGTCAGGGAAGAGCTTGATGGAGCGAGTCTCGTCCGTCACAGGGATGATGAACTCGTTGTTCATCATTAGGCGAGCTTCCTTTGCCGTCTCAAGATGGATGCTGGCAGTGAGAAGGAGAATCAGTTCAATCATCACACACATCTGGAGGCTATTATACTTGTTAGGAAATAACCATTTCAGATCTAGGTTTAAAAATATCTTTCCCTAAGTGGTATAAATGTGCAAAATGTCTACAGCCTCACAGCACAACATTACCATAATGTATCTGTGGGAGGTGACAGGGTTGTTGATCAATACCAGTGACTCAGCAATTACCTGACTAGCTGCTGAGAGGCTGAATTCTTGAACTCTCTGTGGCCGGTATTCAGAGTTTAGAAACAAAACTCCCTGCCCACAGAGATGTTAACATCCTCCGCTTAAAACTGCATTTTCAGTGAAATGGAGGTGACCATGATGTCTTGAAAGTAACAGGTGACATTCATAATGCATGATTCATCCCAATTCTGTTTGTCTGCTTGTGTGGTTGAGTTGAGAATTTATTGATGTTATGTGAAGGAAAGAGAGATTCAATTACACTGGATGTGTGCAGGCAATACAAATACATCAGAGGCATTACTAAGATTTATTATGACAAATTTACTTTGTGGACTTGTGTGCTGCTTCATCACTTCAACAGTCAATGGTGCTGGAGTTGAGTTATCATTCTATCATTGATTATCATTAGATTCTCTGATGAGTAAATAAATCAAACTTTTTTTTCTTCTCTGTGTATTAAAAGGTGAGGTTGTTAAATTTTAACACCTTGGAATTGTAGACTTTCATTTTGTATCACTGACAGCAGCATTATTTATATTTCTCAATACAATTTCTGCTCTTCTGTAACTCAGATGAAGACAAACAAAACCTCAAATAACCAAACTGCAGGAAGGCAAGATTGATCAAAAATCAATCATAAACAAAGAAGTACTTCCCAACTGCAACTACCACACCTGATAAGGACATTGTAGAAGCCCTCTCTCAGCATGCCAGAGAGGTACTGGTTGTCGATGGTGTAGAGGAGCTGTGATTGGTCCAAGTGGCTACAGAGGGCGTGAGCAACACGGGTGTTTCCAAGGGCACAGAGGGCACAGTACAGCATCAGTGTGTGGTAGTGGAACTTCCTCAGGTCTTCATGCTCAGATAACTCCAGGATGTCCAAACACCTGAATGAAAGCAGGAAAAGAATAAGGTGATGGAGATTTCATTTACAAGGTGGCAAACTAAACCAAAGAAACTGAGCGATATGTTTCTTGATTTTTCAGGTGTTCTCTTAATTAGACAAAAACTCATTTGGTTATTTATCCATAAAAAGCTGACAAAACACTCTTGATAAATGGTCTATTTACTTTTTCAGGACTTGAAGGACTATCCATATCGTCCTCTCCTTAGAGGAACAAACAAACAAACTCCAAACGCTGGCATACAGCGTTTGTAACTGTACTTCCACATCAAACAGAAAAAGTAAAATTTTCTCAACTTTCTGCATCAAAATCAATAGTAATCACCGAATCATTACCATGTTAACTTCGAAACAACGGGGAACCTACAGTATACAACCAGTCCATGAACAAAAAAGATCAAAGATTATTTTGCATGACACGGTTCAGATTTCACATTTGCAGCTGAAAGCCACAGAGTTTATAGATAATGTGGTCTTAATATCAACAATGCTGGCACTAACAACTCCAATTTGTGTGAGGCAGAGATCATTAATCGTCTCTACTATGGTGTTACAGAGTGTGATTACAAAGGCATTCAATGAATTGCTTTTCATTAGCGATGCACATGGGATGTTCTACTCACTTCTTAATTAAAATTAGAACAGGAACAAAGCACCTGTCATGGCTCTCATGTGGCTGAGCTCTGGCTGTTTCTAGATGATGTAAACATATTATTGTAGGACTCAACCACTCATATACTGCAGGGGAAGGTGTTTACAGTATATGTTCTAAGCCTACATCACTGTCTGTCTACATCACATCCTTGTTACACACCTGTTCTCCTCTGGTATATGTACGGCCATCATCTGCAGCGGTTCCAGACACTGGACCACCCAGCCGTGCCTCTCGCTGACTCGAGCCGTCTCCACGTTGAGGAAGGTGTTCGGCATCCGGCTCCACAGCACAGCCACAATGGTCTGCACATCCAGTCGTGGAGGGCACTGCGGCACCGGGTTCCTGTGCTCGCTCTTAAATATGGCAGACGAGAGCGGCATCGCATCCTGGGAGAGGGGAAGACAGAAAGTAATATGAAAGAGGAAAGATCATTTTCATCGAAGCAAAAGAAAATTTTAACTAAACGACCTGCTTTGAATTTTAATGTTAGACTTTATTGAAGAAACAATTTGATTTCTAAAAACACATACACACACACAACTGAAATATATGGTGCCTGAGGGATCCTTGAGCAAAACAAAGACACTAAATTTATATTTCATCCACAACTGTTATCACAGAGATTATTACTTAACTAATCACAGCAAAAACTTCCAAGGTGGGTCGTAAAGTTACAATTTAGGTCTGTTGACCAATGTATGACTATTTGGGGATAAGCAAGATAAAAAATTAAAGAATACCCATGCAGAGCTGCTCTACATATTACAGTGTACTATTGTACTAAATAACAAGCAAGAATAAAATTGTTTCTATTTCCATTTCTATTTATTTGTCCCGGCAATACCAACATCTACTTTTGAGATCTGAAAAACAAACAAAACAAACCTTGATCTTGACAAATTCGAACTGGAAGAGGTTTGCACTGGTGGGCCGTACAAACACAGCTGGGAACAACTTAGTATTTGGCTCCACCTGAAAATAAAGACAGCTCAGTCATCGACATCACAGGATTTAATAACGTACCAAAATGAAACAAAAGTGCTGCAAGACTGAATGATGGAGATTAATAAGTCAGATATGTCCTGAACTAAACCCTTAGCGGAATCTAACACCATAGATAATTCTAATTGTACTCTTCTAGTGTCTGTTCTGGTGACAAATGAAACAAATGTCAGAAGGCCTTTAATCTGTAAACCCATGGATTAGCTGGTGTTATAAGCAGCTCAATGAGTATCAGTTGGTGTATTGCTGACAGCCATCAGACACAAAAGATAAATACAAAGAGAGAGAAAAACAGCCACAGCTCTGGGGCCAAAATAGGACAAGAGGCTTTTCATCAGGTTAAAAGCCTCTTGATTCCCTCAGAAAGCTTCCCCTTTCAAAAATGCCAATTCATGACTAAATTGAGGAGTGGAAAAACAGAGAAAAATCGGAGAAAATAACAGAGATAAAGACGAGGCTTGGGCGATAAAGGCTTCTCAAAGCATCATTTCGATGTCTGGTCAGGTATTCAATATGATGCGTTAATAACCTGAGATCAGCGAGGCGAGACGAGGATTACTGAGCAGATGTCCGTCTTTGTTAAGACTCTGGTATTGAAAACAGATGAGAATTCAGCTGTATAATTTCCTAACTGCCTTTCTGCAGTTCTAATTTACTGCAGTGCAAATTTGTTTACGTTACCTGAAGGGAAGATAGGAGAAAGGATCTTCTGAGTGCGTGCAGGCAATACAAACATGTCTGAATAGCATCATCCCAAAGATTTATGACACTTATTTATTACTCAAAAGTTCTCAGTCTGTGAATGTGATGGTTATGGAGCTGCGTGTTGAGGAGTATTAAGCCAAAATGTGATATATTTACCAAAGAAATAAATAATGAGATGCACATACTGAAGTTTATGAGGCAGCCTGTCCTTGTGCTTTCGTCCTCTGCGCCCCACTACTGTGCTATTATTCTTATTTACCTGATATGTTGTGGACAGCTCCTTGCCATTGGCCGTGAAAGAGACGAGGCCAGTGGCCAGGTCGATCAGACAGCCGATCTCCAGGTCAGAGTTGGGGCGGCTGGAGGAAGACGGGCCGACTGCGTCCGCTCCGCACACCATGTAGCAGTTACTCCTCTGGACACTGTGGCAACAAAGGCAGAAAATGAGGCTGGCATGCATAATGCAATGTGAATGTGAACACCCACAGGGCAACAGGCGAATGAAAAATAAAGAACTTTTACAGAAGATCTTTTCATTATGTGACACATTCATCGATCGGCGTTGACTTGTGACTCTTTCCTCATTCACATTCATTCTGCTACGCACACAAGCTCTCGTCCCCATTTACTCCCCTGAATACTGAAGGAGGATGGAAAAAGGATGATAAAAGACAAGTCAATATCTCTTGTTTAAGCCATTCCAATGTCAAATTATGGTTTATGGGGAATTTAAAAATGTAAGTTTACCATGCCTTAAATGTAGTTTACAGGGTTAACTATTTTAATGAGGATGATATAGGTATCGTACTTGTCCTTCTTGTAATATCAAAAAAACTAAACTAAAACACTGCAAATCAATTCTGGAATATTGATCTCAGCTAATGTGCAATGCAAAGTAATTTAGTAGTGTGTCCAGAAGATAATTGCCCTTTTCACTTTAAGAAATTCTAAAAAGGAATCAAACTTGATGAGTCTTATCATCAAAGAAGAAATTGTTTCATTAACCTAAACTTGCTGTGAAACTGTATTTGTTCAAGTTTGCTAACTGGAAAGAGCCGTGAAATAGCACCATAGAAGTTAATGTCGCCTTTTCTTGCAATAGTATTTGGGTTCCCATACGGTCAGAACTCTCTTCTCTCACTCTACTATCACATTCCCATAGATACAGTACACCACAGATTTTCAGCTTCTTGCATTCTCTTACAACACCCAGACTTACCCTACTGTAATGGATCAACTTGAAGAATTTTATTTAAAACTTGGCCTTAAGCATGTTAACAAAATGAGAAAAATGTTGTAATGGGAAAGGAAAAAGTGATGCAAGGGAATGGAAAGGTATTGTAAAAAAGAAGTATCACAAGGAAGTGAATTTCTGAAAACACATTTCACACAGTGTTCTAAGTCCCAGAAGCAGCCTGATTTCCTCAGAGAACCCAGCACATCTGCTGACGCTCTCCGTCTAAATTATACCTCTCTAGGTTTTGAGATATCGTACAAATTAAAAATACATTAAATAAGCAGGGAGCTTGCCTCTCATGGACCCGGCCCCTCTCATCTCCCAGGGTGACAGTGACTGTTCTCGTCTTGCTGAGGCTGAAGTTCTTGCTATAGTAATGATAGTCCGGTGTGACCCAGCCCACCCAAACAGATGCAGGATCCTGTCCAGCAAACACTCTCACTGAGTGGTAGTACTGCAAAAAAAACACAGCAAGATAGGTTACACTTAGTGAACGGAGAACATTTCAGATACCATGTGTATCTTTGCAAATGTGGGTTGATTTACAGTTGTGATGCTTCCAAAGTCAACAGTTCCATCTTCTTTTGGAGGATGGCTGCAGAGACAAAAACACAGCTGCAGGTTATAAGAGCAACCAAGTCATCTTCATCTCATTTTAATTTTTGTTATTGCAGTTATTCCAGTCAAAGTAAATAAGTGCACATTTAGACAAAATGATCAATCTGATATTGCTTCTAACAGCCACTGTTCAGGGTTCACGGTTCCACTGCTGTTCCTTCATAATTATATCTATTTGCATCACAACATTGCTCTCCACTGCCTTTCCAGTGCAGCGTTGGTGTCTGACCTGAGTTTCAGTGATTCATCCAGTAACTTGTCTGCAGAGTAGAACTCCACAGGCATGCTCAGTCTACAGTAGAGCATGTCATTGTTGCTGTTCTGCGTGCCAAATGTCTTGTGGGTAACCTTGAGGCACGGAGGGCTGTCTACCGTTCCGTCAATCCTCGTCACCTGAGGAGTTAAGAGTCACAGTCAGTCACAGTCTAAATCAGGTGATCCTGGTAACATGGATAATCAATGACTGAATATCTCCGTTGCCATAAACATAACAGGACAACACCACCAACAACAAAAATGAAAATGCTTCTTTACCTCGATATGCATGTGGTCCTGGGGTACAATGACAAAGGTGGGAAGGCGCTTGCTGAACCACATGGTGATCTCTCTGTTCATGTTTACAGCGAAGGGCTCAAAGCCTTCCTGGAGACCACACATGGTGAAGTATTTAAAAGTGCTGGCGTCCTTGCCCAAGTTCATACGTCCGATCTGAGACATGCCCAGACTGCACACAGGGATGAAACCTGGAGGAGGGTTAAGGGACATTGGTGGGTTTGGCAGGTCAATATTGGTCTTTTCTAAAGTGTGAAATATCATGCAGTCATGTCATCCCTTGCTGCAATGTGAGAGGTTCCTCCCTGAACAAAGTTGAACATTTTTTGCAGATTTAATTAAAAAGTAACTCAGATGTTTCCCGTCCACTAACGATGTGATCCATCGCTCTGCCCTCAAGAGCTACATTTAATTAGTCTGGTGACTTCATAACCTTGGCAAAAAACATCTCTGGACATACAAAATTAGGAATGTGCTATTTATTAATGACACAATATTAATATTAATGGTGTGACATGGTGGTTTAAAACACATAAGTGAACAAACACAATAATACAAACAAACTAGCCAAATGAGGCAGGAATCTTTACAAATACCAGAATTACCCTTTAACTTTGTTCCACTGAGATTCCCTCTACTGTCTCATCCTGAAGGATGGTTCATTTACAGAGTAATAGACCAATGTCACAATGGGCTTCATTAAATTGCAATATTAGCATTTTGTACTGTTTTTGGTTTTTGTTTGCCTCATGCTACCTGCCAAACAAACCAAGTCATACCCCTAGAGATACTGTGGAGGAAACGCACACAGAATAAATGAATGAATTAACACTGAAGTTCAGTAAAGCCTATGGAGCCCTCACCATCCTCTGTCTCAAAGTCTGCGAAGCAAAGCTCAGAGCCCTTGTTGGTGATCAAGAGCTCTCCATTCAGAGTGAAAATCATGGATTTGTCCTCCATGTTGATCATGCAGCCAACCACGTCGCCCTTTTTCCAAGGAAGTCCAAAGTAGCGGCTGCCTGCATGCATACGTCGGCCCTTAGAGAGAAAGATAAAGCTTAGATGAATAACTCGTTACCAAGCCAGTCATCTTCCCCTTCTTGCACTTGCACAGCTGTCATGCAGCAAGGATGAAAAAATGATGGCTGCTCCTGAAGTAAAATAGCACAACATGTCTTCCCAGAGCTGGTTTACCCTGTATCCATCAAAAACAAAGGCCTGATCATCCGCTCCCAGTTCCACATCGGGCCTGCAGCCTGGTCGGGCCCAGCCAACCCTCATATCACCTCCACTCAGGGCCTCAAACTCAAAGTACCACTTTCCTGTCTTCACTGCGTATGTCTGCTCCACACGGAAGAGGCGGATGGTCTCGAGGCTCTGATCATCCACCACATGGGCGCCTAGGGATGGGATGACGTTAATGACAACTGACACCAATAGAACATGTAGCTAGTTTTAGGCAATATCAGTATCAAATTATACAATTAAATATGAAAATATGTGGCATACTAATGTATATATTACAATAATTAGTGTATACAATATCCCAACAAACAACTTCTCAACATACCGATATGTAAGAAATTTAAAATCTCTAATGTTGAAATGTCAAAAGAAACAGGACAGCATATAGTACTGCTTTTTTCTATGGCTGCTGGCTGCATGTGTGAATAATTCATATTAGTAATATTTGTTCATGACAGTTTCCATTTTCCATCCATTGTGGGATGTGTTAACAAAAACAACACATCCCACAGTGAGTGCTATATTCCTACTGTATGGAGGTGACACTTGACCTGAATGTTATGTAGAATTTGGACGCAATTCTGCACATCACCACTCCTAAAATGTTAACTGGAATACAGTCATGATTGCAATTGATCATACTGTATCTCTAGCCCTATAACACCCAATCTGTCTCTAAATGTTTAACCCCCCACCCCCAAAAATAAATGAGAATTCATAAAGGGTTTCATGGCAGCTGTGTCGGCATCACGCTCTCACCCTCCTGGTCTGGAGGGTCGATGTCATATCCATATCCAACCATGGTCCTGATGGCCTCTCTCAGACTGTCTCTGTTAGATTTCTTAGTACGCTCATCCAGTAAAGCATATGGCACCAGGCGAGGATTACGCCTGCTCTTCAAATCCTGACACAAACATGAAAATATATTAGAGGAAATACACAAATAGAATGAAGACAAACATATAATACAAATAAGTAAGTTGGGTTAATTACTGTGGTGGCATATATTTTTAGTAGTAACTACACTCAAATCTTAAGACCACACCAGTGTAGTGCCACTTCCTTTCTAAATGGAAAGAATAATGACTTTTACCTGCTGGATGCCATAGGTCCATCCTTGTTTAATTCTGTCTTTGGCCCACACGTTGTGTGCATTCTCGGCCAGTTTATCAACTAGAACCTCCTGACCTGCAGTCAGTTTCACGTCAGAGAGTTCCAGTGGCGCAGGCTTATAACTATTAGACATCATGTAGCTGCAGAAGAAACAACATTACAAAGGTAAAGGCAGGTCATTTTATTAATATCATGTTTCCATCAAATTTTTCCCAGCTTTACTTACAAGACAAACATAACAATCAGACAGCTTAAACACAAGGTCAGGAAATAACATCAGTTTTCCATGTGGTTCGGACACTCAACTTGAAAACGATAACAATGAATAAAGTATTTGTTACTGTTTTCAAGGAATCTTTTTAATAAGATAATTCAAACAATAAAAGCTCTGAAATGATGTGAAATTTGACTAATGATACAATTAAGCCCATTTTTTAGACTGGGAAGACCTCAGCAAACATTCACATTTTGAAACTGTATCACTGACTTTTCCACTTTCTCAAAAAATGTACAACTACTTTCAGTGTCTGTAAATCTGCCAATCATTTTGTTAAAAGGATAACCCATTTCTAAATGACATCGAGATGCACTGTATTTGTGTTTCTTGATATTCAGAAACAGAAGCTATGATAAGAAAGAAAAACTGCTGACTTACTCTTTGGGAAGTTTGATTTTCTTCAGATCGTCTTCAGCGTGAACATTGACCTGGGAAACATGGCATCCAAGAGCCAACAAGGTCCTGAGGATAAAAGAGAAATTTTAAACAGAAAGAGACATAAAGACCATAACTGATGTCAATGCTCAAGCCTCATTACACTTTGTTCGATGAAAAGGTTTCAGTCTTACACCAGCAGAATCTATTGAGACTGCTCCATTTTTAACACGGCTCATAAGACATTTATAAATCTCAGTAGATCAATACTTACTCTGAGAATAGTAGCCTGATTTGGCTGTATGGATACACGGCAGTTGGGGCCCAAACAGTATGTAATTGACAAACCGCATACCTTATTGAAGCTCACTGTAACAGCCGATTTCTTTATTGAGCCAAGCCAAATGTTTTTACAGTGAGATGACTCAGTGGTTGGCTCAAATAGGCTTTGGATCCAAGATTTCTTAAAAATCAATACTAGAATTCACTCAGGAGATGCAAGTCATTACAAGCACTGCTTTAATCTGAGCCTTAATCTGCTCTCTCATAGCATTCAGCAGGGAGCAGGGGCAATTTCATGAATAGGTAATTGGATTATTTAGCAAACTGCTCAGTCTTACTTAAGGGTTTCACTGGACATCTGCACGTTGTAGTTCCTTTCCGTTTCGGGCAGCTTGGAGAAATCCACAAGGCAAGGGTGCTGTCTCTTGTTGTCATCACGAATCTAAGGAGAAAGCAGCCGGCCGTCATTACTGTTTTCATGTCACAGCAACAACTGTGGATTCTTTTCCTTTCTCTTTCTTTTGGTCTATTAGCCTGCCTGTCCAGAACTACACAAGCACCCCAAAAGGAAAATATCATATAGTGCAGGAGTGCAGTGGAATTTATCTGCAGTGGACGTTGGCTGACACATTTTTGTTTGTTTTCCGCTTGGACTAATTCAAGCCTCAGGTGTTGATTTTTTAATGAAGCAGAGATAAGCCTGAATCAGCTCAGAGAAGAGGCTCAGCTGTCTGTGAGAGAGTCGACTGAGAGAAATTTACTCTCAGTAAGGCGCTGCCAGTGACTCTCTCTGATAGTCTTCTGTTGACAAAGGTTAAACAGAACTGAGGTGCACAAAAGGTACAAGCAATACACAGTAAGAGCAAGCACCGTGATACAAAACAATGAAGCCATATCGAACTTTATTATCATCTTGCCTGCCAAGTATCTGCTTCTTCTCCAAAGCAGCTTCTGTCTTGGATTCAGTGCAATGTCACTTTGAGCTCATTCAGGCTTGTTATAGAAAAATTAAATACCAAGCAGCTGTTTGGACCTAAATGTTGTCCTTAATAAACTGTAAGTCTTGGGTTACGCCCCTGAGCGGAGCTTTCTCCCAGTCTTAATTAATGTGGATGTCATACACTTGGAAGGTGAGACACTCACTCATTAAGTTTGTTAAACGGCCGCTGTGGCGATGGCCTCAATGGGAAATGATTCTGTGATAACCACTACGGTACAAAAGAGGCTACGTGTGTGATCAGACTTCTTACAGACTGTTCTGCAGTGAACGGGAAGAGTGACTGATGATGGGAGAGAAAAAAAACTGTCGAAGGCTAACTACAGTTACCCACTTCACCCTAAACTCTACGTTTGAGCTTTCAACTGAAAAATAAGAAGGATTGAGAGACAGTGAATTAATGGCTAACATTCATTTTACTGGGGAGAGCGTGAGTTAACCTTGTGTGTGTATTCAATCAGGCCCACGCTGTTTTTGTGTGTGAAATGTGATGATGTACAGAAGCTTTACCTTGCCATAGGTCCAACCCAGCTCAATCTTGTTCATCCCCCACAGTTCGTGGATGTTTTCTGCCAGCTTGTCCCGGACGTTGTCCAGGTGAGGTGGAAGAACAATCTGCAGCGAGAGAAGGGGAACAGATGGTACAGTTGGATGATAAAAAGATGCTAAAGGGCCAACAAAGGAAAACTGTTGTCATTTTTTTCTCCTGACCATGCAATTGTTAGATTCCTGGGGACTGTAGAAACATTCACATTATTCTGGCTTTTTACACTGAGGTAGCAAGTCTGCATTTATTTTGCATTTCTGCTTCAGGGCCACTGCGAAACTGAATATTATATAACAGGTGTGTAACACAAACTGAATTAATCTCATATGAGAGATTCCTGAAATCTCCTCAAGGCTTCAAAAACTTAAAAGATTTATTTTCTTTACAAACAATCCTGTGGAAATAATCAGCAATGTTGCCTGCAGTTGGTAAATATTTCAACTGCTTCTAAATTTATTATCTAAAGCAGCAAAAATTTAGTCAATGGAGGAAGAACATTTTTCATTTTTTCAAAATTCAAACATCAAAATTGAGTAGAATGTTTCCATGTTTCTATTTCTATGATCTAAATAACAAGCATGAATAATAATATATGAATGACTGTGAGTGAATAGTGAGATTTTTCATAATTGTAATTTAATAGTTGTAATTTGCACACAGAATATTCATTAATTTTCTTTGCTGTCTCTGGAAATCAATGATGCCATAGCAACATTTCCCCAATGGGACTATCCTCACCTGGCTGGTGTCAACAGGAGTGGGGATGAAGGAAGCCTGAGAGAGGAACTGGGTGGTTCCCAGCAGGTCTCGGACCCCCTCATGGTCCCTCTTATACTCCTTCACAGCCTCTAAGTGCATCTTCTCTTTGGGCAGCAGCGCCTCGTAGCATGGAGAGTAACCAGCGGGTGGCAGGAACTTGAAATCTCCGTGGCGTCCACCCAACAGGAAACGGACCCTGAGATGAGATGTTACATAACATTGTGTGATGTTATGCAATGGTATTCAAAATCTCCGTGGGTATTCAAGAGTTTCTTTTTACTTACTTTTTCATTGACTTTTTAAACCCACAATTTTCCACTCAAATACAATTCAGCAAATAGCACTGCACATCTCTGCCATTATCCTAATACCAGGGCTGCAGTGGAGAGCAAAGCCACCCAAGGCAGGGATTATACACCTTCTCATAAATCTTTCTGCTACAAATTCATTTTGTACTTAGTAACAGTGGGTATCAATACAAGTAAAGTTTTAAGAAGATTGTGGCTTTTAAGGAGAGACATCAGTATTGATTTGGTTTTTTTGGAGGAAGTTAGTTTTTTCTCCATTCCTGACAGGAGGCCAATTCAGTAAACTACATCACTCCTTTAAATAAAAAGCAGTCAGAGGCTGAGAAGCTGTAATTGCTTCTCAAAAAATAAAAACAAGCCCCTCTATTGGGAATGCTTCTTCATCTCATTTCCCAGTGATGAATGCGGAGCCTTACTTGACACCTGCAGAGAAGCTGACGACGGGGAAGAAGAATCCGTCCGTGTTGAAGTCCTCGAACATGCCCTGCACAGGCTGCCCGTTGATCCTGAAGGACATGCTGGGAGCGCCCAAATCCAGACAGCAGCTGACCACATCGTCTGAGTTCAGCAGGTGCTGGTTAATGGAGGCCACGGCCCTTGGGATTCGGCCTAGACAACACCGGGAGGAGACAGAGAGGGAGGATGGATGGCTGTTACAGCTGCAAAGTCATTGTGAATGTAGGGCAGGATGATGGGCGAGGAGAACAGAGGGGAGCAAAGAGGTGGAGAGATGAGTGCTTTAAAAGGGAGGACATGAAATGGATGAGAGGAGGTGATGGGTCTTTTAGTAGATTTGGAAGGAAAGAGAGATGAAATAGGTGTTATGCTTTTAGGATGAGAGCAGAGAAGAGGGGGCATTCAAAGGACTTGAATCCCTAAAGCACCAAGCCAACAGTTGGCTTTACAAACACAAACTATTGACTGATTATTTCCTGTTATACAGGTGGAGAACATACATGCATATCTGCAATCAGCTGGCCTTCACCTATGAGCTTTACAGTGTGTTAAACTTGAAGGCACGTGTATCAAAGTCCTGAGGAAAGGTCTAAGGTGAATGTTGTGTGGTGGAATTTTATATCACTGTAGGTGCTGTGACTTTGCCCTTCACTATGTGGATACTGAAAAGAGCAACCTAGAGAGTGGACAGCAGTCTCCTACATTATTCATAGCAAGTTCTATCGAGGCAAGTCCACAAGACTTTTTCCTTTTGTATTGTAAACCATAACTGTCTTAGTATTACTTCAGTGCAATGGTGCAAACTAGTTAAGAAAGACTTTACTACTTTATATTACATAAAATAGACTAAAGAGATGCAGGTCATATGTAAAAGAACATACTTTTACTTGTACTTTACATAGTGGAAATATAGGAAATTTCAGCAAGACTAGTCAGTAGTCCTGGTCTTTTATGAAGGTCTTGTAAGATGCCTACCTGACCAGAGATGAAGTCCATCAAAGCTGTAAGAATACAGGTCATCCCCGACACCGTTGCCACCCCACCCCTCTCCTCCACCGGGGTACGGGGCATAGCCTTTAGTGTTGGCCCAGCCTACCCTCAGGTGGGTTGGCTCTCCAGTTACAAAGTGGTCCACCTGGTCAATCACCAGCTCAAAATACCACTTTTTATACTGAGCTGAACCTTCAGCCATACCCAGGAAGATGTTTGGCCTCATACTGTAGGTGAGAAGAGAGGAAGAAGTTTCATGTGTGTTGTGTTCAATAGTCAAATAGGAGCTAATGAGAGAACATTAATCATTGAGGTACATTCTGTTAACTTTGCTCCCATCAACCCATCCAAAACATCGCCTGGCTGCTGGGGGAATATTTTTAACTTTTGGCACAATAAGACACAAGCTTCAACATAAAATCTTAACCAGCTATGATGACAACTTTAAGAAAAGTTGCGCCCATAAACACTCATTCACATTTCTTCACAAGTTTATGATTAACAAGCTTTTCTCTTTCTTTACCTCTGAACATCATTGACCAGTCGAGTTTGAAGCAGCAGGTCCCTCTTGGGAAGCAGGTTGTCACAGATCAGATTCTGATTGGCTCTCACTGCCACCCCATTACAGACACAGAGGGAACACAGGACATCCAAAATCTGAAAGAGAGAAAAAAAATAAGATAACTCTTATGTCAGACATTTTCAACGGCTGTCTTTTCTTTTGCAAATGTGGTGCACAAATATGTAAATGAAGTGCACTCACGCCCCCTAAGATGAAGATCCATGCCTAATTTCTCAGTTAAATGATCAGTTGTTCTCTGCAAGCTGCAATGCTTGTAGCATATGCACACTGTATGGACTCTCAAGTGCCACTCACCATTAACAGCTGTTCTTTACGAGGATGCCCTTTCATGCCTGGTACAATTTACAATGTAAATACGAACAGACTGAGGCATTTCAACACTGCATGTAAAACACATGATTGGAATGTAATAAAACTCAAGAACGTCATTTGATATAAGGCTTCAATCACAGCCATGACAAAGATAACAGTGCACTGTTTAGAGCTCTAACTTGCTAGCTTTTGTTAGTGATATAAGTGAAACATACGCATGGTGTAGTACTACTCTAGTACTAGTCTAAAACACCCTTAGTTAATATTTAGGCTACTGTGCTTGTTGTTCTGCCCACCTTGTGGTTGCGTCCATGCTTGTAGAGCAGAGAGATGATGGATTTGATGTGAGCTCTCTGAATGATGTTCAGAGCCTCCGGACTTTCTACCAAGATACAGTGGAGGACTTCCAGGATCCCTGAAAGGTTAGATAAAAGATTTGTCATTAGCAGAATGTATATCTAATAAACCACATCAGCAGCATTTTTTTCACTCACAGTAATGCCATACGGGCTTGCTTAAATGTTTAACAGGGGATCTGAAAAATGTGTTTCCCATAATACCTGATGAAGATTCCAGTCTCTCCAGTTTGCTGACCAGCCAGTCCAATTTGCGGGAAAACTGGGTGCAGTTGTTCCTGTTTCCACGGATCAGTGCGGCTGAACAAAGGACAGTTTTCACAAGGTTAAATGAAAATACATACAAGGTTTAGTAAAGACAGGAATAATACGGTTAAAGGATGTGATCTTTGATCCAAGCAGCTGATTCGCTGAGTGGATGTTGCAGGCAGTCTGACTTTAAATGAAAAACAGCCCACCATTTTCCTGTGAACATAAAGTCGTCTGACATCCTTGGTCCACAGGTAGATATTAAAATTCATTAAATCTGTGAAACCTGACTATTATGAAGTCTTTCTGATGGAATATACACAGGAAAGATTTTGAAGCCACTGTGAAGTCAGGCACTCTATGCTTTCAAAAGAGTTGAGGTGTGTTCCCCTGTGCCCTTTCTCTGCCACTGTGGTGACATTAAGAAGTCTCCTTATTACTTTACTGTCTCATTTTTCACCATTAGGATTCAGGGACACTGGACTGATAATGCCCGTGAAACAATTTAACAGCACTTTGTGCCAAAAGAATACTGATGGGCGTCTAATCTCTTTTAATTCTGCCTTTACGGGAAAGCTATCGTTCAATACGAACACATGGATAGAGCCCCGCCACGAGGCAAGGGCAAGGATGCTCACAGTGAATGATCTGAATGTGAAATTAAAAGTCAGAGACAGAGAGGAGGAACCTGAGGCTACACAGACTAGAGACTTCAAATAATGGTTACATTAGCATACATTATATGAAGTGACATAGAAAGCAACTACTATTAAATGAAGTATGAAAGACTGAGCTTTTAGGAATAATAATACTGGAGAAATTTCAATGAAGAGAAAGCCGTGAAAGGGATTGAGTCAGTCCCATCAGATTAAAAAGAATAAAAAATTCCTATGACCAAAATGCTTCTTGCTATATTTTATCCCATTTTGCACATGGAATAAATGGATTCTCTTTGCATCTGAAGAGCCTCCTCTACTTTTTTATGTCAGTGTGCAGGCATTTTTTTCCCCATTTCTTTTCAATGATATATGAATTTGATGTCCATGCCCTAATCCTAATCGAACAGCTAACTAATAACTAGGTGTATTCTGACAGAGTTACTATGAAAAGGAGGTCAGGGCAGACAAGGTCGCTGCACAATTCATCATGCAAAACCTGCCTCAGAAGACTGCCTTCACGTCCGTGGGGGTGACCCCTCCATGGACGAGGCTGGAGTGTATTCATAGGAGTGTATTTGTGGGTTTTGAGCGTGTGTGTTTAATGTGTGTATGTGGGAGTACATGCTGGGAGGTGATGATGAATTTAAGGGCAGTCAAGGTGAGCCGAGGGGAAGCTGTTGATGGGAAAGCTCCAATGACAGCAAAACAAACTGCCCAAGAAAAAGTTGTCCAAAATAAAACTTCTCAGGGTCGTAGCTTTCGCATTCATGACCCAATACAGGCCCAGAGAGAATGGGATACTGTCGGCACTTGTGATGGCTGGCATTTTGTTAATGATGCTATCATTTCATCAAATATGCGGCTGAATGCTTCCTAATGTACCCACACTGATCTCAGAGAAGGCTGTGACCTAAATGGAAGGCAGGGCAAATAGTGAAAGACAAACACAAGAGACGTTCTGTCTTTGCTTCTCTCTGCACTCCCTTGTCACAAATGATTACAAATAAATATCATGTAAAGGCTATCACCAGCTGTGAACTCAACAGATGTGGCACAGAGCAAAACAAGAGCTTTTGGAGGTCAAAGGAAGGGAGGAGGAGGAAAACAGGTGAGTTAAGAAATGTAGACTGTGAAGTGTAAAGAAGAGGAGGAGGATTTGGTGAAGACACCGGAGGAAGATTAATACTGCATGTCCACCCAGGGTCAAAAGCTGACAGTCCTGACAGAAGATGTGGATATTTCATATGATCTATCACTCAGGCCCGCTTACCCAAGAGTTCATAAAGGAGGTTGAGAATGTCTTTCCATGCTGCGCCTGCCTCCTCCCCAGCCATCTCTCCAAAGTGGGCAGCACTGTTGTACAGGTTCATCCGGTCAATGCATTTGGACAGGAGAGACAGCATGCCCTGAGAAAAAGGCCATGAATAATCTGTGATTCACCTCACTACACAGAAAGTACAATCCTTTTTGTAACAAGATGTAAAATGACTTTTTGATTGTATTTACAGAAATTGGAAACAAACTCAAATAACACATCCTGATGAAGGCAATGCAGGAAACAAACATTTTAAGGGGTAAGAACTGTGCAATAGGCTCCAGGTTTATTTTGATGACTTGTACTCTCTCTGGTCTCACTCTGACCCTAACACTAAAAATTAAGCTCTTCATTACCCAAGGGACACATTTTCTTGCACATAAAGGAAGCCATGAATGCACAAAAAACACTAGATAAACATAGCTCATTTCTTTATTTAACTGAGGGAAAGGTCTTATTATAATTAGAAATTCTCTTTCAGTGGTCTCAACTGCCATCTTGATATATCTAAACTGAAAATGCTCAAGTGGGCAAAAGTAGTATCTTTTGGTTTACCAAGAAGCTAAAATATCCACACACAGCAACTTCACAATCAGTATGTTGTTAGAGCTTCTTTATCTGAAGGTGACGCCTCCACATCATCCACTCTCACCTCCTCTTTGAAGAGGTCTTGACGTTTGATGAGCGAACGGAGAAGACACTGTTTCTCCTCGTGCTCCAGCTCTGAATCGGGCTGCTTGAAGTACTCGATCAGGTCATTCAGCGTCTGCAGCACCTCTTCAACATACCCGGCCACTGCTGTGGACTCACCCTCCGCAGTGCTGTCCAAAGCCCTGAGGGGGAAGGACAGGAAAAACCAAGCTGGAGAATCATTCTATAAAACTTGAAATAGACCCAGCAAGAACTAACACTGTGTGGGTGTTTTGTCATGTTGTGTGACAGAGAAGACAGATTAAAGTGTCTGTGAATAGCCCCTTGTCATTACTTGATAAAGTTGGCGAAGAGGAACGTGGTGTTGCGGATGATGCGAGCAGCCCGAGATTCCTCATGCTGACAGCGCTGCAGGGTAAGCCCATCGTCCATGTGGCCCTCAGAATGCAGGCAGGCCTAGACCAGGACAAACATACACACATAAATATGTTTCATCATTACAACAGGACCCACATCATCAAATTTAAAAACAACCGGGCATCAGTAAATGTTCTTCCATCCGATCAGATGAAAATGGATTTATATATTATGAGATAAGATTCAGTTAGAAATAGATGGATGACAAAAACTTTTAACAGCTATTAGAGCCAATGAAAGATACATAAATACACAATCACAGCCGTATCACAACATTTCTTCTGATTTACTACTTTCAGATTATTCTCAGATATAACTACAGTGCTAGAGCAGATATTGATCCAGGAGCTATAAGAAAAGCCATTTAAGCATGTAACGGGCAAGTGTAAAGGGAGAGTCTCCTTTAACTAGTGAGTTTACACCACTACAGCTCAGTGAAACCTGACTCGCTGTAATCAACAGCATAATCAAGAAGAGGAAGGAGGTGGGGAGGGTGGACAGTTTAAGTGTAGACTGACCATCACCTCCAACATATCAGGTGCTTTGGCATACTGCCAAGGCTGCAGGGGCCGCCTGGCGCCAGCACGAGCTGGCATTTGATGTCCCTGGAGACGTGCCTGGCGAAGAGAAGCGTTCATGTGCCGCCCTAATCCCCCCCGTCTCACCCAAAACTAACTGTCACCCTCCACATGGCCCATTATCACATCTAAATGGGTTGCTACATCAAGTGTGCAGGACAGGGAGGTGTCAGGGGAGAGGAGTTGTGTCAAGACTATACAGGGTAGACAAAGATTTTAAGCAGAGTGGGAAATAAATATTTGCCTGGGTGGTGTAGGTTTTTAAATAGCCGTGTAACCCAATGGCTTGATTGGATGTGATTTGCTACTGTGAACATGGGCTGTGAGGTGTTGGAGAAGAGCTATTGTTGGCATTCAGGATCTCACTGTAAACACATAGGTAGACAAATGCCATGCACATAGTTATTTGTGTCGCTATGGAACAGTGCAATGATTGATTCACAATTAGGCAACAAGAACTTTGACCTATTCTGATCTGATTAGGCTGCAATATGTCCCTAATATTTCCCACAACTAGACCACAATTAATTGTGAATTGTGGGAATAAAAAACAAATGAAGCTTTTCTTTTACTCAACACTGATTAATAGCTGTTAAAGGGAAACTGTTTGCATTAGCCTGTGGTTCTTATTGTATTGGTGAACTACAAAACAAGGAAATATCTACTAAAAACTACTTCTACTGTACAGGTGCCTGCTTCCAGTAACTACACAGACACATACATCTTTCATCAACTGTCTTCCATTTAAAATAACTTTGCTTATGCAGGCATAATTGAAAGTCATTTTAATGTGCGTGAGAATGATTCAGTAAAGGGCTGAGATGATTCATTATAATGTGACCTCCTGAATGATTCAGGTAGAATGTAGGTGTTGGAAGAAAAGTTTTTATCCTATTTACCCTTCGTTTCAGGGGTCCTAGGCGAGACGATTTGGCATCAGGCGCCAGGTAAGACAGCCAGAGTCCTGTCGCCACATGCATGACGAAGCAGACAGAGTCTCCGTACTTGATCTCTGGTACTCCCATGCCGTCGACGTCCCTCTTTAGGCCCAAGTCACCCTTTTCCTGTTGTGTTGACATTGAGAGAAGCATACCCACATTACCAAATGTACACAGTGAGAAAAAGCAACAGAAAGACACACAACACTGAACACTGGCACTGAAATATGACAAACGAAGATCTATTCTGATTAGATGGTAATCAGAGAGGTGAGTTGAGGAGCGTGCATTCATTGGTCTGCCAGGAGGTTCCTGCTGGCCTCATTAGCTCTGCTACATTTCTGGCTCAGCAGAGATGGAGCGATGCAGCTGATTGCAGTCGACAGCAAGTAGCGGGGAACATATTAATGCCAATGTTCAACATGGCAAATCATTGACCTTTTTGGATACAGGAGTTGACTGGCACTGGGTTGTATGTACAATGGATGGAGGGAGAGGAGGTGAAATATATCCAAATTAAGAGCTTCTATCTATATTTGTTTTTCCAAAGAAACATGAATCCTCAGTAATCCCAAAAAGCCTGTCAGTCCTGCAGGAATAGTGATTACAGAGGGCAATTACACTGTGTGTAAGGAGTGGGATGGGTTGGAAAATTAAAGCCTCCAAAGTGGACAGCACTCAGGAGGATTTCATACTGTACCTATTGTAGATAACAGGATATCTACAGGGACACACTGGTACTGTGTGAAGGTGACTCATGGCCCTGTGCTGTTTGTGTGGCTGGAGCCGTATCAACACAGGATAATAAAGTAGGATAACTTTCACAACAGACAGTAAATCCAGAAAATCAGCTATAGATATTTTGAGGTATTTTGAGATAGATTCCAACAGATGAGGAGGATTTAACACAAAAACGTACACATAAAAGCATTAGCTTATTGTACAAGGACCTACAGTATCCAGTTCTAATTATGGTAGAAGATAAATTTAGGCAGAGATTCTAAAACAGTTATAAAAATAAAATACATCTACAATACTTCTACAGCTGAACTGCACAATTTATAAGTAAACAACATATTTGAGTATCACTGAATAGCATCACTAAAATACCTGCTTTCAGTTTGAATTTCAAATAAGCCATGTGCTCCTTTTTCTGGGCTATTTTGGGCAGCGAGACTATTTTTGGAACACACGCTACTCAAACAAAAGAACTGGAGAGCCCTCAAATTGACAGAGAAAACAAAGCAAAGTGTAGGATAAAAAAATGGTTATTGAGGGATAGAAATAAGCAAAGGCAAATTAAATAACATAAAGTTGCTACCCTAAAACTCCTCCATTGCATCACAGTGAATCTTAATAATGTATTTCATGTGTGATTTCTTTTGACTTTCTAATTGAAAAAGGCTACATGACAACCAGTTGCTATTAGGCCTGTGAACAACCTGAATGTTTACTCACATTTACAGTACTGCCTTCTCAGCAGCTGTGAAAAGGTCAATTTATTGTGGTGAGCCATGAGCTCATTAAGAGCTCACAGACCCATCTCGGGAGTCTTTGATGAAGTAGTCAGGGGAAGATATTTTGAGTCCTCTTTTAATGAGGTAAGTTGATTAAGAACATATATTTACATCATCACCCACAGCAAATTTCAGATGGTGTAACTGCCTTGCTCAAGGGGCACATCAGAGCTAGTTGTAAAAATAGGACAAATAAATTATGCTTACATAGGGATAGCAAGAACTGACCTTAGAGGGCCTGAAGCAGAAGGCAGTGGCCGTGGTGTCGGACTTGTCCCTGTCCTGCAGGACCAGTCCGCGGTCCTCAGTCAGGGCCAGGTAATGGCCAGTAGAGAGGTGGCGTAGTCGGAAGGCCTGACCCCAGCGAATGTGGCTACCGCTCCAGCTAAACATAGAGAACTGGTGTCGCTAACTTTGGATATAATGCAAGGACTGTCTTCTTTGACAATTGAAACCTCACATGGCTGATGTTTAACTTTTCGCAATTGACTGGTGATGAGTACACTGACATATTGACCATATTTTCAAAAAGTAACGAGCCATTATTTCTATTTAAGTACTATTTTGGTATCTGTACCATAAATGCTGACTTTATCAATAAATGAAAACAGCCACCACAGATAAATATTTATTTACATGTTGACCAGATTTTTTTTCAATTTAATGTAAAATGTGATATTTCACTCTGTGTGGCAGATTAAATCACCAAGTTAGGATATTTTAGAAATGTTTGTCAACCCAATCTGCGAGTGGAATGAGAATGTCAACTGAGACATAGATAAAGCTTAACTTTCTAACTGTCAGTGGAGCTTAACCTTCTCTATATGGATGATGCAGAGTGGAAAATCCTGTTCAGAATTCCTCCCGTGCCGAGAGGGAGAACATGTGCCTTAATAGATGCACCTGCGCCATTTCAAAGTGTACAGACTCAGACAGGCAGTCCCAGTGAGAGCTGGCAGACGATGTGACTGGAGGGAAATTGCGTGGGTGGCCAGTTAAAGAAAGGAAAGAGAGGAAGAAGAGCAAGGGTGATAGACAGAGAAAGAGAAGTAGATTGAAAGGGATGGTAAAGAGAACCTCACCTTCTGTGGGACTTTGCCAACTAATTGGTCGTGACAGTTCAGAGTAGAGGGAGGTGAAGTGTATACATAACATACAGTACAGTAGCTGTGACATTTGTGCATCAAGCACCGATTCTTTTTAGTCTCCAGGAAGAGATTCCACTCAAATAAGACAACTGTTATATGTATTTCTGATTGAAATCTACATCAGGGTTTTATGTTATTTACTTTGCTGAGTTTATTTTATTCACCATGTATGTATTTGGATCTGATCTCACCTGATCCTGAGAGGCTCCAGTCTCCAAAGCGAGCGGGCCTTTGACGCTCCCTTACCCGCCTCATAGTTGACTATCCTGAGAGCACAAAGACACAAGCGGGGACTTCTATTATTTTTGAGTCATCCAAGTCACAGTGGGAATAAAATAACTTCAAGAGTCTCTGCTACTGCTACAGTTCTGACACAGGGAATACCATTAATGTTGATGAGGCCTCATTGCTCAAGCATTTGGACAAGAAATTCTTCCAGGAGACACAGTACCGTACAAAAGCAATATACATACATAGTTTTTTCAGGTCTGCATGTGTTATGCTGAAGCTATTTGCATGCACTACCAATGGGAGTTCGATTAATAATTAAAATTTTGTAGCAAACCAGACCATATTTTTTCTTTATTTTTTTAGTCTGATACAAGACATGATTTGCTTTTTCTGCTGATTCTGGAAGGAGAAAATATCAAGAGACTTGGGGGGGGGTCACAGGTCAGAGTCAGCTGCAAAACAATTTTGCTTAAGAAGACAGAAGTTCAAGGATATTCAAGTAGTTTTTACTTTTAAAAATACTTCTTACATGCATCAATTCTTTTCCAAACTTAACCCAGAAAATTAAACCTAAAATTGAGTGGACACTAAAAAGGATCTGAACTGAATAATTTACACACAAAATGCAAAAACCTTCGTAACTAGAGGGAAGGGCAGAAACCTTTCAACCTCTGTGGATTTCTTCATTTCATACTGTGTGATACATACTCATGCACAGAATCTAAGAGTCTTACTCTACTAACAAACAAGCACTTTGATCAGCAAGCACTTTGGCCCTCATTAACTACTGCAGTAACATGCTGAAGAGTTGGTGAACAGTTTTTCATATTCATCATCCTCAAAAACAACTTTCTCAATTGCTGGTTTCAAAGATTTTAAATAATGACTCACTAGTCACAAAACAACTTGAACATTAAGCAAATTTAGTTGAATTACTGTGCTGATTATTTACTAACCTCTGCTCCTCCTCACTCTTGTCTGCTCCCGGAATGGTCAAGCTCTCATCATGACCATGACAAAGACGCATCACATGTCCACCAGTCAAATATCCTAATAATAACAAAAACAACATTGTGTCACAAGATGCTCATTATGTTTGTCTTTGATCATGCTGAATTTCTTTGTAATATGGACCAACTATACAGTGAAAAAGATGCCATTAAACATTTAAAGACTACATCAAAAATACTTGGTTGTTCTTCTCTGCAAATATCATAATGTGAGTTCTGATCTTTAACTACACGGATTATTGCTTTCAGGCTTAACCTGTCCAGAAGATTCTTTCAGAAGTGTTGAAGTGTGAAAAAAGTGAGTGTGAGACCGTTCTTATTTTGGTAGCTGCTACAGTTTCTTGGGTCAAGAACTTGCCTACAGCCATGTTGCCTGAAGAGCAGGTAGGCTGGATGTTCCACAGGGTCTGCATGAAGGAGGCATCCACCTGGCTGTTTCCATTCGAGATAGAGAGGTGCTGCAAGAGAGTAGCAGGTTACATATGGCGTTAGACAGAAGGGTGGAGACTGACAGTAAAGTAATTGTGTTAGCAAAGAGGGAAACATAGACAAAGATTAAGATTCAGCAATACTGCACAGAGATGAGAGATGTCCAAGTGTTGGGATTGAAAAGAGACTAAAACAAATTTCTGTCTTTTCTGCAGAGATGCCAAGCAGTGTTATAACACTGTGGGTTAAAGAGCACTGCTGCATCAGTGCTTCTCTATGCAGCAATGTCCAGATAATCCTCTACAATAATTCCTTTCAGCAGAAACACTTGGAGGAGCTCCCATTTCCCTAAAGGCAGGATTCAGAGGTGAGTGAAAGCTCAAAATGATCCTAGCCTTCAGCGACATCCTCCCAGCTACATGTAAATGTGGTACACCTTCTTCCATCTCACTGAACTCCACTCTAAATTACGTACTTTTACATCATTGTTGGGCCAAATATAACTATCCATTTAGTGTTTATATTAGTCAGTCTTGGTGTTTCAAAAATGCACACCATACCAGCATTTATATAAATAAGTTTTTCAGTGCTATCGCTCCTATGTGTTGATGGATGATGTGGATTGTGTAAGCATAAAAATATTAGAAACCACTCTATGGATTGCAATTGCATGAAGTCAAACCTTTGTGCACTAGCTGTCCCTAATATGATTCAATTTTTTGACCTGACATTGTTTGGCAGGCTTGAACATCACATGCAGAGCAAAGGGAAACTGCTGACACAATGCAACAAACGCCTACATCCTTAAAAGACAGCTTCACAACCTCTATGATTGTTCACAGTAATGGAGCACTGATTGCTTTTTGCCTGAATTTCTGATGTGTCTCATTCTTCAAAAGCTGAGGTTCCGTTGGGCCGAATCAGGTGAAGATTTCCCATCGGAGGAGATGAAAGTCTGGCTCTTTGCCAGTTTTGCTTTAATTGCACATTTCCCTCCCTGAAGGGCCAGAGCAGCCACTACTAGCCAGCGCTGCTCACTCTCCTATGCGTGGCACGTCCCTGTCCCTCCTCTTAACCATTTCTCTCTGCCTCTTCCTCTCCCTCTCCCTCTCACTCTTGAAATCTCCCTCTCCTCTCTCTTCACCTAGTAAGTTAATTAAGGTCGGTTGTATAGCCCTGCATATGGGAGACAGCATTAACTCTAAGCTCATCAGTCAGATGGATGCCTTCCCAAAAAATTATTTTTAAAAAAGAAACTGAGGGCTTTACAAGTAATCAGATTTCCATTACAGATAGCAGTGTAAAGTTTTAAAGGTTTCCCCTTGAATTGCCTTGTCACTGTGAAGTTGGCTGGAGTGAGACGGGTATCAGAGCTATCCGACGGCTATGAAACTTTCCAATGTGCCTTTTTGAGACAGACAGTGAACCAAAGCTGATAACTCCAGCTATGTGGGCCGCATAATCTCCTAAATGTGGTGCATTGTCTGCCTCTAAACGCTTGCAAGTTTAGAGGCAGACAATTCTGTTCTGACATAAAAACATTTGGCAGAGAAACACGAAAGCCACCAAAACAACAGCAGAGAAAATGTGAATGAAGTGAGATCTGACAAACAAGCCAGACAAAGGGAAATGAGAGATGATACAGTGTGCATCAGAAACAAGAGGCAGTATCTGATGTATCCAGACTGTCTGAAACATGGTAAATATTCATGAGAGAAAAAACCCTTATCTGGGATGAGAAACTGAGTGGAGGCCTGCTGATTTAATGAGAATAGTTTGAGCTGCAATTAGACCATAATCTATAAAAACTGCATCTTCTTTCTAGCATGTGATGACTCAACTATAATGCCATCTCCTATTTTTTAAAGAAGAGTTACCATGGGAGCACTTTGCACAATGGCATCAAAATCAAAGTGCTAACTGACCATAATAATATCTAAATATATAAACGTGTAAGAAATGAGGAAATAATTACCAATTCCAACTTTGCTTTTTTCATTTTTTAGCCTTTGATTACTTTAGCTTTATGATTAACAGTGAGGTTTTTCTCCTCTCCTACTTGCCGTTGGTGTATTTGTTGACCTGGTTAGCAAACAAGTTTTATTCATTTGAATTGAAAGGATCTGGAGATGCTGGACTTGACCTACCAGGTATCTCTCTGTCGACACACTGACAAGGATCAGGTCGTCTCCAATGCGGACCTTCTCTCCCTCAGATCTCTGCTTGGATGCAGGGTGGATGGTCCACCAGCAGGCCTCTCCTATTGACACAAAAACAAAAAAACATTATTCATATATCAGTGATAAAGTAGATACATACATACTTTTGCGTAGTTCTATTGTCCAACACAGTCGTACACGTGCCATTTTAGATAATCCTGACTCCTCTCTGTTGTTAAAGCGACTATCTACTCCGAGGGGCAAAAAGCATAAAAATAGCCATCATCTGAGGGAGACTGAAGTAGCAGTTGAAGTATCATTTCCACTTGATAAATGGCCTTAAGTATTTCTGTAGTTCAAATGTCAAATGTGGCACAGAACACAGTTACAGTATTTCCCTCATGGCTATTGATTTCAAGTCAAGGTTAGGTCAACCTGAAATGGCTACTCAGGAGGACAGAATTCAATCAAGGGCAATAAAAAGTCAAGTGAAGTCTGTGACTAAGTGCCCGTCGGTCATACTGTACCTATTGAATCTTCTTGTAGTCCGACATCAAATGACAGCTTGTCTGTCAGTGACCTTGATGTCTTCAAACAGGTCAGATACTGGTGAGTAAAAAAAATGAAGGAGTGTTAGGTCAAAGGAAATACTAAGATAAGCTGAGAGTGAATTTAAAAAAAAAAAAACAGAAAACCCAAATAGTTTAAAACAATAGTTGATTATTTGATTCAAATAACAATTCAACAATTTGATTTCACCAATACATTTCGTCACATTATTGCAGCTGCTTTGTTTCATACACTTAAATTGGACTCCTTTGTGTTTATTAACAGTTATTCTGACAAATAAGTGCCATAAGTACATAAGTATTGTGCATATATGTGTATATTTCATATTTCAGCATGTATCACTAAGCACTACCTTAATGGACAATCATCAAATTGTATTGTTGGTACTCACCATGCCACTGAAGGAGTGGCGAAGGAGGATGGCATGACCGTAGAGCAGGGTCCGGTGTCCACCCCCCTGACCCGCCTGCCCGCAAACATAGAGGTAACAGATTAACATCATGTCAACATATAGCATCCTTGGCCTCTGGACAATGTCAGGTTTGACATATCACTTCTACAGTCTAAGTTAGTAACCTCTACTTCAGGTATTAAGTTAAGAGCTTCTGCTTTTGACTCTGGTGGGCAAAGTGCATGGGACTGAATGGATAAAGCATCTTGAACTCCGGATCTCCATTCCAAGTGCAAGCAGGAAACAGACAGAGAAAGAGGGAGGGAAACATACAAAACTACACACACAATCAAACCAACAAACACAAACATGTACAGTACCACACTCATTAGACAGCTTGCCCATTCTTGTAACAAACAAGAATAATTGTGATACATTATAACCCAGTGGCTGAGGAAATGTGAAGAAATAGTTGAGCAAAAAAGAATAAAGACATGATTTCTTCTTCACCACTGAGGTGAATAAAGAAAATTTTACTTACCTTTTTAATCAACCTCTAGCAGCAGAAGAAAAAAAGAGAAGGCACCATAAGAGGTGACATTTGAACCAATTCGGTATATATTTTGATCAGGTTTTAGCATTGCGAGCTGGATAAACACTACAAGTTTGGAACAGGCCTACAGCAACAATGAGTCAGTTCACTTTCAAATCAGCTGATTTTAAAGACTCACAGTGAAGGCGTGTGTTTCCATTACAAGGTTCAAATAAACTCTCTACAGACAGTGTTTGGTTTGTCTGTTCTGGGCTACTGTAGAAAAATAGTGATGCAACATGTCAGGCTCTGTGGAAGCAAAACTGCTCCCTATGTGGATAGAAAGAGCTGATTCTAAGCTAACAAAAGCACAATGACTCTTGATTTTAGGTGATTATTATTAAAAGGAAAATTTAGCCACATACCCGTTTCTCATACATATTGCACATTGTCACAGTGGAAATTTCTATTTTAGAGCTTTAAACAGACTCTCCAATCTCCCCTACAGTGAATTTAGTGTCCAGTCTACCAGATGTTGCTGTCTTTTGAGGTGAAAAACAATATTTAAACTCATAGAAACAGCAGGGGAACAAGCCCAGAAGTGGGACTGTGTTAACCAGTTTGATGGACACCACAGTGTTTATCCAATAAGCAATACATGGAGGATATCCTCTTTCTTGGCCAGTTGTCAGTGTTAATTTGTGTGTTTGCTTGTGGGGTCACATTTAAACTGACCTACAGGGAACTCCCAAGTGTCCCCTGAAAATATGACCTAAGCCAATTCTCTTTTGGCTACCAAGTCTCTCACAGATGGCTTGTATAAGACAGACAAAAAAGGAAACAGGGTTCGATCAAAAGAAAAATGGGAAGAGTATCCAGCAACAGCTGGGAGTGAGGGAGGGGGTAGAGAGAGAGAGAGAGAGAGCCAGCCTGTATTTCAGGCCTGCTGTCGTGCTGACACATCAGTGCCAGAACTGTGACCTTTGGTTTGGTGCCCCTCCAGTTGTATCCTAAACAGCTTTCTACTGGGAGTGTAGTTGAGTTAGAAACATAGACAGAGACGTTTGTGTGGGTGTGTGTTCGCATGTATGTATGTGTGAACAGTAAGTTGTGTCTTGAATGAGTAGGAAGTGTAACTCGCAGGTCAACATCTCATGTCAAGTTATAGTTATACATAGACACCAAAATGATCCTTTGTGTCATGGTAGATTGCTGGCTCTGACACTGTGCTGACTAACTCCTAACACCAGCAATTTTCAGTCAAAAAAAGATGCACCATTAATCTGTAGATTAGTCCTAATGATCATATCTGTCATATCATATTGCCTGATCATATTTGTGGATGGCTTTGCTCTTAAGTGAAGCATCCATAATAGACTTTCAGTGCAAATATTGAACAATTAATAAGATTTCAATGACGGCTGTTTCCAGTCTTGCTAACTGTTAAGCTACAACAAACTAAAATAGATGTAACATTACCAAACAAACTTTATGTTCACGTCTCCATTTTCATCACTGTAGCTAGAAGGAATATTTTAAAATGACTGCTATGATTAAGATAGAATTCATTTCAGGGCTATTTAATGATTCCTAGTTTAACAGATTAAGGCAACTGATGCAACATACAAACTTGCAGACACGACAGTTTAGCAAACTGAAGAGCTAACTGGCGTTAATTATGCGCCATCTTTGATTTTTTTTTTATGGGTTGGAGTTTACTTGTAAAGTCCTATTTTGACATTGACGACAACTCATCTGAACCTGAAGAAGTTGCTTCCTTAAGTGAATTAAATAAAGTATAGAAACCGTTTAAAGGTCGCTTCAGTCGCAAACGTAACGTTAGCTTCAGGTGTAGCTTAGCCAGGTAAACAAGTAAACTAGCTACTAGCAAAATACTTAATACTTTAGCGACATTCATCCATATGTGATTCTGTGATTTTGTCATCTGTGCCTCCTGTTTTAAGATTTATTTTTACCTGTTTCCCACGTGTTTGCAGTCTGTCCCAGTATTTCCACAGACTTCACCAGGTTTAACTAATCTAACGTTAATTCAGTGTCGGCCATCTTGGATCCGCTTCCTTCTTCTTCGCTGAATTAATGTAAAAACCAGCAGTGATGGAAGAAGTAATCTGAATACTCTGTTACAGGTCATAGTGATGCGTTCAAAATTCCCCTATGAATAATTATCTTAACCTGTAATAATACATTGAAAATATTTTATTATTTTATCTTTTGTATTATTAAACTTAAATCAAGTGCAAAGTAACTAGTAACTTAAATTATTGATTAAATGTAGTTGAGTTAAAAGTAAAATATTTGCCTCTGAATTACAGTGGACTGGAAATTTAAAGCTGCAGAAAATGAAAATACTCAAGTAAAGTACCTTAAAATAATACTTAAGTAGAGCACTTGAGTAAATGTACTTAGTTACACTCCACCACTGATGACCACTTGACCACCAGGATGTACAGCTCACACTACTACTACTACTACCACTACTACGAAGTTAATCTACAACAGTTATCTAGTGTGTTGTCATTTTTTTTAAATATAGAAAATAGACTGTATATATAAAAGCAAAGGCAAATCCTTTGGGGTCTGGTAAGTTGTGATTAGTATTAATCAAAGACCAGAGCAATAAGTGTTACTGCAACCAATGATGAAAAGTATCAGTTATCCTCTTTACAATAATAAAAGCTGGAAGCAGAAAATGTGTGCCATGTTTACTTGATAAATAACTTAACCAGTTCTAAACCATTATCAATGTAATTGATTTATTTTCTGTTTACTACTTAAGATATGGTGTAATGGGCCAATGTAAAATACAAACTAGGTCAATTTAAAACACATGAATGATTTTGGTGGCTGAGCTTTCATTTTCCTGCCTGCTCGGCTCTTGTCTCCCTGCTCTTTGCTAAAGCCTGACAGAGCCATTACAACAAACCATGACTAAGTAATTTACCTAAATGTTCCACTTCATATCAGTAGCTTATCTTATATATAACAGCCTGAGCATGAAAAAGAGCACACTAATCAATTTTTCAAGGCCGTTAAGAAGGGAGTCATGCCAGACTCATTTGCTAAGTACCATCTGATACTATATTGATTCTCATGTACGTATTCAGCGCTCCGTCCTTCAAATCATCTGGATAATGAGGCAGAGATTGTGTTCCATATGTTTTACATTTACTTCATAACAGTCCATCAAAAATCCATGTGATATGATGTGTAATATGTGAACCTCAAAGAAACAGCATCAAAACCAAAGGTGGAAGATGTAAAAAAATCATAAAACAAAAACTGTGTGAGTTCTATGAAGAAAAGATCATAATAATCCTTGAATCATATACAACAGCTTTGCTCAACAGTGGTGTATGTGGACCATCTGAAATCAAAACTGATTTCAGGACATTTCCTCGTGTCAATACCCTTAAAATTAATTAATGTTAGAGACCAAACCCAGAGAAAACAGAGCAGCACACCCAAACCGCAAACTGAGTTTTCTGCCAACGTGTGGGTTTTCAGATCTTTTCATAGAGATTCCGTAAATTGGATAAATTATGGGAGCTCGTTACTACCTTTGATAAGCAACATTTAATGATAATATATCTATGTGTACCTTTAAAATGCAAAATCTTAAGCTGTACACCACTAAGGCTTGAATCTTATTGCATTATAAGCAAAAAAAGGGGGTAATGAGTAGCTTAAGCAAATGAGAAGCAGGCACTACCACTTGAAATGTGCTTGCACGCTTGCACACAAAGTAGTCTTCAGAGGCGAGGCAAAACATTTGACTCATGTGCACATGGTGAAAGCACCAACGAATGTCTATTTCAAGATTGCCATAATTTAAAGTTCAGAGACATCTGTGACAAGGTAATTGATTGTCTGCAGACTGGCTGAGGGAAAGAGAATGTGTTGAGCTACGGCGAGGTGAAAGCTTAATTTACTATGCAGAGGGAGTCCACACAGAAATAAATGTATTTTTTAATATCCATTTGCACAATATGTGGTGAGGTGGAAAAATTGAAATGTATTACCATTAGCTTAATATCTCCCTACATTGCAGCACCTGCCACCTCTTAAACTAAATGCTGTTCACGCTATAAATGCAGCTTTTATGGCAATCCAGAAATGGGCGTCTCTTCAAGTGAAAGTGCCGAAAGTTCAACCCTTTCATTTGGCAGTCTGTCATGCACACTGACAACATGATGGATGAATGAACTGATGGACCTACCCATTTTTCATGGTCAGCACTCTAGTAACACACAAATACAAATGAAAAGAATGTGTTATTGGGGTGTATGGCAGTCAATTACACAAATCTGAGAGCAACAATAGAGAGAAATGGGCCCTTGCAGAGGGAAGGAAGGGGAGGGTGAATTATTAGCCTTGCTACCAGAGAGTTTGTATTCTAGCCAACATCATGTTGTCTCGCCAAACAAGGCCAGCCAACAATGTTGCACTGTTGAGCACAAAACAAATCTGCTACCCAGGCTAATAACAATGCAGGCCTGAATCACCAGTGGAGAGGACCCAGGCGCGATACAAAAATAAGACACTTAAAGAACCATCTGTGCCAAAAGGCTATGTTGTGCGTGAGTACAGGGGTAGACAGAGACATCCAGCACAGCACACAGTTTGGGCCATCTTGCATTCATGTTGTGGGATTTTGTCCTCATTTCATTTTGCAAATAGCACCTTCATTCTGTGCAGCGCTTGGGTTTCTGCTGCAGCTGTACTGCACAATGATTCATGCCTCCATATCATCTCTGCTCCTAGATATCAGCGGTCTGTCAAGTACTGACTAATAATAAGACTTGGGCCCATCAATTGAGGAATGCTTTTAAAATCAACACAGACCACATGCATCCAGTAGGAGCAGCGATGAAAAAAACACCACCACTGACAAGCAATTTTTCATATGTGGTGGTTTGTTTGTCCAAATGTATTGGTAGGATCGTTTCAGAATTAAGCACTGTTTTCTCTTAGTTTTTCCCCAAAACTTATTAGTTGGAAAGGGCTCATCATTTCATCCAAACGGGGTTGATGCCATCTCTTGACCGCCCCCTCTGGAACTGGAAGTGCTGGGTGATGAGATTAAATGACACATGAAATGACTCTGTTGAGTGAATGTGAGCATCAGACAGCGGTTTACAGACCACACGTAGCCAACCGGAGTGGCTTCACTGCTGTCGATGATGTCCCCGTGGCACTACAGAGCATCTGCCCGATCAAAGATTACTTACCTGCTCTAATAAACATGCCACGAGAGCTGCAGCGGAGCCGGGAGGAAGGAGGCTCGCACTGCTTAGCGTAAATCAAGAGAGCGGAGGTTGAGGAGGAAGGAGGCTGTGAACGCAGCAGAGCACTCACAGATAATTTCCCTCCTTGGTTTGACCCCCGATGGCCTTTCATTATCAGAGCCTTCTGATCTCTTTTCGCAAAACAGGAATGTGTTACAGGGAATGAGAAGAGACAGCTTCTGTTTAGAATTCAATCGCAGTTCGTGGTGTTAAAGTCGTTCAGAGTATTGCTAGGTGTGGTCCGTCTGCTTGCTCTAAATGGTACTGGGATTTGATCCAACATACTTATTGATTTTTAAACATAATCACTTATCAAAGTCAAAATTTACTGCTGAAATAGAGCAATTAAGCATTTGTCGGGTTAGATATCTGGCAACCTTATTCAGTGTCGGATTAAAGGGAGCCTGGTTGTTAAATTCTTCCATTCACACACATTTCCATATTTAAAGGCTACATTTGAATGCAAATTCAGCTGACGTAGCAAAGCATTTCTTAGATTTTCCCTCTTGTCTATATTTCTTTGTGTTCTAATATTTAACATTTTGTTCTTGCAGTTTAATTTATTTGGTTTGTAACTTTCAAGCACTCAAAAGCTTTCTTTGTAATGTGGCAAGTATATATTTAGGGTAAGCAATGACTTAAACTGCCAAAGTAACTATTAAGGTAATTTCTTGAGTGTTTAAATTAAAAACTATTGACTTGATCATCTTATATTTGCAGGTTCATGTGTCATTCATGTGCACATCAGATGTAATTTGTGGGGAAGTAGGACATCCACCATGGCCAAGATCCAGCCAGCAGAGCCAAAAGGTACTTGGTAGTTATTGTCAGCATCTAATTTTAGATGTTACAATTAAATTATTTGAATAACAAATGTCGCTATACAACTCCAGCTGTGCTATATTCGATTTACAATGTGAAATTAAAAGAGGTTTAAAGTGATGCTTCCTTCTGTAAAGGTTCTATTTGAATGCATCATTTTGGAAAACAGCAAAAGCATCATGGCTGGACTTGGCCTTGATGGGGTGGCCTCAAAAAATTGAAAACTGAAGCATTTCCAATCAGGCCAGTATCGAATATTTGAACTGAGAAGCCTCCTCTAAGCAGATTCAGTGCAGTTGTATTTCTGCTCTCCACTCAATAAATATCCCTTGAGCTAAATCATGTTAACTGGAAAACAGTTGTGAAGAACATTATTCTGTTACCTTCATCTTCGGCCCAAGTACATATAAAAAGCAATATCGCAGAAATGGAGTATGAGACATCTAACTGAAACTTAAACTGTAAAAGCCTTGAGGGAATTTTGTGATACCGGTAGATGGCAGATTGATTTGTGTACGTGAGTGTGCGTTTTTGTGTTTGTGTATACAAGTGTGTTTGTGTGCATGAGACACAGAGAGCGGAGGGGTGTCAGTGAGGAGGAGGGAGGTACTCACCCCTTCGCTGTTCTGCCCAGTGTTAGCCAGCATCTCCTGCAGGGCCCGCACTGACAGGGACTGCTCCAACACAAAGGTACAAATACACAGGTCTGGAGGAACATACTGCAGGAGGGAAGGAGAGAAAGACAAGGAGGTACAGGAGGACGAAGGGACGGAGGGGAAAAAACATTAGAGTGACAAGGTGTTTTGAGCAGAACAGGCTCCTGGGAACAAAAACAATGTTCCAGGAGTTTACTCTCCTTGGAATTCCTCCACTCTGTATTTGCCCTTTTGTGTTACCTGTGTACCCTTGAAGAAATGCTGCTGTATCCAACCTCCCTGATCTACACAACTCTTTATACATTTTTGACATGATATTGGTAAATTGTTTTTGCGTTGAGTTTAAAATTTTTAGTCTAAAGAACTCAGAAGTGAAGAGTCTTAGAGATGTATAATTTTATAGTTACATTTATGATGTGCAATGACATTGTAAAAGTTGATATGCGTCCTGTCCAAGCAGTTTGATGGACTGTGACATGCAGATGGTGACCTAAATAAAAATTGCAGTGTCAGTCTAAAGCAGCTCCACACTAGGGGCTCTTATGACACAGTAAATAAATATATATTTAAACATTTTAGGAAACAACTTCTTGAGCTGACATCAGAAAGATGTTACTGATTTGCCAAGTCCATAAACATACCAGCCGAGAGAGTGGACAACTAGACATTGCCTCAAATTTCATTTTGGTGCTTATAAACTTTCTATTTATCTGTTTGCAACTTGAAGATATAAACTGACAAGGAGATGCCAAAATGTTGATTTATTTAAAAACCTGCATACACATATATGCATGCAACATATTATGTACATTCTCATATTTACTAAACCCACTAATAACACTGCAGTAATTGGCTACTAAATGAATAGCAGGTCCTGAACCGAGTCAAGCACAGACTGTATAAAACAGGAGTCAAGAGACCAACTGAAATGACTAAACTGCTCAGGGTGCTCATAAATAATTCTGATGACTTGTAACTTCTTTGCCATCCAGGTGTGTTGCTAACGAGTGGCTGGGGATTATGAGGAGAGCTGTCAAAAGGTGTGCAGCCCGCGGCTGCAATGACCAATAATGAGTTTGGCTAGGCCTTATTCCTCAGCACACAGGGTTGTTTGGCTCTCCTCTATAATGGGCTTCAGATCCGGCTCTCACTCTCAGCAAACTGTTGAAGTTCCTCTTTAAACTTTCAGTGCATGGCTGCCAGGATTTAATAAACGCAGTAATAACTGATGATCATAAATTATTCAGTGATCAGAGATTGTCCACAGCAAGGGGGTGTATGCTACTGAGAAGAAGAAAATAAAGACAGCTGAAGTTCATTCAAAGAGCCAAAGCAAAGAGAGGACACTTAAGCATTTGTTAATGCTGGTAAATTACTGGCAGCTCTACAGCCGTTGAGTGGCAGACCTGGGGGCCTGTTCATTACTGGCATCTGCTTGTCAAATTATGAAAAATTAATTTACTTTGCTACGTGCTAGATGGCACTGTTGATTAACGTTACACTGCTGACATGACGTGCAAACAACAAAAACACGGAAACAAACAAATTAGCAATAGTCCAGTAGCTCCCACACCCATATCAGTTCATACCCCTCACCTGAAATCCTTGAATAAGCCTGTATTAAGTACATATTTGCTCTTTCTCTCTATTTCATAACAATAGCCAGCTTCACATAACATGCACTACCCATCTCTCCCCAACACAGAAGAGGGCTAACTGAAGGTGTTGGAGCCTGCCCTGCCTCAGTAACACGACCAGCTGACCCTTGACCTCTGCAGTGAAGTGAGAAATGTGAGCAGAGCGAAGGGCTGCTGGGTGATAATGAGGATGGCACTGCTCTGTAACTCAACACAAACCATCATGGGAATCTCCAACACCACTGTGTCACTGCCACTGGCACTGCACTGCAATAGCCTGAACACACATGTTGTCTGCTCAGAGATTCATAATTTAACAAGAACTATAATGGGAAAACATATTTATAAAAGTCTAGCAGCTCCCCAAATCTAGTTTTCTCACCAAAAACTTTCAGACAGGGTCAGCTGAATATTTACTTTTGCCTGCAAGAGGACGCAACATGACATGACACAGCTACACCTGTGGTGTCATACGACCTTCTTCAGTGATAATTCACAACCTGCCGCAGACCTTACACTTCTTATGAATTATTCACCACCAATTTTCCAATTATCATACTTCTTCCAAGGCTGGGCAGACATACTGATCATTCTCCCTTGTCTGGAAATAGAAAAAGTGACCTTTACAAAGTCTGATTTTTTTCCATATTCTATCAGGGGCTTGATTCAATGTACTAATATAAGCTGCAAAGATTAGTAAAATGATCCTGCAAAAGATCAAACAGTCTTATTTGACAATCTAGAGCATTACATCATATGCAAGCTATTCTAGAGGGATCAAACAGAGAGAAATTAAATTCATTATTCCATCTTGTCAAGGTCGTCTACTGTTGTAAATCCTGTTAACGTCCTCTTGTTCCTTAACTTCCCTAAAAGATTAATTTTCAAATGTTTAATAGAACTAGGTCACATTACAGGATAAGTCTGGTGATATTCTGTACTTTTGTTATTGTCAGCAAATCCCATGAAAAGACCAACACTAACAATGAATTGATCTGACTAACAAGTATCTTCTGTGTAGCCTCCATTGTTGCCCAAAAACTAAAAAATACATAATTGAGCCACTGTTGCGCTGTCTAACATGTTGCTTCATCACATACACCGTCCTGAAAATAGCCACGAGTGCAGCAAGCTTGTATTAATCCATGACTAAAAATAGTCCCTGGCAAATTAACCACTTGCTCCTGTTTGAGTCGCTAAAAACTACAGAGTTCAGCTGGACAAAAATGGAAAAATAAAAATATGTACTCATGAACTACTTTATAGATTTACATCTTCAGGAGGAACAAATAGGCTTCTGAAGCCACAAACACTCTGAGGAAGTTAGAAAGTACAAGGAAAGGAAACTTTTAATGGGATTTGTTGACAGTAAAAACCAGCCTTATCCTTTAATGCGATCAAAACTTCCACAAAAACAATAGATTAGATAAATGATGATTATGATAACAAGGGCATGAACTAATTTAATCAATCTGATACTCAGCAAATACATCTGTATCTGCTGTGTATGTATATCAAGCTATTTCTTTTTTACAGTGGCATTAATATGAACTTCATATATTAAAGGCTGCTTAAGGAAGAGGATATTAATTATAAGGTGGCATTAAAATTTATGAATGAATGATGTCACAATAATGGTCCAAGCTTTCCATATGGTAGTGCATACATATGTAGAGCATCATCATATTCAAAACACTGCCCCAGAACCGGTCTTTATTTGGACCTTATGTTTCCCTCTGCCTAGTTTCTCTCTCCCGGCCGCGGCGGGCTGCCAGCCTTCGTTATAGTGAGGTGTCAACACCTGAGATCAGCGAGCAGATTACAGCCCCTCCCCTCGTGCCAAACCGCAGCCGTCACCCTCGACACTCAGCCGCATTTCACGCCCAAGGAGGCCTGAAGCATTGTCACTGGTGCGAAGGTGAGAGGAGAGGGGTGTTTGTGATGGGCTGCCTGGAGCTCTGCAGAGGTGAATGGACACAAACAAGCCCTCACAGCCCCAAGTCTTATTGCCCAATGCTGCAATTAAATCAGGCTTTACTTGATATGCTCAGCTCATAAAAACATCCGAACCTGGCGCTGGAGAGTTTTTTAACGGTTGTGGTCATGTGATCATCACTCTGAAACTTAAGTGTTAAGCCAAAAATAAAACAGTAAGAACATCATCAGTATAAAAATATAGGCCGCATTGTCTCTCCCATGTACATCTGCATTACTGACTGACAACAAAACTTGCTCTCCCCTCAAAATATCACTAAAGATGTTGTGACTAATGATGCACATAATGATATACAACAATTATGCTCCTATTAAGAAGCATATTCTCCAGAGGCAACACGATCTGCTTCATTTCAACACGTCTTTCTGAAGACCATACAGCAGCTCTTGTCAAAAAACAGAAGATTAATGGGACGTGTGACACAGCACTGACAGCTCGGTTGTGTTGCTGCAACTCCACAGGCAGCAAAATGCAAATTTTCAACACACAAGCACGACGAGAAACTGCACTCTACAACAACAAATGTGGTCAAAACCATCCTCTGTATATCGAATTTGTTGTTCCTTTTGTCTGCTCAGGCCCCGTGACCAACCACCAGGATGCACCGGTGCAGAAACAAGTACATGATCCATAACTGGCACTATGAAAACTGTCAGTTTGATTGTTGGCGTTCTGGCCAAGCTGCAAAAGCCACAGCTGGGAACTGAACCTGGATGGATGTAGAGGTGTGTGGGGGGTATTTTTTCCTCCACACCACCAAGGCACCCATTTTGAGATTGTTTTTATCTAAGTAGTTGTACTTTGCACCATAGGCTCTGAGCAGAATGTGCACTTCCTAATTCATCCCCATGATTTGACAGGAAAGCTCATCTCAATAAGAGTAAGTGGGAGGGACAGAGGATAAACAGATGGGTTTGAGGGAGAGGAATCAGAAGTGTTGATTTAGACTCTATCTGTAAAGGAGGCTGCCAAGGCAAAGATAAACAGACTTTTTTTTTTTGGACGCAACATCATTTTGTCCATCTACTTAACTACGCAGAAGAAACATTTTTTCAAAGGATAGAAAGATAATTAATTTCTTGAGAGGGGACCAAAACATGACAGAAAAACAGAGATACTAATACAGCTCTAACTTTCTTTTTGTTTACTTCATCAGAATTAACTTCATCCTGCAGATCAAGGAAAGCCTTATTATTCGGATTAAACAATGAATCTACTAGTCTGGTTTTCACAAAATTAAATGTCTGAATATTCACATCTGGGCCAATTTCAAGAAGTTGAGTAAGCTGCACTCAGTTAATTAACTCTCAGGAATGTCTCTGCTGAATATTAGATTTAGTAAATCCTCTTTCTTTTATTTCATAAGCAACTTTCCTCTATCAACCTGCTGGGTCCACTAACAGATTCCCAACAGGGTGTAGGTCTACTTGAACATCATGGGGTTCTTCAGGGGGTCAGGGGTCAGGTTCAGGGGGTACATGGAAAGACTGAAGACTAGCTCAACTAATAAAAAAAAAAATAAAAAGCACAATTTGATTTACATATAGAGTCCTGTAATTCCAAATGTTGCAATTAAAAGTGTGTAAGCCAAAATTATATTTAACGTTAAGTTCAAATGGACACAATCAGAGCATGATGGGGTGGTGTCCAAGAAGGTGTAGACTAATGGAGTTCATCTAAAAGAGCTGTGGGGTTACAAAAGAGAGAAAACACTGGAAACCATTGCAACAAGTAAAAATAAAAAGAAAGAAAAAGTCTATGCATTTTCAGCTTGAAGAGACAGAAGTGGTCAGAACTAGTTTTCAGCCAAAGTATATTCAGATGCAAATGTACTTTTCCGGCTTAAAGGTCATTAATTTCTAGCTGCTATAGCTGCCTGTCTCCTGCCAAACTGCCTCTGACTTGCCATTTTCTCAAAATATCTACAGCTGCCCGGAATTTTAAAATTTAAACAAAGCTGTTTGCCATCCTCACCTTAGCTTCAGATGTGGGTTCCAGGTAACACAGACGGTTTCCGAGTCCCTCAGCGGCCAGGCAGAACTTGCGATGCTCCTTCTGGATGGTGGCCACACACTGGAGCACCACCTCGTCATCCTGCCAGAGGAGAGAGGAGCGTTAAAGCCAAAAATGTCCGACAGCGACCTATCCAGAATAAACAAGATGAGACAAGGAGGAAATAATCTATACTGGCTCCGTTTTGTTGCTTCTCGTGCCACCTTCGCTTGGAATCAAAATATACTAGGGTTAGGGTTTCTAGACTCCATATATATTCACCTTTGACTTATGGAGGTCGCGTCTCACATTTGTCATGTTTTTAAGGGTTACAATTTTTATTTGAATGAGAGAAAACATAAGGAAATATCTTCATATCAAATTGGAACAAACAACCATTTCAGCAGCAGAAATGAAAAGAACAAAAACTATAGGAGTCAATAGCAGCAACAGCAAAGCAGCTTTGAGTAATATCATCTCTAAACATTTTACGCAGCCTTCGCTATCTCTGTGGGAGAGAGGAAAACCTCAATTCAATCAGCACAACCAATAAATGAACATCTGTATCTGTCAGGGTCGAGAGGGTCGGGCTCTATTTGGCAACACGCACAGGGATATCGATTTGTTTGTGCGCTTCATGTGTGTGTGTGTGTGTGTGTGTGTGTGTGTGTGTGTGTGTGTGAGTGTGTGTCCACGTCTCCTGCCAGCTCACGTCCCACACTAATCCGAGCTGATGGTTGCCATGGTTCTGGCTCCCACCTCCTTCACAGCAGTATTAATTCAATAGATTTAGATACAGGCTGCACAGCACCCACAGACTCAGGAGGCAAGATAACAGACCCTGACGAGATTTCAAACAATGGCGCTATGCACCCAAAACTAGAAAATGTGGCGTGATTGCAAAGTAAAAGTCTGCCTGCATGGTCGGACTCTTGTGTGGAGAAAATCATTTAAGAGGGATTTTCACTTTTTCAATGCATCCTATTATACCGTCTGCGTTAAAAAGCCCTCACTACCGTCTCCTGTGTGTAAAAATAATGAGAAAATTGTGTTCCTAATTTCTAATTTCACACTGCTGGACAGATGGAAATTAAATGGAAAGAGGAGAAAAGGCAAAATTCAGTTTCATATTTAATATGAGCTGTTCTCTTATGTGTTGATTTATATATGTGGGAGGTGTTTCATCAAAAAGGTACTGACTGGTCTGTCTTTGGCCTTAACAATAACACACTTTGAATTCATTAACCGAGCAGGACGAAGCTGTTCTTGCTATTGATTCAAGGTTTGAATAAATCTACATCTTTTATAATTTTTTTTTTATTAAAGGGAAAAATATGATAAAACATGTACAGATGCAGTAATGTTTGCTTTTGAGATGTGATCAATTATCCCACTGTCTAAAAAATGTACCTGAAACTGATGTGTAAACTAATTACGGTCAAAGCGTCATTTAGTGATTCATACACAGCTAATTAGCACAGGAGTTCATTAGAGCACATCTGACAAAAAGGCAAAGCACCTTCAGTCTTTGGGATTGATTTCTGGGATTGATCAGCAGCCATATGTAAGATATACTTTATGTTGCGGGGCAATAAAAAATCTATCTTCAGGCACTTTTAATGGATAAAGTGAGGCAGAATACAGTTAAATGTCACGGTGAAGTGAATGAGGAGCCGAGCTGGCGCAGCAGTTCATACCGGCAGCGTTTTAAGTACCTCGTGACTCGACTTTGGGCTTCAGGGAGGTGATTACTGATAGCACAAAGCATCAATGTTGGCTCTGAATCACTGCTGCGGCTTTCCGGGTAGTCGTGTGATGGAGGAAACACAGCTTGTTGTTTCAGGCCACAGACGGGGAAACTCAATATGGCCGCGGGATGACCGAAGACTTGTCACCTCTTTAAAATCGAGTAAATGCACCTCTTTCTTTTCAGCTGTTTGGAATACTGGTGGCCTTATGAAACCAACAGAGCCTGGCACCATTAGTGGCATACTACGTGTGTATGTAACGTGCCTATTTTAAGGCTTACGAAACTGCCAACAGGTGACTTCTGCTGCCAAATTGCTCCATCGATGTGACTAATTTCATGTTGTGTTTTTATTTGTCAGTATGGAAAATCCTCGAGAGAAGCAATTGTACCAAACACTAAAATGCTTCACTGACAACACATATTCATGCATACTTGAATTTGGTCAAAACTGACTCAGACATACAAGAAGTGCTGCTCAGAAGTGGTCAGAGCTGCACTGGGATCAAAACGCTTCATAGACTAGATGCCATCCGGTCATCTGAGCAGTGTGAAGCAATGGGAGGAAGAGCAGAATGGAAGATAATGCCAACGTGGTTCTAAATAAAAACAACCTCAGGAGACGCCGGGCATGGGAGGGTTTAATGTCCAGAATGGATATATAGTGGCGTTCTCTCATAAAAATCCAATCGCTATGATCAGATCTCCAAAACTAATGAAAAAGCCATGTGTTCCAGCAGCCAAGACACCTTCCCGAGAAACTTTCTGTCTCTCTCTGCGCCCCTGACTTGATCGCAGGCCAGGGAATCTGGTGAATCTGAGGCAAAGTGATCCTCGCAGCAGCAGTGTGACCATCTGCTAGACAGCTAAAGAGCAGCATCAGTACTATGTATAGGGCTCCGGCCTGCAGCGGGAGGAGGCAAGTGAAGGGTTGGGTGGCTGCTTCGCCCAGCTTCCAAGTGTAGAGCGGGAACTTGACCCTGCCCTCTCCCAACCCGACCCCACCCGTCCTCGCTACCCCTCCATATCCCTGGGGATCCTGCAGGTCCAACACCGGAGAGAACAAAAGACTGTTTGTCGCTCAGGTTAGATCTTCACTTGAATGAGCATGACACTGTTGGATGTGTCTCAACAGACTCAATGTTTCCCTTCTCTTGCTATTTTTTGCTTCTTCCACTTGCTCCACAAAGCAGCCAGCCTGTATGAGCCTTAACAGACAGCGACAGGTGTGCATGTGTGTGTGTGCGTGCGCGTCGCGATGCGTCCACCAACCGAAACCCGAGAGCTACAGATGCTCGGGCGTACCAAATAAACTCCCACAACTCACCCGGCGCTGCCACCAATGTGAACTTGAGGAAAGGTGAATCTGTTCAATCCCTCAGCGCTGCTATTTTGACACGCATGCTTTGCACATGCTCAGTGGAGATCAACAGGCAGACGTTAAAAAGGGGGGGGGAAAGGTAGACGTGGGTTAAAAACTGAAGGGAATTAAGAAACTTGCAGCACATTTGTCTCCCTGTTCACACTGTCTGGGTGTGTAGTCTGTCTAAATTGCTCTGACCGCTCGGGCGTCGTGTTTCTCATAAATGTCAGGCAGGGTGCTAAGTGCAGGTTGAGCTACGTGTTTTAGTGAAGCTTAACTAACAACATGGAGACCAAAGTAGATACAGTGTAGATGTGTGAGAACTACAACCTGATAAGCTGGATAAGGGCTGACGTCGGTGCCTCTCAGAGCACGGTTTGTTAAGTTAAACTTCTTATATGAAATGCGTGAATTTTCATGGAGCTTGTATCCCCGGCTGTGAAAGTATCACATCCAACACAGATCTGAAGAATCTCCTGAATAATTAAATTATTATTCACAATGTTCCAACCTTATGTTAAATTTTTTAAACCCTTGTCGAGCCACAGGAAACGGGAGGAATAGTGACAGTGTGAAAAAATGATTAAAGGCAGCAGAGAGTCTGACAAAGTGCGGCGGCGGGGAAAAATAGAACAGAACAACAACAGATGAGGACGTAAACAAGAGAGAGAGAGAAAAAGAGGACAATGAAGAAATCGGCTTTTAAGCATTTTAGCTCCACAGTATTTCTCGCTCATGTCCAACTATAGCAGCTTTGGCTCTGGTTCGTTGCTGCTCCGTCTATTAATCCAATCTGATATAAAGTCAATACAGACACTTCACTGGTTGCACCTGCGGCTACTCCATAAAACCCAAAGAGAAACAGCCATGAAACAGATCTCTATTTATATGACGAGTAAATCCAGCAGTGATGATGTCTGCCTGGTTTCATATTTACGATGCGGTCAATAATCTCTGAGGTTAAACAAATGGTCCAATTACGACTGTGTATCATTCAGGTCTGTCAAGCCATTTGACTGCAGGATTCAATAGGTGGTTCCATAGCGTACAAATCCATATCAGCCTTCATGATAGCCCTCCTTATCTTTCAGTGACATTGAGCCAACACTCCTGAAAAGTTTGGAGCAAGTGCAAGTCTTTGTAAATGTCAGAAAAGTCAGAAAAGTCTGGTGTGACTGGTTGCATGTCAAGTCGGTGAAATATCAGGGTTCAGTAAATGTGGTAAATTAATAAATGGAGACAGGCGACCTTATAGGCAAAGTTTCTGGGCATAAAAAGTCATGAATAAAAGGCATTCAACATTTAAAATTAAAACCCACATGTCACTATCGAGTGAATAGGATTGAACTTAATTGTCATGCAAAAATTTTAGTTCTATTGTTGCCAGAAGTCGTTCTTCATAATGAAACTTTGCCAATTAGGCATTAATTCGGATTCAAACATGTGCGTCTTTGCAGAGGGGGACAGAGACGGCAGGAAGAGAGATTTTGTCCTTTCACTTCAAAGTCCAAACTTCCACAGAAGCCAACTCGACTCCATTAGCAGTTCTTCTCAGTTCTGTGCTGTAGTAGCAGTAATAGTTCCACTCAACCGTGTTTCCAGTCATTTTCTACCAAAGCTTCACTGCTTTCCGTCATAATTGATTAATGAGTTGTTTAAATGAATGAGACTTAGATCCACGTCTCTTTACCGAACGGCAATCCAGCTCCAGAATACAAACAACATGAAGCTGAAATGACAGGATTCAGACCATCCTGTGCAAAATATTCATTTTGTATTAACAAATTGCTTTACGGGGCACTCGCATACCTTATTACCTTATTACAGGATCTATAATGACATGAATGTGTGTTTCTCCTGGATGCAAAAGAGAGACATTAGCTCAGATACAGAACAGAGGACATGAGTAGTCTCATTCAGAGACTCACAATCAGTCGGTTTTTCTGCAGGATAGATTTAATTAAAGTTGGCAGATATCGACTTGCCTCTGAAAAAACAAGTAAAATTCTGATTCACTCAAGACAAACGTCCTCCCTGTACTGTTTTAATAGCTTGTTCAAGGACACACTTGCCAATCATTCGACTGTTTAGTAAACTGGGAGCATGAGAACAATACTCCCAAAAATATATGCCTTAAAAAAGAAGAGAAGAAAATTATTAAGCAGTCACATCACGTTTATATCAACATGTCCAGTTATTTTTGTCCTGTTGTCATAGAAGTTTTTCATATGTTTACCTCCAAAAAATGCACCACAAGAGTAGTTTTTGAACTTTCTGATCACAGCCTCAGAGATTCCTCAAAGATATTTTGACAAAGACCTTTATTTTAAAAAATGCCTCCAATATACTCTCGTCTCTGACCTCAGGAGTTAGACACAGGGATTTGTCACTGGAGATGCATTTCAACATTGCGCTATCACCGTCACACATCATGTGCAGACATATGAGCATGCAGAGTGTGTGTAGGTGTGCATATGCAAATGTGTGTGTGCACGTCTCAGACAACATCTTTGGTTCGAATGAATAATGCACCGCACATTTGAGCTCTATATTTAAAAAAAATGAAATAAAATCCCGCAGTCAAGCAACTTTTGCCCCACAGTACACTGCCATGGATCACAGACTGCAAGATTTATATGGTGCTCCTATAACAAATTGGATTTTCTTGGCTTAGTTTGTATGCATATTGCTTTAGAGCGCCTTCAAATAATAGAGGCCCCCATGCGTGCAAGGCCGAGGCATCCACCTCAGCAGAAGCGCTGAGAAATGGGGGCCCTCCAGTCAGGGACGGAGCTGGAGCCTCGCTAAAGTCCATCATCCTGTCTGATGAGACAGGGCGGACACAGGCAAGAGTGTGTGTTTCTCTGTGTGTGTGTGTGTGTGTGTGTGGTGAAAACTGAAAGAGAAGTGAAGAGATCAGGTGACGTGAGGACATTCACCTGCAGCCAACTTAAGTCTTCTTTTCTCCCTCTAAGCTCTGAGCTCCTGACCCAGGCCTTCAGCTGTTTTCACCCTCCATCCTGTCAGTTCAGCGTGCGTCAGACTTGATGCAAACTTTGGATGATTTTAGCTCTAACACTGCAAAAGCCTCAGAAGACAGCAACGTGACAAGACAAGCGCTTTTTCTTGGGAATAGATTTCACAAAGGTCAAATTTTCATTCCTCAGACAGACTCAATAAGTACAGGTCAATAGAGGACGTGACACGAGACAAATTCAATGAGAATTTAAGTGTTTCACGATACATCAGTTGTAGTCTGTGACAAGGTAAACCTCCCTCCACACAAGCACTGGAAATGATTTCCAGATCCATCAAGCTACGAGACGTCATCTCTACACTGCAGCTGCCATGGTTGGATGCACATGGCAAATAGAAAATGGTGTTTCCAGGAGGCTGATGGGCTTACTCAAAAACTAAACATGAGTAACTTATTAGCAAAATGACAAAATCATGCTGAAGCAAAACAGCCTCAAGTCCTGTGTTGTCAGAAATTAAGGTAAATGGGATCAGTAATTCAAACAATGGATTATTCTTGTGCAGCAATGATTAAAAATTGGGTTTGGAAGTGAATGAGTTCTTGATCCACCCCGCATCATTACTATGAGGAGCCCTTGAGCAAGGCACTTAACATCCAACTGCACCAGCAGAGCTCTTCAGTGACTTTATAATGAGGTGTTAACTGTTAAGTTCAGAAAACATTGAAAAAGGTTGGCTTCAAAAACCAAAAATCAACTGTTCACTCAGGAGTTGGAGGAGACCAAAAACAGAGCTAAAAGAGAGTAAATATTGAACTTACATTCAGCAGATGGACAGAAACTCAACTCAAATTGAAAGATAATGTTGCTCTTTAACTTTTGGATGCGTAAAAAAGCAACTGATTGCTAACAAGTTCAACAAATCAAATTAAAATGTAATTAGCAGGTTTAAGTAATTCACTATGTTAAATATTCACGACTAAACAAGTTTTAAAGAAAAATATTTTAAGTAGAATTTATTAAGAGGGTACAACTCAAAAACTTATTGGCTTCATCAGGACTGAAGCAGGCGTAAATGACATGAAACAAAAAAGACTGTTCAAACTTTGGCAGAAAATAGAATCCATGTATGATCCCATTGCAAACAGTAAGAAGACAAATTAAGAAAAGACATTATCACAGCCTCTAAGTTGGATTAATGAAGGCTACAAAAGAAAACCATTATGACCACAGGACGACAAACTGAGCCATGTTGGCATTAAATGAAAATGAACCAGGTGACCTGAGGGACACTCAGAACTGTAAGAGGCTCACCGTCGGCACCTCTCTCCGTCCTCGGTTGATTAATGAAGGTAATTATTTGGGTTGAGAGTCCACTCACGCTGCTGCTGCTGCTTCTGGGACTCTACCTCCTGCTCGTGCTCGGACCACCACACAAACACACTGCACCATCACTCAAACGTCGGTATCAAGTTAAATTCATTTGTCTTTTTGGTTGTGGTATGAAACTTAACGCAAACAGCATGAAAGAAAAATGAGTAAATGCATTTATAATTTAAATGTAAATGAGGTATTGATTTTAATTGCATACTATTTGCTGATTACAGACAGTGAAAAACAGGCCATGAGGCAACATAAGTCATTGGCCAAGTAGAAAAATATGCAATAGAAGGTCACTTATATGCTGAACAGTGCAGGCTAAAAGATGATTTTACAGTTAATGGGTTTTAACAAATCGATCTGGAGTATTTTAGGAGTGAGCACTTACATAAGACCTGCAGGTGAAGACAAACCTGAGGCCACTCACCGGCTGAAATGATGAAGAGCCTCGTCCTCTTTCACCACTTTCATAATTTATGGGTGTTTCATAAGCTTTACATCAGCAGTTCAAGGTTGAAGACATAGAATAATGCAAAGATAAGACAGGAAAACTGGAAGTACTGAATGATGGAGACCTTATTTCCCGTGCAAGAGCAGCCAAGAATGAATAAAAACTGCACCCTTAATAACAATAACTCATATTATTCTAATTGATTTTCAACTTCTTGTTGATTTGGGGCAGGTATAAATCTTCAAACAACTCCAGAGGATTTGTGAAATGTTTAAACAAATAATGCCTGAAAGGTCGGCTTAAATGTTCAGTCAGTCTGTTATTGAACTAAACAGGGCCACCTCAGTCAAACCAATCACGTCTCATTTACAAATTAAAAGCATGGCGGGCAGTTAGCGATATAAGGTCCTGCCCCCATTACATCAAGGTTGTGTAAATGATGGAGATGGCAGCATCAGCGCTGAAGACCGAAGAGAGCCGGAGCTGCCAAAGAACACACCGACACTGTTGCTCTGCCATCGCAGCCTGCTCAATCAATACAGAGGAAATCCTTCCCTTTCAATTTAAATCAAGCCGAGGGAGGTTCACCTGAGGCCGTGGGATGACGCTGCCTCTTTCTCTCCGTCCAACTCTCACCGAGGAGACAAACTTTACAAGGGCATCAACTAGTGCAGTGTAGTAAATGCTGCATACAGTGCTGATGATATGAAAGTATTTTAGCAGGTTTTCAGAGATGGAGCCACCAAAGTGATATTTTTAAAATTATTTACACTCGGCATTATCACCAAAAACTTCACTGTTATTAAATCTTGTGTGATACGATCAAAAGCCTCACAACAGCTATGAAATATAAGCCTTGAGGTGAGATTGAATGAGAAGGTTTTATTTTCCCTAAAATATTATCTGGTGGAAACAAAACACCAAGTTTAGGTGAAAAAAATCCAGTGCACTGTGGGCTAATGAGATAATTTGTCTGAGACAGGATTGTCCACAGAGATGGATTATCATTATCAAACCATTAGGCCCTTTTAATTTTATTCTTTTTTTTTTCCATTCTTTCAGTGCAAGATTCAACTCAGGGTCATATTTCATTACACACTGCTTCCAGACAATCACCCAACATCTGGAGAAAGAAACTGAAGACTCCTCAGGGAAATCATTTCTAAAACACACTGCCACACAAACTATTTGAACTTATTTAGTAAATCTTTGTTAGCTGTGAAGGCTAATATTAAGATATGTCCGACACACCTCCTCATTTCCACTGACACTTGACTCCACCCGTCAAACCTTGACATCTCTTCAAGCAATTGCATCATACATAAACTCACACTCTTCATCCCTCGGCATGTTTCCAAACTGATGCCATCTGTTCAAACTTAAGTAATAAACTCTGAGCGAAAGTATAAATCAATAAATTAATACCAACATCAAAAGCTATTCAAAACTAACAGCTTGGAAAACAATGCGAACAACATCTGTCAGAAATCTCCCAAACTGTACCACATTCATTTGTTTAATACGTTTATAGATTTAATGCAACACTTGCTGTTCTCCACTCAGCGGCACCGTCCATTACTTTGACATACTAAGCTTTACAAAATGCTGTATATGACTGTGCGGTATCAAGCATTTAATTTCTAAATGCTTCTTTATCCCTATAAAAATGGTGTTAAAGTGTCACTGGTGCGGCGCTGCCCCGACTCGAGCGCTGCCCCTGGTGTGGTTTAGTGCCAGGGCAGCAGAGCTGTATGTGCTGTGGAAGCATCATCTTTAAAAAGGCTAAATTTAAACCCCCAGAGTCCTCGGCTTGGTATGCAGAAGGCTTCCAGAACAACATAAACTCCAAATAAGCCCACGGGGGCCACTGGTGGACGGCAGGCCTCGATCACCTGGTTTTAAAGGTGCACAGTAACAGAAGCTCACCTGGACGACTAAATTTAAATTAATCTCTAAAAAGGTCAGAGAAATTGACCTTCAGCTAAACCTCACTTAGTAACTTCAGCTCAGCCTGTCAAGCTTTCCTTCCTCACACAGCACACACGACATTCTCAGCAATTTCAAAATCATTTGGTCTTTGATTTCAGATGGAGGTCAACAAAAACAGACTCACTTCTCGATTTTGTCAGTCAACAAGTCTGTTTCCAGGTAAATTTATTCTTGCCACAAAAAAATGTCAAAAGGGTTTTAATACACACTTGATGGCCACATACTTGACATTGTCACAACTAAAAAGTCAGGTCTTCACAAGCTGACGATTCAAGAAACTGAAATAAAGGAACAGCATTGTTCTTCTATTGAAGTGCAGAGCTAGTTACTCGGATCATATACTACTATATACTATTATATTAAGTGTGATGAGGGGAAATGTAAGATTAGATCATATTTCATTTTAACGTAATGTAATTTAATTGTTTAGCTACTTTACAACATTATTTTCACTTTAAATGATGCAATAGACTTTTAGGACGAGGACTGACCCATGTGTTTTGTGAACGTAACACTATTTCAAGTAAGGCTATCTTGGGTAATGATGGAGTTTACATTTCCCCAAATCCAATCAAGGGCAGGACAGAGCAGCTACTGTTGCTCTAAATCCACACAGTGTTTAAATACTACACAGCGGATGTTCAAGTCATCAACAGGGCTTTTTTAAACATAATCTTTTTAATGTATTATTGATACAAAACCAACAGAAAAAAACCCCAAAACAACTAAAAATCTGAAACGCAAAATCAAAACTATACAGTCAAATGACATATCATCAAGCCTGACAACCTAAACCAGCAACAACACAAGGGTGTAAGAAATGATGGAAAGGTTAGATCCTACTACATATATACAGATGAATGTTATTATATGGAAAACCTCCCTGTAAGGTAAATACAAAAAACAAATGAATTTTTTTAAGGACACAGACTTAAAAAAAATAACCATTATTTGTAATCTAGAACCAAACTCCAGCCCAATTAATCAAGGATTTACTAACTTGAAAAGTCATTTTTAGCTGAACCAGATTCTACAGTTTCCCATGAAACACGACATTCACCTGGTTAGAAGTTGATCGCCTGACAATGACAATGTTCTCTAGTGTCTTTTCAGTGAAGAAGCAAGTTAGTATTTCTTCTTTGTTCAGTACGACTTCATCGTTTCACACAGCAACACAATCAATAAGTAACGATGCAACAAATAAAACGGGCGACTGCACATCATTATCTGACGGCACTGCAATTATCACCGAGTGTTCCTGTAACTCTGCAGCAGGCTGAGCAAACACGTGCAGACAGTCTGATTTGTGCATGAATTAAAGCCAAAACGATGTGGTTCGACTCTCAGGCAGCAGCGACAGGTCACAGGATCATTTTCTGGAGATAAATGTTTCGCTGTTCTTTGCATGTGTTTACTGAAAAATGACAACAAACAACATTCCTGCCATTTTCATTCAAATCTCTAGAGAGTTCATTAAGTTGCCAGAAAGTAATTCCTATTCAGTAAGCAAAGAATTACAATGCACTGTAAGTTGTTTTTTTTTCCATTCATTTGCAAAAAATGCCAAACTTTTGTGTCAGGACAGAATGAAAGCTTCAGTCTCCGTCTGTAAAGTTAGAGAAGGAGCTGGATAGAGGTGCAACATTTTGCTCCTCTCGCCTGCTTTTCACTGCTGGTCCCTTTGACAGAGAAGCTCTCATCGCTGCCAGCTTTCCCAACGTTACACATCAACAGCAAGGTGAGACTGCGCCCGCGCTGAAATTCAATCACAATGTCTGGACCTCTGTCACCACCTGACAGCAGTATTCAATAACAGGATACTTTGCACTTTTGACCATTTAAAATTCTTCAACAATTCCGGATATAAATATCAGACTTGGAATAAAATTAGAAAACAGCTATAAATCCAAACACATTTTTTTTTTCCTGAACTGAGACAAAAACGATGCTACAAACGCAGCTGCTGACAAAATAAATGACACCACTTTGACGCCCCCCCCCCTCCACAAACACACAGCAGTCGTACATAGGCTTAAACTATAACGTTCAACAGATTGTAATGCTGTGTATTTCAATTAGCACTCTTATTTTAGGGCTTCCTGCGAGTGCACGTTTCTCTCACCAGCGAGGTTTGATAACAAGGCTCGGTGGAGCACAGGGGGAGCCCCCCCCGCCCTCTCAGACTGCTGTTGTCATCAGATAACCAGGATGCCATTGTGACAGTAGAATCTGAGAGGCATGGGTCAGCATATCACCAGCATAACAAATAGTAGGAGCTGTTAACTACAGAGTCCCGCCTGCCACTAACAACAAGCTGAGCCTTTCATCGGATTACACACAGATTAATAATACTGTTTACATCAACATCTCAAAGCCACAAAAAACAAAGACAATGTCACTTTACTGAATTAAGTTCAGTAAAAGGAGCAGAGCAGTATGTTTGCAAGTATGAGTTCCTTCACCCAGTTTATAAATGATTTACTTGTGATAGCAGCTATCAAGTTGCATTATGGGAAACGTAGGATCCAGGGTTTTAGGGTTTTTTGGCCTTGGCGGCTCAAAAGGCAAATTTTATAAAATATTGTTCTACTAAATTGTTTTTAAGTGTATTTTTTCTGCAGTTCCAGGCAACCATTGGTTTCCATTTTGCACACTCTTGAAACGTGCTCGAGCTGTGTCATCCATCACATTTGAACAGGTGTTTGTTGACATTTTTGGTCCACATTGCCTTATTGTGGTTATGCATTTTAAGCATTGAGTGACTCTGCAGTGCATGAGCTCGATGCAACAACGCAACTCGATGTTAACTGTGATGGATTGTACAGCTTAAAATTTCAAGTGTGGACTTTTTCATATTGTACAGAGATGAATGGAAATCAAAGGTTGCCTGAGCGAAATAGTGCAAATCCACATTATCCACTAAATCAGAGCAGCTGATTGTTTGCAAAATGTGGATGTGATGTGGTTTGTGATGAGCGTAGTAAATGGGCTCTGCAAATTCTTCTGTCAAATACTAAATCTCACTGTATTTCTTATTTGGCAGCAACACATTTCCAACAACAAACGATGACATTTATAAATGCATGTGAGTTCAGCGAACTCTAAGGGGCCTGGACCAGGTTCAAGGTTTTCAATCACACTTGAATTTAAAAAGGATATTTGACGACAGAGTTAAAACCACCAAATATTAATCACTATATTGATTCTCAATCTCATTGACAAGCAGGTGGCATGAAAGCGGGCAGACAGCAGTGCTGAGCTGGCTGCCTGTGTCATAGCTGAGCCTTTCTGCTCTTCATGCAACACCTGGGTCACAAAGCCTCATGAGGCAGGAGGAGCACAGATATTCCCACCTCACCAACATACAAGCTGTCATATCATTTACAAGGATCAGTGCTGTGCATGGCCACACAGAGCAGGGACACCGTAAGCAATCTGCGTCAAACAACTAAAATAGTCCTGGTGGAGGGCGGCTTGCGTGTGTGCACAACTTGCTGAAAGTCTTCTCCCCACGGAGCTGAATGCGGCCATAAAAAGTAAAACACACAGCAGCTGATTATTGAACAGAGGCGTGAGGGGATCAAAGCTTTCTGCACGGCAGATCACAAAGCCACGAAGGGTGCATGTGTTGTGACATGGCAAGAGGCTGTTGGGTGGTTTTTGCCCTTGCACCAGCAGACGGGAGCCTCACTGATTCGCCATCCCCACATCAGGAGTCGACAGGTGAGCAGCAACCTGCAGCCGCCTCCTCCTCCACCAATCATCCGTGCACATGCAAAAAAAAAAAAAAAAAAAAAAAACCCAACTCCCTCCATCATTCAACTTGCGCGGGTGCATTTGCTCAACAGAAGCTGCCCGGTGCATGAAAATGATCTTTACTTACTGTTCTCAAGAACTGGATCTCATCTTCCCCTTCTCCGCCCTCAGCCATGGCTGTGAAGGAGCCTGCTCGGACTCTGGAAGCCGCTGACTGCCGGCAGAAACGCGATGCTCTGCCTCTCAAGCCGATATTAGCTGAGAGCTCATCCACAGCCATATAGGGCAGCCCGGCCGAGCCCCCCTCCTCCCTCCTCCCTCCCACCTACCTACCCCCCCCTCCTCATCCACCCTCCCTCCCCTCCTCCTCCTCCCTCCTCCCTCCCCGGCAGCAGCAGCAGCAGTGCGGACAGGAGACGGTGGAGCTCCCGATGCTGCTCCTGGATGATGGATGATGATGATGATGATGCTCAGGAGATGAAATACTACTTCATGAAATGCATTTGATAGTTGAGAGGTTAAGAGGCTGGTGGTCAGAAGGTGGATTTGCATGGCAGCAGTGGTTCTGAATGTAAAGTTATGAATGGCTGTGTCACACACACACACACACACACACCTCACCCAGACACACACATTCATACACCTGACACCTGTGCCAAAAGTCTTAGAGGTGGATTCTTCCTAAGTACATTTACTCAAGCACTTACTCAAGTACACATGTGAGGTACTAGTGCACTATTTCCATTTTATACATTCAATTTTTAAGCACAATTCTGAAGTACTTGTTTCTACTTGAGTATTTCCATCGTCTGCTGCTTTATATTTCAATTTCACTACGTTTTTTTTACAACATTGATCTGACAGCTTTAAATAGTTACTTTGCAAAAACTAAGGTTATATATTCAAAACATATGTTTTCTATGTTAAGTATATGAAACTAGCATATGATTTACAACATAGAAAATAGATCAAATCAGCTCCATGTCAAAGAACTACAACAGTGAAATGAAACTGTAAATGAATGCATCAGTTATAATAATACAAAAGTAAAAACATTAACAGGGGCATTTAGCATTATGAGTACTTTTACTCTTGATACCTTTAAGTACTTATACTTAAGTAACTGTAATGGAATATTTTCACAGTCTGGTGCTGCTACTTTTACTTAAGTTAACTTCTTCCACACCTGATATCAAAGCAGAGTTGCTGGCTTGTTGGCTTGTATGTTGTTTATTAAGTTTATTTACTGCCTTGCTTAATGGCGTATTTCCCAACCTATATTTATGCACATTGTGCTTCATCCTCACCTGTTTGCCAACCTGCTTATTTACTTATATACTTGCTTGCTTTGTTTATTCATTTGCGAGAAAGTAGAGCGATAAACAGACTCTGTAAACTCAGACTTGTGTTGTTTAGGTGTATTTTAATATTAAAGTTGATGCTGTTGATTCAGAGAAATTTCACCCACCTGCCTCCTCTGACTGATTCATTTAACTTGATTTTATTATTTTATAAGCGCTTCTCCTGTTCAAAGTTCACACATTTCTAGGTTTAAATATTTCACCCACACTGGACCTTTATAATAAGTCACACACATATCTGGTGCAGATTCTATAATAAAATGTTCCAGTTAATTGTCTCTGAATATGAAAAATAGCTCATGATTCCAAATATTATCCTCGACCATCCAAATCATCTATCTTCATTGTATCTACCTTTAATGTCAGTTTTCTCTAGAGCAAAGTCCAATTAACATGAGTCAGGCACCATATGTGCACATCATATGTTCTCATTCACTGATCAGAGGACACACGAGAACAACCACATCATGTTTCCTGCCAAGACATCGCTGACATCTAGTGGTCATCTAGTGAACTGCCAGTGCAACTGTGTTTGACATTGTATGATGTGAAGGCCTGTGTAGCCTTAACAGTTTTGTGCAACAAACAAAAAAGTTTGACAATATAAACCAGTAAGACTTTGTGTTATGGTGTTTATACATTTACAAAATTAATTAGTATTGTAAATAGCATCTAAAGAGGACTCAGAGGACAAAGGAAGTCTCATTGATTTTTCCCATTTAGTGACATTAACTGTACAATAGATCAGATTAGTTGTTCAGTGCAATGTCCTTCTCACTAATTTGAGCTGTGATTCTATTTCTCTGTGCATCTTATGTGAGCATGTATTGATCTATTATAGCGATCCCTATTTTTGTGACTGTTTTTTAAACAGTCACAAACTGTTGTGAAGTTAAAATGTCACATGTAAAAAATGATCAAACCTGCTTGAACCTGTAATCGGGACAACTGGTATTATTACAGATGCTTTGAGAGCATTAATAACAGGTAATTAAATAATTTCACAGGCTAAAGTGAAATTAACTCTGATGCATTTGACTAAATAGTGTTGCAGTCTCTTTTTTGAATAACCCAATCATCCATCTTCCTTTCCCGAACTCTCTGTCCAGATGCCATTGCTGTGGTTTCAGTGACACCAACAGCTGTTTGTTTTCTTTAAACTTCTGTAATCCGTCAAAGACAGCTGGCCAGTAGGTGAGATTAGGCCGGTGCACGCACCGACAGCGTGCAGCCCAGCATGGTGCACAGCTGACCTAAATAGAGTCCACGGTCGCTGGATGGCAGGAGGGCAGATGTGACTTTCATGTTTCAGGTTAACAGAGAGGTTTACATGAAGCCACGCTCTTAACTCACAAGGAGGAACATTGTTTATCCATGTTTAGCTCAGACAGTGGTGGAATGTGACCAAGTACTGTCGACTGCTTAAGTACAGTTTTGAAGCACTTACTTTATATTTCACATTTCAGAGGGAAATATTGTACTTTTTACTCCACTACTTTTGTTTGACAGCTATAGTTACTTTGCACATCAATATCTAAAGTAGTTAAAGTTTCTCCACCAGGTACAACATACAAATTATGCATACACAGTAATCTATCAGTAATCATTAGACAATATTATAATATACATTAATTCAAAGTTGAGAAGGGTAATTCTGATCTATAATTATTTTTACTTTCAATACTTTAAGTACACCTTACTGTTGATATTTTAATAATTAGTATTAAGTAGTAGCAGTATTAAGTATTAAATTTTAAAAGCAGAACTTTTACATGTAATTAAGTATTTTTACATTTTACTATCATGAAGATTCATTTTTAAACAGCAGACATTCAGTGGTGCCCACTTTTATTCAGATACACATTGATGTCAAGAGGATTAGATTGATTAGCAGTAAATCCTCACTGAGCCTATACCGTCTGTTTCTGTGCCCCCTCTTTACCTGTTCACAGATTAGACCAGTGATTTTTCTCTGAGGAGCCAATAGGAGTGAGCCTGATTCTCACGGACAGCGCTGATTGGCTGAAACCTGTGTGTGGGCGGGTCCTTGTCCTCTGTCACCTGAGTGTTGCTGCAGACTGAAGGGCAGCTGGTGACAGAAGGAGGGATGAGACAGTGATGAGTAAGTCAATGATTTAATACATGTGTTACTGTTACTTTTGGTGTTTTTAGTTTCAGTAGAATGTGATTATCAATGAATTTAAGCACTGTGAATATTTTCATTGTCAATAATTTTGGCTTGTCCACTTGTTTGTTTTGACATATTGTCATTTGTGGACAGATTGTTTAGTTTCACAAATGAAACCAAAAGAACTAAAGTAAAATAATAAATTATATTAATATAAGTTTGCTTCTTTATTCATGAAGTTTGTGAATCAGGATCAAAGTTACAGAAACAGTTTTTCATGTGTTTTCACTGAATTGATTTTTCCATAAAATTGCCTTTAAGTTACATAACTGTAAACCGGGTTAAGTTTTCCAGGCATTTGTTCCACATGCATGTTTAGAACAATATATATTGCTGGCTTATAATTAGTGATGCATTAATGTGTAAGCATCATTAATGTTGCAGCTGTTAAAGGTGGAGCTCGTTTAATCAAGTTTATATATTCATTTTCTGTCAACTGACTAATTTAGCACTTGTTTCAGCTCTACATTTGCACTTGTGTGTATCGATTCGTGTCTTTTGTGCACTCGGCTTACACGCTTTTAGTCTTATGCACACATACAGTATGTTTGTTCTTACAGCCTTTTGATCTTTCTGTGTCAGGATTCACGTGGTTGTTCGGTTGAGATCGAGGAGTCAGTGATCTAACAACTCCAAAGAATCCATTCATGCTGTAAACCTTTATCTGTGGTAATCAAATAACATCATGGAGAACAGTCACAAAACCTTACATGTCTACATCCCGGTCAGCGAGAGTCCATCCCTCTCCCGCTGCAGGGGCCCAGCTTCCCCCTTTAAAGCCCCTCTGAAGCCCCAACATACGTCTAACTGCAAGGAGGAGGGTCCAGCTGAAACAGTGAAGCAGGTTCAAGCAGACAGATACGGCCTTACAGATTTTAAAGAAACCCTCAAGGCACTGGATGACTCCTCTGAGAGCCGCTGGCTGACAGAGTTGCTACCCTTGTGTTTGGAGTGCCAGGCTTTCATGAGCATGGGCAACCAACAGGGCACGAAGATTAAACCGAACGGTCACGGTTATGCTGAGAGTCGATATACTTTACCCAAATCCCCCAGATTTCAGATCCCTCGGAAGAGAAGGAGAAGAGTGGAGGGGATAGGTTATGCCAGTACCTCTCAGCGTCACCTCAAGATGACACCCGGGACTCCTTGGGTGCCTCCAAGGGCAAGAAGGCTGATGAAGCTCCAGATAACGAGATCTCCTTCCTTTGGGGAGTGGGACTTAGAAGAAGACAGGACGATTGTCTCCACTCCTGCAGCCAGGAGAAAGAGAGTTATGGCAAGTCAGCAGGAGCTAAAGCCAGCATGGAGAGTGAAGCTGTCTGATGCTTCGTCTGCAAATTTTTCCTTCAACAGAAAAGGCCATTTCTGTCCCAGAAATGATTCATCTGTAAAGGATGAATGTGCTCTCACTGACTCAGACACAGAGCTCTCTGAATATGACAATGACATGTACTCAATGTATATCTCCCCCGTTAGTCTGGAGCTGACTAGGAAGACAGAAGATCAAAAAGTCCACATCACCCAGGCAGGAAGAAACACAGATCAGGTAAAGAAGGCAGAAGGTGTTGAAAAGTCGCCTCAACGGCTGTTTGAGGAGACGGGGAAGAAGGCTGCAGCACAGCGAGTGATGGGCAAGATCGAAGAGGTGGAAGGTATCATACGTCGGGTGAGTCTCACCAGTTCGGACTGGATCAAAGACTGCAGTGATGGGATGGATGAAGCTGAGTTTATCTCAGATGGATGTGCTGGTGAGGAGCAGCACAGATGCAGAGCTGAATTTGGTTCCCAGTCTGAGACTCAGAACAAAGGGTGCAATGAAGACAAGCCTCTGCTGGTTGAGGAGCTTCATGCTTTGGGTGAAGCTCTTAGCCAAAGTCTGCGTCAGGTCCTGAAGATGGAGGGAGCCAAAGCAGAGAGTGAAGCTCTCACAGAGGCCAAGAAGACTTCTTACAAGCCAAACATTGTAGGATCGACAAGAAGGCCTCTATCATCATATTATTACCACCTCACCTCCACTGTGCCAAATGATTCAACACCGTCTCTTTCAGCAGGTGGAGAAACCTCCCCTGCACCCTCGCTGAATTTGGATGTTTCTCAGAGGGCATCTAGCACGATTGAATGCATGTCTCCCATCCTGTCGCCTCTATTCACATCTCTACCTCTGAGCCTGACCGACCAGCATGAAAAAGACATTTCCGAGCACCACAAAGGCTTCATGAGCTCAGCTGGAGACAGTTTATTCCCTCGAGGAGCAAGAAATGGTCAGAAGAATAATGGGAAGACTCTTCTGATGAACCTGAGACTGAGTGAACAGAATCAGACATACAGATGCACCAGTGAGACAGAAACCAGTCAAGATCATCTCCTCTCTTCAGGTAATGAAGCTAATTATACTACTACCACAACAAGTTATATGTACGTGATCAAAATTAGAAACTGAAGCTGAGGTTCAAAGGTCATTGTTAACCTTGGAAACAGCAGTTGAGAGGAAGAACAGTCTCATCACTTTAGCAGGTTTATTTAGCAGCTGCTCTTGATCTTTTGACCGTATCACATGATCTTCATCAGTAGATGGAGTTTGCACAGTGTCATGGGATTGAAGATGAGACGAGAAGTCCTTAAAGGGCTTAAAAATCATCTGCAATTCCATGACAACTGGGAAAACTCTGAAGATAATTTTATGTGATTGAAAGCTCTAGAATAGCTACTAAATGGTCCTTTAGTGTTCTTTACTGAAGGTTTGAGTTCAGATGGGGCAAATTTCATCCAGATTCATTTTTACTAGCATGGGCAATATTATAAAGTATTTTCATAGCATAGCTGCCACAGTGAGCAGCATCCTGTCAGAGAGCTTCAACTTTACATCATATGTGTTTCATTATGTGCTTCATGGCCAGTCAGCATGTGGTGGATTAGGGAGGACTTTCTGCTGTGTTCCAGGGTGAAGAGGGACGTGTGTGTGCATAACAGCATGACATTGACTTAGTGGTTGGTTAGTGAAGTGAACAGAAGAAGAAGAGCAGACGGCTTGAAGGGTGGTACACGCTGAGTCCTGACTGTCAGATTTACACATTGATTAAGACGCTCTGAACTCTGAAGCCTGGTGGTGTCTGCTCTCATCTGCTGCTCTAGTCTCTCTCTCACACACACACTGTTTCTGTGTATCACCACAGACCTGAAGGATGTGTGGTAGTCTGTAAATAATGACCCCTCACTGGTTTTAACATACCACCACATCTGTGTATGTGTCTGTGTTTGCTCAGGCATGAAGTACCACTGAGCACCTGATTCGGATACCCTCATAGTCCTGCACCGGCACTGACCTGAGTTGTCCAGAGTTTCCTTTAAAAGAATTGTGTTTGTCTGTGTGTGTGTGTGCTCACATTACCCAGAGGAGGCTCCAGTATGAGGCAGAGGCTTGTGATAAGAACACTGAATCAATGAAATGGAAAGAGGTTGTTCAGGGTGGACTGCAGTTGCACATATCTTGCTATGCCACTTATAGGGCATCATAAGGATTTCTTGTTGCCTCAGTGGAATCTATGTGTCTGTGTAAAAACATGAGGAATGCACTTGTAAAACAGGTTCAACATTGGAGCATGTTTCTGCTTGGACTTACACTTGAAAAAAAAAAACTTGTCTTCAATTCTTTAATTAGGTTGTTGCAAACACATGCTTTTTGCAGACGTTCATTCCAAAATTTACAAAAGGTACCAAATATGTCAGGAAGGATTTTGAGGAAAGTTGTATAACAAGACATCTCTTCTTCATGACAATTATGCAAGCAGGATAGTAGGAACACAAGGGATCGGACCCAAATGCAGACAACTGGGGCAGAGCTGCAGCAGTTCAATAATTTATCAACAAAAAGGCAATGCATGAAAGACTTACAGGATGGTGAGGACGGATAAGGTAGTCCAAACAGGCAAACGATCCAGATCCAGATCCAGGATAACAAAGCAGATCCAGGAAAACGAAGCAAAGAACCAAAAATTCTTGGGAATATTTAGAACTAAACAACTGGACCGCTTGACACATGGTAAAAAGATGAACTGGCAAAGAGACTAAATACACTCAGGAGGGAAAGCTAATGAGAAACAGGTGAATTGAATTAGTAATCACAAAGGTGGGAAACACAAGTTGAGGAAGTAAAGTGAAGCAAAATGCCTGAGGACACACTCTTTCAACATAAAACATAAACTTCTGTCTTGGGTTGCATTTGTTGTAACAATAAGAATAAGAATCTTTGGACAACCTTAAAGCAAACTCTGGAATAATAAAGATAGAAAACTATGTGTTATTGAATGAAACAGTAACTGATTCATGTATAGAAGTGATGCTTGAGTCTGGCAGGCAGATCAGTACGAAGCCTGATGTCTCTTCCTAACTTTTCAGGAAACGAAAGCTTGAGCTTTGTGAAATACAACACATCTTTAGAGGATGATGATTAGAGTGCGAGGAAGAAAGACACGTTGAGCCTTCTGAGGGTTATTCTCAAAATCCAGTGTTCTGCTCAGTGTGGTCAAATCGAGGGCAGATAACACATTTCCATAAGCTCTTTAATCTGGCTTTGAGGACCCTTCTGTGTCGGCTGAGAGTTACACAACTGGAATCATTGTTGGATCTTATCTGAAGCGATGCCGACGGATTTACTGTAGAATAGTTTGCTCTCTGCACCAAAAGATAGAGTGAAATGTGTGACTGTGTTTGTAATAAAGAAGCAAAATGTGGATGCAGGTGGTGAAAGAAAACACTCTTCAAGGTCGAGCTGCCTTTGACCACATCCGTTATTAGCTGAATGTTTTTGTCCAAATTGCCCTCCAGGAGCATCAGAGCATACAGTGCATTTTTAGTTTGAGGGGAATTGAACCCTAATTCCAACAGTCACTATGAAATCCTGCATCCAGAAACTGAAGAAATTAATAGATAGTTTATAGCCTTCTTAAATATGTATCAAAAATAATTAATCATTTTTTAAAAACAGGTTTTGCGTGATAATTATAATGATAAATGACATCTCTTCAAAATCTCTGTCGTCGTACATCAGCAGTCTGGAATCTAATAGTTTTTCGATGAGCTAATTTAGTGAGGGATCAGTAGCTGTCAGCTTCACAGCACCACCCATCAATCATCCACCTCTCATCTAATATAGGTTTACAGTATGGTATGTAAAAGTTTAATAAAACTGCAGACTTGTCATTCTTCACTATACAAGATCAGAAGATTCTGTGTTCTTTTCAATCCACACAGTCATGTACTTGACCTCCGCGGCAAATGTCAGCCTAGATAGAAAGTTGTGGTTGGTTTATGGTGGGTGCAGCTTTGTGGACCAATGAACAGATAGATTTTTGTGGACCGACCGATCAACCGACAGAGCGAGTTATAGAGCCGCTAATAAAATGACAACACTGACTTTAATAAACTTTACTTACTTTTGAAATACAAAGGTTTAAGAGAGAGAGAGACTCTGCTCTTTTAGCTGAAGTTCTGTCTCATATCCTCATGGTGACACTGCAGCTTAACTCAAGGTCTAATGCTGACTGCTGTATTTTCAAGATCTCTGTGTTGGTTAATTTAGTGCTCAGTTTGATTAAAAGCAAGTTTAAAGTCATAGCCTTGAACAAATAACACATGTGGAAAGCTTTTTGACTGTTGGCCTCTCAATCAGAGAATGAACGTAAAGCCATTTTCCTCAGAGGCTGCTGCTGTGACTGTGATGATATTGAAATACAGTAGATTTAATGCTCTTATATAATAGTTTAATATCTAACATACTTTCATGTAAAGTAACAAACCGATGTGTCCGAAGGAATAAACTGATTTGGGTCACTTTCACTTGCAGTTTGCGGTTGATAATGATTCTGCTCTAATTGTGATTCAACTCCTTTTCCTCCAGACGAGGCTCTGCAGAGGCAGGAGAGGATCTGGCAGCAGGAGGTGGAGGAGTCTCTCTCCTTCTGCAGGTCGCTGTCTCATCCCTCCAGACCGAAACACATCGACTTCTTGCGGATCACAGCCCCTGAAGATGATATCACTGATACGCCGACAGCCACACCTCTCCCACTGGAGCCACGGGTGAGTAACTTAAAAGGCTTGATGTGGAAGAAAGTGCCCCACACAGGTTTCATACTGTCTCGACTTGAGGTTTTAAAGTATTTACTACCATGATCTAAAAACCTTCTTTCAGTTAAACAAGTGGCAACATCCTGTTTTGCTGATCAATAAACTTTTTGCCAATGATAAGGTCATAATCTCTTCTGTCTTCTTTAGGTTTGAACTTTACTCAAATGCAACGGCTATGAAAAAAAAATCAGCTCTCTGAAACCTCACGAAATAAAATCTTCATGTGAATAATGTTTCATCGTCATGATATCGACCCACATTCTCACACCACAGTGGAGTCGGGTCTTTTTTGGGCCATTGCCTCACAATCCTGTTGATCCAGGTTCAACAAATGGCCTCATACAGTCGTGTGTGACAAAGGGTTCCTTGTGGTTACATAAGAGAAGGGATTTAAAGCCACTCTGTAGGTGCATTATATAAGGAATTGCATCTGTATTAGCATGAAATGGTAGTTTACTGGGTTTTAAAGCAATTAAGCTCTGCCTCATTCCCTCTGTATACATGCAAGTCTGAACATGTTGTCCTGGACTCTAACTTGAGATGAATCACAATGATATATAGATCATTTTGAGTTTTGTTTTTACATCAATGTAACACACATTGCATGAGAAATATGACAGGAAGTAACAATGATAATGGTAACGATAATAATAATACAATACAATAATACAATAAAAAATAACCCTCAACCATTAAAAACGATAATCTGATGATCAAAATCTGTAAAAGAATTTAAAAATAAAACACAATGAAAAGATGAAAGCTGCATTACATAACAACAGAAAGAAATAGCCTGAGCAGATATTCACTGTCAAGTTTCTTTGTCACTTTTTAACTTGTATTTTGTAAATTGTAAATTGTAAAATTAGATCACCAGAAATACAGTTTGAGAGTCAGTTAAAGTAAACACCAATTCCGAAAAACATATATATTGACATATACTCAATTGAAAACAGATTTAATGTTTGATCTCATCAGCTTCATTGATTGTTGCAAATATCTGCTCATTCTGAATTTGATGGCGGCAACATGTTTCCAACAAGTTGGGACAGGAGCAACAAAAGACTGTGAAAGTTGTGGACTGATCCAAAAACACCTGTTTGGATCCTTCCACAGGTAAACAGGTTCATTGGTAACAGGTGATAGTATCATGATTGGGTATGAAAGGTTCATCCTGGAAAGACTCAGTCGTTCACAAGCGAGGATGGAGAGAGGTTCAACACTTTGTCAAACACATGATTGTATAAAGGAGATTATAACATGAGCTTGTTTGCAAATGCAGCCTGAAGCTACTCTAAACTCATCTAAACAAGCTTTAAATTATAGAGAATCAGTTTCAATGCACCAACATCTGCAGAAATTACTTTCATCTTTATGGAGCTGTAAACTTCACAGAAACAATTTTCTCTAATGTGGAACAAATTCAAGAAAGACGTCAGTGTCTGCAGCGGGTTTGTGAAATTGATATGAATCAGAAATAAGTAGATAAGTCTGTAACCGTTCAGTAAAGATCATTTTAATACGGTTACATTACATTGTGGTATGTTGATCTAATCTATAAAGTACATTCGACACGCTGTCTTTCTGCTGCCTAATGCTGGTTAAAGTCCAGTGTGTTTGTTCAGGAGTGTGTGTGTGTGTGTGTGTGTGTGTGTGTGTGCTCGTGCTCTCTGATTCTAATGCTATTTCATAGGATTATCTGGATTCATTCCTATTACATAAACACAGCTCACATAAAGGCCACGGTGTCCCTCCCTGGGAATGCAAAAACACTTTATTAGCATTCATATGATTAAGTGTAGCCAGTAAAGACGCCACTGCAGGTTACAGTCACGTCTCTGAGGAGGTTACACAGTGTAATGACAAACAGTATAAATGTTATCAGTGATGTGATCTGTCACTTAGCTGCTGCTGCCTCTGATAGTGTAGCATAAAGCAAACAAGGGTGGAACCTGAGAACTAAGAACAACACAAACATGAACCAGTGAAGGAAGCTTAGAGTCTCATTTTGATTTTCTGAACTCAGGGAAACATAGACAACAGTGGAAAAGGGGGAAAAAATGGGTCAGTGTTGACATGTGTGACAGTCCAAGACTTTTTCTGTGTTGTCTTATGCACATTTTAACCATATTAAATGTTCTCACTCTTCTACAATCAATGGCTCCACTCCTGTTTTTGGACCATCTGGGGAGAAGTGTTTCCACATGTTTCATCTTTAAACGTGCCTTTAAAATATTATGTCAAATTTAATTTTTATAGTACACAGCTTTATGCTGATTCATCACTTTTACCATAGAGTAAGTTTTTTACCCTTATATGAATATATTTATTTACCCTTTTTGACCCAAATGTTCCCTCCTTTTATATCGATCTGTCACCAATTTTAATGTGACTTAATTCATAACTTTATTTTGAAAAGCTATTTATTTTACGCACAAAACAAGGCAAGGCAGATGCACACAAAGGCTGTGACATAATGCATTAAAAAAATGGAATAATTACATAAATAAACATTAAAATGCAAATTACTTCTGAGCCAATAACTGTCACGAAAGCAAATACAAAGTAGTGATCTGAGAAACTTCTGTCTCCACAGTGTATGTTAGAGTTAATGTGAGCTGATTAACAGTACAGTGTAGGTGGGGTTAGACCCACTAAGACGGCCAGATTAGCCGGGTGTTGTTCAGTGCCTGCAGGGGAGCTGAGAGACCTCCCTGTCACTGTGGATTTACAGGCCAAACGTTTAACAAATGATCCCTGGCAGTCCTGTTTACCCTCCTTCAGCTCTGGGTGTGGTGTCCCTCCATCTGTCGTGGGTGGCTTCCTTCGCCTTACGGCTCACGGATCCATCGGGGTGTTGTCAGAAACGGTGGCTGAAGTCACCATCTGCTTCCAATTACGCCGTGACAATCTGCAGGACGGCGTCCAAGATGCAGCTCGGTGAACTGCTGCAGCGAGTGTAGAGGAGCCAGAGGGAAAAGGAGGCAGAACTTGGAAGCGAAAGCCGGGACTTGGATCTGACTTTAACTGTGGTCGAGCTGAGTCACTGTAGGCGGCAGAGCCACGGCTTCACTTTTCCATTACTCTGTGGACTTTTCTCCTGTTATTGGTTGTTCTGAGGGACTAAAAGCTGCTTCTAGTTTTAGGTTTCGGAAATTTTGTTCTGGGGTAAGACATGAAGGAAGTGTGGCAGTGAAAGGATAAATCTATTTCTTTTCAAACTGGAGCGGAAACAGGTTGGATTTTCACAAGTGGTGATGTGACTTTATTGACTTAAACCTTTCTTGCATTCATTTATTGTTAGGACGTGGAAGTTGCATGATCCTGGAACCACAAATTACTGCATGCCATACAGATGCCTAAACACCAATTACACTTTCACAGACTGCACTTTTCTGATGTAAGATAGCACAATGTTGATGTCGTGGGTAAAGCTTGTCAACCATCCATTCTGGAGAACTTTATAAACAACTCTGACTCCCAGAAAATGGAGAAACAAAAAGCCATCCTGAAGTTTTTCCGGACCCTCTCAGAGGAGCAAAATGAGGACATTCTGCAAGGAGACACTGAGCTGAGATTTAATGTAAAGAAAAATGGGGATATGAATTTTGAAGATGCTCTGGAGAACAGAAGAGACTCCTTATCATATGTTATATTGCCTCTTGAAGGAGAGAAGATCACCTCCAACTCAGTGGGACTTATAACGAGGACAGAAGCAGGAAATGACTCAGACATGACAGAGGAGGAGAGGAATAATGTGAACCTAACAGAGCGGCAAAGCAAGGCTGTAAACGCTGGAAATGGCTCAGAGAAACAGACCTTTGCATTAAATCAAGAGCAGGACGAGATGCCAGACGAATGCTGTGACAACGTTAATGGTTGCAGCGAGGAGGGTTGTCACATATCACCGGATGAATGTGCCTCGGAGGAATCTCTGCAAGAAAAATGTCAACACATCTTAAGTGATTGCACAAATGCAGATTGTGATTGTGTCAAGCAGGACGACGCTAAAGAAGCCGAACAGAGAGAGAGGAAAGAAAATGTTAACTGTGAGGAAGATTTGGTCTCAAGTGTTTCTGATTCAGATGTTGGTGTTGGCCCTGAGGAAGCTGTGAAAACCAAACATGTAGTGATAACGATGACTCGGACAGTTGAGGAGCAGGTTAAACCAAAAACACCAACATTTGAGCAAACTGGTGGCTCTTCCTGCTTTAAAAATGATGAAGAGGAGAGAACAGGTGCCGAGGAGGACGATGAAGAAGAAGAGATAAGAGATGTATTTCCAGACTTTTCCACCCAACCTCACGATCCTTCCAGCCCTAAAGACACAAACCTTTTCATAACCTCTGCAGCCGTAGACAATAACCCTCCACCTGGATCCACCCTCACCAGAACCACCTTCTCTCCTAGCTCCCCCGCGGACAAGCAGATCCAGCTCCCGGCCCTCTTCAGCGGCATGAGGGTCCTGAGGAAGGGGGTGGTCGGGCCAGAGCACGACACCGTGGCCCCGATCAAACCTTCGTCTCAACGAGCAAAGAGGGACATTTTCTCTGAGAAGCAAGAGGACGCTAAAGTTCAAGGAAGCTTCCTGGACCAGATCTCCCAGTTCCTGAGCCTGGAGAAGAGAGAGGACGAGAAAGAGGAGGAGGAAACAGAGGCTGAGGGAGACGAGGACGACACCAGAGAGAAGAATGAGAGTGAAGGAGTTGAAACAGAGGAGGAAGCAGAGGTTTCACTCGAGGCTACGAAACCTTCTGTTTCCAGTGCAGAGGCAGCATTCGATGCCTTCAAGGCCTTTTTCACACCAAAGCCTTTGAAGAGGGACCCGGCAGACAAGGTGGACCTGGAGGCAGTGAGGAAGAAGATCAGAGCAGATAAAGATGTGCTGAGAGCACTTTTTGAGAGAACCTCACACAAAACGCCAGAGAAAAACTCGACCGATTGCAAAGTATGAAATATGTATGAATCAAAATAAAGCATCAAATATATAATCATTACTTTTTATTTGAGCCATTATTCTTATACTGTCCTGTATGTAAATATGTGCAAGCTCTATTTATGATTGATTCTGTTATAAATCTGCCATCTTTCTCTTCCTCTTCTAGTCGGAAGCGTCCACCCCAGGAGAGGGAGAAGAAAGAACTCCTGGTCGTCTACAAGCCGTCTGGCCTCCACTGAAGGAGGAGAAAGTTGGGCTGAAGTATACTGAAGCAGGTACTATACACACATTATACAATATTAAGTCATAAAAAATTTTGCTTTTGAAAATAACCTTTGTGTTTTGTTGTTGTGCCTTTTTCAACCTTATTGCTCTATGTGTAACAATCAGTTTCATTCTTCTAACTTTAATAAAATCCAATAGGTAGAACAGTATTTGAGTGGTATCCTACATAGTGACTTTCACTCTTACTGACAACATCGATCATAGATAAAAAGCATATTAAAATCCATTGTATTTAACCATGTTTTACAGCTGGAGTCAATGAGAGCCCGAACAGCAGTAATGTGCATTTTCCATAACAGACATAAATGAGGAAAAGTCATGAAGTATAAAGCTGATAAAAGAGTGTTAAATGTGTGTTATGATTTTCAGGATGGCAAACAGAACATAAGAATTGTGATAAAAATTGTGCTAAAATAAATGCACTCACTGACTTAGATATCGCCACACAAAAAGGTAAGAGAATAAATATCCACACATATTCATGATGTTAAACACTATGTGCTGAATATTGATGGCAGATGTTGAATTGAGACAAGGCAGTAGAGGGATCAGGAGTGTTTGCTCTGTTGTAACATGTGGTGGATATAAGATCAAGCTTCACTGCTAAACTAAACACAACTCCACCCTGTGTGTGTGTGTGTCCACAGAAAACTAGTCAGTCAGACTCCACAGCTCCTTCACTGTGTGAGGGGATTTACTAGATTCACATGTGAACACAGACTGTGGTGCCTTTAAGCAAATCATTGATACTTTCTTGAGAAAAGTGATTTTTAGTCCCAGTGAGACTTTTTTTTTTTTTTGCCTGAAGCCACTTTGTTTACAATTTGAATGTTTCTTCTTTGGCGCCACCCAGTGGTAGAATGATGGATGACAGCAATGCATGACAGGCCTCATAAAAGACTTGTTGAAGAAGTGTTGTGTCTGCCATCATGTCACCACAGTGTGGCGCTAAAGTGCTGCTTCTCATCACCGCTGCTGTGTTTCCTCTCAGAGCACCAGGCTGCTCTCCTGCAGCTGAAGAGAGAATGTAAAGAGGAGCTGGAGAAGTTACAGGTCAGCATGAAGGACACGGTGTTGAACCATGATGTGCTGCCAGATGTGGCCACATTTATCCACTCACAACTTTATATGAGCACTTGAGTGGTATCAATCTGCTCATCTAACTCTGAGCATGAAGGCAAATGAGTGTTTCCTAAAATGTTGAACACTTCCTTTAAACCAACTGGACTGTTACCATCATCTCCGTGGATGTTAAGTATAACTCACCCCACTGTGTTCCTCTCTTATATTAATTATCACTACATTAGAAATGAAACACAGGTGATACAAAAAGCAGGCGGAAAAACACAAACTGGAGGTAAAGTAGCTCAACACACGTGTCGTCACAGTTTTTTTTAACATAAAATAGAATAACTAAACTAAAACCCAAAACAGAGACAGTCATGTACATTTATTTGAATTTCTTTTTATATTGTAATTTCACACACAATAACGTGTTTATCTTTACGTTAGAGCATAGAAATTGACCACAATCATATGTCACTTTTGGCCTCCATCTATGTTTGAATTACTAGGACACAGAGTCACATTATTAATGAATTAATCTGAAATTACAGATGTGCCAAAAAAAGATTCTGGAAATTCCCAAAGATAGATAGAAACTAGTGAATGAACAAGAGCTCACCTCATTTAGCTAAAGTAAAACAGATGCTTAGTTGTGTAACTTGAATGTAATGATATACAGGAGACACAAAGTGGGACTATGTCTAACTGGTATTGTTTTCAGGAGGACTATGATCAGGAACTCTCCAGACTGAGGGTGGAAAACGAGGACAATGTGGCCCGTCTGGAGTTCACTGTGGCCGAGCTGCAGACCAAACTCTCCCAGGCTGGGACCCGCTGTCACGGGGAGCGCAAAGATGTCGCCGTATCAACCGGGGACGACTTTTTACACAAGTCCTTCCGCACCGTCTGCATCCAGACGGACCGGGAGACGTTTGTTAAGGACGGAGACGGTCTGGGGAGATCCTGCTCGAGCCCTCAGCAGCAGAGGGGGACCCCCAAAAAGCTGGACCTGGCTTCTATCAACCTCAGCCTGGCCGGTCAGAGGGACGATCATTCATCATGTGACCCTCTTCTTCCTCCTGGAGCAACGCTGCCTCCATCAGATCAACCACCTGCTCCATCTCTGACACCATCCAACACTCACAGTCTGCCTCCTCCTCCACCTCCGCCATGTTTGACTTCATCATTTAACCACATGCATCCATCAAATGGCCCCCCACCGCCGCCTCCACCCCCACCTCCACCTCCTCCGTCCACACCAGGCTTAGCTCCCCCACCTCCTCCTCCTCCTCCAGGTGGGGGTCTCATGATTGACAAACCTCCCAGGAAAGTAGCGGTGGAGCCGTCCCGACCCATGAGGCCTCTTTACTGGACCAGAATCCAGATCCAGGACAACAAGTGGGTTCACAGCCATTAAATAAGAACATACACAAAATCGTCTTAATCAACATCAAACACTGATCATATAAATAATATAAAATGATTTCTATTAGATCTCAATGACTTCTCTCTAATTCAGCTAGTCAAAATTCATCAGTTTAAAGTACAATAAACTGCTGAGTGAAATTGGTGCAGAGGTGGATGAAATCGTTTCATTAAACATCATGTGTCTCTTCCTCAGTAACAACATGCTGTGGAACGTTTTAGAGGAACCAAACATAATTAATACCAGCGAGTTTGAGGATCTCTTCGCCAAAACCACGACACAGACCAAGAGGAAGCCGCTGTCAGAGGCGTATGAGAAGAAAGCCAAAGCCAGGAAGGTAACACGCAAACTCATGAAAGAAGCACTTCAGAGTTTTGCAATGTCTCATTTGTCCACTAGAGGGGGCTGTTGCCATTTCGTTGACAGATGGCAGTTTATTATAAACTTGTCAGAATAGTGTTATTTAAATCAAGATTGAGACACAATTATGAAAAAAACTGCTTTGTTAGAAGGCAGAGAGACTAAAGAATCTCCCCATGTTTGAGCTTCTATTTTCCTCATTGTGTACATGGAGGTTATTTACTTTTCCGTGTCAAATAAAACAATATAAGTTTAAAAAAAAGCCAAAAGTAGATCCTTCTTGTTCAAACACTTTCTGTTACACACCATTAACTGAGGTTGACATTTAATCAGATGTGTAGATAAAGCAAATCCTTCATTCCTGACAACCCTGGTTACAAATCCAAAGTGCTCAGGCATTGTGTTGTTTCTTTTCTTTATCTTCTCACAATGAACTGTCCACTAATGACTCACTAATGGTTTCCAGTGGTGAGGTTGTCATGGTAACTGTGTGTGTGTCAGATCATTAAGCTGCTGGACGGGAAGCGCTCTCAGGCCGTGGGCATCCTCATATCGAGCCTCCACCTGGAGATGAAAGATATACAACAAGGTGAGTTACAGGGTGTTTCATTTATTCAGTTGTGTTGTAGTGCAACAGGAAATAAACTTAAACGCATTCCCTTGGATTTCATATGTGTATATGCATCAAATAATGGAATGCAATAAAAGATCTCAGTTTGAATTTGAAAAAAATTTAACTGTTTCCTTTGTCATAATTTGTGAAAATACAATTCTTAAAGTTTGTAGGTGACTGTCAAAAGTCTCATAATATATTAAACCTATATTTCCAACATATAGTATCAACTCAATCAAATACACAGAAAGTATCTCCAGTACCTTTCTAACTATAATTGTACGGACACGTGCAAGATTAGAGAAGCACATGAGCGAATTTGCATCTTCCCTTTACTTGGTTTTCAACTTTTGGTGAACTTCTCTGTGTTTCCACCTCCAGCCGTTCTGACCGTGGATCACTCTGTGGTGGACTTGGAGACCATTGAAGCACTGTATGAAAATGTAAGTATTAATGCAGTTTAACTACAAGTGCAATTGTACAATTTGAGCCCCTTATTTATATTTTTTTGTCAATGTGTCAGAGAGCACAGCCGGAGGAACTGGAGAGAATCAAGAAACACTATGAGACGTCAGAGGAAGAGGAAGTTAAATTGCTGGACAAACCTGAACAGTCAGTATCTCAGCTGCTAACAGAAATATTTAGAGACTGCACCAGTAATTGATTATGTGTGTGTGCATGTGTGTGTGTGCACTGAGGAGACAAATACCAGGCCTGTCTTCTTGTGTTTAACCTGGATGGACATTGTCGCATTTCCTCCTCTTACTTTTGGTGTGGTTGTGCTCCAGGTTCCTGTACGAGCTGTCTCAGATCCCAGACTTTGCAGGCAGAGCTCACTGCATCATCTTCCAGTCGTCCTTCAACGATGGGATTGCGTCCATCAAACGCAAGCTCAGCACAGTCTCCTCTGTCTGCGAGGTAGGAAAAATGTTGCATGTTCATTAAAAGGTTTGAATGTGATCAGATGTTTTTAAACATTGAATATTCACAATCACTATTTACCCTATATGTGATATGAACTTGACAATAAAATGTAGTTGGTCCTTCATGTGTTTTCTGTTTGAAGGCCCTGCTGGAGAGCGATGGTGTGAGGGAAGTGGTGGGACTGGTGTTGGCTCTGGGGAACCACATGAACGGAGGCAGCAGGGTCAGAGGTCAGGCCGACGGCTTTGGCCTGGAGATTCTACCTAAACTGAAGGATGTCAAGAGCAGAGTAAGATGACGATAACTGAAGGAAGTCTTTGTACTGATGCAGTCTGATGTTTTGACACGTCTCCTGCATTTCTTCTCAGGACAATCGCATCAGCCTGGTGGACTATGTGGTGTCATACTACCTGCACAATGTGGATAAGGTATTAGTTGCTCTATTACTGACATATTGCTGCTGCTTTGTCTGCTTTAGTCTACATGAAGCTGATGTACTGATATTGTTTTCCTTTGTGTATTTGAGCATAATTGGTATTTATCAAGTTCATGAATTAAAAATGGTCGAGTGCACTTTTAAATCAATGATGGCAACACAAAATGAGTTGAGGGAGCGACAGGAGAACATTGATTGATTTGCATCTTTTATTACTGCAAATAGACAAACGTTTTGAAACTGCTTTGTCTTCAACAGAGCCAAAAAGGATAAAAACATAAAGCAAGCACATATATAGTCAACTACTGGGCTTGTGTACAATTGTCACAAGATAACTGGTTGAACAGGATTTCAAATCTGTTAGATATTGGATCCAACGTTGGTGGTTGCAGCATACTGGATTCACACAGTTGAGCGTTTTGGCCTAAATAAGAGACTGGAGTTTCCATGTTTCCTCTAATGTGATTATAGTGAGTGGGTTGTGGCATGTGATTGGCAACTAGGATTCATTATCCAATAGATGTGACATCATATGCAGTTGTAAAAGCAATTATCCTCTGACAGTTGCACATCTGTTCGTCCACTGACTAGATATGCGCTCGCCTAATGTCTCTAACTCCAGACACAATGGTGTTGAAACTAAATGTACAATTCATTTCCCTAATTTAACCGTGATGTTTTATTTTGTTCCACCAGCACGCAGGAACAGACAAGAGCACGTTCCCACTTCCTGAACCTCAGGACGTCTTCCTGGCAGCACAGGTCAAGTTTGACGACCTCAACAGAGACCTGAGGCAGCTCGGACGCGACCTGACAAGTGTGTGATGTCCTTTATCTCTTTCAGCTCCTTCTCTCTAAAGAACCCAAAAAAAACCCCTGCAGAGTAATGAATACCAACACTCCTCCTCCTCCAATATTAGATGGTTGCACACATTCCCCAGAGCGTTACGTCCGCTCTGAGCAGACAGACGGTGAGCTCCAGCCTCTGTGTCGACTGGGTGACTGAAATTCTCTCCCTGTGGTCATTTTGTTGTGTGTTTTCGTTTGAAAGCCTCATCCAGCCCGGGTAACTCTATCGCTCTGATTTTTTAGAGGTTCCCACAGACCAAACCTCGGCCCGGTCTGGCATCGTTTTTCCTCAGACACCCCTCCCCACCCCCCACAACTCACCACCCTGGTTTCCCATCTCTGTGAATTCAGTAACTGTTTATACTTGGGGCTGAAGGCCTGCTTCTTCAACCAGACTTGAGTGAGCTGAAGCCCCAGAACAAAAGATTTCCTCTGGTCTTTCTTATCCTTCTTCCCTGTTCTCCTCTCTCTCTCTAAGTGTGCCCATATGACGCCATTCAGCTTGCCAGTTAAACCAGACGAGTCACGCCGAGGACAATGCTCACTCTTACATGTGCGCGATTGTGAGTGAGCGCATTGTTGTATCCACATGTATGCATGTGTTTTTGCCCGCCGTATGTGCGTGTATTCGGAGACTAGCAGGAGTCTCGCTGCTGCTGATACAGGCCTGGCGCCTTTCAGATCCAGCTTCTAATCCTCCTGCCCATCAGATCTCCCATCGTTGTGCCTTTGTGCCCCTGTCGCCAGCACATGGGAGACCATAACTTTCCACTTATGTAATCTCCAGACCTCCAGTATCTGCAGCGTATCTGCACGGGCCTCTGCAGAGATGCACGGATCCTTCGAGCGCTCGGCTGTATCACCTGGGCTCCAGTGTGGCCCCCAGATGTGTGCCACAGATAGCTTTCTTTACCTCTCAACACAGCTTTGTCTTATCGGGCCGTCTTCCCAAACCGCCGTGCAATCTGGATCATCTGTCGCAGGTTCCTTTTGTTCTGCCCGTTTGAACAGCCCTCATCCCTGCGTTTGCTGTTTGGTTGGTACGACATGTTTCCCAACACAGTTAAAGGGAGATTAGTTTCTCTTAAGTCATCCATGTTGACTGTTGAAGGAAATGAGATGGAGATGAACAGAATTTTGCTGCACTTACATCCTTTAGAATTTACATTTTAAAGTTCACGAGCAATGAGCAATTTTAATTTATAAGCACTGTGGTTTAAACTCGGCCTCAGCTTTACTTTGCAAACGTTCGTATACTAACACGCTGAACTGAGATGGTGAACGTGGTAAAACATTATGTACCTGCTCATTGTGAACATGTTGGTAAATATTAGCATTTAGATTAAAGCGCTGCTAACATTTATTTTTACAGCATGTTTCTTGGCACACTGAAGCTATTTTAATGTGAAATACGCGTGGAGGTTTAGTGTTTCCTTCCTGAAGACTGTGTGTAATCTGTGTAATTTCAGTCTCACGTCTGAGAGCGCCACACTCTTCTTCAGCCGGCTCTGTTTATGCGAAGGTCTTTAACCCTCTTCAGTCTGAAATAAGCGAACACAAAAGGCAGACAAAAGAAAGAGAGGCTCGCCACACAATGCAGAGAGAGAGATACCCGCCTCCACAGTTTACACAAATCCCGAATGAAAACAGTATTCTTTTGTAATCTTATCTGGGAGATGTTGATCGGGCGTCGGGTTGGTGGTGGTGGTGGTGGGGGGGGTTGCAGGGACTCGGCTCCCTCTGCAGCCTCTATTATGACTGGCTCCGCAGACTGGCTCCTCTGATCCACTGATTGGACACAGAGCCACAGACTGGTAGAGGGAGAGAGAGAGAGAGAGAGAGAGAGAGAGTTTGCAGTCGCCATCTGAGGGTGAATCTCAATAAGTGATATCTAAAGAGGAAGCGGTGCTGATGACCTCCTGCTCGGGCACAGGTGGAGCTGGTTTAACCCACAACTGTCTCTCTGTGCATCCATCATGTTGTAGTTATGGGTTAAAGCTGCAACAGTAAAAAAAAGTTTTCAGTGGTTTTGGAGGAAGTTTTCTAAAGTTTTCTTTAGGAATCAGGGTTTACAGGTTCATAATGTTAAGTATCATGGAGTGAGGAGAAGTTGATGTTTAATGGGCAAGGACTCTCAAAAGACACTATTGAATTGCATTATGGGAATTGTAGGATCCAATGTTTATAGCTATGCTTGTAGAGTGACTCTAGGGATGTTGGTCCACCACTTAGTCCAGACTGAAATATCTCAACACCTACTAGATGGATTAAGTTTTATACAGGCATTCATGGTTCCCAGATGATGAAGCTTGCTGACTTTTGTGATCCCCTGACTTTTCCTCTAGCACCATCATGAGGTTCACATTTTGCTTTTGAGGTCTCAACAACTATGGGATGTATTGCTGTGACATACAAGCCTTCATGTCCTCATCAGGATGAATTGTGATGATTTCAAAAACTCTATGAAAGTGCCACATTAAATCCCTTTAAGGATGTAAGGTAATGATTTCTGATTCAGTGTATTTAAGAGATTAAAAGTATTGCCCTCGTTTTCTGAACCGTTCTCTTGTTTGTTTCAGGATGTGAGAAAGACGTACAGAAGGTTTGCTCTGATTCTCCTGAAGAACACCTGCAGCCGTTTAAGGACAAGATGGAGGCTTTTGTTCTCAGTGGTGAGTTTTTACAGTCAGATATTGTGTCTGTACGAAAATGTAAATAATGTCACGTGACTATAGTTGAGATTTTAGACTTTCAAGTAGTGGCGTTAGTTTACTGTGTTCCAACAAGGTGTATTTCTGTCTGGAGATTGGTAAGATGATAATGCAATAAGTCTCAATAACCCACTTTCAGGAACCTGTCAACTTTCCCTCACTTTCTTCCTCAACATGCTCCATCTAATCTATTCTATTATCTTCACTGGCTTCATCCTGTTACTGCTCTGAACATCTTTGTCCCCCTTCTTATTTCATGGAGTGTCTTTGGTATCTGTGTGTGTGTGTGTGTGTGTGTGTGTGAGAGAGAGAGAGAGAGATAGGATGGATTCAGAGTAAAGGCTAGACACTCAGATAGGGATCAGCTGGATGACTGAGGGACTCTGAGTGAGACACACAGGCACTGGGAAAGATTCATCCAACTAAATGAGGCAATCCAAGATTTTCATACTGGCCCATCTCAGGATAAATCACAAGAGGTCGTGCATTAGAGAAGAGCTTTGTATTGATCAGTATTTGAAATGAACTGTCATTGCTTTTGTTTTGAAAATCAGCAAAGCTTCAAAATAAAGTCCAAACAGTGAGAATGACTTTTTAATGTTAGATCTTTTGTTCCTTGAGTCACTTGTGTTTCATTTGATATGAAACCATAATTTAAAACATGTCAGACTGAACATTTTTTTCCCCATCTTATGATGCAGTTGGTATAAAATAAAACATATTTAAAGATGTTTTTCAGACAAAAGAACAAAATGTGACTTCCTTTGAAAATGCTCATAAACTGGTCTAAAGTAAAATCAGACTTTCAGATGGACGACTGAAGTGATTTGTTGAGCTGGACATTTACCTGGAGGCTGAAGCAGAATCCCACATTACAGGGAGCCAGACTCAGGTAGTAGTGTGCCGGTTATATTGTGATAATGGCATTGCAGTTTGAAAGTGGCAACAAGAATGGCTCCATTGTTGAATTACTGACTGTGTAATTGCTGTTTTGAAGAGACCCAAATGGTTGTCTGGCTCCATTTGACATGGTCATCATCGTACAAGAGATTCTCATTGTGTTCCTAAAAGCATTTATGTATATCAACAGAGTCTCCACAGGGATTATGACTGTTTTTCACATTTTGAGTCTGGATACAGTCTGGATTTGGAGTCTGGATACAACTAAATTGTTTCCTTGTCTGTGTCTTTTGCAGCACGGAAAGAACACGCAGAAGCTTCCTATCAGCTGATGACTGTGGAAAAAAGGTTAGAGAATGAAATAAATTATTACATTTTTAAATTAACTTAATGGCATTTGTTTCTAGATAAGAAGCAAATGAACACTTGGTTTACTGTGTTTTAATCCTCTCTTTTTCTAAACTTGTTCAGCTTTCAGGACTTGACTCTGTACTTTGGACTGAAGCCCAAGACGGGAGACAGGGAGGTGACCACCGGCTATTTCTTCATGCTGTGGTTTGAGTTTTGTGCCGACTTCAAGGCCAGATGGAAGAGGGAGAACAAGAGCATCTCCAAAGAGAGGTATCAGCTGTTACCACCACTGTTTGTAAAAAGTCAGTGTAGAATTCCAGTAATAATAAAGATAAAACCAAACTACAATGACGCTGTGTGATGTTGGGACAGGAGCAAGAAAAGACTGTGAAAGTTGTGGACTGATCCAAAAACACCTGTTTGGATCATTCCACAGGTAAACAGGTTCATTGGTAACAGGTGATAGGATCATGATTGGGTATGAAAGGTTCATCCTGGAAAGACTCAGTCGTTCACAAGCGAGGATGGAGAGAGGTTCAACACTTTGTGAACACATGGTTGGATAAAGGAGATACTTCACTTGAAATTCTCTCAATGGCTGCAGTTTTAAAGTCCAGTCAGTAATGTATTGTCAGTATTGCATGTGACAGATGGGACAAACAGTGAAACACCAGAACTCATGTCATTGTGGGTTTTATTGTGTCTCAAGGAAATTTTTTGGTTTGAACTTAATTGAACTGACCTAATGTTATTTCTTTATTTGTGTTACATTCTATAAACAGTGAAAGAAAAATGTCTGCCACTAATTTATCATTTAATCATACCTAACCTTGGACCAATTTTCTGGTCGACACATTGAATTTATACTGTAAAGAACTAACTTCACCTGACAAACTATTGAATCACTAAACTTGTTTTTTTGCAGATTAAAAGAGGCCCAGCTGTCAGTGAGGAGGATCACAGGAGAGAAGAAGGTGGAGACCAGAAAGATCAACCCCAACAGTCTGGTAAGACGGGATTCAGTAGAGATGTTTCCTAGATCAGGTCTTGAACACATTCGCAGATATGCTCTGTTTTGCTGCTTTGATTGAATTAGTAGGAAGTTGTCTGCTGTGTTGTCAACTCTATTTGGTTCAATCATAATTTGCTCCCAACAGAAAGAGCGACTTCGTCAGAAAGAAGCCAGCACGTCTTCACCTTAAGACACTCAGGATGTATAAAAATGCTGCAGTCACACAAACGTCCCCACCAAGCTGGATCAGACCGGACGTGAACCATGAGACCAAACCTTTCACATTTTCACTGTTTATTTGTCTCACATGTCCATTGATCCATTGTCCATCCGTTCATCAACTGACAGCTTTATGTAATATAATTTGCTCACTAAAAATGTATTTAAATTGAAAAGATTAAAAATCTTTTGTGCAATATGTCGATTTAGTTTGAACCATGTAAAGACTCTTCTATTGCATTGATTCATGTAAAGTCTAATCTTTTCAATATTTTTCCACAAATAAAATCTCTGATTGGAAAATGTGGGATTTCATAGCTTGGAAACTGTTTTTATTTACAAGCAACTTTACAATACATGATATACATATTATACACAGCCGTAAAATGAAGTGACATTTAGCAGTGCAGGTGGTAGAAAAACAAGCTTTACATCCCACACAGTGGAAACAACACAACCGTCCGAGTCCTCTGAAGATGTGTCCTCATGTACTTTCTGATAAGGCAGAGGTGCTGCACATCATTGATCCTGCATGTCTGCATCAAGTATGATTATAAAGTGTTAGAAACCAGCTTGTCTTCAGCTCAAACAGGCTCTCATTGGCATTAAAGGTCATCAGTCCAAACTTTGGCAGAGTCCCTGCATCTGCAACCTTTCAACAAATTCTCCAAATATAAAAACACACGCATGCAAACTGACTTTGTGGAAGCAATGATTGACAAAATATCTGGACAGTGTGATAAGTTATTAAATGCAGGTCATAGAGAGAACACAGCACCTGAATCAACCACTTATGTATAATGTCTATCAACAAAAATACCATCTTCTCCCTGTTATGATAATAAAAAAAGAGCTCAGGTCAGTTCCTCATCTTCCTGTTGCTGCTGTTTTATCATGTCCTTTAGACAAAATACACATATCTACAAAGCTTTTCTTCCAAATGGATGGAGATAATATCAACCTGGATGTGTTAGTTTGGTCTAGTCTGTATCTATTGTGGTGCAGCGGCACAGCTTCACGCGCTGGATGCGTTTCTTCCTGGTGCTGGGCGTCTGACCCGGGCAGAACAGGGTGTAAGTGACGGTGCTGAAGGTTTTGGGTTTGCAGGCGGAGCAGGACTGGAAGACGTCTCCGTCCTGGTAGTTGTGCCTGGGGATGTAGAAGGAGTTGCACTGTCCGTAGCAGAACCTGTTGATGATGGTGCGGCTGAGGCAGCCCTCCTCCTGGATGGTCTGTTTGAGCGGCTGCGTCTTGCACCAGTCCAGCCTCAGGTACCGGCGCTCGGTGACGTGCAGAGCCTCCTGACTGGACTCCAGAACCTCGTCGGTGGAGGTCACAGAGCCCGACCCGCGGGAGATTAGTCCACTGACGGCTGGCTGTTGGCATCTGTCCGGTTCCTGTGGGTTGTACTTGTTTGGGTGTGGGAAAGCGCTTTGAAAGGTGTCAGCACATTTACTCCTCAAAGGGCTGAGCAACAGAGCCAGAACTGCTGCAGAGATCAGCACTGACGGGGTCTTCATCACTGAGGCTGAAAGGAAAAAACACAAGTCTTTGATGGAGAGAATTTTAAGCACCGAACAAGCAGTGCAGTTTTTATCCAAACACATAATTTAGTTTAGTTTATCAAACAAAATTAGAAGCTCCTAAGTCGAGTTACCTGTTTATTTAAGCTCCTCAAAGGAAAACTTGATCCAGTCAGACAAGTTGACAGCATGTGCTTCCTCTTCAGGTCCTGCCTCCTCTGCAGTGGCTTTATGAATGAGACACCGAGGGCTTTTCCAAACTGCTTTCAGCAGAACACGCCCCTCCCCAAAACCCTGATCCTCACTTTATCTGTCTGACAGAGGAAAAAAATCCAACTACAAACTTTCTCGATGCAGATAAATCGTTTATTTGACTTTACAGAACAAAAACATAACACAAACATTTTTGCAGAGACGAAGTGACCCGAGACGGATTCAGTGCTGCCTGTAGATTCATTTCACTGCAGTACGGTGACTTAAACAGATATGAATCAGAATAAGATTTACAATATTTGCCATGCATCAGTGAAGTAGTTCACAACGATCCTTTACATGACAAAGCAAAGCAACAACAATGTATGATTAAGAATATGATCTGTATTTACTCTTTGCTTCAAGACACAGAGGTGATTAACTGGTTCTATCAAGACATACAAAAATTAAACTTCAGAAACTTCAGTGTGAGTAAATCTGTACAGTCATAACTTACTGATTCAACATTCCTCCAGATCAATGTATCTTTATACAACTTCTTATTATCATACAGTTGTAGATATATTGTACACTGACAGTCAAGTTTTTAATACATTGTATTTTAGCATTTTGGGTTAAATGGTTGAATCCCACTATTCCATTGGTTGGTATAAGTGATCTGAGAATGTTTATTTTGCCCTATATATGAACCATGAAACAAGCTCTCAGATCATAATGTTATATTAAAGGCAGGTGCAATGTAAAGATCTAACAATTAAACCTATATGTTGAAAACAAGAGCACCAGTTGTAAGATCTGGGCCAACTAATGTTTGCAAAAAAATAAGCTTTTCTCTACGTACTTTTTCTTATTCTAAAATAGTTGTGCTGAAGTCACAGTTGCATCGCTTGTTAACCAAAATGCTTAAATATATAGTGTTAAAAACTTCAATCTGAGTGTACTTTATTATTACAGTGAGTGTTGCAGGCGCAGGAGTTTAGGTCGTGGATTTGCTGGCAGCGGAGGCGGTCGTCACCTCTTCCTCCTCTTCCTCGGAGAAGTGAGGGACGGATTTTTTGGCCACCACGTTGTCCAACCTCTGACCCATCAAATACGGGTTGACGCTCTGCAGGGAGGCGGAAGAAATATGACTATACATACTGCAAACACTTTATATCTGAGCATATCGAATAAAAATGTGTGTCAAGTTTATCCTCAATGTGAGATTCTTGGCTTGTTCAGAAAATATCTAAAGCAGTGAGTTTAAGAGGACATGTTTCCCTTTAGGGGTAAATTTCAGTGCTGGTGATGTGGTTTCCTCAAACATGATACTACAAAGGAAGAAGAACAAGACAACAAACACTATACCCTTTTTCTTCTTTTCGGTCCTCCCTTCAGTTTTTGGTACAAAAGCTCCTTGTTCTGAAAGGAAACGCAGAAAAAACAATTTTCAGACATTAAATCATGGATCCACTGTTTTACAGCCAGCTCCTTTGTTCCTAAATTACAGTCAACAAATTGCCTGAATGCATTTTCAGGGAATAAAAATGCTCAAAGGGGTGATTTTCTTCAGGCCAGACAGACCAAGATACAAGTTCTGTTTGATCTTGCAAATGGCAAAAGTCTTGTCTTCCTTTTGTTTTTTTATGCCGTCGCCAGCGTGAGAAACCAAAGCTGCGACTGCTTGTTCCCAACATGCAGAGAGGGAAAGATGAGAGAGATGGAAACTAGAGGAAACTCTTATCATGCTGCTACACCATGACACCCTCTTATAGCATTTACACATGTCTCATTTCTCTTAAAACATAAATCTGTAAACGCTTGTATCGGACTCTTACTTTGCTTCAGAGGGTTGCACTTCCAATTCTTGGCGATATCTATCCGTTATTCTTATCAGGTTTAAATGCCTCATTGTAAGTTGCTTTGAATAAATGCATCTGCCAAATGAATGCAATGTAAAAAAATATTACTTAAAATATTATCACTATTGTAAATGCAAACTAACTTGGTTTACAGGTGGGCTGTTTGGACAAAACAAGCAATTCGAAGCTCTGGGAAATAAAGAGTAAGGAGCATTTTTCACCCTTTGATTGATGTGTGATAAACAGTAATTCGTTCCAGTCCTGGTCTGAACTCACCCACTTGGCCAGGGCCGGGTAGTCGTGCTCTGGGTCAAACAGATGCTGGTGTTTCTGAAACTCTCTGCTGAACTCGGCTGTGTCCGGAGCGTTTTCCAAGCAGCCGTCTGCTGCTGTGAACGTGGGTGCAGACAGAGAAGAAGAAGAATCATGATTGATTGATTGAAATGGCAGCACTGAATCAAAATATGGTTGATGAAGTGATTGAGAACATGAGTGTGTACCGGTCTTTCCCAGGGGACAGGGGTTCGGAGGGTCTGGGTATCCGTGGTCATCGCTGAAGTCTTTGGGAACGTTGTCGCCCGTCAGCTCGGCCACAATGTTGGGGATGTTGCCAAAGGGGCCGAGGTGCTGCAGCCCCTCGTGAGCACCACCTTGTGGAGGAAAACAAGTACCACAGTTACCATAAAAACAACAGCACCACCAGCAACAAAAAGCTTCTCAATACAAGTACAAGCATCATGAAGCATTTACAATGTCGTATTTTCCATGTCACAACAGAATTAGTTCTCAATTTTTTTATTATTGTTGTTTCAGCACAGGATGAAACCTCAGCTGAATCAATTCACATGATCTCTTTCTGCATTAAACTCCTGAGAAATATATTATATATCAATATCAATATATTACTAGCAATCAGCACATAAATGGACCTAAATAAACGGTGGATTAATCTGCTATTCATCATTGATAATCGATTATTTTTCAAGCACCAATGTCCAAAATTCTCTGTTTTTTTTGCAAAGGACCACATAAGGAGGAAAAAAGCAAAAGAAAACCAATGACAACATATTTGCAGAAAGCTCTATCAATAAGGATTATAGGATGACTTCTTTATATTAATTGTATTCTCTCAATCATCACTGCCTCTGACATTAAGATAAGACAAGACAAACCTTTATTTGTCCCACAGTGGGGAAATTCACAATAATTTTCAACAATTTAATTCACATTAAAGAACCATGAGAGAAAAAAAAGGACAAAATAGAAATAAGAACAGAATGTGAATGTAGGCCACCTTATATTTCTCCCCTTGTCTAGTGTGCTTGTTTCTATATACATGCTGGGAAAGGGATATAAGGAATTTGTGTTGTTCTCAATAAGAACAGTAAGCAACACATGCAAGACAATCATCCAGTGTCAGTGTTGAATTTTACATTAGAACTATTGTTTGGGTTGAATTAGGACACATGTTATAGGATAAATAGAGTAAAATAAATATCCAGTACAGTTCATCCCTCATGTGTCCCAATCTGCCTTTAAATTCCAGTTGATGGATCTTTTTCTTGCTTCATCTCTGAGCATATAAAAGCCTCTATAACACCAACATGGAGCCTTCCTACCCTGGATGCTCTGAGGCCCCACGATGTTGGTGGCCTGGTGGGCAGGATACTCCACCCGGGGCCGAGCGATGCCCAGCTGCTCCATGACGCCGTGCAGGAGCCGCTGGATGTCGGCCTCGGACACCTGGTCTGCCGTGCGGGGGCTGCGGGCCGGAGCCCCGCAGAGCTGCAGGAGCAGGAGGAGGCCGAGCAGGAGGAGCCGCACGGCCGAGCTCACATCTGACATCTGAGGGGGGAAATACACACCGTGCACGATCATGTGCAAACACAGCTGCAGGTGCAAGACTGGATCATTGTTTAAATAATATTTTTTTTTAAAAAGTGGATGTTTTCGTGTCATCTGTTATGATGGTTCATAGAAACAGTGAAACACATTGATTGTCTGTAAATGAATAAACATTTACCTGCTATGTAAACAGACACAAGGCTGATGTAAATAGTCTATAAATAGATTCATCAAATGTCCATGAAGAAGAAAAAAACACCATAATTTATATTAAGAGCTGGATTTAATTTCATTTATCTCATTAAATGTGTGATTTTATTATTAGAAAACATCACAAATGATCCAAAAAAAATTATTTTCTTACCTTGTCTGCTCTGATGATGGGTCCTGCCTGCTGGGAGACTGTCAAGCTGCCCACACTAAACTACTGTATTTCTGGTTTCCAAAATAAAAGTTTGCTTCACAAACATGATAAAAAAATGTGATTTTAAAATCTGGTTCTCGCCAAATTTCGCCAAAATCCATTTTAATTACTCATATTTATATTTATTTTGCTATCTTGTTCTTCTAAAAATATTTTTTCTAAATGTTTTGCTTTCCTCTTACTTTATTTTGAAGGACACACATCTCATTTCCTTTGTCATCCATTATGCAACCCTGCAGGATGAGACCACCCCCCCTTCACGGTTCAGATGCAGTTGCTAGGATACCAAAATCCTCCCTCCTCATTGGCTGCTACATGGTGCCAATTCATTTGTCTCAACAGCGGTGACATCATCCTGAACAGCATCAAAACAGTTTGTATTTCTGTGAAGAAAGAAGCTCATCAAACTAGACTTTTTATTTGATTTTTATTCAGCTTGTGTTTTTTTCTTCTATATTTATTCCTATGTTTATCTGTTTGTTTTCACTTCCCCTCTCTCTTCATGGGAGACCTCTGGTATTGATGTTATGCCGCACATTATTCACTTTCTGTACATTATCACTTGATTTGTTTAATTGATTTTTTTAAAGAATTGCTAAAACAAACTTGGTATTTTGCTCTTAATCCTCTGCAAATATGCTTTTAAAAATGTGTCTATATAGATTCTTGGCATTTTGAGTTTGTATCTTTGGATCATAGAAAGTCTTACCACAATCACCTAACACCTAATAAATGCTTAATGTCCAAATAAAAGATACATGTGAGAAAAATTTTTTAAAACATTTATTCCCTTGATACTAAAGTCTGGTACAACCATCCTATTGTGAAATAAATAGTCAAACACAAATTCATTAAAATGTTAAAAACACTAAACCGCTCTAATCCACCTTATAACTACAAACTGGTCTACCAGAGATCGTAAACATGCTGCAGCAACATGGGCAAACCCACATGAGAATTTCTAATATCTAATACTTCATAGTGAAATGCGTCTTCTCCAAGATGTGAGCTGCAGTTTACCGACACCAGAGAGCCCAGGAGAGCCGCCTGCATCTGGTGCTCGGGTGAATCTCGGGAAATTACCCAAACGTAGATCTCTGACAACAAAAAAAAAACGAACAGGAACTATCAGATCACGTGTGTTAGATTTGGGATGTTGCAGTTTTTAACCAGGATGCCACTGAAAAACTGTCAATATTGCACAGTTACACAATTACTTGTACTTAACACTGTAAAGTAATCCTGCTTTCATAATTCACCTTTTCAGCCTCTCCTGTGGGGTCTTGCAGGCCTCTTTGCCATCAGGGCTGGGACTATCCAAAGCCGGTGTAAGTGTGAAACCTTGTTCTATAAACAATTTTAACATCATTACATTCTGTACAAATTCACATTACAGCCTGTTTCTTTCTTCACATTGTGTTTACCTGCACATGGCATGCAGGTCCGAAACAGCAGGACGTTGGGGAAAGTCTCCAGACCGAGGCTTCTCCTGAGCGTTTTTCTCTCCCCTGATGTGGACTCTTTCTCCTGCTCAGAGACTGGAGGCCTGACCTTTGACCTTCCCTGAATCCAGGACACCGTTTTCACAGATTGCCTGACTTTAAGTGTTTGGGAAAATGAAATTTAAGAGCACACAGGAGTCTTTCAATTGAGAAACAATTTTTGCAATGACTTTGTGGTTTTTTTTTACCTTTTAAACTGTGTCTTCTTTTCTGTCCTCTCTTTGCATCTTTCAGAAGATTGAAATTCACCAGGAACTCCATACTGTCCATTACAGCTTTAGGAATCACACCTAGCAAATATAACAAAGATCTGATATCATTAATACCTTCAATCTAAAATGAAAGTGTCGAGACAGAATCATTGGTTTATTACCAAATAAGTGGGGATGTTCAATGAAGGTGCGCAGGACGAGAACTCTGAGTTCAAGTCGGCTTTCAGACATCTCGGCCTTGTTGGGAGGCGGTAAGAGACACGGAGCAAAGACTGTAGTGAGGTTCGAGCTGGTCATCAGGTTTTCAGTGCATCTGACAGCATCACATGGAAAGGAGAGAAAAATGCATGAAATTAAATCATTCGTTTGTCACTGGAAAATGTGTGACATCGTCCTCCGCTAATTTCAACTCATACTGTAAAAAGGGAATAGACAGACAGAAAATAGGGTCTCAAGATGATTGCAAGATGGGGAAAAAAATTCTGTTACAAGGCATCAGTGATAGTAAAAAAAAATATCAGTACTACTTCAACTGAATGCAGATTATATCAAAAGCAAATCAAGTTTACTTTGTCTACTAGGGTTTAATCCCCAACATTATCGGTATCAAACCTCTGGGAGACTTTGCAGAGGAAGTCAAACAGGTAATGCAGACAGGAGGAGTTTCTGGCAGGCAGTAAACAGGACAGCAGCTGGAGGGCTGAGGTCCTGTCCTCCGGGCTGGACAGAGCCTGGGCTTTGAGCAGAGCTGCGTGGAGCTCAGAGGGAAACAAAGGCTCCGGCAGCTCCCTGCAGAACTGTTTGATGAGGGTTGCCACGTCGTAGGGGAGAGCTGAGGACAGACAGCCCTGTCCACTGTTCAGCTTGTCCTTGGACAGACACAGGAAGGACAAAGTTATTTATAACCTCAGGAATAAAAAAAAATATAGGTTGCATGCAGCATCACAGAATTTGTTTATTCACATATTCTACTGAGACAAAGCTCAAGACAAGGCAGTGTTTGCTCAAACCACCAGATGGTGCTATTGCTCCAGAGGACATTAAGATAAGATAAACCTTTATTCATCCCTCAGTGGGGAAATTTGCAATGCACAGCAGCAAAGACATTAGGACAGTTAAATAGTAAAAAAAAAAAAGAAAAATATAACAAGCTAGAAAGTATTTGTAAATTTAACAAATATACACGAGATTATATACAGATATACATGAGATATATATGAGAATATGGGTGTGAGAAATATGACCAGTAAAGAAATATGACCAGTAAAATTAGATCTTGCATAGAAGAATTAGATATGAAATATTAAGTATCAAATATGAAATATTGCATTTGAATGAAATATTGCACTTGAATATAACAAAATGAAATATTGCACCGCAAATGGAATCTGGAATAAATATAAATATGCAGGCATGAAAATATACAGGCATGAAAAAGAGTGTTGCACAGATTACGTTATCAAAATACACAAAAGGTCAAACTCTTACTCTGAGGGTCTTGATGCGAGGAAGAGAGCCTGGTTTTCTGAACAGGCCTACAGTCCCAGCTCGCTCCAGAAGAAAAGAACAAGCATCCACTAAAAAACTGAGACACAACATTAAAAAAGAAACTATTAATCTAATAAATTAATGTATTAAATCTCTTCTCCTCCCACTCACCAGGGCACCAGTCCAAACTCAGGGATGTACCGCCTGGGTAAATTCTCCAGAGGAACACCGAAGACCTTTGCACCAGCGATGAACAGTCTGTCCCTCTTCTTCTCAAAGCTCCTCACAGTTATCCCATAAAGAACCTGCAGGTGAAACCGGATCACGTTACTGTCTGTGACCTTCATGATTTAAAACAACACTGAGAGACGTCAGAAACTACACAGCCTTCAACTGTGACACCGTAATCTCTGTCACTGACTTGGTAAAATCACCAGTGACTGAAGCAGGTCAGCTTTATTATGCTCATCCATATCACCTGTGGCACAGGTGACAAGGAAGTGAAGGACAAGTGTTGTGTTCAGGTCACATGGGGAAGGTGGTAGATTTGAGTTGCAGCTTGGAAATAATTTTAACTTTGGCTTTCAGGTGGTGATGGACAGTGGCAGGATGCACCACTATGCATCCTGTACATTTACTCAAGTACTTAGGTAGGAATTCAAGGCACTTGTACTTGAGTATTTCCATTTGTACTTCTACTTCACTACATCCCAGAGGCAGATATTGACTTTTTTATTCCTTAAGCTAAATAAACTCTTTAAGAAGAATCTTGGGTTACCTGGAAAATGCATCATCACAAAGCTGAAAACAGGAAAAGTTTTAAGAGATATGGGGTTCTCACAGGACAACAGCACTACAAACATACAATGATCTTATAGAATATGATGCATTGCTGTAGATTAAACCAGTCCACACAATATAAAGTAGTTAAAATGAGCTCAACCTTAAACAACTAAAATAGTAAAACACTGACAGGGAACGTTTTAATGCACCATGAGTAATTTTACTTTGGATACTTTAAGTAGATTTAGCTGAGAATACTCATATACTTTTATTTAAATGAGGTTTTGAATGCATGTAGTCAAGTATTTTCTCAGTGTGGTACTGATACTTTTACTTAAGTGAAGGATCTGAATACTTCTTCCACCACTGGTGATGGATTTCTATTTCAGATTACTTTACTACACATGATATGATGAAAAACAAAATAAGTGATTTTAGTCTCATCATAAACGTAAATTGTTGAGCCGTGAAACACTTTTGACACTTTTGTGAAAACACTTGTTAATTAAATTAAAGTCTTTTTAAAGTCAACACTTTATTATGAACAACTTTATGTGTGTGAGGGGAACTTGTTCTTTTGCTTCTAATCTTATAACATGTTCATGAAAATGCTGATATATAGAGACTCCAACACTCCAGACTGTTACTGTTAAAATCAACTATTTTTATTACAACAGTACATGTATATACAGCAAAAGGCACAGTAGAAATACAGATACGGGAGGAGAGCTGGTGCAGTTGGTGTGGGGTTTTTTGGTGGTGGTTGGAGATTTAGAAGCACTTCCTGTGGACGATGGAGGGGCCTGCCTCATCGTACTCCTGCTTGCTGATCCACATCTGCTGGAAGGTGGACAGGGAGGCCAGGATGGAGCCGCCGATCCAGACGGAGTATTTCCTCTCAGGGGGAGCGATGATCTGCAGGGAGGAGAGAGGAGAGGTTGATACAAGAACATTTTCACAACTGAACTCAACTGGATTTAGCCAGTTAGTGTTGGTCCACAAGGCCTCACCTTGATCTTCATGGTGCTGGGGGCCAGGGCGGTGATTTCCTTCTGCATACGGTCAGCAATACCAGGGTACATGGTGGTACCACCGGACAGCACGTTGTTGGCGTACAGGTCCTTACGGATGTCGATGTCGCACTTCATGATGCTGTTGTAAGCAGTCTCATGGATGCCAGCAGACTCCATACCTGAGCAGGAGAGGGGAGGGAGGTGAGTGCTCATGTGACTGACAGTAAAAACAAACAAAACAAAGTGAATATTGTTAAAGTTGAAATTGTGAGACTCATCATGAGCCTTAATTTCAGAAGGAAAAGGAAAAAAAAATCTCCCTTTGGCCACTGGGTGGAGTAAACTCACATCAAGGCCTTTCACTGTCTGCATGAAATATAATCTGATATAAATATGACTTGCAGAATGTGTGCTGTTCACACAGAGTAACTGTATCTGCCGTCAGGACTCACCGATGAAGGAAGGCTGGAATAGGGTCTCGGGGCAGCGGAAACGCTCGTTGCCGATGGTGATGACCTGACCGTCGGGCAGCTCGTAGCTCTTCTCCAGGGAGGAGGAGGAGGCAGCGGTGGCCATCTCGTTCTCGAAGTCCAGAGCCACGTAGCACAGTTTCTCCTTGATGTCACGAACGATCTCACGCTCGGCTGGCGGGAGGAAATGTCACAGTTTAGTCGAACGAGCTCAAACTCTGACTGACTCCGGGGTCATTTCTCGACCCCAGAGTTCAGACTAAACACTTTATCTCTGTCTGTTCATGTTTAAAGACTATGTAACCTCTCAGAGACAAAATAACACATTGTTCTCTTAAATGCAAACTTTAATTTATGGATAATTGAATGTACCATGTCTCAGCTTGATATTACAACCAACATTACAGGTAGCAAGTAAATGAGGATTGGCACTTCATCATCAATCATCTTTTCATATTCTCAGTGGAACTAGAAATTTAGTCATTCTAAAAGTTGAATATACTGTCCTAAAGCTCTATTGCTCTAATGAATCATTCTTTCTTTCCAGTTAGATGTTGGGGCCTTCTTACCAGTGGTGACGAAGGAGTAGCCGCGCTCAGTCAGGATCTTCATCAGGTAGTCAGTCAGGTCGCGACCGGCCAGATCCAGACGCATGATGGCGTGAGGCAGAGCGTAACCCTCATAGATGGGCACGTTGTGGGTCACACCATCACCAGAGTCCAGCACAATACCTGGCAAGAAAAGGAAGCACTTTCTCAATAGATGGCGCATAAAGAGTGTATTGTTATCGGCCTGGGATGCATCACAGGAGTCACAGTCTTTGGCAGAGACTCACCGGTGGTACGACCGGAGGCGTACAGGGACAGCACGGCCTGGATGGCCACGTACATGGCGGGGACGTTGAAGGTCTCAAACATGATCTGGGTCATCTTCTCCCTGTTGGCCTTGGGATTGAGGGGGGCCTCAGTCAGCAGGGTGGGGTGCTCCTCTGGGGCCACACGGAGCTCATTGTAGAAGGTGTGGTGCCAGATCTGTGAAACGGGAACAGAAAGTTTCATATAGTTGATGTAGATGAATAAAAAGAAAGTCGTATTAAGATTAATTTCGTATGAAGTGAATTTCTTCATGTCTCAAAATCTCACCTTCTCCATGTCGTCCCAGTTGGTGATGATGCCGTGCTCAATGGGGTACTTCAGAGTCAGGATACCCCTCTTGCTCTGGGCCTCATCTCCCACATAGCTGTCCTTCTGACCCATACCCACCATCACACCCTGACAGCGAAGCAAACACATCTCAGAATCTCAGGAGAAGACAGACAGCCTGTGATAAAGCTACTAAAATTTCATTTTTCAGAAAGTCACGGCCCTCTCAGTGTTCCTACCTGGTGACGGGGGCGTCCAACAATGGATGGGAAGACAGCACGGGGAGCGTCATCACCGGCGAACCCAGCCTTGACCAGGCCAGAGCCGTTGTCGCACACAAGGGCGGTGGTCTCATCGTCGTCACACATGTTTGGTCTTTTTGGGCTGGCCTTCTACATGAGGATGAAAACACAAGTAAAACATTAGTTTGTGATATTCAGAGGAATGGATGAGGAGAACTGAATGTTATTCATCTTCTTAATAAAGTGTCCCTCATAAATAAGCCTATAACATTTAACATTTTGTCTTTAAAGATATATAATATTTCCATTTAAAGTATAAGTGGAAGATCATTTCACACAAAAAACAAAACCACGCAATTCTGAGAAACTATGTCGCACCATGTTTAGTATGAAGACACCTCTGAGTGCTCTAATCTCCTCTCTAAGTCTCACAGCCGCCTGCAAAGCCAAAAGCAGACATGGCTCGACCCCCCACACTCTCTCTCACAGGTCTATTTTCAGCCACGGGAGCCTTGTCACCCTCCTCCACCCACCCACACCCCCCTCCTCCGTGTCTCATCAATAAGCCAGAGCCAGTTAACAGCTGAGGCGGTGTGTCTTTTGACAAGTGGCACCGGAGGCCTGGTCCCTCGTCAGCTGTCGCCACATAGTGGACTCCTCTGTTTGGAGCCGGACCATGTGCTCTGATCCTTCCAGGATCTCTGACAACAGTCTGCATCCCGAGTGACAGCATCCGCTCCTTCATACAAACATCCCCATTCAAATCTGTGAGTTCAGTTTAAATGGCTGCTGTAGCAGTCTGAGTAATGTTTTCATGGGAATCAGCCTCAGTTACTGTGGATGAAGCAGTAAAATGGTGCTTGAGAAAGGCATCATTGAAATCAGGGTTTTCAAAGCTCAACAACATGAGCCAACCATGAATTTACTCCTGAATTTACCTGGAAAACAAACATGTATTCCTCCTCTCCTTCCTCCTACAAGTCTGACACCCAACATTTAAATAGCTGCTTAAAATGTAGACTTTTCACTTTCATCAAGAAAGCCTCAATGAAATTAAAAATATGTTTTTGAAAAGTGTTCTGGCCAAGATAGACTGACCAAACAAATGCTACTTCAGAGGGTTTTCATCCCTCAGTTCTTTGGTTCTTTTTTTTCAACCAGTCAAATTTAATCGTATCTATTTAATCTAAAGGTATGTCAACATTTACTGAATGGAATTAGTTTCTCAGGTTGTATCTAATCTGAGTTTGAGCTTCATGCCTCTTCCCCTCCAGCATCCCATCCCTGCATCCTAAACCTCAGAGTCTACAAAGTGTAGTTCACTGAATCTTTCCACAGATGCTCTGAACTCTTCATCACCACTAATGTTCCTTTCTTTCTTTCAACTTCCCCCTCTGTTATTCTCAGCTCTGATCCTTCCCCACACACTGCATCATCAACCCTGATCACAGAAACATCTTCAAACTGTAAAAACGTATATCCATGTTGTGGCAGCAGCAGCATCCACTCATCCTCCCCTGATCTCTACGATCCAAAAACTCAACAGCTGAAATGCAAGAAGGCTGCAAAGGGACTCACCAAGTTGTAACCACAAGACTGGAGTTTCCACTGGGACAAAAAGCGATGGTGCGAGGGGGTCCTTAAATATGTCCCAGCATCCTGAGGCTGGGGGCTGGTGGGCGGGCTCAGGAGTTCACACAAGCCCAAATTAAGTGCTGCCCGGCAAAATGGTTCAGTAAAGTGGATCCTGTGTCAGAGATGCCACCAAAGTGGAGAGATGCTGCCTTGGAGATGAAAGGAAAGGACAGAAGGAAGGAGTAGCAGGAAGTTTCAGGAAGAGTTTTACCCAGATGTTGAAGAGTTTGATATTAATTTCAGTGTGATTAATGACCTCAAATTGCAATATGCACATGAGACAAATAGCTTATACATTAGAATGGTCTCACATTATTACTACAGTATGTTAATGGTGTGTTAGGTGTCAAACTATTTGTGTGGATTCTTCAACCATGTATGCCCTTTAAATTTAATGTGACACACAGATTAGGAATCCTTCAACTGCAATATTATCAACTTGATAAATGGAGATTCCTGCCTCATACACAGCAGCGTCTTCCACCTACTTGTACTTTATGGAGCTGCCCTTCAGGTCCCAAAGGATGTGTTAATATGACTAAGCTCAAACAGGGCACTGGGGATGTGGGTGATCGCAGGGTGTGATGGTAATGTGAGATCTTGTCTGAGCAATCTGGTTAAGGAGCCGTCTAAGGGGACCTGTGACAGTTTGCCAGTGTCGTGGCATGTGTGAGGAGGGAGGGGGGCCAGGAACATGCCAGACAGCTGAGAGGCAATATTGGAGGAGGACGGGGGGTGGGAGGGAGCCGAGGCTGAGGCCCAGACCTCCAGCAGACGACAGATCTCTGGGACGGCCTGTGCGGGCAGCGATGAGCGGCGGTTCTGAGCTCTGATTGGCTCCAGTGTCTCCTTATAGGGAAATGGAGTGTAACAGGTGCCAGTGGCTGCATGTGGCCACAGACGGCGGCGAGAGCTCAGGCTCCTTATTCGCCACCTTGCACTGCCCCCACGGTGCCTACGTCCCCATGCTGTGTCCCTATCAGGCCACCGTGAGTGCAGTAAGAATGTAAATACCCCCCCGCCACCATCAACACTCTGAAATATTCCATTTGTAGCCGTGTGCTGTAATGTACCTTAGAGAGAGATGCTACTAACCTACTTGTCTATTTCTATTCCAGGCTTTTGCATAACAGAGACCTGAGTTACCATCACATCTTGCATCACATATTCTGTTTACTTTCCCATGAAATGAGAAAAAAGAAGCAAATCCTCACAATTGAGAAGCTGGAACTTGAGCTGATTTGTCATTTTTGCTTAAAAATTACTGAAATGATTAAATGATTATCAAAAACGTTCCCGAATAATTTTTCTGCTGATCAACAATAATTAATTAATCAATCAATCATTAATTAATTAATAATGGATTATGTGTGGTCATGTGTGAACACTGAGTCTTTTGACCTCTGATGGTCTGAAACATCAGTCAGTGGTGGATGAAGTATTCAGATCATTTACTGAAGTGAAAGTAGCAATACCACACTACAAAAACACAAATGAATTATATTAAGGGATCATTACAAATTAATCCATGTCACATGTAAGCACTACTTTCATGTTGTAGATGGTTGTGGCTTCGTATCTCTTATCTCTTATATACTGTTTGAGTATTTAATCTATTACAATATTTCCATTTAAAAAGTAGTGAAGCTTATGTATAAAGTAGCATAAAGTAAAACACAAGTATATCAAAACTATACTTAAGTACAGACTTGAGTAAATCTACTGTTATTTCCAACACTGACAGCAGCTTCGTGTTATTAATAGCTTGATTGAATTATGCTGAATGAGTTGAAAACACCAACTAATCAAATGTAAAATTGAACGAAGTGTTTGAAGTGACTGTTTAACAGAGACTCTCTTGTTCAGTCGGTGAACAGCTGCTACACATTGTTGAGCAAAAAGTAGAAGTCAGAGACGTCACGTTAGTTTTTGGATGAAACCACTGCTGTGTTTTGTCAACAGCTTCCCTTCAAGTCAATGGAGCACTTTTTAGTCCTATCTTTATCACCAGGTCTGAATCAGGATAAGGTAGATTGGTCTTAAATGGGTCATGGTTTTGAGGGACATTCGTCCTTATAAGGACATGTAGGAAGCCCACGGTTTGTCTGTCTTGACAGCTGCCCCCCCTGCACTTCACCCCCACCTCCGCCAACACACACACACACACACACACACACACACACACACACACACACACGCACACACTTCAGCAGCTGTTAGCAACAATTGCTTTTTAACAGTCAGTCCTGCTTCAGCTGTGGAGTGTTTACAACTGGCAGTACAATGTTAGGATGTATATTTTTGATGAAATGGCAAAGAAAGAGCACAAGAAAATTAAGACGCCACATTTTCTACAATGATGGCACACAGAGGAATATCTGTTGCTGAAAGACCCTTGAATCCAACTTTGTACAAAATGTTAGAAATTATTAGTGATGAAAATTTTCAGGCTATAGACAAACATATTACTTTAGTACAAACAGGAGTATTTCGAGTTGAGTAAAAATGTGCTTTTTAATATGTTCAGATAACTAATTGTCTGACTGCTTGTCTGATATCAGTAGTGTGATTGCCATGTTTTGCATGGTTTTGATTTTTGATTCGTCACTGCAGAGGAGTGAATTTCACCCGCGGCCTCTGACAGTGAACATGCAGCGTTGTCCTTGGCACCGGCAGCCGTTGTCTTAATGTGCCACATGCCTGCTGTAAACAGCTGATGGCTCGCCAGTGTTTGATAAATACATGACACTGGTTGACATGTTAATCAGAACAATCACATCAGCAGCTCCTCTAGCTATTGTAAATCATTATACATGAGTTTGAGAAAAGACATATGAGAAATGTGCACAAATGTCTTTGTTTTGTGACTATTACATGACTTTCTAAACGTTGTCATCACCTGAAAATATTCTTCCTAGAACATGAAACTTTTTAGACCAATAACAATGTTGATCTTGATCTTTTCTGTTATTTTTTGATACATTCATTTTTTAAACCACCAATAACTGATGTTTTAGCCACTTGGGTGAATCAGAAACAAGTTTTGACCACAACATTAAGATATCATCACCTTTTAAGTTGATATGGTGAGTAAGCAAACAGTTGCTTATTTCCAGAGCAACTTTATCAAGTCATGTTTCTGGCCAATAGTCACTCTCTTTCAACTCTGCTGTTGGTCTCTATCAACTTCTCAGGGCAATATCTGATCAGATTTGGGTGACATTTCTTTCTAATTCAAGCACTTCTTATTGTGTCATTGTCATTTGATAATGTACATTATTATAAAAATATCAAACAGAAGCAACCAGGATCCCTTAAATCTTGATATTAAAGAATTGTGACCAAGAAATGTAGTGAGCACCACATTTTACAGCTGAGAAATGAACTTGTAGGCAAACTATCGGTAGACAACATAAATTACCTCAAACATATTTCTCACATTTTTGTACTGCAATTTCTGTGATGGGCGATAGTGTCAGCCAGATTTATTTGTCAGGAATGAAACTGATCAAATTTCCCAGCTTCCCATGTTTATAATACACCTCTCAGCATCACATGATATATCAGGAATTACCGGACTTCCAGCAGTTGAGGATTACTATACATGGCCAGAAGCAGCCAATCATCCTTGGAGCGGCTGCCTTCAGTATCACTGTGCTTTGAATGTATGACAGGGTGTGTTTTACTGAGTGCTGAGACCTGTGTAGAGCAGACACCATCAAGCACTGCCAGCAGTTTCTCAGATAATGTCAGCTCTATAAATATACGTATGGGGTGCTGTGAAAGTTTCCATGTCAGCGCTCCATTGTTCTGTGCTGCGAGGGGATCTACAGGCCCACAGTGTGTGTGTGTGTGTGTGTGTGTGTGTGTGTGCGTATGCTTAAGGGTGCATGAGTTAGATAGTGTGGGGTGTTAAATTAGTAACCACTGCAAGAGAATTACAGCAGCATTAGAGGAATACTATAGTGACGCCATGTGAAAATGGTAAAGTCAATATATATAACACATAACACACATGTTTAAGTATTTTAAGTCCTTATATCTTAGGACTTAGTGGTTATATGAATAGACCTACTTTAAATATACAGAATGTGATTGTAACCAATAGGCTGTTAAACTTAGTCTTGGAATAATGTTTTTATCTACATGCAAGACTGTAAAACTCACCAACCTTCTCCCTTATGGATCCACATCAGTGCAACAATGACATGAAGGAACCAAAATAACCATATGGGGCATAAATGGGCTACTAAATGTTACACATGCACAATGATTTGTGTTGTAAAAGGTGATGGAATAATAAGCACAGACTATAATAAACCAGAACTCTGCAAAAGTCCAGTCAGGAAATAAAAGCAAAAATGTAGATGAAATAATTTAAACAAAGAATCAAAACATCTTTTATTCCTATTATTAATGAAATAATTTATCTACTAATTAATTAATTAAGATAGATGGAGGCAAAATTAGTACAGTAGACCTAAGTTTCATTTTTATAATTATTTAAAATTGTGACTTGTTTCGACTAATAATATTTGAATTAGACTGTTTAAGATGACAAATAAATAAATAAAAACTTAAATTTGATCCTGTTTGTGGTGACCGCGTAGTACGTATAGTAACGTAACACGTCATCCCAACGACTGCATCTCATTGGCTGAGCCGTAGCAACCGGAGCGAGTTCATAGCAACGGCCGATAATGAACAATTTGTTTTGGTCCACAAGATAAAACCGCTGTTTTATTCACAAATGCAACTGGTTTAATACAGATTTTTTACAGTTGTTTAAGTAGTAAAGTTAGTAGAAAAAATGGGAGACAAACAGCAACAAAATCGTCCCAAACGTATTTTTATCAATGACGTCGACAGATACTCGTCCAAACACATCGCTCAGGTAGAGAAATAAGCTAACTCTCTATAGTGATATTGCTAATAGTTTACAGTCATTTTTCTCACCTAACTAACCTTCACTTTTACTGACAGTTTCTATCGAGCTGTGCGGCCTCAGAGAGCTCAGAGGAGGCAGAAGCAGAGGAGACACTGGCCTCTTCCTCCTCCTCCTCTTCCTCATCAGGTGAACCTGCTTTTCAGGTAGTGGGAACTGTGTCTGCTTCCAGCAAAGAGGAGAAACAGAGATTCCTGCTTGAACAGTACACGGTGAGTATTGAACAAGTAATAGTAGTAGTAGAAGAAGAATTCTGTTCATTACTGCTTTAGACACATGCAGGTGGTGGAGGAAAGTAACTAAGTACATTTACTCTAGAACTTTACTTACAATTGTGAGGTACTTTTGGCTCCTTATATTGAGCAAAGACACTCAATAAAATGCTGCATACAAGTTAATGCATCCATAATAATAATAATCCAGTAATAATAATAATATAAGCTCCTGTTAACCACTTTTACTTTTTAAGCCCCTGAACGCCGAACAGTTCCTGGGCATTTTTTGCTCTTGCTTTTGTGATTTTTTTAAAGAAAACTGGCCTTTCAAAGAAAATATTTAAACATGTAAAGAAAACATTGCGTTCTGAGGGTTAATATATACATTTTGCTGATAATACCTTAGTAGTGTTACTGAGGTAAAATTCTGAATACTTTTACTTGTTACCACTGCATACAGAGGCTGTGCAAATTACAGACAATGTGTAATTGGGCATGTTATCTCTTTTAATAGTCACCAACTCGAGATGAGCTTCTTGAGCACCTGCTGGAGTGTGATGTTGTGGTGTACAACATCTCAGAAGGTGCTACACAACAGCTGGTTGAAGAAGCAACGTGGGCAGTCACAGGTAAAGCTTATTACTCGCTGGACCTAAAAATATTAGCTATTGCTGTTTCCTTTATCGTGCTTGTACTTTTTTCCTTCTTCTATAAACAGCCCTTCATGATGAGATGGAGAACTTCAAGTCTCGGAAAATGTTCATCTTGGTCTCAACCGTGATGACCTGGGCCATGACCAAGCCACAGAATCCGGTGAGTCTGTAGGAGAGTAGGCAAACTGCCAACTTGTCATGTGCTTAAAACACAACCAAGGTGATTATAATTTCTCTCTTTAGGATGAAACAGATGTTGTGCTGACAGAGGAGGAGTTCAGAAGAAGAAGGCCGCATCCCAAATTCAAAAACCACAATAATCTGGAGAAACTTGTACTCAAACTGTGTAGAGGTGTAAGTACATTATTGTGATGACGGTTCAATGGACTCAAAAATATTTAGACAGAGTAGTAGCATTTTACACAATCTAATTTTTGCCTGCATACCTTATAGATTCTGTTTGATTTTACAGAAAAAGTCCAAATTTACTGGTTATGTTGTAGCTTCTGGTCTTCAGTACGGAAAAGGAGAGAACCTCTTCCACTACTATTTCAAGGTAGATATTAATATGATAATACATTTTTATACTGTATGTCTGTGTATATACTGCATGCCTAATTTGCAATATTTTGTGAAATGTTTTTGTGTTTTTGAAACAGGTGTCTTGGTTGATGCAGTTTCCAAATGTCCCTCTATTTGGGCAGGGCACAAATTACATCCCCATGATTCACATATATGACCTTGGAGGGTGATTTTAATTTCCATACTTCTACATTTATATTATTTGTATTACATTTGTATTAGTTGTTTTTTGAGATGATTACTGCAGGACTGAACTGTGTTTCTTTTTCAGAGTGCTCCAAAACATCATTGAACTCAAGCCAAAGTCCAAGTACATTCTTGCTGTTGATGACTCCAAGAACACTTTAGACCAAATTGTAAAGGTAACATTGTTATAAACATGAATCCAGCGAAAAGGATAATGAATTAGTTGTAAAATACTGATGAACCAAGAGAAGTGATCTGAATCTAGCTGGGAACTGTTGCATTTCATATCTCTCTCTGTTCACGAGACAAAATGACAAAAAGAAAAAAAGTGCAAAGAGCTAGATGATTTTTTTTCTTATTCTTTGTCTCTTAAACTTTCAGTTAATAAGTGATACACTTGGGCCAGGAAAGATGAACAAAGTACCAGAGCAGGATGCCATCATCATGAAGGCTTTTAAGGTACAGTATGCCATTTTTTAAAAATTGCATTAAATATAGGGCTTCTTCTCCATTAAAACTGAAAATGTTTGAAAATGGATGACAAATGGTCACAAATATACATTTAACAACTGCAAAACATGCATGAATTCATATTTGAGTTGTTTCTAGCTTTAGTGGCTCCAGATAGAGGATCAGAGAAACCACCTGATGTAGTCTCTGGTTGTTGTGAATATGTTGGCCCTATGCGGCACATCGTGGCACATTCAAGCAGTAATTATCTAATATAAAACGTACTGTGTCATCATTTCAGCCAGAGGAACTGGAGTACCTAAATATCAACCTCCGCCTGGATGCTTTTATCATCAGAGACTCCTTCAGCCTCCGCTGGACGTCTGAAGCTGGGATGGTTGAAAACATGGAGAGCATTGTGGAGGAATACAAGAACAGCAGGCAGCTACTTGTGAGTGTTCAAGTCCTTTAAATAAAGACATTCAGCCAAAAAACTTAAGTTATTTTATTAAAATCACAATTTAGTTTTGACCACTAGGATTTTGTTACATACAGATAACACGAAGATTTAAATGTATTTTTGATAGTTTTCTTTATGGGGTGTTTGATTAAAGCTGCCATGATTTCCTCTTTGTTTCTCTTTCATAGCCAATCAGAATCTGCCTGGTTGGACCTCCAGCTGTGGGTAAAACCACTGTGGCAGAGAAGCTCTGCAGTTATTACCAGATACACCACATCAAGTTCAAAGAAGTCGTTGAGGAAAAGATCACACAACTGGTCAGTGGAATCAAAGTACTGCATGTGAAGACAGATTTCTTTTTGCTCTTACTGTTGTCACATAACTAAAGGAACTATACTGCCCTCTTGTGAAGATTATTTTTTGCAGTTTGAGTTTACAGGGCAACAATCATGCTTGGAAAATATATTCATTTTTGAGTTCATTTTTCATCTTTCTTTCCATATTCTACAGAAGGAGGTAGTGAATGAAGCTGAGCCTGAAAATGTCAGTGAAGAGGCGGCAGCTGATGCACAGAAACAACTGGAAAAACTGAACAACAGCATGGAAATGAATGCTGGTTAGTTACTGCCCTACATAAGAACTACCATGTTCTCAGGCTCAGAAAGCTTTAAAATAGACAGGTTTAATTATTGTTTGGCTGTTGTTGCATGGAGCCTTTTAGTTCCTCACTGAAGGTTTAAACAACTGTGTTGGTCCATTAGGTCGACTGGCTGACCATCTACTTTTTGACATTTTGCAAGAAAAGCTGAATTCAAAGCCATGTAGGAACCAAGGATTTGTTCTCGATGGCTTCCCTGAGACTTATGAGCAAGCAAAGCAGATTTTCTCTGGTAAGTTTCATCCATTCATTCAATTAATGTATAATGTTTTTAATATTGATTACACTAATGTGGATGTGCTGTTTTTGTCATTCAGATGAGGACACAGAGAACCTGGATTCGATGACCAAAAAACCTGTCTACAACAAGAAGATCACTCCAGGTTGTTTATGTACTTCTTACTTTAATTTATCACAAAATTATAACATATAGCAGACACATACATAAAATACCCTTAGAGCTAGGTTGCCAAAACTGTCTTCACATCTCTAATAACACAAAACATTCTGGCTGAAACACTGTTTTATTTCACTTGTTGTGTGTTTTGCAGAACATGTTTTTGCCCTCAATGCGACAGATGATTTTCTGATAAAAAGAGCACAGGGACTTCCACAGAGTGTAGCAGAGAGCATGCGCTACACCCACGAGGAATTTGTCTCTCGCCTGACGAGATACAGACAGATCAGCACCGCTGAGGAAACCCTGCTGGACTACTTTGATGAGCTTGAGATTCACCCAGAACATATCGGTACTGTCCTCAAAGACATAGTGAACCCATTGCTTCATATTTCAAAGAGGATGTTGATTCTTCATTCTGGAAGGAATCGTTTAACATTTTTAAAAACACATGCAATCTTCTTTTTGTGTGCCATAAATCAGTCTCATTGTATGCTGTTGAAAAATGGCACAGTATAATGTTCAGTACAGCACACTTACTCTTCACAATGTTGCTTTACAGTAAGTTTGACTTGTTTCTCTCCAGAGGTCACTACCTGTGATTCAGAGTACGCTGATGTCATGAAGAAGATCACTGAGATGGTGGGGACTCCCAAGAACTATGGCCTGGGTCCAGAGGAGCAGGAGAAGGAGGACAGGAAGAAAGAGGAAGAAAGGAAGCAGAAAGTGGCTGCAGAGGCTGCAGAGAAGAAACGAAGGAATGAGGCTGCACTGGCTGAGATGACTGCTCAGTACGAGGAGTGGGTGAGCTGAGAGAAGAAGTCACATTTGGGTTAAGCAAAGTGTGTCATAGCAGCATTTAGAGAGGATGTAGAACATAATGACTGGTAAATACTAACATTTAATTCAAATGTTTGATTATGTATTAGCAGAAGAATTTGTCTGAGCTCAACAAACAGGAGTACGAGCTGCTGGAAGCTCGTGCTCTTCCTCTGAGGAACTACCTGATGAAGTACGTGATGCCCTCGCTCACTGAGGCCATGTTAGACTGCAGCAAGATCAAACCAGAAGACCCTGTCGACTTCTTGGTATTTACACAGCAGACCTTCTATAATGAACATGAGCACCTTTGTTAGATATGAGTGAACTGATACAGCATTTTCTGTTTTGTTTTTGCAGGCTGAACATCTACTACGGAACAACCAGCAATAACAGTCAGTCTAATGAGGAAATGTTCTAATGCAGATTATTAGTTTACAGTGTTTGAGGCTGTTTGTTCCACAGTAAATAAGAAAATGAAAAGATCCTGTCATTCAAGCAATTGATCTGTCTGAACTTTCGCTGTCGTTGACTTGAACGTCACAGATTTTATTCTGTTTATTCTAAACCACCAACATGTCCATTCTTGATTGGTCCTTTGTTGTCATATATAAATGTACCTGAGGCAGAGAGAACGCGCATTTAGATAATGATTGAGTGTGTGCAGTCATTATTATAGAAAAAAAAATCATCTAATAAAAACATGTATGAAAGTGACTAAAACTAAAACTGTATTAACATAACACACAAAAACACATTGCAGGTATAATGTGATGTGATATAAAATACTTTCATAACACATTTCAAACACTAAAACTACAGTTTCAATATGGAAAATATATTCATTCTTCTCTTGTTGCAGGACTTGGTTCAGTGTTTGTTGGAGAGATTTATGGTTCAGCCAGGTTTCCACTCATTATAGATCTACAGTCTCCATCTGGTCTGTGGCTCAGCTCAACTGCGCTGGAGAGTCAGCGATTACTGGAAGAAGCGTGCTGACTCATGTCTTAATCCAGCAAAGATGTAAACACAGCTTCAGCAACCTTCAGAAAGACTTTCACTTTGTGCAAATGATCTTTGGTTGGAGGTGACAGCAGAGACAGCTTTCAAACTAATTCATGATTTAAACAAAGATTAGTGAAATATGCACTTTTCCCCACATATTTCTTGCTTGGTATGTGAATTATTTAGCTTCCCTTTAGGCTACAGTACAGTGCATGCAGTTGTGCAGAAAAATTTGAAATATGCTCTTTCAACACTAGGTGGCGCAGGCATCCTATATAGAAACTTCACAGAGGCCTAAGAGAGACCAGAGTCTGTTTAAGTGCTTATATTTTTCTCAGTTCCCCCTAAAGACATGAGCGTTCTTGTCTTATAAGATGAACTGAATCCCAGTGTCTTGCCTGACTGTGCTTTTAATAAATGAGTCCAGCTGTGGTGAAGGCCTTTGTTCTGATATTGTAAAAATGCGTCATAGAATAAGAATGTGTTGCTCCAGTCATTGTGGATATTTAAGTCAAACCGGTGTCTGGAGTTTGCTTTGTAGCTTGTTAGTGACTGTGGAGCTGTGGAGTCCACCGGCTAATTAGAAGCTGTCTGCAGGCTTGCTCATATGGAAAATAAATCAAAACAGAAGGACGTCCTGTCACACAGTCGCTTTATGTACAAGGTCTTACCACAATAAATGGCAAGAAGAATAATTTCCAGGTCGTTAAAGCTGCAAAACTATATAATTGTTCCTGTAGCTGTAACGGTATATCCATACTTCTCCATACTCCGACTTTGGCTTTAAATTCATTGCTTCAGTCATTGGAGAAACCTGTGAACATTATGCAAAGCAGCCAACAAAACCAATTGGTGTGTGGAGCGTCTGCACACACAGGTTTGTTTGTGTAGATTAGACTCGATTGTGGTTTGATTGTGTTGTTGTGTGCATGAAGCATCTGAGATTTGTACAAATTTGAATAGCGATGGTTGCAACTAACACCATTACCATCACTTACTTATTAATCCATAATGATCAACCTCCTTTAAACGGCTCAGTAAAACTGTTTGTGGACTCAAAAGCAAAGTCTACTCTGTCGTTCTTCAAAGTCAAGAGCAAGAGCAGGGATGGTTCAATGGATGGTAAATATACTCGGGAGCTGATGAGGGGATTTGAAGCAGGTGTGCAGCTGGAGGTCAGGTGATTGTAAACAAAAGGTGGTAACACACTGATGCCAACTGCAGGACAGAGGAGGAATGACAACTTCTAAAATGACAGGGAAGAAAAAAACTGGCAAGAGACACTAATTTGCACAAGGGCAAAGGGTCGTCCCAATCAACCGCAATATAAGTGTTGGCAGTGACGCCGGGAGAGGAAGAGTGGTCTGGCAGAACAAATTAGGACAGACTTCCCCTGCAGGGAGCAGGTCCAGCTCTGTCACTGACATTTAATTTCATATTTATGGGGAGAAATGACGAGATGTCCTGCCAAACACCCACGGTTCCCATAATGCATGTCTTCAATAGATGTGTCGTTTAGATTTTTACTGCAGCCCAAAGTCAGCCAGCCCCTTCCTCATTTCCCAATATTTTACTGCTGTAAGAGGAGATATTATCCTGCCTGTTAAGATTTCCCACCGTACTGGAGCAAGTTAGACGTCAGACTTTTACACCAGAAGAAGCATTGATGTAGCTGAAGGGTCTTTATTTGAAGATTTTTCTTGCTTTACTGTGAACAGATCCCAGCATTGACACGTGAATTTTGTTGCTTCTCTGTGGCTGAAAAATACAGTTTTAACTGCTGCTTCATCCAAAAGCAGAATATTAATATCCTAAAGCAGTAAACTCCAAAATAAAGAAGTGCTGAGACTAACCCTAACCCTATTATTGCAAACAGAAATATGTTTCTTCCAGGCAGGAAATTATTAGAAATTATTTGGAAATTATGAATCTGTAAAATAGTGTTACCCAATTTTAAATCCACACACATCACTTTTAAACCACAGATATACAATACACAAAGGAAATGATCAACTAATGAATGTCGTCCACCTTTGATTTCATAATAAAATGTGCTTGATTACATTACGACTCACTGACAACATATCTATGTCCTCAGAACTCTTTCCCCTTGATGCATGAATAAATAATGAAACAAAAACTGTAGTATTTGGCCTTTGAAACTCCACATTGGTCAGAGCCAGAGGTCACTGTCTGGTTTACCACAATGGCCGCCCTCCAGTGGAAAACCTTTAATCCAGTTTGCCAGATGTTGGGTATTAGTGAAGCCTTTCACCTGAACAAGCGAGGAAGAAAGGCCTCATTCTGTGGCGCAGGGCGTCGGCTCCATCGGCTGAAATACAGAACATTTATGGTGGAAATATCATCCTCCTTCCTCCACCTTTTTTTGACTACCTGTTTTATTCATATTTATTCTGAGCAATTTTCTTTTTGATTCCTTCCTAATGAAGTTATACTGTCATTGTTGTGTGTTTGTGTGTGTTTGTTTGTGTGTGTTTGTGGATGTGTATTATTCATGTTGTGGGGACGTAAATCTCTTCACACAGTCACATTGTGGGGACTTGGTTTCCTTTTGGGGACAAAACAAGTCCCCATGACGTAAATCATTAAATGTTAAGGTGAATTAGATTTAAGGTTAGTCTTAGGTTTAGGTTAAGTCTCCAGGAAATGAATGTAAGTCAATGTAATGTCCTCTGAGGTGATGGAAACACGACAGAGAGAGTGTGTGTATGTTCCTGTGTAAAGGAAATATGTTGTCATCCATCCACAGTCAATCCTCCACCTACAACAAATGAGAGACTAAACGAAAAGGGAACCAATTTTTTCTATTCACTTTTGTTAAACAGTAAAATTACCCATGGTGCCAATTGGTCTGTGTGTGTGTGTGTGTGTGTGTGTAAGAGTCAGAGTGACGTCTGTGGTGGTCTCAGTTAGCCATGTTTTTTTATCTGCTAGGCTTCCAGTCACAATAACCTCTGCCACCCTTGTAGTGGTCACACACACACACACACACACACACACACACACACACACAAGATGGAAATAGCATCTACCGCCCCTGTGGTGGTCACCCTGACATCTGCTGGTGGTTGAAAATGCTAGAAGAGGACCACACACACCATGCCACAGACGTAGGCTATGTGGACAGGGAAATGTAGTGAACCATCTCAGTCACACACATCACACACACAAACACACACATACACACACACAAATACCATGGATACCACGAATATTTCTGTATATCTTCACACTTCGAGAACCAAGTGATTCATTCCCCCATGTGTCGGCCATATTGACCGAACTCACACCAGAGCACACTTTCACATGTTCACACACACTCACACACACACACTTTCTACCAAGCTGTGTTTAACAGCAGTGTTTGCTTTTGTTGGATAATGAAACTGACATGGCAGCCCAAAGAGAGTGTGTGTGTGTGTGTGTGTGTGTGTGTGTGTGTGTGTGCGTGTGTGTGTGTCCATGCAGACTGACATGCTTCGCTGTGCGTGCAAACCAGTCACCCACGAAGGGTCCGAAAGGTCAACCCTCATTTGTTTCAAACATTTTGTCGGGTAACATGTTGTGTTTGTCTGCTGCTGGTGAAGATGTGGTTTCACCAGTTTTCCAAATGATGTTGTTCACATCAAGACAGATTAAAGGCCTGCAACACAGCAACCATAACAATTACTGTAATAGGTAGTAAACAGCTCAGCAGAGGACACATGTTATGGAGCCTCACGTGATATGATAATTGTCTAAAACAGCCACCAGTTGCTTTGAAATCTTAAGAGTGAAGCTTGGAGATGTAAACAAAATCTGGGAACAAACCTTAAAGGGGAACTGTGTTTACAGGTCTTCAGGAGTAACGACATATGGGGAAAAAAAGTTGTATGAAGCCATTTGTGTCTCCAAAAGGAGCTACGTGAAGTCTGATAAACTGCCTCAGGTGATGTCACTTGAGTCAGCATTGATTGAGTCTGAAGACAAGAAGTTTGATAACAAAAAAAGCTGGAGGTGTGGAGTTAAAAAGAAGTGATCTTTTATGGTCTGTGTGGTCCGCTCCTCATCTCTTCTCGAGGCTACAAGTTCGAGACCTGAATCTCTGACCGAACTGGTGGCGGTTGAGTTGCATTGTGGGTATTATATGCACCAGGTTTTTACAAGAAAGAAGAAGGGAAAAGACGATATCTCTGCCGTCCATCCTGAGTCTGATGATGTTATAGGAGTGCAATTTATGTAACTCATTTTTTATTGAAACTTACAAAGACTTGACGCCTCACACCTAAAGACGATTTCAATCAACATAGACAGATTCTAATTTTCAACTTCAAATCTTGACAGCCAGAAAAGACACCAGAGTTTATTTGGTGTCGACGTATTCTTGCATATTCCTGCACTAAAGCAGAAAACTAAAGCAGTAAAGTTGTGGCTCTGCACTAAAACCTGATGAAGTGGATTATAAAATAATTCTCGTTGAATAAACACCACACTTTTTAACCACTGGCTTGTTGTTCATGGCCGGCTTTTTAAACATATTACGGTTCAGATGTTGATGATCCAGATTCCAGTCAAATATCAGACATTTTTAAAACAATCTTAATAAGAAGGGTGCAGGTCTTGAATGGGTCAGGAGACATGTGGAATCATTACATACCACACATTTTATCCTCCTACTGCAACATGAACTGACGGAGACTGTACTGACTGTAGCTTGGTCCAATCAGTCATGATTCCCAAATCACACCTGTTATTAACATCATCCTCTGACAATATTAAAGTTTCATTTCACGTATAATTTCTCTGCAGTGGCTCAACCAGCCCAGTGGCTTCTCCACATTTAGCTCAAATGATTTTGTTCTCAATTTTATGATCAGACTTATTCAGACTGTGCAGCTAACACATAGCAGGTGATGTTCTGCAGTGAAGCCTTTTCTCTTCATGCATGTGCACTCCTGCTGTTCAGCCCGGCAGCATGCGAGAGTTTAGCAGAACATGTTTATAATTCTGCGGTTCCTTACAGTACGAGCGCATTAAAGCAGCTCTGACACCCCATTTACTTCGCTCATTGGCGAATTAAGCGCAACACGTCGATGTGAATATGGTAAACAAATGAGACGAAGGGGGAGATGTTTGAAAAACATTACATAAAAACCACATATGCCACTCATTAGTTTCTTCCTCTTGCAAAGTGGATGCTGCTGCAGAGCTTGAATAATCAACACTGAAAGGAAACATAGCACTTTATTGAAAAAAAAAAGAAGTAACACAGCACTTCCTGATTGATGTTTCCGAAAAGTGAATCAAATAAAAATATTCCGTCTTTCTGCTTCCATGTATCTGAGGAAACATGATCTTCTCTCTCTTTGTATTGTCGACCTCTGACATGACAGGTATGATCACTCATTCACTGCATCTACTTGACGGCGTAATAAAGCCTCTGTGGGTCAGGCAGAGTCCAGAGACGTTGGCCAACATTTTCTTTAATCCTCTCAGAGCATCAGTCGGAGCGGAGGAGGTGCCAGCAGTCCTACTCGTGACTTCCCAGCAGGCTCTGGGGTAAACAGGCTTTCTCGATCAATCACGGCCTAAAATATCTGAACGGTATCCAAATGCTAATGGGAGTCAGGACTGCCGAGGCCTCGTCTGCGAGAGGAATGTTGGGACGGCGACAAGAGGCCGTTTGAAGATAAAGAAGGAAAATGTGATCTTTGATGCAACACAGAAAGAATTACGTGCAGAAAAAAGGCAAAGTGTGGGTCACGTTTAGCCTTTACAGTAGGAAAAGTGAAGCAGATTTTAGGAGGAAATCCATCATCCTGAAGAATAAAAGAGTCTTCTGGATGAGGATACTTTAAGCTCTTAAGAATCTACAAGACTTAGGCCTAAAGACCCTTAAAGCCATTTCCAAATAACAGGCCTCTGACCCCGTTCAGAGGACGATCCTGTGTCTTTCCTCTCTGTTTACACGAGCGCACAAGAATGTGTCGTGTAGGTGGTTGATTGCGTGAGCGTGCATGTTTGTGTTTTTCAGGCAGTGACGTTATAAACATCCCATAATTGCCTCTGATTGCCGCGGGGACCTCCTGACTCCTGCAAACCCACAGCTGCTTTTAGGATATTTGAGGCCCTGTCACATTTACAGCTTCATCCTAATCGGCTCCCCGTGGAAATAATTATCTGCGTCCACATGGATTTGTTGACATGAAACGACTCTTGTTTGTCACATTTCGATGCCCAGAATTCTCTTTTCCTTTAATGAGACGAGGTGCTGTGTTTGTAATACTAGTATGATGCCAGCGGTGGAATGTAATTACATACATTTTCTCAAGTACTCTACTAATTAAAGGTACTTGTACTTCACTTTTTCCATTTTATGCAACGTTATATTTCTACTTCATAACATCTCAGAGCAAATACTGCACATTTTGCTCCACTAAATTTGCCTGACAGCTTTAGTTACAAGTTACTTTTCAGATTACAATCTTTCATATCCATCCTGTCCAGTGAAAACCACCTATCTCTAAATTTGGTGAATTTGAATTTGAATGTTTGTGATAAACTGAAGGATGAACTGTTTCTTTATGGGTTGAGAAATTTCTCCTCCTTCTATAGGCTAAATAAAGAATTACAAACCCTCTTGGATTGGCTGGAAAATGCATCGTCACAAAGCTGAAAAGAGGTTGTTGTCCTCAAGAAAGGTTCACTTTTTAGAAATGAATATGATGATCTTATGGAATATGATGTATTAAACTACCCAACAGTATCCAAAGTAGTTCAAATAAACTGAGCCTTTAACAACTACTGCAGTAAAATGCAACATAATAACAGTGAATTTTGGTGATAATACTTTTACTTAAGTTAGGTTTTGAATGCAGGACTTTTCCTTGTAGTGAAGTATTTTTAGTGTTGCATTAGTACTTTCAGTTAAGTAAAGGATCTGTAAAGTTCTTCCATGTGTGCAAATGTCAAAATAACTCAAAGCACCACGTTACAGTGTAAATTGCAACCTTTTTGTCATAATCTCAGGTCACATCGAGTTATGAAGGGAAGCTTGTGCAAATATACAAACTTTGTGGATTAAAAAGTCATAATAAAGAGTAAAACTTGATTGTGTATTCAGTTTGTGTCCTGTTGTTTATTGACATGTGTTTTATAATGGTGGTCTATAGGGAAACGTTTTTTTTGGGCAAATTAATTCAGTTGTCTTTTTTTTATGTGGAAGTGAAACCCAGACAACCAAGTAACTTTCTGCACATGTGTGTCTCTGCTAATGTTTATGCTTGGTGTGTGTAGGAAGGGCTGTATTACAGTATGGAGAAACAGATGTATGGAGCCTCGTTGCATAACACGGAGGAGAGGAAGATGTAAATTTGTAATGGCCGACATCCCTCCTCTGCAGAGCTGCAGAGCTGAACCGCTGAGGCGCTGCTTCCCTTGAAATGAAACAGAGGAAGAGAGCGAAGAGAAAGAGCAGAGCAAAGTGTCTGAAAGCAGCAGTTTCCATTCGGAGCAGCTGCACCTCTGTTATTCTAAACACAGGGAGGGAAATGAAGAGAAGATTTTCTTCTGCAGCTCCTCCCAAAAAAGCTGTGGATGAGGGTTAACCAGGGGTCTGACTGTGTGTCTGTGCAGGGTCATGAGTTGGGTGCAGGTTTTAAAGAAACATAGCACGGCAGAGGTTTGCAAAGTGGGAGGTTCAGGGAAAACTATTACATTCGTTATCAAAGGGAGATCATGTAGAAGAGCCTAAATGTGTGTGATTTGGTTTAAGAAATACAGTAGTTTGGGTGAATTTTACTGTTTTCCCACTTTCCCATAGTCAAAAACTAATAAATGCTTCAGGACAGATCTTGGACAGACTATCTTGGCACAGTTGTTGAGTGTCTGTGGCAAAATAAATGCAAAGGGGAGCAGGCAAGAATCAGAAATGTGAACAACAAACGAAGTTAAAAAAAATTCCAAAACGCTGAGAATAAACACTAAGAAACAGCTGCAACGCTTGACACAAGGTAGAAAGATGAACTGGCCAAGAGACAGAGGAACACAGACTAAATCCACCTGGAGGAAAAGCTAACGAGGGAACAGGTGAAACTAATCTGTAATCACAAGGGCAGGAAGTAAAGTACAGAAACACACCTGAGGACATACTCTTTCAAAATAAAAAAGGAAATGACTAAACAAAAAACCCGAAACCATGACACAACTTACTTTGCCCCGGGCCACTTTCACAAAATAATAATAAACCTTGAAAGACCCATGACTCATCTTCATTGTAATTCTTTATTTTCAAATTAACTTGTTAACTTGTTAACTAAATCAACCTGGTCCAAGAATTGACACAAGACCTATATAACAGATAAATTAGACATTATCGCAGAAAATAAAGTGTCTGTTTTTGAAGCTGTAGTCTTATTGAAGTGATTATTATCTGCTGTGACACTGAATGCACTAACAGGACTTGGAAACACAAGCTTGAAGACAAACAGGATGGACCAGCGGGAACATTTTTATTGCTAAAATGTGGAGATGATGATACGCAATTGCACAGCTTCTTCTTGCACAACTGTGAAACCCCTCATGTGCAGTAAATCTTTGCAAAATTGCTTTTGAGCGCTCATTGACCATTGAGTTTGCAAACTGTCAGAAATATTTTGCGACTGAGATGATGAAGTTTTATAGAGGACGGCAAAGCAGAGGAGAAATATGGTTTTATTTTAATAAGCAAATGACTGGTTTTTAATGTTGAGAAACTGTCACGGCTCGTCCTCTCGGCCACCACAGCTGCCTGCCATGTGGGCCCTGCACGACTCGAACACGATCTGGCCAGTTTTACCAAACAAAAGCGGTGAGAGAAAACCCACCAACCCACAACAAGACCACCATCGTGTTGCTGCTAAATTACAATGACGAAATCCAGGACCCAGAGCTTTAGCTATTACATGAAATTGGCAAAGCTGGAGAACAAAGACAAATGTAGTTCATAAACAAAACCTCTCCGATTGCAAAAGAAAGGAGCAGATGACCAATTTCCACCTTAATGACAAAATCCCAAGAGCTTTTCAACTGAAAAACAAAAACACAATTTGGAAAGTTGATCCATCCTTAAACATATTTGTGGAAATGCTGTTACAGACCTGGACAGAAATAACAGAAATAACAAAGCTGTTTATGACAATTCTGTCTAGAGTTGTAGTCGTCTCTCTGTTGTTCATAAAACAGACATTTTTATTTGGATTTATAAGTCGACTGCATATGAGTTGTGTAATGTCCTGATTTATGCTTCTGAGGCAGCGCTCTTTACGATTTCTCGCCAGACTTTGCACATTTTATTGGAACAAGAGTTTCACTGGAATTAGCTTAAATTAAATAAGCATTTGAAAACGGAACCAGTTCATACAATGTGTGACACGTTGGATCAATCCGCCAAAAATAAAATGAAGGAAAACACATCAGCCAATGTTCTCCAGACTAATCTTCCTCATTTGGCTGCAGCTTCGCTCCAAACTCCAAACACATGGTTATAATAATACGAGAGTTCATTTTTTTCCTCGGCTGCCACGCAAAGCAAACAAACATATTATACTTTAATTCAGTCTCTGTGTTAAATGTTAGGTTACTTATTGAAATAACTCGACGTCAGAGATTCTGGAGGAAGCTGTTTTGCAGGCGAGTCTTTTTTTGCCCTAGTGGAGGAAAACAGTCTTAGAGAGTGGATTAGGAGCCGGGCTCAAGTTCAACGTAAACAGGTGTGTGATGTGAAAATTGCACGTCTTCCGAGATGGATTGAAATCCGAGACCTGTTCTAACCCTGATGTTGTCAAACACATTTCTACACAATCTTTACTCCATCCTTTGTCAGTAATGTGGAAACAGCCATTTGTTGCTCAAACAGCAGGTAAAGTTACACTAAAGTTCAACTTTAAATAGTCATTATTTTCTGTCTTTTTAAAGGAACAGCAGCTCTGGTGATTTATTGTCTGATCCCTGATCAGTTCAATCACTGACTGATCTGTACGGGTGAGGACGTATCATGAAGATGAAACATGTTTGTGTTATTATATTAGCTTAAGTGTTATTATTGCAACTAAACTGCTGAAGTGCAGAAGTAGTTCTTCTAATTTTTTTTTCATAGTTACCAAACAGTTTGAGGTGCATTAGTACCTCATTCTGGATTGAAGGAGGACCGATCCTGATTTGCATGTGGCCTGATAAACACATACCTCTAAATGACAGTTTATATAAAGTGTATATGTGTAGCTGAGTGTAAATGAAAGGCTCTTAAATCTCATCTGGACCTTACACAGATTCGACACATTTGAAATGAAAAGGGGCCTTATTTTAAAAAGCAGTTGCATTTTAGGGAAATGCTTATTCACTTTCTTTCAAAGAGCTACCTCAGGAGGTTGCTACCACTCTCATGTCTGCGCGTTAAGTATGGAGCTGGGTGTAGGATTAGCCTAGCCTTTAGCATTGTTCCCAAGTTCCCGTGTTCTCCAGTTCAATGTCCTGCTAACACACATTAACCCTCCTATTGTGTTCAGGTCAAAGAACCCAAACCCGAGATGAGGGGAACATAGGAACGACTCCCTCGCTGCTCATTGCGTCTCATGCTGGATGACTCAAGGGGTTCAAAAGGTCCGTCCAGGCCCCCTTTTTCAAGTCAATGTCTTGAAATGAGGGAACAGTAACACCAATGTGCACCTGTGGTCTGACTCTGATCGGTGGAACCATCCCGCCCTTTGCTTCCATCAGGTTTGACCACAGCCTCGCCATTACAAGCAATTTCTCTCTCCAGTGCATTTCAATCATCGGCCCAAATAATCTGTTTATTTTCAGGGTGACTTGCTGACTCACATTGCAGCAGGTGTGATCCCCATCCTCTCTCTCTCTCCGTCACACACACATACGTACAGAATAATGGTTATCTGAGCCAGAGTGAAAGGCCAAGTGTGTTTTTGCAGCTGTGTACGTAATGAGCTCTTTGGGGGGCTGTCAAGTTGATGCTGAGCTAACGTCTCAAATCGTGTGGGCGTGTTTGTGCATATGTGTGAGCGTGAGCGTGGGTGTGTGCGCGCTGGTCCAGGTTAGGTAATGTCTCCCTGTGTCACCGCCCACTCCTGCTAGAGTTAATGTCATAATGACTGAAATTACAAAACCTGACTTGGGAATCAAAGTGACTGACGACTGAGAGGAAGCATGAAATCTGAAAGTGGAATATAAAGAGGAAACATTTTTTCTGAGGGTGTTTATTTCCTGCGAGGACATCAGTTTGTTTTAATCTTATCGAAAAGAGAAAAGCTGGAAAAGGAGTTGATTTGCATTAGTTATTTTAATGAGAGGTGCAAACTGCAGAGGTGAAGGGTTCAATTGCCAGTGCAAAGATGTGATCAGTCAGTGACTAATATATATAAACATGTCCATCAAAAGGCGTTGGAAAGGTCACATGGCCTCACATAATGTTTGATTTAGAGGCTGTTGCAAATGGAAAAACTCCTTTGAAGTGACACTGACACTGATTGCTTTATGTTGGACAGGTAATTCTGCTAAATAAATCAAAAATAAATGACGCAGAGAGTTTAGGAGTGACAAATCACTCTCACAAAAAACCCTCTGCAATGACATTTAAGGGTATTTTCACACCTGTAGTTTATTTGCTGTGGTTCAAATCAGTTGGTGAATTTGGTGTGTTTTCCCCTTGATTTGAGCCAAAAGGCAATGTTTCACTTCAGTCGTTGGTCAGATGTGTCTGGGAGCAAGAACTTAACCACAGGAAGAGATTCTTGAAAAAGGTCCACTAGCTAAATCCAACCTGCTACGTTGCACAAGTCCTGGTCCGACCTTGATTCACTCTTGGGGATTTGCTAGAATCTCTGAAATTCGCTCATCTGCATCCAACTATGCAAAGCACACTTGAGCTGTTTTGCTTAAACTTGCAGAGGATGGCTGGTAATTGAATCAGATCTAGGTTGGATGACATTTGCACCACAAACAAACCACTCCAGAGCTCGTCTGGGTCCAGACTTGGTGCAGTTGTTTTGTTCCACACCTGATTACTGTGTTCACACCTGCCCAAATGAATCGCACCAAGAGGGAAAACAAAGTTCAATTTAACCAGTCTGAAAAGCACAGGTGTGAAAATACCCTTAATTATAGTTAAAGTAGGATCATCTGTGAAATGCAAAGAGCCAACTCACTCATCGCATCTGAGCTTTGTTCCGGCATGACATCACCTCAGTGAGTCAGCAGAACGCTCCGGCCCTGTGGGCTGCGTTAGGCAACAAACCATTACTCCATCACGGCACATCACAGCTACTCAATCCACTTCACAGCCAATCAGCCCTGAAGTGTTCATGTGGAAAGTGGGAGAGAGGTGTTACATCCTGGTCATTAATGACTTTCAGGAAAACAAATAACAGGTAAATTATGAAGTTAGAGCTTTCAGCCTGCGGGGTGAGAAAATTACACATATATGAAGCTGTTGAATATGTTCTACCTGGGAAAGCGAGAGCTGGCAGAGGTTCCAGAAAGCACATCTGGCCTCAGGGTTTATGCTGGCTCAGCTGGTGTTTTACAGCTATAGCAAACCATACCCTCCTCTCACACTTCTTACTTCACTTCCTTTGACATGGCAAAGAGCTGCTCTCTTTCTCTGTGTCCATGTTGCAGAGGGATAATTGAAGATGGAGATAATTTGCTGCTGTAGTTTCACAAAATTATACCAACTTCAGGTTAATGATGCCTTTTCAGAACCCACTGAATAAACTCAAAGGCAGGACAATAAAAACAAAACTGCTTTTTTCCAGAGTCACCAAAAAGACGCTATAGAGGTTTGGTCTTGACGAACATTTGTTCTGTTTGCTTCTCTCAGATTAGAGATCCTGAGCCACTATGATAAGTAGAAAAACAATAATTAAACTCCTCCAAAAATCCCCCTCAAGTGACCTCTGGCAATTTTCTCAAATATACCTTGTCTGTAAGGCTGTGGTGTACAGGGCAAACCGAAATGAACAAGTGATTCCTGCCAATTTAAACAGGCCTTGCTACCCTGCCCCTCTTCCCATAATACTCAAGCGATTACCTCAAAATTGTACTTAAGCACAGTACTTGAGTAAATGTAATTTTGCTCGCTGCATGGGAGCAGAGGAATCATACTGTCAAAACAATAATTTGTCAGCCACTAGTCATTTGCAATATTTATAAAGATTTAGTGAATCTAAAGTCCAGTTCTCCTTCTTTCTCTTCCTTCTCTTTTATCCATTGTCTCTGTGCTTTATGTGTCTCTTGTGATATCTGTAACACTGTGCCCTTATTTGTCCTCCAACAGTTTAGCAACAGGCCTGATGATTTATGGCTCCACATGTGGGAATAGTTTTGATTTGCAGGAGCCTGCAGGAGGTTGCCCTCCCCGCAAGCCTTACAAGGAAGCAGAGAAATCATGCAAGTCATATTGACGGATGTCTCAAGCGATTCAATTCAAATCGGACATATTTTCTCGCTTTGTCGATTAGAAACGGCACCAATTTTATGCTTTTGCTTCAGGTTTCTGATGTAAAAACAGGGAGTGATTTAGAGCAAATGTTCAGTGCTCGTAACGAACGGTCATGAGCACTGCAGGAATAAGGGATTTGGGTGGATTCTTGAAGGAAGTTTTTGTTGGAGATCAGGTTCCTAACGTCCCACAAGGCCTGTCATGAACTAGCTCTGAGAAGGAGAGAGAGAAATGCCGTGAAAATATCATTCAGCAGGAGATCAGACGTCTCAACACATATTCATAAGCCTGTTTTGGATATTGTTTACTGATTGATAAATCAGACATTGAAATATTCTGAAGAGTATTTTAAAGAGGTATTATGTTTATCCTTAATCTTGGAGATCTTATTTTTGGACATCTGTATCCTTCTAAAGTCACTGTAAATTGCAAGAATTTTGTGGGGCCCATTTTGGGTCCCTATGTTAAAACAACAGGGTAAATCTAGACAATCGAATATCTTTGAGTCGGTGGCAGCAAACCTCAAAAATCTAATGGGAGGGGTCGACATGTGTTTTGAATTAATGACTGCTCCCTTTCCTTCACAGGGCAACAAAAGCACTCTGCTCTGGAAGTACAGTCGGATACCGACACGAACAAGACCGTTAAAAAAAAGCTTTATTGAAGTTCCATGCAAACCAGTCGCATTTCATTACAACACACAGGTTTACAAAAATAGTACGTTTCCCTTTTTGTAAAAGTCTTTTCCTCAGATATAAAAGGTTATTAATGCCTGTATCATAAGATCCAAAGTCATCACTCTGCTATCACAGTTGTTAAAAGTAGAAACTGTGGCAAAAGTGAAAATCCTGTGGCAGAAAAACTTTTTTTTTTTCCATTTTATTAATTGACATTTTTTTTGCAAGAATTATCATTCATTTGTGTGCTGAATGGGTTTCATGACCTTTCTAGCCTTTATATCTCTTAAAGGACTAGTTCAACATTTTGCTGTCTCTTCAAGACTGAGATTAGAAGATTTATACCCCTGTCATGTCTGCACAGAGCTGGAGCTGGAGGCAATTAGCTTAGCTTAGCAGAAAAACTGGAGGCGGAGAGAAACAGCTGGCACATATTGTCGTATTTACATTTTTGTTTGTGTTCGGATTAAATACAACAAAACAGACAAGATACAACATTAGTGAACTTTGGGAAGAATCAGGCAAGCTATTTCCCCCTGCTTCCAGTCTTTATGCTAAGCTAGGCTAATCACCTCCTGGCTCCAGCTCCCGTGCACAGACATGAGAGTGGTATCGATCTTCTTATTGAAGTGAATATTTCTCAAAATATTTGCACAATCATGCCAAAGTGTTATTACTTTATTCTACTCTTACTTTCTTTTGTCCAACAACAGCAACCGTAGAAGCAAATGTTGTGTACAAGGTGTAGAAGAATGGAAATCCAGAGGCCATAAATTCTACAATTCTTCAAACACAGTTTTGCCCAGTAGATGAGAGGAACATCTTCAGAGTACCTGCTCTGAAAGGCCAAAAGATAAGGAAATCGACTTTGATTTTTACACTTTAGGAACCAATAAAGTGCCATCCATCGGAAAAGGATGTGCCACCGTGTACATAATGCGAAAACAAATAGATATATTTTCTGTGCCCATATAGTAGTGCATGGGAATATAAACCCTCGAGTAGTCTGTATGGGAAAACACCACCGCTTTAGTCCAAATCTGTGGTTAACAACCCTCCGATTTATTATACCCCATGAGGTTTTGGTGGCTTGACAACAACCTCAAACATATTTTTTGATTCCAGTACATTCAACTAGACAAGATGTTTAGTTTAGTTTTTAATTCTCTCGTGTTATTCTTACAGTATATGGGGTTGTTGAATTTAGGTATTCTTTCTTTGGTGTACAAGCAAACACTCATCAAAAGGAGTTAAGAGACCGATGTGTTGTATGATGGCATTTTTCTCCAACATACTGTCATACAAAATTCAAAGTGTCTGTCCAAACACAGTCCATTTCTTGGGTTGTCTTCCTTCTCATTTCTAAACAACAGTTCAGTCTGTGGCAGCAGTTTCCTCCCTCTTGGTTCATTTCATGTGGCCACGTCACAACATCAGGGGAAGCCTCCTTTAAAGGCCCATCTCTAATTTCATTTGTTGCATTTCTTCTCTGTTGTTGCATAATCCCATTGAAATGGATTATTGTGTCTCCAGTCTTGATGGATGACATTCCTTTAGTTTATATCTGCAAATATTTTTACCAGAAAACCCCTCTGAGTCCAGGTCTTTGTCCGTCTCTCTACTGTCTCTTGGACCCAGTGGCAGGTGTCACGGTCCGCTGCTGGGTGTTGATTTGGTCATGGGTGTACGGCAAGCCTGAAGGTCCAGGGGTTCCTGGTGGTCCAGGCGGCCCTCGTGGCCCTGGTTCTCCCTTTGGTCCCGGTGACCCAGTGATGCCCGGTAGTCCTGTCTTACCCTGGATCCCTTTAAACCCTGCGCTTCCTGGGATGCCGTCTCTACCTGAGGGGCCCATGTCACCTTTCTGGCCCTTCTCACCATGTTGTCCTGGAATACCCGGAGGCCCTCTGATTCCTTTGTTTCCCACTGGCCCTTTGTTGCCACTGGGGCCTTTTTCACCTGCTACTCCTTTAGGCCCAAGAGAACCCTTCTCTCCAGCGAATCCACGGCTTCCTATAGGACCTTGGTCACCTTTGCTCCCAGTCTTCCCCATTGGTCCTTTTGAGCCAGACTCACCACGGTTCCCTTTGGGCCCTGGCGGTCCAGGTGCACCTGTTGAGAGAGGATAGTGAGATGAAGTTAAAAAATTACATATACAACTACTGTCCTACTTTTGATATATGACAACATGTACTGTACCTTTTACTATCGTGAAGTTCTTTATGAGCTGGGTATGGTGAATGTCCACCAGCTTCATCTCCTCCATCACCATGGACAGGTTCCTGACATCCACATCCAGACGGACATTCAACAACATGTTTTGCTGTCTCAATGTGTCGGCCAAGTGGAGAAGTAACAAGACTGTGTTGTTCAGATTCTACACAAAAGAGAATATGACGACAAAGATGAGAAGCAAAAGAGAAAAATCCACAAGAATGCTTGCTAGCCAGAGCTTTTGATTTAGCTCTTGATTATTAGTTCTGAGGATTCAAAGCTCCAGCAGCACATGGGCATCAGACAAAACTTTACAAAGAACATTCAAGGGGCATAAAAAAGACAACCAATGACATATGTGGCTATAAATTAAATACATGAACTGGCAGTCAGGAATGAAGTGTGAAGTATAGGAATGCTGGATGCAGATGGCACCATATGTTTAATCCACAGACAGGAGGGTGCTTTTCAAGTGTATACTATAAAACATTTAAAAATATAATCTCTTACTTCACAGATCTTTTTTGTTTGTATTCATATGTAACCAATATGAAGGAATTCCTCCTCCTACCTGTAGATCTTCTGTGTGTCTGCCCATGCGACTCTGGCAGGACGAGCTCTCGATGTTGATGTACTTGTACATGCTCTGGACGTGGCTGACGGTGGCGTTGATGCTGGAGGAGATGGTGTCAATCTCCATCGAGATGGAGTTCAGGCGACCGTCCAATGCGGAGAAACGCTCGCCTGTCCGGTTCTCATAGTACCTGAAGGCAATAAGGATGGTTACAGTGTGAGTTTTTACAAGTGGTAATACTTGTTCTGTCCCATTTGTAGTACTACATGGATGTTACATGTGTTACCTGGAATGGTAATGAAGGTCATGCATGTTCTCCTCATGTTCATCCATGAAAGACGTCACATTGTCGAGCTGCATCTGCAGGTTCATCACCTGGAGAAAATACAAACCAATTTCAACTTTAATTCTAAAACCAAGTGTTAAGCCTCAAACAGACTTTCAGAAATACGAGGCAACCTCACTTTCAAAGTTCAAGTTGGTCTTCAAATTGGTGCACAAGTAAAAGAGCACAGCCACAAAGAAAGAGGACTCAGTTGATGGGTTTTTGAAAGACAAATCTTTAAGCTCTTTCATTCTAAACCTGTAATTATGTTGATTGCTGCAAAACCTGTGTGTAATACTAACAAAGACAAACCAAACACCAACACACCTGCTGTGTGAGGTCATAGTACACCTCGTTGGACATAGCGATTCTTTGGTGATCAGTGATGATGTTGTTTTGGAGGAAGCGCATGTTTTGCGTGGTGCTGCTCATGTTGGATTTGATGCTGCTGAGAACTCGGCTGTAGTTCTGCCAGTCGCTGGTCAACTTCTGGAGGACCAGAGTCTCCTCATCTGCTTTTCTCTGCAGGGCATCAATCCACATTGTACTGGAGAGCAGAAGAAAACACACATTGAACATCTTTTTACAAACTATGCACACATCACAAAATACGTTATCAAATCACTGAAATGTATGGTGGTATTTCAAACAACAAAAGATTGATGAACTCTATCAGCCACATTGTGCAATAAGTTTAAATCAGCATTACGTGTGGTGCATCTGAATCACAGCTGTGCCTTTTTCAAATGGGAATTCCCAGTTGTTATTCTTAATGTACTTTGCCTTCGTGAATAATGATCTGCTTATGAGCATCAAAAAAATAAAACACAGTTGAGAGAGTATCTGGCCATCAGTCTCTTCCTTCCATCTTTTCAATCACCTGAGTGCCACCGTCATGTTGACTTGCTGTGCCGTAGCCTTGACGTCGTACTGATCCTCCGTCAGAGTCTTCATCTTCTCTTCAGTCTCCTCGATCACGTCCTTCCAGCCCTCCACCCGATCCAGGTACCTTTCCAGCGACTGGTTGAGGAGTTTGATCGAGATGAGGTGGTTTTGCATGTCGTGTGTCAGCCGGTTGCTGGTGGACTTCAGGGTGGTCTGGGTCTGGGAGAACTGGTCCAGGACCTGGAGGCAGACAGGGATCAAAGGAGATGAGCTAGTCCTCGTTTATCTGCTTTATGTTTTTGCAAATTAAATATCTTTTGGTTTAGTACTGACAGAACAAATGACTTAAAGATGTACCTGCTCCTGTCCCAGTATCATTCTCTGGATGTCTTCAAACTCCTTCTTCAGTCGGCTGATCTCCTCGCTGTACAGAGTCACATCCAGACAGCCTGAACAGTTCGAGGTGGAGCTCAGATCTGCCAGAGGATGAAAAGGACATGAGATAGGAAACAAAGAAAAAGAGACAGTGAGGCAAGTTCTCGATGTCTGTCTATGATGCATATCCAAGCTTCTGGTAACCATCTGTGTGTTTTCATAAGAGAGAAACCAATCTGTTGACCTCCCCTGACATCACACTCAATCCTCCAGACTACTTCACACTTCACTTTATGAATGACCTTAAAGAACCTGCTTCATATGCACAGTCTGCATGCTCATGTGTGTATAATTTTCTTTGCATTGCTGTTGTTTTCTCATAATGTTTAGACGCCCGCCTGACTCAATATTAAAAAATGACCATTTGTATGTAATTTCAGGAACTTTACCCTCGATTCCTTGCTGAACCCTGGAGATCTTCTTGCTGTAGACAGACTCCTCCTCAGACAGGTTGTCAACCTTCCTGAACACTGGAAGACAGACAAGTAGATAAAGTTAAAATGTTCCGGTGGTTATAAAATCACACACTCTTATTCCCAAGATCATTTTTGAGCATTAAACATGCACAACAAATGCAAACAGGAAAACACAACCGGTGCTTGAACATTTCAGTATAACAGCACTGAAAGCCGTGAGGAGTGGAAATGATTAACATCAGCACAACGTTGGTGTTAACAGGACATAGGAAGTATTTAAAGGAGTAAAAACAGGAAGTTGTAATTTAAGCCCTGACAATGAAACATGTAAAGTTTTCATTAGCTAACAAATGTAACCAAAGCAGTGATGAGCGATAGTTTGGCCAGCTGCTCGGGTCCTGCTCTCCCAACATATTTCCCAAGAGAGCAACAATAATTTAGTGAGTGTGAGTTTTTGTGTGTGCATTGAGAGTTTGTATAATGTGTGTTTGCACTTTTTCAGCCCTGACTCAGAGGATTAATGCAGGTCTGTTCTACAGCGTGTTGGCATATATAAACACTTCCACATGGATTCTGCACATACCACCTGCTGTACTGTATTACTGCTGTGACAGTGATGCTGAACACGGCTCACCGCTTTCTCTAAATGATGCGTCAGCAATAATACGAGACTTTAAAATATTCTTTAAGACTGTTTTTATATCAACCACCTCACAGTTATCCACATGCATTCCCAGCAGCGTGTGTTAGGAAAGAGCTGAACAAAATGTGTTACTTCATCCCTCGTTTGTTACTGAACTGATTTGTGCTGAAGAATTTTTTATTTTTTATAAAACAGATGTTGAGCAGGGAACAAAAAATCAAAGGTTACTGCTTTGTGTTTATCCTCGTGCACATGCACAGTTGGGAGTCGGAGCCAAGTGAAATATCTTTTCTGTTTATACGAGTAGGTTTTTAGGGCTTAAGTGTTGTACAGCTGTGTCTGGAGGTTGAAACAAACATAAACTAAGTTCGTTTATTTCTTGTTTCTTTGTATAAAGCATTATAAAAAGACCAGTAATTTTGTGCATGTTTATATGTATGTTGGGACACATTTAGGTCCAATGAGTGTTTGTAGAAGTTGCTCATTATTCCATATAAACACGTTGAGATTTACAAAGTGATAATTATGTTTCGACCAGAATAATAGTCTTGGCCACAGGATGATGAAATTCTCCACTGGAAATTCAGGATAATATTCCAACTTTATGCAGACAAGATAAAAAATATGCCAGGTTATTATAATGGTAAACACTCACTTTCTAGTATCTAACAACCTCTAGCAACAAACTAGGGCAGCCTGTATGTAGTCTGAGAGGTGATCAGGGTTATAACTGAAGCCAACTAAAAGCTGTGTGTATCAACATTTTTATCAATCCAGATTTTCTCTCATCTGGACTGTGGTGGTTGAACAATAAGACAACAGTGTTGAGTTGAATCTTCATCTGAACCAATAAACGTGAGGGGTACAGAAATAGGATTTTGAGAAGTGGAAATTACAGCCTTGGTTGTAGAAACAAGAAACTGGATTCACAAATATAATCAAGTTAATTGTCAAATGACTTTCTGTAGCCACCTCATGCAAGGAACATTGTTAAAAGAATTACGACATTAACACAATACATTTGTTAGCCTGGGTTGACAGTAAACTGATCGCAGGTCACAGATACACAGTCCAAGGGAAAAAAGGTCTCTTTGGGCCTGTGTGCATGACGTAATGTTTTAATGACACGGTTTGGACACTGTCAAATTGGCTTTAAAGCCAAAGTGCTGGTGGCAGCACACAAACTTTAGGCAACATGTACAGTACATGTATATGTTTCCAGCACACAGGTGAGTAAATGAAATTCCTGCACACATTTCACAGCAGACTTTATTATATTTCCGAACATGCGTACCTGAATACTTCAACTGTGTGATTTCACCCTACCAAGTCTCACTCTCTCAGATCCCCAAAGGGCAGTAAAAGAAGAAGATTTACGGCTTTCAAACCCAATAAAATGTGACGTTAATGTCAAAAGCATCTGCTGGTGCTGAGCAGCTGTCAGGTAGAACACGGCACGCAGGACTCGGGACCACATTCATTTGATCTATGGGAGTTAAATGGACTGTGTTTTATTGAGAAACACACAGACAGAAAAGTAGAGGCCGATCTTTTCCCATGACGGACCTACTTCTCACTCTTAAAGCGCAGTGTCGGCATTAATCAGTGGAATGACCTAATAAATCAGACGACTGTTGAGAACAACTGTTTTCACCGCTGACTGCCTCCAGCCTTTGGGATTAGAGTCTCTGTGGGGGAGTCAGGGATCATATCTGGGCTGTTTGTGGTGCTAATCTGAGGTTTGCACTTAAGAGGATCCAATGATTGTGACTTGATTGCAGAAAAAAAAAAAGTCAAACTGAGCTCACCAAGAGACGCCAGCACGGCCACAGTGATGACGAGGAACGCAACGAATCCATAGAGGACTTTGACAGCCAGCTGGAGCGAGTGGCTCTGCTGGCACCTCATACAGCCGCCTCTGCTACGACCTGCAGGAACAACGAGTACACGCGAACATGAAAAACAGTATGTGCACCTATGTTTGATTTGATTATTCAACTTGGAAAATGTCACTGTTTGGAGATAAGTGTAATCAGTGATGGAAGAAGCATTCAAATCCTTTACTGAAAAAACAATCAATACAATATAAATATACTACAATGTACTAAGATATAAAAGTACTCAATGTAAAGAATCCCCCCTTTTGTCTTGATTGAAATGAATGGTTGCTCTGTGTAATGACAGAATACAAACACCCATCGCAATCTCCTTAAAGAATAACTTAAACTATTAATCGATTATCAAAATTGTTGCTACTTAATTTTTAGTCATTTGACTTATGGATTCATTGTTTCTGTTCTATTTATCAGATAATTATGACTGACAACAGCATTTTAATGTTGAATGGTTGAAGTGGAGATTTTACTGCTTTAGTAATAGTTTAATCTTTAAAAGTTTGGCATATTTTATGACATGATCACATGTTTTGTTTTCTAAAATCTGAAGCTGTAAAGTCATAACTATGGCTATAAAATAAACATAGTAAAAGAGTAAAGAAGCAGAATGCAGAAGACCCTATTTGTTGTTGTTAGACTGGTGTGTGTGTGTGTGTGTGTGTGTGTGGTCCTCACCTCTAAATGAAGGCATTTCCTCCTCCCCAGTGAAATCTTCCTCTGAAAAACAGAACAATGAAAAAAATGCAACCAGGGACATTTGAAAACTTGATGTTCTAAAACTGATCAAATAACAGAGAAACCCTGACATATAATACAACCTTTAATGTCTGCAGTGTTTGTCTGTCAGTGGTGGTCATGTGCAAATACAAGTTAAGTCAAAAATATGTAAAGTATATTAATATAAGATGTTTTCGCTCAAACAAATCAGATCAAATAATGTCAGCAAACAACTCAGGCAAGATTATGGAAATTCAAAAGTACTCCATAACTTCTCATCGTGCATCACTCCCACATCCACCCGCAGACTCTGAATCCAGTTGACAGCACCATTTTCATCATGTGGCTGACGATATAATGAACTGACATTTATGTTTCTTAGCTGAGGACAATAGAAAATCTCGCTCATTACCTTTAAAAAGCTGGTTCTCGTATCCACCATAGCTGTCTGCCAAAAAAAAGAGAGACACAAAACAGACATTTAAAAAAAAAACAACACGAAGCTGACTGAAACCAATTCTGCTGGAGCCACCATCAATTTTTATTACTCCTGTCATAAATCATACAAACCAGCTGGCTCACAATCCCCCATCGCCTCCTCAAGTCTCTGTGTTGTACTGTTCAGTGTGAGGCTGCTATCTCAGCACGAGAGAAAAAAAGGGTTTTGCTCTGATGTTTTCTCTGAACTGTCGCTCGCTCAGGAGAAAACAGCCCTGCAGTGGTGCAAAGTACGAGAACAGTTGTTAGTTTTGTGCGCTGCTTTCGGTGGGAGGATTGTGTGTGCACGTGTGTCCTGGAAGGTTGTCATCTCACTTCGGTCCTTTTCGCTGGAAAGCACCGAAGAGAGAAGCCAGGACGTCCACAGGATATAACCAGAGGGCCTAATAAACCACACAAGGCCGGTTTACTTTGAAATCCCAGAACATATTCGTCGTCATGTTTTCATAACTGTATGTAATCGCGATGGGCCTTATATAACACGTCATTAAGCGTACACCACCCAAACTGGTACCTAAGGCAGTGTGGGTGTGGCGCGTGATGTTTAGGAAGGCAAGACTCAGTGGAGCTGCAGGGGAGGCTGCTTCTGAACACTGCGATCATGCACTCAAACACAGGAAGAGAAGGTTGGCATGTTGCTGACAAGCTGAAGAGAGATGGTGCCACGGTGCCATGTTGGAGCTGTCCGACTGTAAACATGCCTGTGTGATATAATGTATACAGTCACATGTGTTACTTCAGCACTGCACCTGAAAACGTGTGCAGCTACATGGTTTCGCGCTGATGTCTGTCTGTGGAAAACGTGTTGACTGAGTCGAGACAGATGATGATGATGTAACGTAAAGGAATATTCCAGCAAACATCTATGTCCTGTGTATAAAAGACTCGCCAGCTGTGAGCTTTAAGGTGGCTCTGAAAGGTTTCTCCTTGTTGTAAGCAAATGGGGCAAAGCGTTAGGTCACACACAGCGTCTCAAGTCGTGCTTGCAGTAGTTGATCGGCTTCGGCTGCTCATTGGTCAGCGGCTCGGATTCCAGCTGACTATCATCCAATCATTTCATATAGGTGTACACAGCTGCTTTTATAATGTCCAACGTCCTCTTTATGTGCTAATCTGCGACTGTCCTACCAAGAAGAAAGACAGCATAAATTTGTGGAGACTGCATCAGAAGCTGTGATACTCAATGTAAGGGGCGTAAAATGCTAAAGAGTACACGCATAAAGTGCAGTTTCTGTCGTCACTCCCACTGTGTTACCTTCACTGTGTTTTTATGTCGGAGAAAAATTGATGAAACTGTAAGTGATGATTTGCTGGTTGACATTTTGTTTTGTAAAAAGATCAGTCTGTTTTATTCTATTTCTCAAGCCAATAGATGATGATACACAAGTGTCCACTGAGGATCAATGTCTGTGGTTAACCACATAATCAGCTCAACATGAGCAGAGGTCTGGACTCTCGGTGGGAAAGAACATGAGAAAATGGATGTGAAGACAATAAAACCAGGAGCAGTTGCACACGATGTCTGAGATCTGAGGGTCAAAAACAGCATTTGTCATGAATAAAGTATATTTTCTAATAGACACCAGACTGTTTAAGTGCAAACCTAAAACGGAATAATGAATTCAAAGGAAAAGGAGTTTCACCTTCAGTCCGTGCCTATGAGAAGCAAATAACAGTGTTCACGTGGCATTATGGGACAGGTGGTGACGCAGACAGGGGACATTTAATGTTAGGTTTTCCACAAATGAACTTATTGCTTAAGTTTGGCACAGACCAAATTGTACTTTACAAACGCCACGATGAGGTGCATGTTTATGTCAGTCAGCAGTGGAACAGCTGAGGTCAGGTCTGAGTGGATGTTATAATGATGGAGGGAGGAAAACAGGAGGAGAGGTGAAGGCAGGAACCCGTAGAGGAACGAAAGGACAGAAACAAAGTCCAACTTCATAAGACTCAATTGTTGCTCTGCAGCTGCCAAATGGTAGTTCATGAGGAGAAAGACAGGGCTGAAACACACAAACTCCTCCGGGGTTAGACTGACGGACGTCTCGGTTTGCTGATATATGAAGCCAGTGTTTGCCTTTCATTAGAAACACGGAAACAGAACAACGCCCCCAAACTTGGACACAGGTTGTTTGTGATGAACTTCATGTATCAGCAGGATGATATTTTTTATTGGTGCCTTTCAAAAGCATATAACTTTAACTAAATGCTTCATATGATCTCATACCTCTACGGCAAAAGTTGAGTTAGACACAAAACTATTTGGTTAAGGTTAGAGAACAATGGCAGTCATGGTTTAAAGAAACGTTGATTGGTATGGGGTTGGATATGATTATGAGTCTCCTGTGGTAAAGTTACATGCATTAAGTTTTTCTGCTCTTAATTAAAGCTGAGCTAACTGATATTTTCAGGTTAACACTGGATCAAATGACTGTGTGGTGTCAAAGGTGTCGTTCATAGCGTCAACCACATGGGCAAAAAACTACATTTATCTGCCTTTGAATTGTGAAAACACACCATTTTTTTCAAACATGACAATGAAAATGTAAACTCACAATTTTACTTTGAGGAGAGCAGGAAAAGTAGTCCAAGTCGTGAGAGTATGGTTATTATTCTGGCTTTCAGTGGAGAGTTTTCATGTCCCATACTGGTCTAAATCCCCTTCCCCACCCTGATTAAAATACATTTCTGGGGGAAAACCGGATTCTTGTCATTTTTTGGACTTCTGCGGCATCGAAATGGTCCGATTCAAATGTTTGAATGTCAGCACATTATTTGCTATTGAAAGCTGAAATTCCAAACTATCACAATCAGCATCCACCCTCAAATATCTGCCGACTCCTCGGGTATGTTTCTCCTCCTTCACCCTCTCTCTCTCTCTCTCTCTCTCTCTGTCCTCATGTTTTCGCTGCTCGCCGTGGAAAAAACCCTCACGTCTGTCTCGTTAGTGAGGAAGTCGACCTGTCCAACACACACAGAGCAGAACTGAGCTGATCTCCCAGGTCACACCTTTACAGTCAGGTAATGGCAAAACACACTGGGAAAAGTGTGTTTGGTTCAGTTGAAATCACTGTTTCCTCTGCAAATTTACAACTTGATTTGACTGTGTTTCAAAGTTTCAAGTGAGTCGTACTTCATCAACGACCTCACTTTACTCCCACATAGTGAAAACAAACATCGAGCATCTGCATAAACCCATCGAGACAAGTTCTTTGTTTTCCTGCAACTGAGTGGGATCAGATCATTTAAAACCACCATCACAACAAGTTCTCAGTCCAACTGGTTCAGATCACTGTGCTCTCCTTTTTCTAAATGAACTGCATTAAGGGAGAAAAAACGGTTGAAACAGTTGAAAACGTTTCCCCGACCCCGACCTCTTCTCTACGTGGACAACAACATCACCTGACTTCTCCCTCTGCTCCCAGTGTGATTACTACGGCTGCTTTTTCACATGAACATAAACAGATGTTGTTTTGGACACTTGTTGAAACAATCAATGCTGTGATTCATACAACCACAGTTTCAAAAAAAAATAGTTGACGCTGTGTAAATATAAATATATAAATATAAAGACAGACAAAGACTGTGAAAGTTGTGGACTGATCCAAAAACACCTGTTTGGATCCTTCCACAGGTAAACAGGTTCATTGGTAACAGGTGATAGGATCATGATTGGGTATGAAAGGTTCATCCTGGACTCAGTCGTTCACAAGCGAGGATGGAGAGAGGTTCAACACTTTGTGAACACATGGTTGTATAAAGGAGATTAATACATGGGCTCAGGTGGTAACCTGACTACAAGCTCCAGTGTCCTGCATCAAAGTCTGACATGTTGGACACTCGTCCACCACCCTAACATCTCATTTCCATCTTGCTACATAGGGCCACTACTTCCTGCATTGGCACTGGATGTAAATCTTGAGGTGTGGATTCATTCATTATGGTAGTAATTTTTAGGAACACTGGGCAAGTAACATCATGACTTGGGTGTCAGAGTCATAAAGTAAATGTTTAGGTTTGAACCAATATTAACATCTGTGAAGGTACAAGGCAAACTCAATCTGAACTGAAGTCTGTTCACTTTTGGAGGAAATTTGTTTAGGACAGAATTCTGCAGCATCAAGATGCTTAAAACAACAAAACAGACCATTAAACAAATCATAACAACTTGAACAAAAACGCACTTCACATCAATGTCAGCTTCGTCAAACTGCGATGCCACTGCTTTTTGAGATTTTGTGCAGTATAGTTCTGCAAAATGGACAAACAAGGAGAGTCTTTCGTGTTGTTGTTTGTCCAGACTGAGGCAGACAGAGGATGGAAAAGTCTGGTTGCACTTTGAATACAGAGTCCAGCAAGAGTGGACAAGAAATAAATATACTTTAAGGATGTGTACTTGAAGGAGAGACTTTAAAAATGTTCTGAAAAAATCCTTTGAAACTAAACATTTCCAAAGGTTTTTCCAAAGGATGTGTTACTGAACAGTGGGCAACTCAGTAAAAGTACAACAAGGTCAGGAAAATGACCATATTTATATCTTCTGCCAAGAAGAGTTTTTGTGAAAAATTATATCACAGAGTTATTAGGTGCTATTTTGACACCTGGTCCTTTGGTTTTGTAATGAACCTGGAAAGCAGCTGACCACTTTGCTCTGGTGAAGGTTACTGCACTGAAACAACAGAGTAGCAGTTCCTGAAATAATCATGATATTTAATCCATTAAATTTGTGTATATTGGCACAAATTGTACAAAAAAATAAAAATTCAAATCAGGATGTTGCTCTTCACCCACATGGAGCCACCACTGCTCCCTCCACCCTCTTTCACCATCAGACCCTTTGTGTTTGTGAACGCAGCGCCAGGCCTCTATTTGAGTCAGCTAACCATTGGCACCACTTGTGGTTCCTCTGTGGTGGTTCCTATCAGGGGGGTTTGGACTTTCCAAACCCCTTCCCCACCCACTCCTTCCTTTCATTCCCCCTCTGGACTTTACTTTCTCCAGGGGATTGTGCAAAATGTTGATGAATAAAATGAAAGCTGTAGCCTCACACATCGCTCCGTGACATGCAAGCAGAGATGACCTCTTCCCATAAAGATGCATAGGGTCAACACATCCATGTTCCTTTCTTTCATTAACTCATTTATTTTGACCAGAACCTCAGCAGACCCCAGCCTTAAATGAAACTCGGAGTCATAAAATGGGCCCTGCTCCAGATCTGAGTGGAGGTCTTGACCACAACTCATAAAGCCGAATGAGCCCCCTTTTCCAAACCTCTGTTGACATCCAAGTCATTTAGGTGCCCTCTGACTGGAATGTGCGGTCTCCTCGCAAAACTATAAACGCCTGGAATGTGTTGCTGCAGACTGCGAAGCCGAAGTTAAAGACGAGCCATTACAAGAGAATGTTCTTTTATTGTGGTTCGGCAGTGAAACGGGAGATTTTCAGAGTCACGATCCTTTAAACGCATCATGTTGTGTCAGGGCTAAAGCTCTTTGGACAGCCGGGCAGAGACGCAGAGACGAGCCCGGTTATGTTTACTGGGCTTCGAGGCCAAAGGGCGTGTGCAATATTCTCGAATGCTTTATTTGCAGGACGTTGTTTTTTTTTTTAATTGCCCTCAAATTTTACATGATCACCGTTTTATTGGAACTTTCCAGAGAGAGAGAATGAAGGGAAGAATAAAAAAAGCTTTCCAGTTAAAATATGTGGTGAAAGTATGTGGACATCTGAATTAAGAACGTGGACACAAGTCAAGTTCTAGAAGAAAAATTCTTCATCGACCTTGAACTGTTTGCAGCTGTTTATAAGGTCGAGTTTAGCCAAGTTATAACATCAGTGTTTACTAAAGGGATATTTACACATTGGTAAACTAAAACTAAAACTTAGCTTTCTAATAGATTATATATCCAGACTGACGAGTGAAAAAAGGCAATGGGTTGAAATGCTATTTAATGTTAATGTAAACCAGGAACATTTGAAATCCTTGAAAAACTGGAACACTGTTATGTTGAAACATAAAAACTGCTGCCAAAAAATGAAAAGCAGAAAATTGTTGGAGAAATCATTGTGTGCTGCCACATCAGGATGAATGAATGAAAACCAATCGAAAACTACACAGAAGATTGTGAACATGAGTTTGGCCTTAATCAGATTAAAATTTGCATGAACATTATTACAATACATCTGAATAAAAGTGGAGAAAAACTATTAAAATACACAACTATCACTACTAACCAAGGTTAATTAAGGATCCAGTTGCAGCACATTCAAGTTTTTTTATGTTCAGGCTGCAAGAGGTGTTGTAAAAACATGAAAAAGTCCAGAAGAAACAATCAAGATATTTAATCCTGGCGAGCAAAAATAAATGAAAATGTGGAACAAATCAATACAACAATCAGCTCTTATGTCTCCTTTGTTCTCATTTCAATCCAAATTCGAAATGCTTTGACTGTAAGTTTAAACGCTGCCGCAGCAAAAAAGGACTGAAAACAAGAAAACGTCTCTCTTTCTGTTCCCTCCCTTCTCTCACTCTTTCCTTCGCCTCTGCCAGCCATACACCTGTCTCCTCCTCTCCTCCTCACCTCCTCGCCTCCTCTCTCCTCCACCCCCTCCCCTCCAGCCCTGTTAGGAATGTATGAGGCAGCATGTTTTGTTCTGGGCTGGACCCGAGCTCAGCAAGACTGGAAACCACATTAACAGACCTCCTGTACTGTTTGGCCGAGACGAGCACTGTAAATGTTCTCCGAGTTAATTTGGTGTATCGTCTCGTGGTTCGCAGCTGCTTCGCTCCTCGAGGCCGGACGGGAGCAGAGACACAACCTGCCTGAGTTGGAGGTTGATTTGACTTTTTCTTGCCTCCACCAGGCGTAAATGAATCTCAGATACCGCTGCACCGATCAGCCTAATGTAATCATGTTTTTGTGCATATTTTTTGTTTTAAACAACTTTGAAAAACCTAATTTATTGAATGCTTTGTTTTATACCGCCACTCACCTCCTGACTCCTCGCTCCTCTTAACCGGCCAGTAGGGGTCGCAAGTGATCAACAACTGTTTCATCCACACGCCCCGAGACTAATGATGTGCGGCTTGGCTATGATGTCATCCAAATCTGCATGTACGCGAAAATCATCACCCAAATTAATTATTCCTCATTTTAAGAGACCCGCACCTGGAGAGACATTTATCTCCACCTTTACGTGCCCCATAGGTTGTATTGACTTTTAAGATTATGTCGAGCAGCGTGAGCTTTCCAGGTGATTTCCTTCTTGTGTGTTCTTTAATGATTTATTTTGATGACTCGAGAGGCTGCTTTCAGTAATATCAAACATTTAAAGCCTGTAGTTATGTCACTGCAGCAAATATCGTGGGACATTTTAGCAGCAAAACTAGAAACTGGAGTTATAAACTTTGAGCTTGTGTAACACATGTTTTCGACAGATCTAATGGAGCGTCACTGCACGAACCTGGTCTGTGTTTGACCTTTGGAATGTGCAGAAGAACATGGGACATTTACTAACATTAGATCCTGACCAATCCTGTCAGAAGATGAAATTCCTGTTCACCAAGCCGCAACCCATTCACTATCAGTCAGAAAGTACTTTTTTATTACCTGACCTACCCAATACGTGGATTATCTGGGGGAATAACTGTGATCCACACATCACTACAGACACACCTGGCAGAGATCTGCGTTCATCTGAGTTCACTCCTCTGGTTGATAATGTAATACAATCCTGACACACGCTCTCTGATGTGAAACCACAATGACCATGTCCTGAGCTCTGCCTCCCAGTTACTGCTGCCTGCTTTCTAGTCTTCTTCTGCAGTTTACAGTTACTCATCGTGTCTTTATTTAAAACGACTACTCATTTTTGAAACAATAGGCGCCTCCAAGTTTCCAAAATAACATCAAAGCAGAGGAAATGCTCTCATTTAACAACAATGATAAATCCATATGTGGCACGTTTGCCAATTACTGTTGCTAATGAATCTGTCAACACCTCTTAACATCCTCTCAAGCTGCTACCCCACATGTGTGATTTCTCCCTGCTCCCTCTCTGTTATCCTCTCTTTCCGACTGTATCCTCCCATCTCCGTCAGCCTCTCACTCCTCACACTGTGCGTCTGGGAACCATGAACGAAGCCTCTGCCCTCTTCAAAGCGAGGAGCAGCTCCCCTTTCATGCCGTGTTGTGAAAAGGCTCAAATTCAAATGTTATGTTTTCCTCTCGCCTTCTTTTAAAGGGCATATTAAGTCAATCTGTGGCCGATCGGCAAAGGCTGGAGAACATTTTGCTTTTTATGAAACGGGGCTGCGGTGTGCACACACACACATGTATGGAGGTTTAAAGCTGACTGATCAAAGTCTCACATCCAAGAACAACAAACCGGCACTTTCTCAGGATCCATATTGCCAAGTTTCAGATGAGAAGCATATGTAGTCGGTGGTGCCCTGTGCAGGTGCCTGCATGCCACAATGACTGATACTGCTCCTGTGTACTTTTGAAAGTATTTCTCACACTGGAAAATGCAGCCAGGTATTGGTTAATTAAAGTTTTTTGCATGACAAAGGAGAAAGAAGATGCATAAGGAGATTTATAGGTTAACGCTTGCAGAAATAACAGAGAAGAAATGTGACTCTACCTTTCATGATTCCTCGCTCAAGAATCCTTTATAAACAACTTGTGGTCTATTTTGCTGATGCTCTGCTTGATGGTGCAGTCCTCTTCACCCTAAGCAAGTGTCCAGGAGCAGCAAAAGTATTCAGCAATTTACTGGACGTGCCATTGCACTCATTTGTGAAACATTTTCCAGTTTTCCAAAGAAAGAAGAAAGTCCTCAGATTTGAAAATTGGTGTGCAACAAACAGACGCTTCAGGATTCAGCCTCATTCAATGTTATTCCATTTGAGCAAACAAAAAAATGCACCTCTGCAACCTGCAAAACTGATTTCTAGATTATTGCAAATATCCTTGCAAGTCTATCAGTGCTGAAGGAAACTGCTCAAAGCTCCCATTAAGTTTTGCACATGTCAGCTTCCTGGCATCATCCCTCTCCCATCCAGAGCCCGAGGAAACTAAACCTCCTCAGACAGAAACCATGTGCAACTTTAGAGAGGGAGGGAGGAAATGGAGCGAGAAGGGATGAAGAGGAAGAAGAAGGGTGGTAAGAAAGACAGAGAGAGGCAGAGAAAGAGAGAGATGGGAGGGGGAACAAAGAAACTGGAAAATGAGGGAGGGACTGGAAAGGGGACAGGGTGAAAAAAAAAAAAGAAAAGGGAGGGAGAGAAGGTCCATGTGTTTTGTTGAAAGTCAGTTTTGTGGCCGGGGCTAATTGCTAACAAATGTTTGAACATTGTGGAGCGAGCACCTTGAATATCTGTGGCCTTGGCCTGCGAGACGGGAAAATAGTTTCGCTGAACACACACCTACACACTCTCACACACACACATGTCAAAGCTATAATCCCTATCTGGCACCGGCGGCTCAGCTTGCTCCGACTAACCTCGACTACTAGTGTGTAAGACTAACAGCAGGTGTAATTCTCTCACCAACACACACATCCGGCCGCCCGGCTGACGAGGCAGCTCCTGAGGCTGAGGCTTTGTGGATTGACTTTATTTTCTCTCCTGCACTCAATATGACACTTTAATAAAGTCCTGCAAAATGAGAAGATGGATCTATATTGTGGCCTCATTCACAAGCACAACTCAGCTGCTGTGTATTTAAGTGATGCTCTCTTTCCCTGAGCTTATAAAATGCTTATCCAGCAGGTCAGTCAGCACAAACTCATGGTGTGCAGCCAACCATCGTTTAATCAGACCACAGCCCGTTGTTTGATCTTCATGGAGGGAGTTTCCAGAGATACCAAATATGTCAAATGAAGATGATGCACTAAAATATTTCCATTTGATGGGACAGTGTCTTTGAATATTTCACTCCATGTAAACATCATATAGCGTTGATGAAGAGCTGACACAGAATATATAGTGTGGGATAAAATGATTTTATCAAACTTGAGGTTACTTATGGAAGGAAAACTGGATATTAAGGGGTTAAAAATAAGTCACTCAGAGAGCTTCGTAAAATCTTTAGGTCATGCTTTATAAAGGGCTTGACAAACTGCTCATTCATCCCTAATAAATCAGAAATAAGAACATTTGGCATGGCACTTAAAAAAAAATTATTTGACTGTTTCAGTATCAAGCTATAAGATTCTGAGAATGAAAAACCATAGATCTCTAATTAATGACAGTTCTCACAGAAGATTTGATCTCTGATTAGAAAGTAAAGTCACAAAGAGTCATGACATTTTAACCCCAATCTTCAAGATGGAGAGAAATATAAACCAGTCAAACTGAGTTTTCACACACACACACACAAACAATAAAATCGCAATAAAAATAGAACCTGACAGCTCTTTTTGATTTTATTAGCTACGTTTCGAATAACTGCAGATCTTCCTCAAATACAAGAGAGTAAAATGAAAATCTAATCACATACAACTGAAAACATTAATATATGATTGATGATTGAGTATAACTATAACTAAGAAAGAGATACAAAAAGCTCCAATAGGAAATTATTACTCCTCAACTTTAACTTAATTAGTAACAGCCTTCATCTAATAAAGGGCAAAGTACATACGGTCATCAAATGAGTGATGTCATGGTCGACCAATCAAGAGAAGCTAATCAAATTTCCAGAAGCAAACACCCTGCAGGACGTTCCCTGCAGTGACCACTACTGTAGATGCTTCTGTCACGACATCTCAGTGCTGCCAGATAGTTTGGCATTACATCACCACCTAAACCCTAATCAGAGGCTGAGATGGTGGAAGCTTCTCTCCCCTGTTTTCATTCAGACTTATTAAAACCTTGGATGCTACAGTTTGTAAAAATGAGGATTTAATGATCAATGTCTTTGATCACGAAGCCACCGGCCTTTGATTAGAACGTGAAGTTTCTTAATCTGCTCGGTTCATGCACATTCCAGCACACTCATACTCAGGAATCCACACACACACACACACACACACACACGAAGAGGAACACAATTAACCCCAAATTGATACCAGAATCATCCAAATGTTTGAAGTTCATCTGCGGCCTGTCAGCCACGGGTTGTTCAGAACCACCAGTGGGACCAATTAAGGCCGGTGGTGCTAATTATGTTTTGTGTTAGAAGCCAGCAGAGCAGCTCGGTCAGAACTCTCTCTCTCTCTCTCTCTCTCTCTTTGCATGTGTGTGTGTTGAAATGTTGAAATCCGTGCCACGGGTTGAGGATTGGCTGCAGAGCTACATGGTTTCAATCCACTAGTTGGCCAATTTAACACTGGAGCAGCTTGGCACATGATGCACACACACACGCGCAAACACACACACTGCAGAAGACCATCTGGATACCTGTATGCACACACACACACACACACACACACACACACACACACACTGATAAAGTGGAGCAAGACACAAGTTTCCAAAGTGTCACGCAACAGATAATAAGCTTAGTCACACTGGATCTGCTGCTGGGAAACTGTCAACACAAACTGAACGTACCTCGAGGCCAGAGGGTTTCAGATCCACATGTGCACTGTGTCATGTTCAAATCTAACTTATGTAAGCTGCTGCCATGTTGCATTTTTAAACACGCATACTTTTTTTTTGTCAGACTAGTAACTACTGAAGCAGAAGAAGTGGTAGTCGATGATGGGTAACTGCTGGAGCCAGAGACGGAGACCGGAGATTTAAGACTTGAGCTCAGTTCCAAATCACATACTTTTCTTTTTACATGCAGTACACACTGCAGCTGCCTCGACAGAGTACATACTGTTGCATGCAGTATGAATACAACAGGGACATACTACTTCGTTATAACATTGCACCTTGAACTTTGACCCTCTGGCTCATACATCTGTTGCAGTCCATCAAATTTAAGGTTATTAATTACACACGTCCAGCAGACCAGGAGCAACACTATCATTCATTACGAGTTGTGTTTTCTGACCAATATTCAGTCTCCTATTAGTTCTGTTTTGGTCTCCACCAACTCCTGAGGGAAACAATTGAGTCTTTAGTATCTGTTCCAGCTGTAGCCTGCACCTCATCTCTGCGTGAGGCTCGCAGCTCCAGGCTACATTAGCCGCTAATAGCATTAATATCTCAGTTGAGTTGCATTGTGGGTAATGTCTCATGGCTCCTTGGATTTGATCCCAGCACTTTAAAGAACATTTTTATCTTTTTTCAAAAAGACCAAATGTATAGTTTTAATGCTCAGCACGATTTGCACATTGACTTAAGTTGGACCCAAAAGATCTAAAAACAGCTGTTGTTATGTTCGTTTTCTCCAAATTAGGACAACATTTCCCAAAAACCCCTGTTGTTCCAAAAGAGGATGATGTGTCACTGTTTAAATATTTTCTCTCTCTCTCTCTCTTTTAAAAACAAAGGCCACAGCACAAACATTTTTCGGATGTTTATCCAGGCGAGAGTCTTACACAATCATCGTCTGAATTTGTAAATAAATGTGTTGCATGTGTCGTTTATCACAAACTGTTGCGTTGCTGGAGCTGCATTATGTATCAGTGATTGATATCATAGTACCAATGTCTCAATCTGATGCTGCATATGGCACCTTTTCAATATTTTTATATTGCCTTTAGGTGATAAATAGCGTCTCTTAGGATTTGTCATGCTGCAAAAAGCTCCAAGGATCCCGTCTCCTGTGCTGCCGGCTCACAGCAGTTTGATCTTTTGCAACAGCGTCCATCTTGGTTTGATGAAGCTCCATCCGGAGTTTGTCATGAAGTAATTAAGTGTCCAGAAATAGAGACAGCCAGGGAGGAAAATGGGCCTGGTATGTGCACATCTACAAGGAATTAGTTTTTCTTTGCTCTCGGTGTTTCAGGAAGATAGAAGTGGATGGAAACAGGTTGAACTTCCTGAGCTGGTCCAATTTTTAAATATTTGACAGATCTAAATATCTAAAGCAGCCAAACTGAAAAGGTTTAACTAGGAAAGCAGAATATCATACAAGGAAACCTCAATTGTCTCAAATTATATTCTCTATTTTATCCTGCTGGTACTCTACTGTAAGCAGCTTATTCATATTTGGACTTCATCATTTTTAGAACAAGTTCTGAGTAGGTAATAGAAATATCCAACACATAGTCAACTACTGAAGATCCACAGGAAAATAAACTGTGTGTATCCAGTGTTGGGATCTCGAGGGAGGAGAATTTACAGTATAAGAAAGGAGTTCCTGCCACCTAGTGTCACATTTGGCCTTTGCACTGAGAGACAAGACAACGTTCAAAAAACATGCTGACAAGCTCACAGGATACAAGTAAAAGCTTAGTTTTTAGTAATGTGGAGAGCTGCATGTATACAAATATTCAGTGTGGTGTATATTTTCTATTTTTTCAGTTTTGTCCTAAACTCCACTCTTTTTGTTTTCCTCGATCACTTCGACACCATTATCACATGTACAAGCTAAACAGTGCTGCTGCACCACTAACGCAGTTGACCTCGACGCTGTTTCATTTCATAATGTGTTTACACAAAAATGCAAACGCTGAAGCACATTTTGCAAAACACTAAACAGAACTGTCACTGTGTAGATGCAATTCTCATTCAGGTCACACTCACCTGTCTGCAGTCAGCCCATCGTCTCCCTCGGTCTGTCTGCTCACCTGCTCCTCATCAGATCATCAGCCTAAAGTATCTCCAGCAAGCTCAAACAAGTTTTCTATGATTTGTGGGTCCAGAATGTAATGACAGTAAATCTATGTGCATTTTATCCAGCTTTCATGTAAATACTTTGAGTTTTCATTGTCAGGCTTCATGATCAGAAGGTGACATTGTAGATGTTGACTGACTTTGTGTGTTTTGATTCATGCGGTTAACAAATCAGAGGATTGGGTTGAAGCTTCAGCAAAGGCATGTGAGCGACTGAGAAACTATTATATAAGAACAAATATAACAAGTCTTATTGTAATATGGACACGGTGTAAACATCTGGTGGTGAACCTTCAAACTGCAGATCACAACTGTGCGGAGACACGACGGCTGCTGACACACAGCAGAGGAATCTGTATATGTGAGTGTGTGTGTGTGATTTACTGGAACGTCCATCCCCTGAGCCGACACAGTCCTCACTTGTTTATAAGGATTAAATGCTGTTTTGTTTAATGATACTTAATTTGACAGTTGAGTTTGATTCAGTTCTCAATTACCTCAAAACCCTGTCGTGTGTTTATGTCCGTGTTTTAACCCCTCGTTGCTCCTCCTTTAGCTGTTTTAAATTCCCAAAAGCCTCCTCACACTTACGGAAAGTTACAGCAAATGTTAGCACAGGCTGATTTTCAATCAAAACAGAGTGACCTCAGTGACCTCTGAGCTGCTTGGACACAGGTCTGCGTCTCCAAAACATCAGGGGCTAAGACAAACAGCTCTTCAGCCTCGTGACAATGCTTTTTTCAGATCATCCCAGGGGTTTGAAAATGGTTTATTTGGCTCAACGTGTAAGAAAAGAAAAGTTAATCCTTGATTTTATCTGAATTCACAACTACCAAATTTGGGAATGCAGAGTTTTCAATGAGGCTTCATTAACAAGACACTGACTCTGCACTCTTCTGCACTTTGACTCCAGAGTTTGACTTTAAGAAGCAGGACGAGCAGAGTTCCAGGGTCCAGGTGTTAAACTTGGCTCACTGTCACTGAGACACTTAAACATAATAGAACTTTCATTAAAGTTATTAGTCACATCTGTGCTTTCATTGCTATGACCTGTCAAAACATCTCTTGTGAAACTGGTCTGGATCCACTTAAAGGCTGAAGAAAATGTTGAAATAAAACATTTAATAAAACACAGTAAAAGTATGACTATATATTTATTAACAAAATACCTGAAAGTATGATTAAGTTGCCAGACACAAAGCAAGATGGATGGATACATTAATTGTTGAAAAAACATTGCAGTAAAAACTGAAAAGCAGATTATTATTGAAAATTGTCACAGCTTTGCTTAATACATGCATCAATGTAGAACCTGTGTTGTTATCTATATTATGAATTTTGCTTGTCATTCTTTTAGGCTTTTTATATTTTTGTGAATCTGTTGTGAATCTGTTGTGAATCTGTCCTTGATGATGTGGTTTGCAGATGAAGACAGAAAGTGAAGTTATTAACTGTTGAGTCACTCTCAGGATGAAGCTAATGTTTGTCTTTCTGCTCAGCAGCTCTGACAGCTGCTGCCAAAAAATGACCAAACTTCTGGAAAAGTCCTCTCACCAGCATCAAGTCAAGTAGAGTGAAACACCTGATGGACAGGAAAATGCATTTGGATTTCAAAATAAAAGCAACTTATTTACCATACTGGAGGATGGGGATAACTCTTCAGGAGTGGCACACATAGAAATGGATTCAACATAGTGGAATTGTTGGTTTTATGTTGAGTAAAGCAATTAGAATAAAATATATAAGATACGATTGTATGAGGGAAATGAAAGTAAGATGTTTCCTCATGCGAGAAAAAAATATTTAAGGCCAAGACATTACATTATAGTACGAATGATAAATAGCAGAATAAGATAGTATATGATACATGATATTTGTGTGAACCTGACACTGGCAGAGTACAGGACACATCCAAGGCTTCTCTTTTTATTATCTGAGGACTGAAGAGTTCACTGTTTTTGTAAACATGTGATCAGTTAATTTGAAAGATTATTGCATACTGGGACATTTTTATAGTCTCTGCAGTTACTTTCCAAAAAAACATCACATGGATTTTTGTCACTTTTGTCTTTGGGTGTTGAAAATGAAGTCAAGGTTTTGGGAAATCTTTTGCAAGTTCTTTTGTATAACATGCAAGCTGGGAAAGAAAGAGACTTCTGATTTTCAAATGTATCATGGGGCCTTTTTACATAATAGATGTGAAATTTCAACACCAGATGCTGTTTGACAAACTTCATCATAATGATGTCATGTAAATAGTAAAACTGTTGTCAGTAAACACAGCAAGAAACAGTCACAGTGAGGATTTATTCTGAAGTGCGATCCAGGAGGTTGCGTTGCTTTGCTGCAGCTTGACGGCAGGACAAACATGCCTGCTCTGTGAATCACATGTCTGCACCATCCCCGTTATCCACTGGTATAAATAGGAGCAGCAGAGAGACTGAAGCAGCTTCAGACTGTCTGGAGTCTCAGGAAACAAACAGAGGTGAGTCACAGGGCTTTGATTCATTTATTTTAAATGTAGGAGTCTGCAGCTTGGTGATGCTCGGGGGAAAATCTCTTCATATCCAAACTGTGATGACAATGTTATTGTGATACATGAGGATGGAAATAAATGCAACACTGGCTGCAGCATATTTCCAGGTTTATCTTATGAAATGTCAGATTGTAAACACTGTATAATGTGTCTTGATTTGCTTTTATTTTGGTGCCTTCAGCTGTTTGTCTTCATGCAGAAATGCTGACTTCATGGCTGACTAGGTGGCTGCTGTTTGCATTGCTTACTCATGGGTGTGACCTCCATCTCTGGATCAAAACATCGGATTAGGGTGGATGATATCATAGTGTGGTTTGGTTCACTTTCATACACTTTAGGCTATAAACTTAAACACAGCCATTGAGCAACACTAACTGCAGAATAGAAGCACAAACATGCTATTTGATGATGTGAGTGAAGGGATAGAGTTTATATGCCGGATGGATTTTAAAGGCATGTAATATTTCAATCATCCTTCAAATTTACATGCACGACAGAATATTTTGCAACAGTTTCTAAAATGAATGAGTTTGTTTTTTGGTGCATTTTCTAGTTAAGAAGTGACCCTGATTTCTCCATAACCATATGACAAGTGAATCCTTTGGGTGCCGAAATCCCCAGACACCCAGAATGAGGCCACATGTGCCAATGTCCCATTTGTTGTAAATGGAGCCCAGTTGATCCAGATTAGATTAATTGTTCTTTCTCATTCTGGCATTGGGGAAGTCGCTTGTGCAGGTTTGAGCTCCTGACAGAGAGAATGAAACAAGATTTAATCAGAAGTGAAAACATCTGGTAGAATAAGACTTTACTGATAGATATATAACAGCACATCAGACTGCATCAGTGAATTGTGCAAATATAAGAAATCCATTACTTCCGTGACACATGAACTATATATAACATACTGTACATGATAATATACTAGAATGCAATTTTTTCCATTATGGATTAATCTGCTAATTATTATCCAATAAAATGCCAGGAGACAAATTGCTCTTTTCGTTTGACCAACCATCCAAAACCCAAAGGTTTTCAATCTATTATCATAAAAGACACACAAAAAAATGGAAACTGAAGAACCTCACAACCTGCAGACGAGTTTGAAATGTAGGTTTTCACCAAATTAATACCATTTATAATAGCCAGACAAATAGTTTCAGCTTCAAAGTTTATAGTATTCCACATAATATATGTTCAGTATGTGTAATAGACTGACACTATACAGAAATATTACAATGCCATGAAACTTATGCTGTTTAGAAATGGAAGAAAATATCATGATGTAGTAGCATATAATGTAAAAATACAATAATAGCAATCTAATAGTAATATAATATTATTGTATAGTGATGTGTTTATATTTAAATATTATGCAATGCAAAATAATAGTTTCAGATGTGGACTCAAATACTCAAACACAGCATCTGATGCAGATGTGTTTGCCTTTAAATCAGAATAGTTCATCAGATTAGATTCAATGTTATCGTCATTGCACAGATTACAAGTACTGAGACAATGAAATGCAGTAAAAAAAACTATAATCTTTGAAAACAACGTGCAGCATAGTTGACAGATGTTTTGCTGAAACTGAGCTTTCTGGAAGGCTTTGCAGGCAACATCTGGACCGGACGCTCGGTCGGTTTGCATTCTTTCTGTTGTGCAACCAGAATCCCTGCAGCTGACATTCAGCAAATAAGAGAACTCCACCTCTGCAGTGTAAATTATTTCTCCTTTCTCTCCTTCTTTTCTTTCTCTGTTTAACTTTCTCTGTCAACCTCTCTCTGTTGAACTTTTCCTCCTCTCATGCCTTGCTCATTCTTTCATTCTTTCTCTGCACGTCAAGACTTACTCATTCTGGTTTTTTCTCATTAAAAAAAAAGGCCTCGGTGGAATCAGTCGGTCCCTGTTTACAAACCTTCCAGTAACTGACGTGCTGTAATTAAGCTTTATTGTCACATGAATAATGACCTCATTGTGTGGTTTGCTGCACTGTCCGTGTTAAACTCGTGAACACGTGAGCTTGTACAGAGAGGAGAGAAAGTGGGACACTGCTGGAGCCCCCAGGTGGGCGTCCAGTCCTGCCGGGTTTGGAACAGCTCTTCACTGCAGATTAAAAGCACAGAGTCAGAGAGGTTTCACCATCAGTGCAGTGAATGTAAGGAACAGACAGCAGAAGCTCTTCAGCATGCACTGTGCAGAATCATAGTTAGTAGCTTTATCTCAAAGGTGAGATGGGACCCACGCTTTTAAATTCTAGTAGTGATGCAAAAGTTTACAAAGACACCAAACATATGTCTGAATTTTGGGGAAATATGTACAAAAGAAAATCCAGAATATTTCTATTTGATGTAAAGTTGCAGCCATAAAAATATGGACATTGTGTGTTAAAAGATCTGATAACAAATTAATGCAAACTCTTTCTGTGTTTATGACAAATATGGTGCAACAACATGCTGCTCATACTGTACTTAGCTTGTTTCCATAGGAACGGGAGATGGATGGTGGGCGAGCAGGTGACTGAACAAACATCACCGAGGACGAGATGAACAAGTGCTTTCAGATCTAAAAAAACCTCGTTGCATAAGACCGATTCTGTTTGCAGGACATTTTCTATTTAACATTTTATAAACACACAGATCAGGTCATAAACATAGCAAAAAACTTTTTATTGAACATGGGTCAGCATCCCTCCGTAATGAATTATATAATGACCTACCATAACATAACTTACATAATAGAAAAAAGAATAAGAATAATAGAATTAGGAGAATAAAAACAGAAGCAATTTTGAAAAAGTGCATTTTTAATAGAGATTTGAAAGAAGAAAGAAAATGACTTCAGTATGTGACTAACAGTATGTGGACTCTCCTGTTCACATCTACTTATAAAAACTCACAGTGAGAGTGTTTTAGCATCATGTCAGTGGCTCTTGTTTTCCAGCCTGCAGGTTTCCAGCAGCTGTTTTCTGCTCAGATAAACAACCCGGCACTAAATGACTAGCTGGGAGCATTTAGCAGCAAAAGAGCCAGATATTTCCCTCAGGACGTGGTGGAGACCAACAACAGAGCTAGAAGAGGAGAGATGACTCTAAGTGAATGATATTGATTCTTGATGTAACGTCAGTGTTGTGTTTGTATCTTATGTCTGCTGCCCTGAAGTGGCCAAAAAAAAAAAAATCACCTATTGCAGCTTTTTTGAAGTAATTGTTTCTTGAAAAGACCTTCACTGTCCTCCAACCCCTCTGGGATGAAGTGGAACAAAGACTGAGAGGCAGGATTTATAAACGGTGCCTGACCTCCCTAATGTTCTTGTGGCTGAATGGGAGCAAATCCCTGCAGCCAGGTTGCAAAATCTGCTGGAAAACCTGAATCCAGAACAGTGGAGGCTGTTATAGCTGCAGATTAAGGCTCATTATTGTGAAATGAGACCTTCAACGATTACATGGTGTGCACGGAGTGTGATATATGAAGTGTTATTCATTCACTGTCTCATTCTTATTTTCATGGCTGTCCAGATTTTTGTTAAAATAATGTCATTACTTTGCTCGACAATGACACATGTGGTGCATTCAGATCGTCCTGCTGTGTGTTTAGAGGAAAAGGGAGGATTATGTGTGGCTGCAGAAATGATCCACAGAGCTTTATCCAGCCTGGGAGAAGCTGCACAGAGCAGAGAGAAGGCCGGCCTGTCTGTCTGATGACTTTCTCCCTCTTTATCCCGTGTGTGTCAGCGGGAAGAGAAAAGATCAGCAGCTCCATCAGTCTCTGCTGAAGCCGTCATTGTTGAATATACGGGCAGCCGCCCAAGCACACGTCAGAGGAAAAATGGGTAAACAGAGAAAGGGCCTGCTGTTCTCTTTATGTAATGCTCCTCAAAGGCAAAGTTGGTCAAAGTCACAGGAAACTCTGATCTGAGGTCAGCTTGGCCATCATGCCCTCCATAATGGTTTAGTGAATGAAAGTGGAGACGAGGACAATGAGCCATTCAGCAGGCTTCGCTTTGAATTATTTATCAGTATTGATCTGTGTTGTTATTTTTATGTTTTGCTGTGTAAGAGTGGAAAACTGCTGAGCCAGCATGGTCAATTTCTACTGCGTAGGTCTCTGCTTTCTTTACAGCTTATGTCGTCATCTAGTGGACACAAAGGGGCATTACAACAACATTGCAGCACAGTCAGTAGGAGTTTAGGCTGAATCTGTTTGTTCATTTTTTTTTCCACAGGTTTTTTTTTCTCATCGTTGCCTGCTGGCCCCCTGAGAGTCAGAGAGGATGTTAATGATGATGATGATGATGAAGAAGAAGAAGGGCTCGAAGTCTCTGCTTGTCATGGCCTGTCTTCTGGCCTCAGTCAACTGCATCCTGGTCCCATCCAAAGAAGAGCTGACCCGTAGGTTTTGACTGCACCCACATGAGAAAACCTCAGTTCACCCAAATAACAAAAAACTGTTTTCCTCTTTGTATATTTCTCATGTTTGTGGATTATCCAGAATAATCAAAAACAAGCTGCAGAATTTAGGACTTTTAAATGTATTTTTTAATGCTGTGAACTCTGCATTATATTATACTATACAGTACATAATATATAGAAATCTCAGAGACAAATATCTAAAAGCCTGGACAAATAAAACTGAAGTATCTTAATGCTACTGACAAAAACCAAAAACTTTTGTGGAAATCACTTTTGTGACCTAAAGTAACAATGACTGTTATGTGATGTGTGATACGTCTCTTTCCACAGAGATCTCCATCCAGGGCGAGAGGTATCTGGACAAACAGATTGAAAACGCCGTGAATGGAGTGAAGGAGATGAAGAACGTGATGCAGAAATCATCAGAGGATCACAAGAGGTTTTTGGATGCTCTGGAAAAGACCAAGGAGCAGAAAGAGGTGCTCTGTCTATATCAGCACTGATGCCACAATGAGACGCTTTATACTATAGTTTCCAAATAATAAATGAAATAACAACAGCTTTTATTTATATATATATGTTAAGATATGATCTACTGGGAAACAAAACCAACTCATTTTGCTCCAGTTTTGTTGCTTACTGATTGTAGAGGAGTTACTGTCTGTTTGACAAAGCAAAGTAAAATTCTGAAGTCATGTTTTAGGCATCTTTTATTTATCTAATGAAATGAAAAATATTTGGAAATGAGCAAAAGCTTGACAAGTAACTTGACAGGATGCAGATTTAAAAACTGGGGAACAATCTTCTTGCAGGCCACATTTCCATTTTCTTTCTTTCTTTTTTATTAACAGGCTGAATTTCAAAAACATACTCAAACAACAAATTTTGTTTGATTGGATTATTTTGGTTGTCATATCAGCTCTGACCACAGCACCAACTTACTTATCAACATAAGAAGCAAAAAAATATATTGAGGCCATCTTCAGACAAATAAAAGCAAAATAAATGATCTTACAGTCCTTTTTTTTTCTAACGGTGCCTCTTGAATTGTGTGTTTGAGCACAGGAGGCGATGCGCACGGCCCAGGAGGTGGAGGCCAAGCTGGAGCAGGAGGAGGAGGTCTGCAACGACACCATGAAGACTCTGTGGGAGGAGTGTAAGCCCTGTCTGAAGAACACCTGCGTGAAGTACTACTCCCGAACCTGCAGCAGTGGATCTGGCCTGGTGGGACGGCAGGTCGGACCACCACAGGCACACACACATTGACTCACAACAGATTATACATATGGGGCTGATAATTCAGATATTAGATGGATATATTGCTGTTTTATTGATTACATTTTGCTTTAAGAATCAATCAATACTGCTGATTCTATACATGAACCCTAAAACTAAAGCAGCTTTTAACATCAACAAACGTGTTAACAAACTTGAGGTACTTGTACTTTACTTCAGTATTTTCTTCCCTGCCACTTTGTAGTTTTACTTCACTACAATTCAGAACAATTTTCTTTGCTGTATTTATCTGACAGCTTTAGTTACTAGTTTACAAATTAAGATTTTTGCAAACAAAATATATGGAAATGTACAAGTAGAGCTGAAATGATGAGCTGATTATTTGATTGACAGAAAATTAATTGGCATCCCTTCTCATTTTTTTAACTCACACTTTTCACTCTCCTGATAAGATGGTAAAATAAAACGTTCAGATGTTTAAGGTTCGATTTGAAAAGTTCTCCTTTCATCTGCAGCTGGAGGAGGTGCTAAACAGAACATCTCCTTTCTCCATCTGGATCAACGGGGAGAAGATCGACGTCCTGGAGCAGGAGGGACAGCGACAGAGCAAAGAATTCAGGAACCTGGAGGAAAAATACACAGAGATGGCAGATGGTGTGGACAGTGTATTCACAGACAGCATGAAGGTACCGTTTACCTGCTAGACCACAGAGACATATTTGCTTCTATACATACTGTAACTATCCATGTGATTGATGACTGAGAAAGAATGTACAGTCAATCACTTCAAAAGAGACAACTGGCACATTATAAACAGTTCAAGAAATATATATTCCAGGTGCAGTACTTCAGGGTAGAAATACTCTGTTACAAGTAAAATTCATGCATTCAAACTTTTACTGAAAACTGAAGTAAAAGTACAAAAATATTAGCATTAAAATACACTTAAAATACCAACTCACTATGCAGAGCAGCCAATTTCAGAATAATGTTATATCACAGGATTATACTATAATTGTTTATTGATGAATTCATGAGGAAGCATCACTAATGTTGAAACTAGTGGGGCTGATTTTAACAAATATATGTAATTCTGTATCTATAATAATACTCAAGTCGATTTATACTTTATATTAATAATCTGACTCTGTGATGTAACGAGTAACTAAAACTTGTGTGAAAATATTTGCCCCCAAACTGTTGCGGAGTAGAAGTGTAAAGTAAAGTAACTTTGGAAATACTCAACTTTGAGGTACTTGTACAAGTATCTCACAAATTTACTTAAGCAATACTTGAATAAATATACTTCCCACCAGTGATTACTACTAATAGTAGCTGAATCCCATCTTGTCAAAATAGTGTGTGCATATGTGACATCCAAGTTTAAAGCCGCATTCTGTGTTCTTGTGTTTCTCAGGTGGCCGATCACATCCACTACAACCCTCCCATGTTGTTTCTTCCCAATTTCCTGGGACGCTACAGTCGCCGGAGCAGAAGCATCCGCTCTCTGTTCCACGATCCCTTCCACAGCTTCCAGAGTTTGTTCTCCCCCATGACGGGCATGGGCAGGAACTTCCTCAGCAACATGGGCTCCATGATGGACATGGACATGGACGCGCTTCCTAACGAGGGTACACACACTCACATTTCAACTCAGAATGAATTCTAAGTTTACATGCATGTTGTGAAAAGTTTAAAGTAAGTGTGTGTGTGTGTGTGTGTGTGTGTGTCTGGTGGCAGACGGCAGCGTGAACGAGGACGTGGTCATCACCAAACCTTTCGGTAACGGCAGGATGACGTGCAGAGAGATTCGCCGCAACTCAGCCGGCTGCCTCAGGTTCCGTGAGGAGTGTCAGAAATGCAAAGAGATCCAGCATATTGGTGAGATGAACCTCTGAGGAAAGGTTTTATTTTTGATGATGACCAATAGTATTAAAAAAAATGTAAATATGGACACAAGACAGTCCAATAATAGAGATGCTGAGGCTTGTAATAATAAGTTAGAAAATGTGGAAAATATTGGAAGAAAAAAGCAACAATTAACAAACAATGAAAAAATTAATATGAATAAAATATGAATAAGGTCCTTCAATCAATCATGTAAGATGTCATATAATCACTAATAGTAATCGTTCAATAGTAGCTGTGAGGTCTGTGTCCTTTCATGCAGGAGCTGAGTGATGATCCACAGACGCTTTTATTAGAGCAACACAATTAGGATTTATGTTAATGTTGGAAACAGGAAGGATTCAAATGAATGGCAGCGGATGCAGAGAGAGAAAGCGCCATTTAATTATGTAATCTGTTCCTTTGTGTCGATGATGTTTTCGTTCCTCTGCCATGAACGGAAAATATATCATCTACATGTCGCACACTGAGACATTTGAAAAATAAACAGAGGTTCATATTGCTTTCACATTGAGAGAGGGAGGCTTCAGCGAACTGGAATAAACACTTTGATTAGTTTCACCTGTGATCGTCCCCTCGTTTCCTCTGTGTTTTCCCTTCGCTCTGCCAGTTTTTTTCCTTGTGCCTTGTGTCAAGCTTTCCAGCCTGTTCCCACTGTTCATTCATCATGTTTTGGCTTAGTTTTCTTGGACCTTGCTTCTTTGTTGACATTTGATTTTTGCCTTGCTGCACAAACACTGGGATCAAAATGGGAAACAGTATAAAGAAAATCATGCAATAAACCAAATGTAGTCAGATAGTTTTTCTATCCTTGTGATGATGATGATGTTTGTGTCACAGACTGCTCTGGGAAGAAGCCCCTGGAGGGCCCTCTGAAGGTGGAGCTGGAGGAGGCGCTGGCCATGGCCGAGCGCTTCACCCAGCAGTACGACGGCCTCCTGAAGAGGTTCGAGGAGCAGATGTTCAACACCTCCTTCATCCTGGACCTGCTCAACAGGCAGTTCGGCTGGGTGTCGTCTCTGGCCAACAGGACCAAAGACGACGACTTCTTCCGGGTTCAGACGGTACGTGGACCTGCTCGCTGACCTGCCGGATGAATTCAGTTTTTCTCCGTGTGTCTGTTAGTTTGGATCTGTAATGAGAAACATACAGATAAAGGAAATATAAAACTGTGTTGAGGTTTGCAGTTTGTAGTCAAAATCAATGTCATTTTCAAATTACTTGTGACATCTTGTTACTTGTCACCTGCTTTTATTTCATGTTAGTTGTGTAGTTAAGTTTTCTCTAACTAACAAAATATGAATTTCTAACAAGCTGCTACAGAAAATGGATGAATCATTTTTGGACTGCAACCAAAAACCCTAATTTTCATTTAGATTTCATTGCTTTTTTTCTCAATGAATCTTCAAGTCTATAAAATGTAAAAAAAAAAAATGCTCATTACAATTTACAAAATCCAAAGTGACATCTTCAACAGTCCAAAACCTTAATTTAACATCAGAAATGACAAAGAAAAGCAGCAAGTTCTTACATCTCAGAAGCTGGAACCACAAATGTTTTACTTGAAAAATGACTGAAACGATTAATCGATTATCAAAATATTTGGCTATTAATTTTCTTCCCATCGACTAATTGTTGCAGCTCTACAATATATCAGTATCATCTGTATGGAGATGTCTGTTTGCTGACTAACAGCTGAGATGAAACCGTCCCTGTGCTGCAGGTGATCTGCAGGGACACCGAAGAGAAGGCGGGCGAGGCGGAGAAGCAGCCCGGAGACACCAGCGTGTCCGTGCAGCTCTTCGACTCTCCGCCCATGAACGTCAGCGTGCCGGGCGACATCCCCTGGACCGACCCCAAGTTCTCCGAGGTGGTGGCCCAGGAGGCTCTGGACCGCTACAAAGAGATCAGCGTGTGAGTGTTCAACCAAAATGAAACGAGTTTAAGAAAGCAAATGAGTATTTTCCAAACTTTTCTAAAGCTTGAATGATCAAATATCTGATGTTTTCTTTTTGTATCTCCATTGAACATTTCCTCAACGGTTCCCATGATTTATTTTTATTCTGATACAATTTTTTATTTTCAAGATAGTGGTAATGACAGTGGACACTTTGCTGTACTGAAGTTCTTTAGTACAGATTTGAAGTACTGATTCTTTACTTGTGTATTTCCATTTTGAGGAACATTTCAGAGGGAAATACGTTTCTTTACATTTAAATAACTGTGTGGTTACTAATGACTTTGTGCATATTTTTAAATCAGGATTTTTTACATGTAATGGAGTTGTGCTACTTTTACTGAAGTAAATTGTTTGAGAGCTTTGTGTGATTTGAATTTTAGATCTGAAACCTGTTTCCTAAACCCCCAGTAAAAATAGAAAATAAGTAACAGGAAATTTATTATCATATTTTTTAATCTTTTTAATTCAAGATCCACTTACTAGATTCATCCAGAGCTTTTTCCACATCTTCTGGTCTTCCTCAGTGTCTCATCTTTGAACAAAGAGAGGATCTAGAAAACTATATCTGGGCTTTGAATGAATTCTCTTTTCTCAAACTTTTGTTTCCAAGGTCTCTGATTTTAATTTGTGGGGAAATAGCAGCTTGATTAGTACAGAGTCAAAATTAACTTTCTTAGGAAAACGGGATATAGAAGAATCATTGACAATCTCTAATCTCCTTCTCTTTGTTTTTCCAGTATGGTCAAATAAAGGCCCAGTTGGATCTGCACCAACCTGCACTGTCATCTGACAAGTGAATGTTCTGGATTCATGAAAACACACCTGAAACCCAGACGACTAACACACCTGAAGCCAACCCACCAATTCTGATGTAAATCTAAAAAAGAAGTCCTGCTTTTGCAAACGACACCGTTTAACCTCAGAGATTTCTATTGTTACATTAGAGCTCTTTGTCCTGCTGTAAGAGAAGATGTTCAGTAGATGTAGATAACCGGCCTGCTCATGTCTATAGGACCTCGAACATTAAGGCCTTCTGCTATATGTGAGCTGGGCTTTGCTATAAGGTGCCGTAGCACTTAGATGATTTATGCTTGAGCCAGAATTCATGTAACTGACTTTGAAACTGTCGGCTTTTAACGCAGGAAGATTAAACTGATATTTCCTCCTCATTTGTTCTGACAAACAAAGATTCGTAGAAAGTTGATTCAGGCTGTTTCGGTGACTTTGACGAGCTGAACGACTCTTCTGCAGATCTCTTTCATCTGAGTTGGTTGAAGTGGTTGATTTGCTGGAGTTAAACTCACTGATCGCAGAGATTAAAGTCTGTGAAAATGCTATAGAGTCGATCCTGGCTGGGATTTCGTTGAGCCCCTCTGTACAACAGCATAGAAGCAATACATAGAGATCTAATAAAACCTGCTCAAATCCATTCAGTGTCTTTGTCATTTCTACTGACAGTTTTTCAATTTAAGCTGCAAACGGTGTCCTGGGACTAGAACTGCCTAAATTGAAAGTTTGGACCCGGCCAGTTCAATCTCAAGAATAAAAGCCATTTATCAAAGTTCTTGTGAGAAGAAGAAAAAGAAATAGTTATTAAAAGAATCTGCTCTGTCTCTTTAGTTGGTGTCTTCTTTCAGTGCAGAAACAGGTGAGCACAGACCTTCTGAGACACACTGAGGATTAACTGCACAATAGAAAGTGTTTAAATCCCTCAACTTTTTTTGCACACTGTGTTGTGTGATACAGATGTGATAGAAAGTTGATTTACTTTGTAGGCCATCAAACCCAAATAAGAGAATGAAAACAGTCTTTTTAAAAGCTTTGCAATTGTTTTTTCTCTTTAACCCAGAACTGAAATCTTTGACTCTTTGTGACGATGCTTCAGACTGAGCTCAGGTGCATCCTGTTTGCTCTGATTATCCTTGATCATTAGAGCCTGATTGGACAACAACTTCCAGGTGCTGCTTTGGTACTTTCCTTGAATCTTCATCTGATTTTCTTCTGATTTTCCAGTTTTAGCTAGTTCCTATGATTGCATTTGGAATTATTTACTTTAAAATCATATATATATATATATATATTGAAATGTGAAGAAAATATCAAATTATTTTTTTAAGAATGACCACTGTCTGCTCTCTGTAACATTAAATATTTGGGACTAAATAAGCCAAAACTTTAAATAAAAAAACATCTAACATCTTAGGTTTTTAGTCAAAAACTCCAAAGCTAATGTGTTTCATCAGGACTGTGAGTATAAGGAAATAACCTTCAACTTTCATCACATTTTGATTTAAATATTGCTTTTTTTCAACATAGTCAGGTTCACTTTAAATATCTACAACTTTAGCTTTAGCAGCTTCACAAACAGAAGCAGAGTGAGAGAACATGTTTTCAGGCTCTTCAACAAACAAAGAAGTCAGCAAAGAGAGCAGCATTTAAAATATTGTGCCGTTTTTATTTTTGTGTAAAAATCACACAGCTGCTAGTTGACTCTGCAGAGATACAGTACATCCATGCAGTTAAACATCTAGGATCCCACAGCCAAGAGAGAAGGAATTAAATAGAATATTCTTTCGCTGTTAGTCAGCAATTAATGCAAATTTACATATGAGTCCAAAAGTGTGTATCATATACAATATACAACACAGATCTGGGAGCAAATAGCATTCAAAATCCCATCAAAGACTTCGTTAGCGACTGATTGCTTCTGCCTGCCTGGATTGCCTTTTGGGTTTAGGGATGAGCTATTGTGCTAGCAAACATAAATCAATCCCACATGAAGGTTTTTAATAGGGTTTTAAATGGTATTAGTTCCAGGTCTGGAAACAATATACACTCACACTCACACGCACGCGCACACACACACACACACCAAGTACATCATCGTCCTCAACAGCAGAAAAAAGAAGGCGAGCCTTGATACAACAAGGAAGAGAGGTCAGTCAGCCACTGTGGAAACCTGAACGCCAGTCTGGGGAGTAAGGCTTTAGAAGAAGACAGATTCTTCGCAAACACACAGGAAGCTCCAGGGACAAAACATTTATATATATATATATATATAAAAAGAATTAACCAAACAAGACAGGATATTTTAGGGTACTGGCACAAAAACCTTACAGTTTCCAGGTTGTACTGAAGAAATAAAACTCGAGTGGTTCAGTATTTTTTTCTCTTCTTAAAGCATCTTCTTTTTTCTTTTTTTTAAATACACGTGAAAGACAAGAACAACATGCAGGTTAAAAGAAAGCAAAGAGGGACACAACAAATAAAAAAAATACAAAAGAAATAAGGAGGGAGGGGAGGGGAGGGGTTAAGTTCAAAGTGCAGTTGGGTCATTCAGGTCTCCCATTCTGTTGACTGGTCTCCGTCTGTAGTCCTGTTAAGCTTCATCTACAACCAGCGATGGTCGTATCTTGCGGTTTAGGGTGAAAGTGCCCTGATAAAACACTGATCTGGAGTTAACTTCCCTCTGGAGCCGGGGAGCAGAGGGGGGGAAGCGGACTGCTCGTCAGTACCAAAAAAGAAAAAGGCAAAAAAAAAAAAAATCAATCACAAACATACAGTAGATGTTGTTTTGGAAGATCTAAGATACAAAAACCAGAGTATACTGCTCACACAGTTGCTACTATCATAGTACAAACAGCTAAGTATAGTTGGTCTGTGAAGATGTGTCGCCCCGTGCTTGCATAGTGCCGACTGCCCGATTGGAAAACAGCTGAATTTCTACATCAGTATCAACTCTCATCTGCATCAGTTTGGATCTGTGCACGTGTTATTTTGATGACGGGAAAACTTCTCCCCAATCAGCAATTCTTCATAAATGTCGCCTCCTGCAGTCAAGCAGCTAGAATTATCTTCAACCCTCTTCAAGTGAAAGTCTGTTTTGACTCAATGGTTTCTCATCCAGGTGAAATTAAAGACTGCAGCAACTGAGAATAAGAGGTTTAAAAGCAAGCTGAAATGCTGATGCACAGCTGTGTTGGAAAAAAATCAAGAGGAACCTGTCAGGAGAAGAGGTTGCTTTTTTTTTTTTTTTTTTTTTTTTTTTTTTTTAAACACAGCCCAAGTCGAGGTGAGAGAGCAGAGTGACAGTTCAGTCATTTGGCATAAAAGTTAAACCATTCAGTCACACCGATCCCCAAACACTGTGTAACACAAAGGGAGAAGACAAAGCACATTCATTCATTCAACCACACACACATACAGTATATGTAGACTTCAAGGGGCAGTGAGAAGAGGGAGGTTGGCTGAATTCATGTCACAGGATGAGTCCAAAACAAACAAACAAAAAGCCTTCACCATGATGATTTTGCCATTTAAGGCCTCACACAAACACACACACAAAGTCCTGTCCAGAAACAGCCAAGTATGTTTTATGGAAAGACCAACCACACCAAACTCCAGTCAAAAAAATGTCAATTTTACATCCCTTGCTTACATGCAGGCTGAGATATTCCCGGTGGAGACTCTCATGTTTTTAAAGTCTCTAACGTGTTGAAAAATACCTCTGTGCAACTTGTAACAGATCCTTTTTTGAAAATGGTGACATTTCCAAGGCAAATGTTGAGGACACAGACTGTCATTGATGATACTTAAAACAAAAATGCTTTTAGAGTCCTGCTTTCCATAACTGTAGTCCAGTTCTAAATAGGCATTAACGGAAGCAGCAAAGCAGGTTTTGCCATCAAATGAGAAAACAGTTACAGGAATATTTGGGAAACACTGATACTTTTTCTTTCTGAGGGTTAGATAAAGTAGTTTTAGCTCAGAATTCCCCTTAAAAATCACATACAGATGTTTTTATTTTTCTGTTTTTATAAGGATTAGCTAAGCTAAGCTGCTGCTAAGCTAATCGCAGTCATCTCTGCACTTAACACACATGAAAGCAAATGGAAAGTGCACATTTCCCCAAAAATACTGAAGTGTTTCTTCAAGTTTGCCTGATTTTAAGAGTTTGGTGTGGTTGTACCCCACGAGAGAAAAAACATATTGGTGCCAGCCTCAAGTAAATCACTAAACAGGAGCACAACAGTCACACACACACGACAAACACACACCGCCTTTCTCCTTCAGTCATTCAGAGAGTAAAGTAACTGGACACCAGCAGTTTGTCTTCAGACCACACTCGCAGTTGGAGCGTCTCGTCCGCCACTGCTCACGGTTTCTCAGCCCGCCGTCGTCCTCACGTTCACCTCTCTTTAGAGAAAATTGAAAAGTGCCAGTTTGTAAAATCCCCCCACGCTCCCGTCACCTCCTCCTCCTGGTAAGACTGCGCTCTCAGGTCCTTCCGGTTTATGATTAATAAGTGTGTGATCGAGCGTAAGAGTTTTTATGGAGCACCCTGCGGCAGGTCGGAGCCAGCAGGGGAAGCCGAGATGGTGGAAGGAGGGAGGGAGGGAGGGATGGAGGGGGGAGTCACACCGAGGGCCACAGCCTTGCTTCTGATGAACTACAGTCGAGTTTTCCTCCTCACGTCGGTTAAAGATGAGAGAAAGGTCTGAGCTGCTCCAGCTGGACTTCCAGGGATATCCTCTCTTCGAGCAGGTCCTGGAAAATGACAAGTTCTGAGTTACTTTTTTGTCAGATGTGAAGGAGTGAGAAAGAAAACATTAAAGTGCACAAACCTTCAGCTGCTGCTGCAGTTCACTGTTCAGTCGTGCCAACACTGTGTTCGTCTCCTTGTTTCTTCTGATTGAAGCTTGAATCGCCTTTTTATCCTTTCCTACTGACCTGAAAACACACAAATATAAACAGGCTTTACAACCAGATTCATTCAATAATAACAACTTACATTTAAAAAGACCTTCTAAAGTCTTGTTAACCAGCCAAGTTTTCTACCTGGGGATGGAGGGCTGAGTGGCCAGGACGGCAGCTATGATGTTTGATTTCTGCGGACCGTGTTGCTCGTCCTCAGGTCGAAGCTCGTCTTCAGATTTCAACCTTCGGCGTACAGGTTTTGGAGGAGGGGCGAGTGGACCAGATGACCCCTTAGCCTGATGGGAAGACAAATCCAGGGGAAAATCAACAAAAACATTAGCAGCTTAATTTCTAAAAAAATAACAGTAAGCCGCAGCCTCGACTGATCTTAATTTATCACACTATTTAAAATGTTAATAATCTGACAATGTATTCAATTTTTCTGACATTGTTCACTTTTATATTACTTTTATATTATATTAAGTGTCATCTATTCAGTTTGTATTTGAAAGTAAGACCTATAAAGATGAAGATGTTGACTCACAGAGTTGACAGTAGCTGAGGCTCTCTCGTCTGCTTGGCCATCACTCTTCACTGTTCTCAAAGGGCCGGCTCCCTCTGATGACTTGTCCGGCTGTAAGCACAAAAAAAAAACAGAAAAAAACACAAGTTCAAGGACGTGACAAGTCAAACTCTGAACTCTTTTCTCATTCTCATGCACAAAAGATTATGTGGCCATGATAAAAAAGAATATTTACAATACAATGCTAAAAATAAATTCTGATAATGTGAGCAAGATGAGCATTTTTGACATCCATCAACTGTATTATGACACACACTCCAGATAACAACCCACCTGTCCAGGCTCACTGTGTATATCGACCTCTGGCAGGCTGGAAGGCTGTTCAGATGCAGCGAAGGCCTGAAACTGACTGAAGTCGGCGAAATTAGGCTGCTGGGGAATCTGTTGGGGGGAGGTGGTGGTGAGTACAGCGCCGCCTCCTGGTGCACCCTCTGCCTCTGCACGATGCCCGGTGTGTGGTGCTGATGTCTAGAAAGGATGGGAGAGGGAAGAGTGGGGTGAAGGCCTTCATAGAGTCAAGACCACACTTGATCAGGATATATGATGCAGTCAGATCTGAGGATGTGTTGGATATGAGCACCTGAACACACTGCTCTTATTTTCTGTCTGTCTTACCTGTGTGGGCAGCGGTCGAGGAGGCACAGCAGGCGGGTAAGCTATCGTAGAGGGTTGGGGTTGTCCCGGTGCAGACGTGGCGGCGAAGGTGCGGTTCATGTCGAGAGACGAGGAGCGAGAGTGAGAAGGGTGAGGGCGTGGTGGAGGTGGAGGGGGTGCTACCACCTTCAGAGCCTCTGGAGACGTACCCGACTGAGACCTGAACACAAACATTTATGTTTCTGCAGTTATGGAGACAGACTTTGACCTAATCTACTTTACAATGTGACTTGTCAGAGCAGCAGAGAAAAGACGGTCAAACATACACAAGTGTATCCTTCATATAACATGTAGTGATGTGTCAACATGTAGTGTCTGATACAAGGTCTATTTATTTATCATTCTTAAACACAGGGTTGCACAATGAAATGCAAGTTGTGATCCCTTTATGCTTTTATACAAAAATGATGTACAGTAAATGGATAAATAAGCAAGACAAAAAAAGTAAGCTATTGTTTATGGTGATACAAAGAGCAAAAACAACCTAAACACAATCAAATCACATCAGAACCACTGACCTTTGCCTTGTGATTGGCTCCTGGTCTGAGGTGAAAGAGTCTGAACTGCTGTAGCCATCTCCTTCAGGGCAGAAAAAGAAAGAGCCCATAAACATTCGATCAACTTATTGACCTATAAAATGTGCAGTTCACACCACCAAGTACAGAAACAGAAATATATATGTATATAGTTAGTCAATGTTAATGTTAGTGCATGGTTTGTTAGTACAGAGTAGTTTTTACAGTGAGCCAAAAATCTTCAGCATAATCTCTATGACATTAGCACAACACACCCAAATCTCCGACTTGCTTTGTGGGTGATGAAGGTTTTGACAAGGAAGAAGAATGCATGATAATAATAAGACGATATCTCTGGTTCTGCTGCATCAATTTTGATCTTTTTTTAAAATGTCCATTGTGAGACTGACAATTTTTTAGGATTCTGATGCTCAATCGGCGGAGAGTATTTTTAAGTGTGGACCCATCCTTTACTCACCTACAGTGTTGGCGGCTACAAACTTCATAGAGGCAGGTAATTTGGCTTCTTCGGACAGTTCGGGAGGTTTAGCCAGCAGTGGACTGGTCGGGTGGTTGTGGTCTAAAGGTTTGAGAAACAACAGGGACAACAAAGGTGTTGATTGTACATTACAACTAATATGATTCCAAAATATCTTCAGGAGAAATTTCAGGAACCGCTAATAAGATTGATAAAATTTCCACTACCTGTTTATGAATAATAAAATCCAGATCCTGATTATGTTTAATCACAAGTTTCTGTTTACTCAAAACAAATGGCAGCTGCTTGGGTTGTCATCAACTTTCCCACATTGCAAACTCAGCAGAGGACACAGTGTTCTGGGGTGTTTAACATGCACTCACACGCAAACCACTCAAATCAGAGTGTTTTCACGTCTCCAAAATGCAAGTTTTTTTTTTTTTTTTATTTTAGTTTTAACAGACATTCATAAGTGATTTACAGCTCACAATGCTTTCCATGAAAACAGTGAATAAGCAATGGAAAAGCTAAGCCTGAAGGCCGGAGGTTGTCTCACCGCTGCCGGTCCTCTTCAGCTCCATCTCCTGCATGTGGATCTTACTGGGTGTCATCCGGATGGGAACTGGGTGGACGATGGCCGTGTCCTGAAGGACAGATGGAGGGACAGGAGGTGAGGCAGACGGAGAGGCAAGTTTCACAGAAGGAGACGTGTTTGTGGACCACAACACTTTATTTTCAGTTTACTTTGTCAGGTATTGCCTCCATCTACATTCATATATATTTTCAAGTATAGTGCCCCATGTGTGTCTTACAGTTATGGGTGTAAATCTTTCATGGCCATATCTGGATGAGTGAATCTATCTTTTAGTTGTATTTTATTCTATCTATATTTTTATCTTGTCTCGTTTTTATTTATCACTCAATCACTTTTTTTCCTTTGCCTTTGACTCTTGAGTTGCTTTAACAAGTGAATTTTTCCTGGTGTGGGATCAATATAGTTTATCTTATGTATCTTATCATCTGTCAGTTGACTCGGTTTGATTTTTAACAGCTCTGCCTCGTGTATCAAGTGCAAACAAAGTGAAGACTCAGCTTTATGGTTCCTTCAGTCACACGGTGTGTTACAAGATGATTCAAGAGGTTTTGGACTGGTGACCCATTTGAACAACTGAATTGAAATATCACTGTGATGTAAGAGTAACAGTCAAAATTATCTCCACTTCAACAGCAAACTGCTGCTCACTTTCACCAGTTATATCATATATAACAGTCACAACACTCAGGAGTTAATTTTCTTCATTATGATAAGTTATTTTTGATACTTTAAGTACATTTCGCAAATTATATGCACTTTTACTCAAGTGTCAGTGCTTTTAGTTGTGATGGACATTTTTTTTTTTAAATGCATACTTTTGCTTAAGTAAAGGATCTAAATATTTCCTTCACCACTGTGTGAACCTCTGTGTGTTTCATCCCGAGCAAAATGTCAACCTGTGATTTTTCATTAAAAGCACTGATTTGCCATTCCAAAGAAAAAAAGTTAAAGGATTTAAGGGGGAGGTTTTATGCTACTGTTCAGGTTCAGCTCAGTGATTTTTGCTGGGATTTCTGCCCAGAACTTGAGAGCACCGAAAAGCAATCTAAAAAAGATGCACACTCTTGCAATAAGGAAAGTTATGGTAGTGAACACTGCGCCACACGCCAGATTCATTGTGCAGAGGTTTTCATGAGCCAAATATTGCTGTAGGGAAATGAAATTCTGCCTCGAGTCATAAAAAAGGAATTCATAAAAAACGACAGTTCATCAGCAAAATGACAAAGCACCACAAACGTTTACACAATTGTAAGTACTTACAGCATTGACCATATAGGGAAAAATGTATCTGTCACAATCTGCAAATGCACTAGTGATTGGTGGATGTCACTGTAGAAAAAAAGTGATGTCCAATAGAAGCTAAGCCAGCCAAATCACAACACACACTGACCACTGCTGATGCAGCAGACTGCACTTTGAAAGAACATCATGCAGACAGAGAGAGAGAGAGAGACATATACAGTATATACTGTATACAGAGAGAGAGAGAGAGAGACAGAGAGAGAAAGAGACAAAGTGAGAGAATGCAGAGAGATCCAGAGAGGGTTAATGTCTGTCCATTAATGGTGAAACCATGCATACTAGGTGATTGACTTACAGGGTCAGCTGGTGCAATGTTAGAGTCAAATTGGGTCAGAGTTTGTGAGCTGGAGGAGCGCTCGCTAAACGTCTCCCACTGCTGCAGGAGACAGACAGACAGTGAGAAAAAACATGTCAGTCAGCCAGTGCAGTGACATCACACATTTACATCATGAGCCTGAGCCTCTACCGTGACGCGACATCACCAGTCATGGGCAGACGACGTGGTGATGCGACATCATCGGCGGGCACGGAAACAAAAACAGACATCGCCGACTTTCATACAGAAGAGCAGGCTACCACCACAGTCCAAGAAGTGAGAGAAGAGGTGCTGAATTATCAGTAATTATGTTTGATAAATGAGGAGGATGAAGTGGCAATCAAATCATGATGGATGGATAAAGAAAAAGCAACTTCATCCAATTAACCTTGAGCAATTAATTATGATGAAACAAATGGAAACACGGCAAAAGCGACCAAACACTGAGCTCACAGTAGCTGTGAAAATACAGAAGGTATTCATGTGTGTTGTGTGCATGTTGGAACCTCATTGCTCTGGTTCATCTCCGGCCAGGCCTGGTTGAGTGAGGGCATGGAGGGAGATTTGTTGGGAGTGACCTCCACCGGGGAGCCGGAGTAGCCAACATCAGCAGTCGACTCCGGGACCTCTGAACACGAAAGATCAGGCAGAGGTTAGCCAGATTCTTTAACAACCAAAAGTACAAATAATAGGGGTCCACATGGGAAAATTAATGCAACAAAAAGAGTTTTTTCAGGCTTGTTTCTTCAGAATGTTGCATCAAATATCCTTTTTTTAATGTTTTGACTTACATTTTGACCAAAAACATTGAAGAGAGACTATGCTAACTTTTAAAAGAAGAAATGCCACAGCATTCCTCTGAATTTATAAGAAAAATCAAACAAAGCCTTGTTCCAATAAATTCACTCTTGCTTTTTTTTTTTTTTTTTTTTTTTGCAAAAAAGCTTTAATTGTTTTATTCTGCATGTGGTTTACTGCTCAGATGACACATCTACATTTAGATTTGGCAAACAACGGGCAAAGAAGGGGGACATTTCTTTTTATTTATATTCAAAGATTACAAGATTATTTCAAATTTCTGGGAGTCACTAATACAATGCAGCCCGGAAAGTAAGACCTGCTCTTCAAAGGGAGGATATAATATTAAAATGGACACTAATGGACAACATTGCAGTGATACCAAACAGTCCAAAGGCATTATATCTGGTGTTCCAGGGCTAAACAGATTTAAATGTAACTCAAAACCCCCAAAAGAGGCAAATAATTGTGTCTAATGGTTTGCTTTTTTCTTACAAAGACAATTCTCTTAAAACACAAAACAATGATCTCTGTTGTCTTTCTTTGCTGTTTTGTGATAAATAAGTAACGTCTAATAAACAAGTTGATTGTGGCGGTCAGGTAATGAGTGGAATGGACATTAAAAAGGGAAGCAGAAACATATAGCAGCTTTGTGCTGAGTAAAACTATAACTGAACTACAACTGCTGCGATTCACACTGCAGTGCAGTTATCTTAGGGGTTTTATGAGGCCTGAGGTCAGGAAATGACGAGAAGGAGCACCAGAGATAGATAAATAGATAGAGAGAGAGAGAGAGAGAGGGAGAGAGGGAGGGAGAGAGAGAGAGAGAGAGAGAGAGAGAGAGAGAGGCTGCACACCTGCCGAGTCATCCAGGTCAATCAGCTTTGGCATCAGGCTCTCAGGCAGCTTCTCAGGGAGGTCGTAGCCATTCTTCCTGGCCACGACCAGGTGGAAGGCGGCGCAGAACTCATCCAGGGTCAGCGCTCCATCTTTATCGAAGTCTGACAGCTCCCTTCAAACACATGTTAGACATCGGTGAGTCTGCTGTCCTGACAAAACGTGTCTCAATGACAGCGCAGAGATTCTTCAACACGGATCAGCTGCCTTTCAATCTCACTTTATCTTTCCCACATCATTCAGAGTGTTGCTACGTCAGATGCTCATGTGGGCAAAATTTGGTAATAATTTGGTAGCATAGGACCAATTTGCACACAACGGCCCAGTTCAAGAGCTGAATACAGGATCCAGTGATCAATACAGTCAAGTTCACACTGGTTTATGCTAGCAGCAAAAAAATCCTGCTTAAAACAAGTCGTGACAACCAAAATTAAGGCTTGTTCCTACGCGAATGAGCCTGTAAGACTTGTAACCGGAGCTGACAAGTGGTTGTTGATATGCAATAATTAACTGTGCAATGATCCAGGAAAATGTTGTTCTTCTTAAAAACAATGGCAGGTTGTTAGACTGGGGTTCAGATGCTGACATTTTGTGGAATTGTGGAAATGACTGAACTTTCAAAAATAACTGAACAACAGTGCTGATGCAAATTTTGACTGTTGTCCTGTCGTAACCCACCCAAAGAAAATTCTTAACCTTTCAAATAAGCTCAAAAAGTCCACTGTTGTATGTTGTAGTGGTGGTTCACACATCTACGTGGACACGGTCCCCTAAACAAACACAGGAGAGACCGTGATCGACAGAACAGTGACGACTCACCAAATATGTGACAACTCTAAAATCGGTAGTTTTGATTTGGTGAAGAACTCTTTTGCGGCTGAACCTGAAAAACAAAGACACAGAGTTCAGATGTTTAAAACAATCCACTTTTTTGTGTGTGTGTGTGTGCGCGTGCATTTTCCTACCAGGTATGAAGCCGGTGAGGTCTGGCTGGATGGTTTTGAACTGGTTAATATAATACTGTCTCTGCTCATCCGTGATCTTCCACGGATCATCATAGCCACTGGACTGTCGCTGGATCTCATTGGTCGTTGCTGCTGAGGCCACAGTTCGTATCGTTGTGCTTTCCTGCAGCACATTTACAGAATACAATTTAAGAAGTAGCACCGGTTAACAGGTAGATACTTAACTAAAGCAGGTTAGAATAAAACTAATCTATTTGAGTTTTGTCAGTGGCATGTGTATGTGCCATATGTGTTTTGTCTGACCACAGTTTGGACTGTTAGCACTTGAAACTTGTTACAAATTCTCAGATATGTGGAACAAATGTGGCACAGCAGAAATAAAAACCCTACTCTTTTAAAACTGAATTTTATCTTATGGCTTTATCTTAACTGATGGCATTTATTGTAATTGTTGATATCACATTATTGTTAAATAATAAAATATTATATATTCATGGATTTTATTCACTTATTACTGTTTTTATTGTATTTTGTAACTTTGTTTAGAAATGTGCTATATTACTATTATTATACAAACAATTTGACAAATGAAATAATAACGTGTCTAAGAAGCTAAAAATCAGCACGACACCCGTCTAAAATGAGCCACTGAGTACAGAGACCTTGACAGTTGGAGTTGCTTGAGTTTCAGTCTTGCACTGCTGGCAGAAAAAGCACTGATAAGAAATGTTGGTTCATGTTTGAGTCACAACTGTGGCTTATATATCTCATGTTTCTCATGTTCGCGATGCCTGATGGCGCCTTTTCACCTGATTAAAGAGGATGATGATGTTTGCCATCATTATTAACATAGTCTGCCATGATGTTATGTGCAGTCATAACTTGCTAATCTATATTGATTACTTGCTGTATTATCACAGATCCCCTGTGTGTCCTTATGGTGTATATTGTATGTCTCAATAGTATCTAAGTGTCCTAATTAGTTAACAAGAATGGTTTTGCATGCCAACTGAAGAATTTCAAGTTACGATTCTGCACCAAGTAACTAACACAAAAAATATATATATAATTGGAATTTATCAGGGAAAATTCGTATGACTGACCGGGGTAAATACTGAGAGCTTGACAGAGGAGTGACATTGCCCTACCTGGACTGACGAGGGATGCATTGCTGGGAGCGTGCTGGATGGCGGGGTGTCTGCTGTGAAACTGACCCAACTTTCTTGACCTGGAGGAGGAGGTGAGTGGGATGACCACATTCCCTCACCGGGCACTGGACCTGGAGGGAGGAGGGGGTAAAGCATATGGTGACATCCCATCATGAAAAAATAAATATATTACAAGTGTTATTAGGAAAGGGTCAGGGTTGCAACTAACGATTATTTTCGATATCATTCGATTTTTTTGTCTATAATATGTTAGAAAACAGTGAAGAATTCCAGTTAAAATTTCCCACAGCCCAAAGTAACAGATCATTTTGAGCTATGAATAAGTTATTTATTCACCCATCTGCCCAAAACCCAAAGATGTTCAGTTTACTATCATATATCAACCTCTGACATTTGAGAAGCTGGAATCAGCAAATGTTTGGTATTGCTTTAAATAAATAACTTCAACAATTAACTGATTATCAAAATAGCTGCTAATTCATTATCTGTCCATCAAAATAATCATCAATCTTTTCAGCTCTACAAAGGATTATTTTCACACCTTTCTTTTTTGTAATGTTTCCACCACATTTTGTGCCGATGAAAGGACAGGAAAGATCACGTGACGTCTTCTTTGTTCCTCTAATGACTAACAGCTGTAACTGCCATTCTCAGCAAACATCATTTATGTACGAGCTGCAAACACCAGGAAGCAACACAAACACAACCAACATGGTCTGAGATGACTCTTTCTGACCAAACTCACGACTTGTATCAACTTTTCTGCCAAGTCTGACATTGCGGGTTTTGTTATCATCGCCTGTGGCCCAGAAAAAGTGAAACCCCACCTCTTCTTTGCTATAGTCACCAAAATTGGAAGCGGATGTGTGCTCTCCTATATAAAACTCTTTTCAACGTTACAAAACACTCTCCTCTGCAGAAAAAGCCATCATTCACCTTGTGGCCTCTTCCTAATGACAACAATCTAGGCCTGCAACTAACAATTATTTTCAGTGTCAGTTAATTGGCTATTTTCTTGATTGAGGAAACAATGAAAAATGCCCAAATTTTTGTTTTGTCTGGCCAACAGTCTAAAATCCATAAATATTCAGTTTACAATTATATGACTCAGAGGAAAGCAGTAAATCTGAGCCACTGGAGAATTCAGCAGCTCCACTGTAACTCAAGATGCCAGCATATCAACTGAATCACAACGGTGGACATTACCTGCTTGTGGTTCTCTGAACTGCGTCCACACGGCTCCGGTTCCAGTCACCACCGGCTGTCTGTCTGCATTTCCTCCACTGTGCTGCCGCTTGTGTTTCCTCCACGAGTGAGGGGAGGTGGGGGGAGACTGGTGAGGGGAGACCACCGGGGACGTCGGTTCGGGCTGGTAACACATACAAACGCAATCAAATACATGCAATATGTATGCAGAGGGAAAGAGAATGTTCCGTAAAACTGTAAACTCCTGCAGATTTAATGACAATGAACATCTCCAGACATGCAATCTTATAAAATCTTAATTTGACAATGAAGAAGCAGAAGTTCAGCTTGCAGAAGTCTTATTATGGTTTCACGTGTTATGGGTATTATCTTTCAGATCTCATCTCAAACACTACAAGATTTCAATCTCCAATGTGCCACATCCGGGCCAAGTACGGGCCAATAAATACTACTTCAAAAGTTGTCATGACTGACAGGCAACACGCCACTGCTTCAGCAAAGAAACAGTCAGCAGCAGCAGCAGAGAACTTCAGAGAGTAATTTGAGCTAGAGTGACTCAAACATGTACAGGAAAAGACACAGGAAGCAGATCAGTATTCCAGTGGTTTATCTCTAGTAACTACTGGGTTCAGCTGTAGGAGGACAGAAAATGTGTGTACGAGGTTCAAAAGATAGAGAATAGTAAAGTACATATTTAATGCACTGTTTGCAGGACTAACTGTGGGAAAAGAAAGCATGTCTGTCTTTAAACTGTAAGCCTATTCATGTAGCTTTATATGTATGTAGATATAAATTTTTATATGAAAAGATAATTAGAAGAAAAAGAGCAAAGAAACACAATGATATAAAACATTAAAAAGTGCAAAGTAAGATTCATTTACTAACCTGTGGCTCTATGCTGGGGGCCAGGGGCTGGATGACCTCATGGACAGGAAGTGAAGTGGATGACGGGGGACCTTTCTTGTTCTGGAGACCCCTGCCTGGGGGTCTGGGTATTACTGCGGTGGCTGAGGCAGGGTACAACCCCTGACTGTCTGTGTCCTGGTACAGTGCCGCGTGCCTCGCCTCCGCCTCATTCTTCCCCACCACGAACCTGGGCAGCGGCAGGTCTTTGACTGGCGAGACAGGAATCCATTCGTGGGATTAGTGGATTTGTTTCGTATTGATTATCAAGTGCTTTAATGACCAAAATCACTTCCCTTTGCACTAAAATTGTCAGATCTCATCAGTCTGTGATGTTCAGTGGATTTCATGAGTTCCTTCATCCTGCCTCACGTTCCTCAGCTTCAGTTACTGACTGCCTACATTCCCCAGAATACTCAGAGAAGAAGCATGACCTTGTTGCAATCAGCTGTGGTTCATAGGTGTTTGTGGAACGAGTGGCAGCTGTACAACGAGAACAACTGTACGCGTGTATCCCTTTCAGAAAGAGTCAGGCTGCTTCCTCAAAATAAAACATGCACTGAATGCTGGTCTATTCAAGATAGTGGTGCTGCACTAAATGGTGTGTTTGTCTCTTACACAGTGGATTTATATAATGTTGAATGTCAGAACAAAACAGTGAGAATAGAAAAAAGTCCTCACTATTGGTTTGCCATAGGACATTTTTTACTGTTTCAGAAAAGTAATGTTTTGTTTGTGTCTCAAAAAAACCCAATGCTACAAAGTCTTTACGCAAATGAAATGATAAAAAGAAAAAGAAAGAATAAAATAAGCAAGGCTGAAATAAGTAAAACAGAGTAAAGAAATGTAAGTAGAGCATGTAAAACGTAGAGATTAAGCATGGAGCACATAGAAATTATTGGTTTGTGAACATTTAAAGGAAGATAGTCATTTGTCATATTACCACATGAATATCAAAATCAGCAAGCAAACACATGGACTGAAAAACACAAGGGGCAACACCAGAAGCTGTTCTTATCTCCTGATTAAAAGCTCTCTGAGCAGGGAAGGAAACAAATGAGATGCATGTTTATTAGATTGTCATAATGAAGTAGGAGTGCAGACTGAACCCATTGTAGTCTATACTGGAGTTTTGATTCTAATATCAATATTGATATAAAAATTAACAGCCAATTATTTTGATAATCGATCAATTGTTACGGCCATTCTTCCTGCAACAATGTAAATATTTGTCCTGTTCCAGCAGAGACATCTTACAGTAAATATCTCACATCTCTTTCTGTTTTGGGCTGTTGGTCGGACAAAACAAGCAAAAGATGTTACATGAGGCTCTGGAAAGTTATGACAGGTGTTTTCCCAACTTTTTGATATATCATAGACTAAACATTTAAGAAGATAATCATTAGTTGCAGCCCTATAGCCATCTTAAAATGTACATTCACAACTGAGAGTTGATTAGCCTTGTCAAAATAATCTTTCCCTTCACAGTAAACAGCAGACTTGTGGGTTCAACTGGTTAAAAGATCCAATGTGTGGCAGTCAAACAGACCTGAATGCAAGCAGCAGAAAACACAGGACCAATATGTGCTGTGGACTGTTTTCTAGAAAGCACACAGCTACTGAATCAACACTGTACTCATATTGTACAAGTTAAATGTTTCCTGAATGCTCACTATTCACCTTTGAAAGTTTTATCTCCTGAAATGGTTAAAGTAAATAACTTTCTTTTCAATATCTCAGCGTGAGCGAGGTGACTTTCTGATAGCACAAAGTAAACGAACATTTTTAACTCAGCCTTATCTCTAAGAGCTCTAAGAGAGAAAAGTTCAAACACCGCCGAATCAACTGAGCATCACTTCGTACATCATGTCCATTTTGCTATGAGGAAGTGGTCACTGTGCTTCCTTATATTTTTTCAAACCAAATTATGAAATCATTTCAGCAACCTCATGTTGCAATATTTCAGGCCACACAAGTAACTTCAAGCAGTGGGCGACTGTGACATCTTTTATTGTGTGTTTTTTGAGGAGTCACGCCGAAGACAAACAGAACAATGCAGTTTTGCAGTTAAATCCTAAAGGGCTTAAACTATAAACTCTATTTAGTCAGGATGAATAGAAAGCCTGGAGAAGCAAGACTTATTGTCCCGGCACCTGATAACACAAACATTGGGCTACTGACACCAACAGTGCAGAGTGGCTGGCATTTTTTCACACACACACACACACACACACACACACACACACACACACACACACACACACACACAAAATAAGCAATTTGGGGTTTAGCATCCTGCTCAAGGACACTTTGACATGACGACTGAAGGAAGTGCAGATCAAACCACTAACGCTACGATTAATGGCCAACCCTAAAATATTTAATAAGTAATTCTTATGTCCTTTTTAAGGTTAAGCCCATCATTTGCACAGTTGGGTAACACAGTCTGCATTCTCCAGGACTTTTAAAAGTCTTTGATACTGTCCCTTGCTTCCTGTCCCATAGACATCCTCAAATTCATTAAGCTTTGATTTCTAAAATAAAAGATGATTTAGAGCACCTTGGAGACACAGAGACCCTGGTATGTTTTATATGATGCTGCTGAGTGGGAATCTGTTCTTTCTTGTATGTGAGAGGGGCTTCTGAAGGTGGACTCACCGGAGTTGAGGCTCTCCACCCTCAGGGGCAAACCGGATTGGGCAATGGCAATGAGCTTCAGAGCAATGTAGAACTGGCTCCGCCCGAAGTGACCCAGCCGAGTGGCTCCACATAGCTCTGTGATCTAAACCCACACACAAGGACAAGGAGGAACAGTTAACAACATTGTATTCGTGTGAACCTCAGATGTTTGCCATCAATGAGAGAAGAGAGCGCCAGTCTTCTCTCTGACGCTTCATAACTTGCAAAACATGAGTTAAATAAGAAAATAAAGAAAATCTAACATGTATGGTTTGCTTTAACAAGAGGCTAAATTGTTTTCTTATCAGTGGTCACAAGCAACTCAGTAAACACTTGATTTATTGTACTTAAGTTCTCTAAAGACTTACTGACTTAATGTGGTGCAGTTTACCCGCTTTAAGTCACAAAAAGGGCACAAGCAACAGTCTTTATTTACTCTGTTCACTGGCAGATGTTCAGTGGGTCTTGCCACTACTAAGCCTGATTATCACATATTTTGTTGTACTTGACGTCATGCTGAGCAGGCTTTGTCCAAAATGGTAGATTGGGAAGCACAACAGTAACTACAACATGTTTTAAATGTGAGAAACACATTGGAAGATTATGCAATTTCCGAGTGTAAAAAGCATAGTGTGGTTACATGATTAATATGTGGACACCATAAATCTGTGGACGAACAACACCCGGGGAGTTAAACATCATAACATAGGGATGACTCCTCAAGTGTTAGTCCTTCATCGCTGAGAGCCACAACACGGACAGCCCGCCACAGCTGACTGATTCCTTTCTTGCTGACAAAGGACTTATTCTGAGCATGTGTGGATACAAAGCACCAGTGACTTTCCTCAGCCTGTTACAACATGACACTGTAGCTGTATGTGTCTCATAGGCCACCACAGCTCACATTTTGAAAGTAGAGGATTACAACACTGCCTAATTCTTCCACCACACAGCTCCCCTTGTTGACCTTGAAAAGGATTCTGACTCACAAACTGCAAATATTGGCCCGCTGAGAGACCTGGAGTCACCAAAATGGCCTGCAGCAGTTGAACTGGCTGCTCATAACTCATAGTTAACAGACAGGGCAGGGACAGTCTGGTTGGTGTGAACATCCCATGAACACTATAATCTGACAGGAAGCAATTGTATCTGTGGGTTAATACATATTTACAAGACGTGTGTAAAGGCTGGATTGCAGTGTTGAATGATTCCCCAGTTGCTGAGACAGTTTAAGTGACAACTTTTATAAATCACACTGACAAGTGGACACTGTGACATTGAATCTGCATTTGCAGCCTGTCAGCTCAACCCAGAGGCGAACAAAATGACAGATTTTAATGGAGTGAGAAGACAGGAAACTGTGGGCAGTAATCTGAGGCAAAGGGCTGATGAGAACATGATCTGCTACAACATTATGTATATCATGATATGTTCGACACAAAAAGAAAGATGGAGATCAGCACCAGCGTCTACTATGTGTATAAGATGTTAATTTGAGCCAGCTAAGGTTAATGTGACTTGGCCACCCACTCTCTTTGGCTAAGGCTAACATTAGCCAGAAGAAGGTGTGTCTCTTTTGCTGCGCAGCATTGCTAACCACTGAGGCTAACCATCGCTTTACTGAATGACAGCTCAGCTCTGACAGCCGGGCAAGTTTGTAAAATATCAATTAGGAAGGCAGCCTCGCAGTCTGGTGGCAGCACTTTAAAAGCAGGAACTCGCTAACGCTAGCTTACCTGCAGGACAACTTCGCTGGGTAGCTGGGCCGCCCGGAAAAGGTCAAGAACTCTCCCGTTGGAAGCCACTTTTTTGGTGTTGTCCGTGTCGCAGTAGACGAACAAATCCGAGTAATATTTCTGCTCGATATCACTCAACGTTAGACTTTCCATCGTAGTACCAGTCGACCCTGAAAAGCAGACTACTTGGCTGTTGATTAGCCCTTTAGCCAATGGCTGGGGCAGGATCCAAAAATGGGCGAGACTTCAGGATCCCAACTTAGCTAGCGTTAACTGCACTAGCTAGCTTTGAGGTTAGCAGCAATAATGTTCCGCTGTGTCGCCTCGTTTTCTGCCTGTTATAAAAAAAATCACTCTGTTGACAAAAAGAGCTTATTCAGAAACTCAAACGCTTTCATGCAGTTAATCACTTAGTTAACTTGTTGGGCCAAGTAGCCAACAGCTGGCTAGTGGAGCAGCGAGCTAACAGCTACCTTGAATCAAAGTCAGCGTTAAGCTAACTAGCAAGTGGCAAAGTGCGTCCACCTCCTCTGGCTGCACGTCTACCGCCTTAATCTCACGTTATAGCACTTCTTCGCCCTTTAATCCGTTGTAGGATGGTGTTTCTGCGTTTGGCCGGAGATAAATTCCTCTGCGGGGCCGTTAGAAGTAAAGTTTCATGGTCTTTGGGCTCCTTCCTCCAGTAATCTTAGCCGCCATTCCTGCCGCCAGTGTCAAGACACTCAGAGCTAAAGCAAAACTTCCGGTACGGTTCTTCAAATTAAAACACTCCCAGACATGCACTTCAGATTCTATAGAGGCAATTCTATCCCTATTCAAAGTCAAGATATAATAACATTTTCACAGGTTATTTTCCTTCAAGGCTCAAGTGTGAGTGTAACTGCAGTAAGTTCAAAGTGGGAACCTGCCTTTGGGCCCCAGATGCCTGACACTCAATACAGAAAATAGTCTGTGGTCTGTGGCAGTTATTTTGCAGCATCTACCATTAAGGCTTCACTCTCTGTCTGCCTGTGTCTCCTTCATGGCTGATGCATTTTTACCTGTCTTGTTCAGAAGCTTTGTGTTGAAACTCACATGACACATATTTGCCTTTAAATGTGTGCTTGAGTGGGTTAATCTGATCATAAATGCAATGACATTAAAGGATAGACCAAGGTTATGGTCTGAATATCTGTCTGTCTGAACATACAAGAGATGCTTCGTGTTGTTTAATGTTATTTCTAATTTTACTTGTGTGTCAGGTTGCCAAGAGTCAAACCTAGGTTCAGGTAGTGAATTTCCTATTGTGGGATGAATAAAGGAATATCTTAATATTCCACATAACCTGTTCACATTGCACAGAAAGGTGATAGAAAACTGGGTTAGTGGGGCCTTGCAGGGTAATCCATCGTTTTTTCATTTATAAAAATAATGCATTTTACATTTTTAAAAACAAGTTATTGTGATAATGAACCAACACTAAATTTTTGAGTCGTTCTTAAGTCATTATTTCTTCAGGTAAGAAGTGTTTTTTAATGTAATGTAATTAAGTAATTGGACTTAGGAAATATATAAATAAATGCAGATAAGCATAATTCAATTGCAGGCTAAGGTTTACATGCATCAGTGAAGTGTCCTGTGAGAGAACAAACACTCTTCCAACAGGAGAGTCTTCTGGCATATATCCAATAAATATTATGCCCCATTATGCTTTTGTTCTGAAGACAAACTCGACAAACATCCGGTCTTCTCTTCAGGTTTATTATATCTAACTTGATGTCTCGTGACGTCACTGGGCTTCTGTCCGAGTCAGCGCGAGCTTGCTTTGGCCTGCAGGGACCCGGATGAGCGATTTCAAAATAAAAGCTTCACTGACTGTTGTGATGGAGACGGGACAGTTTACTGTATTGGGAATAGAGCCAATAAAAAGATGTTGGACCTGGTCATTCACTGTTGTCTTTAAGTGAGCAATAATATGGTAATAAATGAATCCATAATTTCCACCAATTCTTACCTTAAACAAAAATACAAATAAATTATATGAGCTGTTGGTTTAATTAATCTAATTAATTAATCTAATTAAATTAATTTAATTGTAATGTGGACATTTGATAAACACATTAATCATCACCATCTAAGGTCCTTATCATGCCACCTAATACTATGCTTTGGTTGTGCATACTCCCAAAAAACACATAGGCACAAAGCTAAAATAAAGAAGGTATTACAACTCTATTTTAACATGGGAAACCTCTTCAAGACAGGACCTTAAAATCAGGTCTTGCAGGGCCCATCTAAAGTCCTGATCATGCAACTTGATTCTGCATGTTTATGGTGCAAACTTCCAAATTTTTAACAAACCATCACAAACCAGTAAACAAACAGTAAGTTTTAAGAACCCCTTCAGTTTATTGCTTTACTCAGTTGATAACACAGAATTAAGACACACATTTTGCAGTGATGGATATAAATGTTCTGTGTGTGTTATTTAGCATCTGGATGTTTATTCTTTCTGCTTCATGGACTGGAAAAGGTAACTTGTTCCTGAAAGCAGATCACAGGAGCAGACATCCCTCTTCCTGCCCATATATAGAGTAGAGACCGTGAAAACTATCGCATTGAGTCACAATGAAGTCAGATGGACTGCCAGGGTGCCTTCACGTGTTATGGGAAATCTGAATACATAAAACAACCCACGATAGTAACACACAAAAAAAATATTTCCTAAAGCTTTCACCCACATCTCATGACCTTTAATAGTGGATAAAGTTTGCTTATTGAGACATGGGGTGTTGCTGAAAGCTCTGGAAAAAAAATATTGACATTTATTCATTGTTTCACCTCAAGAAACTTAGGTAACTTAGTTAACTTAGTTAACTCTGTCAGTAAAGAGATGAAAATAAAACACCGAAGTGTGATGATGAACATTTTGCCTTCAACATTTCAAGTGTTACTTGTATTTAATGTAAAAACAAAAAAAACCACTTTCATTCATTTACAAGACAAAGTGTTAAGTCTTAGTGACGCAATTAAAGATTAAACAAATAAAGTGAGGCTGCACAAAATTACATTTAAGTAAATAAACTTGCGTATTATATCATCAACATTTTTCCTCCTACTAGATTAAACTCAGTCTGCTTCTGTTTAGAGGACTAGTTTTGAAATCAATGTTGTGGAAGTTTCCGAGCAGACATTGAACGCAGCACTATTATCCACCAGAGCCGATTCAGCAGAAAATCGTCCATCATCTAGTTAGAATCAACAAGATTTTAAAGGTAAATCTGCAGATGTTATTGTCACATTTAAGTCGGTTCTGTACTGACTTTATTAAATCGTTTTGTCGCCTCATATTAAATCCGGTAACAGTCTGAAACTCCATCAGCAGATCGTCGGTTTAAAGCTAGAAGCTAAAACGTTACCGGCGAGCTGCTTATTGTGATGTTTTCTGTTGTTCCTGAACTTATATAAAACACATATGAATTGAAAACATTAATCCACACTTTAAGAAAGATTACACATCATTAAAACGGAGGAATTACAATAAGGATTTGTGCTTTATGTTAGCTAGCAAAGTGCTAATCATCCATTTCCGCATTGATGTCAGTCCTGTTCGTGTTGAAGCTTGTTAACTTGCATTTCAATCTGAATGATAAACAGTCAGTTCTCCTGTTAAATGTAATATTTATGTTAATGTATTCGTGTATATTTGATGAATGAAAAATGTGTTTGTATTAACTTAATTGCGAACACCGGCTTTCTTAGCCGGAGAGAATCTCGGTGCCAAACTCCGTTCACTAATCTGCCAAATTTGAATTGGTTTGCTGATATTTAAATATAATCACAATAAAGAATAAAAGTAATGATTGTTTCTCAATTATTACCATCTTGTTAACAATTCGGCTTACAATTATTCACCAAGTATCTATTTATCTCAATTAAATCTTGTTTTTTTCCTAATTGCCTCTATCATCACTGTCATTCAGAAAAATGAAACTTTTTATTCAAATGAACTCTGTTTTAATGATTAAACATAAACCGAATTGATGGATGGACTTTTATTGAAAACATCATACATCAAAGAAGGTATTTACTATTTCCTAGAAGCAACAGAACATGAAAATGACTGAATTTTGAATGGAGTTTGGTGGTGTCTCCCTGCAAGAGAGTGGCATGCATCAGGGATAATTGCTCCATCCCACACTGTGTTCTTGATGCTTTAAAAAATAAGCAGATTTATTTCAAGATAACAAGTTTATCTGTGTTATTAAGTTTGTCTTTTGATTGTGTTTCCCCCTTCTAGCAACAATGGATGTGTCTCATGAAATCACTTTGCTGGTGCAGGAGATTCAGCGACTCGGCAGTAAAAGTGAGTCCATGCTTTCATTCTGTATTGGAGGATGATGTTTTGAATCTTGCAGTACTTTGGCAAAGCTCAACAGTTTTTAGGCCTGTTCATGACCCAAATTCTAATGAACCACAAACATGGATTCATGTGATGTTGAGCAGTAGTTCTAGCTCATTACCAGGTCATACTGTCTCAAGAATGTTTTAGTCCACCAGTCTTCACATCAGTCCACTGGGCAGAATTTGAGTCTCTCTATCTGAGTAGAAAGTGGTTTCTCTTTCAGTTCAGACAGTCGTTTCAGACAAGTACGAAACTCAGCAAACAAATCGGACACAAAACTTCAGCGAGGCCAGGAGTGCTGAAACTATTAGTCAATGAATTAATTAGCTGATCAACAGTAAAATAATCAGCAAAAAAAGTATGAATTGTTTAATTTCTGTCATTTTTCAGGATAAAAAAATTCAAACATCCTTGTTCTCCCTTCTCAAATGTGCAGATGTGTTGCTTTTCTCAGTGTTCTCATATCTTGGGAAATTGTTATGAGCTTTTTGCATCACTGTTGTTTTCTAATATTTGTCACAAGGACTCAGAAAACATGCATCTATTTCCATAATAATTTGAAGCATTTTAAGATTACAATCCATCTTGTTTGGAAATTACTTCATCAATCTACTGCTTTCTTATTTCAGATGATGATGGTCAGACCAGCGTGAAGTTCGGGGTCTTGTTTAATGACGACCGCTGTGCCAACATCTTCGAGGCGCTGGTGGGCACCCTGAAGGCGGCCAAGAAGAGGAAGGTGGTCACCTTCCAGTCCGAGTTGCTTCTCCAGGGCGTCCACGATAACGTCGAAATCGTCCTGCTCCAAGAGTGAGGCCAAAGTTCGGGATCAGATGGGCTTCTGGCGACTGTGGGTCACACTGAGTCCTTCCGAATACTGAGCTTCTGCAGTGTACCGGCTTGTCACTGAGCTTCTGTTTCCTTTACTCAGTATTTCAATTCAACCATAATGACCAAACAGATAAGATCAAACAGTACATTTAGGGACCCAGCTGACATTTCTGCATTCATTTGATTTCACTGTGTCAAGCAGAATCACAAAAAGGTATCTGAGAATATTTTAGGTTTTCAGGGGCTGAATAACGGCCACAAGGAAAAGTTCACTCTCTCTCAGGCGCTGCTGTTTTCTCAACCACGGGTCTGACATGTCATTTTGATACACTTTTAAGACTATAAACGCACAAATCAGGAATGTAGTAATTTGTTTAAAGTATTAATTTTTTTTATTAATTTCAGTATGAAAATTTACAGTATGGGATAACTATCACAACCAAATGGCTCTCTTGATGGACAGGAACAAGATACCGGCTCGATTTAGAAACTTTGACAGACGACTTCTTCACATTTTTAATTGGTGCACTCTGATCTCGGCAACTTGTTTGTGATGGATACTTGTTTTTAAAGCTGCACTGGACAAATTCTCCCTTCATCAGCCTCAAGTGGCCATGGGGGGTTAAGACCTCATTACCTAAAAATCATATATTATGTTGAGTATTTTCACATTTAATCTAGTGCAGCTTTAAGACGACGGGTAGTGTGTGTCCACCAACAGTGTCACCAAATGGTGGTTCCATTTCTTGTTTACATGAGCCATCTCTACTACCTCTTGTAGAATTTGTAAAGAGACCAGTGCTTTTGGAAAACTGAGAACAATTCCTTCACAGAAACTACAAAGACAAGTGCATTTCAAGACTTTTGCACCTTTTTGTACTCATTGCAATCTGCTAGAGTAGTTTTTATTCCATCTTTTTATAAGTGGTCAATAATGACTTTTCTCTGCTAAACAAACTCCAAAACCTGCCTTTCGTAAGAAATGGTTGATGAGCAAATGGCGAATGTATTTCTCGTGCAATTTTTATTGGTGTATAAAACCAGGGTGATTGGTGCCAAATGCAAAAGATGAATTTGTGATGTTTCTCAGGACCAAATCGATACAACCAAAATATGTTTAATAATTGTCCTGTGGCTTAAATTAGGTGTCTTACCTGCGACACAAGATGTGCATTTATAGTTTTATTAGTTTGTAATTTTTATTTTACCACTCCTTGTTCTGTACTGTAGGTCAGATGATACTTGCAGATGAGCCGTGACCACATGGTTTCCACAGTGACAACTCATCACTTGTGGGTGTTTTGTTGTGTCTATTACAAAGGTCCTTTTTGTTATTTCACTTCGCTGAAGTATCATTGACAAGCACTCCCAGCTTGGTATAGAGGCCCAAAGTGGTCAAAATTAAATGAATAAATAATCATGAGTAAATGCAGGCAAAATTATGTAAACAAACATTGTGACATAATCCATTTTTAGGTAATTTTTTTTTAATTCCAACTGTTTTTAATTTCAAAATGTCCTTTTTCTAAAATCCATTTTTATTTCAAAATGCCTTGGCTGTTCACTCATTCAGACCAAAGCAACAGCTAAACACAGAACAATTTCTGCAGTTTGTCTTGATTTACAAATACTGTGTGATGAAATGTGGCATTGAGGTCACTTTGAAAAACTGCATTACGAAATAAAACTGTTGGGGGAAATAAAAAAAAATTGTGAAATAAAATGTAAAATAACCTGTCATAAACACAATGAGTTCATTATTTATGGCTCAATTGGCCACTTTGGGTCTCCATAGTTTTGGTAAGTGGCTGCAGCTATTTAGACGGGAGATGAATTGTTTGTCTTGGGAACATAACAGAGGGACCAAATTTTTGAATGTAACATCTCTTACTTGGTAGCTGTTGTGCTCATCTGTTCAAAATCAAGCTTTTTCTACTTCAACATTTTGGGCCTTTTGTCACCACATCACACAATAGCCACGTCTCATCTGCAAGTTTCATAAGACCCATTCCACATTCACTGCTGTTGTGTCAACCTAGCTAAAGCTTTTACAACAGAGGGTTTCAAAGTCTGAGACTGTGGGCTTCCCCTCAGACAAAGCTTGAAAAGGTTCCCCTCACCCTCCCTTAGTTTACTTGCTTACTTTTACTAAATTCCTGGATGCCTATGGGATCATGATTGTGTTATTTGATCCCATAGACACTCAACAATTGAGCCAAGATAGACAAATGTTGCTGGAGGACATAACGTCAGACTACAACAAATACATGAAAAGGTCTGTCCTCAAGCATTTATTAGTTTCTGACTCTGGGAAAGTGGGAAAATTCCCCCAAACTACTGTATCTCTGAACTTTCTCTTTAACCAAATCACACACATTTTGACTTTTCTATGTGCGATGTGATTGATAACTAATGTCATATCTTTTCACTTCAGTTCACTGAACTTCTCCTGAAACTGTTAGAGGAGAGAGGCCCACCTCACACTTTGAAAACCTCTGATTTAGTTTCAGGTGTTTGCTGTTTGACTTGAATTAGGTGACTTTTTTTTTCCTAAACCATGTAGGAGACCAATCACTTGCTTTGTGATTGCGCTCCAAACAGCGTTGGTGGATCAAAAATTGGTCTGAATCAGGAAACCGAATGAGCTTAATCGTATTCTAATTATGAATGAAACTGAAATGTAGCCTAGAAAAGATCAGCCATGTGAAATGTAGTCTTCAGAATACAAACAATAGGCTAAGGAGAGATTGGAAAAGTTGTGGAAATAATGTTGTAAAGCAAACGTGAGAAAAAAAAAACATGCTGCTTGCATCACTGTCATTTTGGATTATCCTGCTGTTGTTGCACTAGAGTGACTCCTGAACAGAAATACAAAGTACAGTACAAGTCAACATTAAGCAAGAGGAGAAAATTATGATCAGAGTAGTGCCAATACCTCCAGCCATTTCTGTGTACTAGTGGGATGCCTGCACGATGTGTTCAAGTGCGTCATTATTGTCTTTTGTACCGGCAATAACACATTCCTAAGAGACCAGAGGTTTCTGTTACAGTGGGATAAACTCCGAGGAATAAAATCTTTACACTTGAAGCCTTGAACCTGCTTTGCTGCATCTTTTGTCTCGTGACTCTCAATCTTTAGACACACTTCATAACAACACTTGATTGTATAGACCATATTTATTTTTAAAAATGTGTAACCCTGAGACAGAACACGCAACATGTTTGCGTGACTGGAATGTGTTGATATGTAGTGGCCATGGAAAAAGGACTATCTTGGGAAGTGCATGCATAATAGTAATTCTGGTTAACATTTAAATACTACTATTTCTGATTAGAGTAGATTTTAGGTTGTCAATATAGCTCTGGTGCTTTGGAATTACACTTCAGTTACAGTTTGTGTCATTTCTTTACACTGTTTTTAAGGGCCCTTTTTGTGTTTTGGTGCACAGAGATTCTGATAAAAGCAGAAAAACAAGTTGAAATGGAATTGAAACTGATAACGCTTGGTGTGCGGGATGTGAGCCAAGTTGGAGAGCTGCTGTTGTTTCTGTTCTTTAGTCGTGTTTAAAACAGGTTTGAACAGTACCTGATAAGCATAAAAAATATATATCTATAAATCATTAGATTTATGAGTGGAGTTTGGCAGCCTGAACACCTCCAAGAAAAAATGTTATTCTCCTTGTCTCTCAGACTTTTTTCACTCACTATGGTGTCAAAATAATTGGTTAAATTGATTGAATTGAATCGATTACCTAGTTATACAGGTACTTTGATTTATGCACAACCTGCTGATACTGTTTTGTTGCAAAGCTCCAGTTACCTCACAGGGATTTTGGGGAATATAACCAATCAGGCTGCTGAAAATTGTGCTGTCATAAGTGCTAAATAAGACAGTGACACCTTCACACAGGTATGTGAAGCTTGTTGCTTCTTCTGCTGCTGCATTGAGGTACTGTGGGAATTGGGGTATTTGATAAAAATTTCACTATGTTGATGAACAGCAAGTCTTTTGTAGCTCTGTGTAATTTGTGTGTGATCTACCAATAGTAAAACTTATGACAAAAAGCAAAGGGAATAAATAAGTTTGGAGAAGCACTACATATGATCTTTTAGTCAAACTGATTTATTATCTGTTTGGTCCATTTCGGAATATTTCTCAATCTCAGCAGAAAAGTCTTTAAATCTCATAGATCTCTGATAAGTTCAAGTCAACTGTGTGCTGTAGGTGGATCAATCTGGGACCAGGACTATTAACTTTTTTTTTTTTGCTTCAGCAGTAATTAATGATTAATATCCTAGTAGATAATTTGCATTGTGAACAGTTAAGGAAAAGAGGCTTTCCTTAAAAAGTACTACACATAAATAACATTTTGAGATACTTTTACTTAAGTCGACTTTTTGATTATTTCCATTTTGTACAACCTTGCATATTCACTCCACTACATCATAGATATATGGTGCTTTTTGCTGTACTGCATGTGCCACTGTAGTTACTCTGCAAATATTTTTTATTTTACATATAATACATATGATGACCCTATAAAATATGATGTATTGTTAGAGATGTAGATTGTTAAAGATGATTTCCTGACTAGCCTACTAATGCTTTTAAAACTTTGTATGTCTGGCTCAGTGGTGGAAAGTAACTAAGTACATCTACTCAAGTACTGCACTTACAATTTTGAGGTACTTATGCTTTACTTGCTTGCTCCTACTTTATACTTTGCGTCCACAGAATTTCAGTCACAGCATATTATTATAATTTAGTTGCTTGTTACTTATAAAACAAAATATAATGAACAAATACATAATGATGCCTTATTATACTTTAAGCTGCCTGTTGAGTACTTTGGTTTTGCATTTAATTGCATAAAATTAATAAAATCATTCATAACAAGCGTTCCAGTAAAATCCGAGCTTTCCCACAGGACCTGAACGCCGCGTACGTCGCTGACGGCCGCTGCAGGGGGGCGTGGTCCCGTGACGTCAGTGGGTGGAAGAAAACAGCGGATCAGGAATCAAAACAAGAGACGGACACGCCTTCGTTTTTTAAAGGTTATAGCAGCTTATAACCTGAAAACTGCTGCACAAAATCCTGCGCGTCGTTCAAGAGGACGCGGAAAAAAACAGCAACGCACAGAGAAAACAGTGCAGAGAAAAAAAACAAACAAAAGAGTGCAGAAATGGAGTCCACAGAAATGTCAGACAGCAGCCGATCGTAGAGGTCGAAAATAACACTTGACATCCGAATCGTGTAAAATGCCCAACCAGAAGAGCAACAAGGGAAAGAAAAGCAAACGCACCAACAGTAGCGGGGATGAGCAGGAAAATGGAGCCTGTGCGGCCGCAACAGGAGGCGCGACGGCGGCGGCGGCGGCGGCGCCCAGGACCGAGCGCTCGAGCGGTAAGAGAGGAAACGGAGGCAGAGGTAGAAGTTCAGAGATGCTGCCTTCCTGTCAGGAGAAGATCCGCGTCGTGTGACATTCATGCACCGCGACCATGCATGTGACAAAACCGCCCTCCTCCACCTCCCTGCACATCTGCAGCCAGAACCAAACTTCTGTTCAAAGATGCATCAATTTAACGCTTCCTTGATTAGCAGCAAATAAAGGCTGCAATGGTCGATCACGACTTGAGGCCTTGGAATTTTTTTTTTTTTGTTAGTCGTGTGTGTGTGTATGCAAAGCAGCAATAGCTTCTACTCAGCTGCACTGAAATCTGTGTTGGTGTTTTGCTTTGCACAGATTCATAAAGGCCAGCCTGGTTTGTTTTGGTGCAGAAGGATGATGGGAACAGCAGGCAAAAAAGTTGAGATATTATTGAAGCAGGTGTTGCTTGGTGTGTGTCATGATAGCTGATTTAGAGAGCAGTTGTTGCGTTTTTGAAAACAGTCTTTTGTTTTGCTCTAACACGCTTGAGTTGAACCCAATGAGGAGAAGATCTCTAAATTGTCAGATTTATGAATGGAGTTTGGCGCCTCGAGCTCCTCTGTAGAAAAAAAGGATTAACACATGAAAATAATCTTCCTCGTGGTCAAATGTAGCTTCAGAGAGTCTCAATGACAAAATGCATCACTTCCTTGAATGTCATCCCGCCCACACAGCTGATGGCTGGCTGGCTGCTACACTTGGTGTGCAGGCTCCTCTGCAGGCTCCTCTGCAGGCCTCAGCTGTCTCTTCCTCAGGCGCATCTTGTCCACACAGTTTTTTGGTTGTGGCCTTTCTGAAGGGTAATACTGACACCTCGCCGCTTGTCTGCGCACTCAAGCTCAACCTCATCCCATCCAGACTCACAGGGGCTAGAGAAAAGTGACCCTGCTTGGCCTCTTGCACTTTTAAAATGTGGGGCTTTAAAGCACACTTTACAATACAATACAGACGTCAATAAAGTACTTTATTACATAGTTAAACATTTATTATAAAGACATGTATCTTATACTTACATTGCTGTAGAAAGGTAAAGATGCAGCAATGTTGTTTTTATTTCCTAAAAAAGTAAAGTGTGTTTTTTAAAGTCATAGTTAATATCTCAATGTAGTAGAGCTGAAACGATCAGCATATTCATATTAAGTTGATCAACAGAAAACTGATTCGCAACTGTTTTGATTATTGATGATATCAAATATGTCAATTTGCTGCTTGTCTTAAATTACAGTAAACTGAATTATCTTTGAGTGTTAGACAGTTGGTTCTAATATGGCACAACATGATATTGACCAAAATTAATTCAGTAATCAATAAAACAATCAATAAATAAATCAGCTGTTGCAGCCCAACATAAAATATATTTCCTTTTCAGAGCAGTAAAGTATTATTATAAAGTCAACTTAGCAAATATCTATATTTAACTGGGTTTCTGTGTTTGACCAAGATTTATTTAAAGATTCATTCAAGCTGAACTATCAACAAAGTGCCGCACTTTTTGATGCACAGGCCTAAAAATGCATGGGAAAGTATTTTTTTCACTATGTGGTGACTTGAGAGAGAGAGAGAGAAAAGCACTGACAGCGTACCGGAAAAGGAAGGAGGAAACTATCCCCCCCCACACACACCCACAGTGTATTATCATGAGCTACTTCTTGTAGAGACTGTGTGCCCACATTTGCTTGATTCACATCCAGACTTGACAATTGGCAGGGTTTGAATAGAGCTGCTCACAGGCTTGGATGGCCTAGTTGAATTTCATAAAGCGATGGCGAGGCGGCAGCAAGGACACTGAAATCTGTGCTTTACGCGTGTTGTGTTACTGATATGTGGTGACCATGAGCTTGTTAATGTCACTTATTGTGGACAGTTTGCTTTCATGGTCGTTGTCCAGTTAAATCAGTGCTGTGTAGAGATACAGTGTAAACCAGCAATTTTGATTATCTTTGGATTTGGGGTGTTTAAAGATGTCATCTTGGGCTCTAGGAGATAGTGAGAGACATTTTATCTATTATCTGATGTTTAATTGGCAGATTAATCTATAATTGCAGTTCTAAATTGAATAGCTTTGGGTTTTTTTTATTAGTTGCAGATCTAGAATCAGTAAAATGTCACATGTGAGTGAATAAATCAGCCTTTTGTGGGAAAGCGTGGTGATAACACATCTAACTCATCCTCTGTCCTCTCCTGTCTCTGCTCACTCAGAGGGCCAGTGTGCGACCCCTCTGGGCTGCAGCCTGGGCCGTCCCATCGACCTGGAGAAGGACGACTACCAGCGGGTGCTCTGCAACAACGAGCTCTGCCCTTACGGAAACTGGATGCACCTGCAGTGTTTTTACGAGTGGGAGAGCTCCATCCTTGTCCAGTTCAACTGCATCGGCCGCGCGCGGTCCTGGAATGAGAAGCAGTGCCGGCAGAACATGTGGACCAAGAAGGGCTACGACCTGGCCTTCAGGTTCTGCTCCTGCCGCTGCGGCCAGGGCCACCTGAAGAAAGACACCGACTGGTATCAGGTGAAACGTATGCAGGACGAGCGCAAGAAGAAGCCATCTGAGAGGAGCACGGGCAGGAACGGGGCCAGCGGAGGGGCCGCAGGGTCCGGGGACGGGCTCTTTGAGGAGCCCAAGAAAAGCAAGCTACCAGGAGGAGCAGTAGGAGGAGGTAAACTATCCCACAGAGCCTCTAGTCAGGAGTTACCTCGGAGACAATCAGTGGACCGTCAGAACTCGTCAGAGAGAGGAGCAGCAGCAGGAGCAGCAGGAGGACACGCTGCGGGAGGAGCCTTTTGTCTGGGGCCTCCTCAGAAGTCCCCAGACTCTCCAGGACAGTCTCCTCCAACTGGTTTCCCTTTCTCCCCCACCGCTGTCCTCGGATCAGGAGGCGGAGGAGCAGGATTACGAGGTTCCCGTCCGCTGGGAGAGTTCCTCAAATCAGCCGTCCACATGGACCCGCAGAGGAAGCACCTCCTGGTCGGGGGAGCTCTGGGTCGGGGTGGCGGCTGCTCGATGGGAGCCTCCGGCGGCGGAGCTCACCTCGACACCGGCTCTGTTCTCCCCCTGCCGCTGTCCTTCGCCCTCCCGCTCCACCACCGGCTCACCTCCGGCAGCGTGGGTGACGGCACCCACTCTCACCCAGTGCAGTTCCTGAGGAGGCTGGACCTCTCGGAGCTCCTCACCCACGTCCCTCGACACAAGCTCAACACCTACCACGTCCGCATGGAGGACGATGCCCAGGCAGGCCAGGGAGAAGAGCTGCGCAGGTAAACTGACAAACAGTTTCAGCTGCTTCAACTTCAAAAACAAGTTGCTGTTTTGCCTTAAAATGTGACTCAACTGAACTTAAGTTGAATAATCAGTTGTGAAAATGTGAACTAGCTGAGAATTGGAGAAAAAAGTTTTACAAACTTAAAACATTAAGTTGAATCAACAACTGTTCAGACAAACTGTTCAGTTACAAACAGATTAGTGATGGAACCAAGTTAGTGTAAAACATGTGAGGCTGCTTTCAGTGACCTTATTAAATTGTAAGTCCAGGGAGGGGCTGAATTCAGTACTAACATTCATAATGCTTCAGATTGTTTTCATTAAAATCTAAAAAGAAACAACCATGGCTCAATATGTAGTAAAGACATCATGTCTGTTTTCCTCAACCCTGATTCAAATAAAGTTGGGACGCTGTGTAAAACATAAATAAAGCAGAATGTGATAACTTGCTAATCCCTTTTCACTTATACTTAATTGAAAACAGTGCAAAGACAAAAATAAATATATAAATATGTGTATTCTGAATTTGCCAGGAAGCAATATAAAAAGACATATGCAGGCAGAATTTGAAAAGAGAAAATGAAAATAAGCTACACGAATGAAAACTCCCATATTTAATTTGATTGTCTTAAAGTCTTAAACTTTGTTTTAAACAGAGTTGCAGTTGTTCTCAAGTTTTCTGGGAGTTTGTTCCAGATATGTGGTGAATAAAAAACAGAACACTGCTTCTCCATGTTGAGTTTAGTTTACTTCCAGGGGACAGAAAGCAGACCAGTCCCAGACCACCTGGGAGGTCTGGTTCATAATGGAGCAACAGATCATACAGTAGTACGTTAAAGTCAACTATGTGACAAGCAGGATGCCAGTGCAGTGATCTGTGACCTGGTCTGATGTGAACCGCTCTCCTGGTCTGAATCTGCTGCAGCTGATCAACTTTTTAGACACAATAACTTTGTTTGATTCTGTTTCTCCATATCTGTTGGATATATAAACAGGCAAAAACTGCAACTAACTGTAAACCATCATGTGACACTCGAACTATTAACTGCATGACTTATTACAGGTGGGTTATCTCTAAATAAGACATAAAAACTATAAATACAAAGACACATTTTCATGCATAAATGTAGATTGTGAATTCAGCCTGAAAAGTTAGCAAACAAAAAACAAAAGCCCGTCGCATAAATTTGCCAGAACCATTCAGTGTAGAGGACTTAATAACGGTGTTTCAAATATGTCCGTCATGTGAGTCCGTCCGTGTCGTCCTCCAGGTTTATCCTGTCGGCCCTCAGCGCGAGCCAGAGGAACGTGGTCAACTGTGCGCTGTGCCACCGAGCGCTGCCCGTGTTCGAACAGTTTCCTCTGGTGGACGGGACGCTGTTCCTCAGCCCTTCACGCCACGACGAGATCGAGTATGACGTCCCCTGCCACCTTCAAGGTCAGACCTGGGTTCAAGATTTTGCTTTTTTGTGAAATTTCCTGACTCTTTACACAGATGACCATAAAATTTGGTTCAGACATTCAATGTTCACCTCATAATGAATTGTAATAACTTCAACGATCCCATTTCAACTTTTCATCTAGCGCCATCACCTGATCAAAATTTAATTCGTCCATTGCTTTAGTTTATTTAGACCAAATATCTGCAAAACTGACCATCCGCCTCAGCTGTACTAAAAAGATAATTGCAGTCATTAACATTATTTTGCTCAATCATTTATTCACTTTCTATCTGAAATGTCCAAACCATGTTAGCTTTCCTTCCTGTGTAGACAAACTACGACTGGTTAATCTGTCCATAAGGCTGGACTGTGTGTGTAGACATAAAAGCTTTTCTGCCTGCTTGTGCACGGTCCAACATGAATGTGAATTAACACGACGGCTGCATGAAGCTTCTTTGATGTTCTGGCCCACAAGCTTTGATATGTACGGTCCTTGATATGCATCAGTATGAAAGAGCTATTGATTCCGTTTTTTATGCTTCTGTGTCGGGAAGAATATAAATATTGGAGCAAGAGAGAGGTTTTTGTCAGTGTGGATGTTTCTTTGTTTATTCAATAGTGGTTTACAGTTAAGACTTTTTCTCTGTAAGAAGCTTGGAGCTTGATTTGCTCTTAAGAAAACGGAATGAAAAATGTTTTTTTGTGTGTGCAAGTTCGCAGCAACTGATTTTACAACACAAGAAAAAATCATGACTCTCTTGTGACCAGTTTTGGACTGTGCTATGAATGCATTCATCCTCACAGCGATTTGGATGGTGAGCTGTATTGTATTTCCTCCACGACTCCAGTTCAATGACATTTAAAGCTCTGCTTCACCAGAATGGATACAGAGTAAGACGCCAAATAAAAATGACTTGCAATCATTTTCCAAGCGCTGCTTTTTTTTTGATCACGCTGAGAGTCATTTACACAGGAGCTGTACACAGCTGGGAAGGTTTAATTTTGGTACTTGCTGCTCTTATAGGAAATGAAATGACAGGACTCAGAAACCACACTCTTATTTTGTTTGTTTGGAGTTTGTTATTTTATTGATTTTTTTTCTGGCTGATGAACAGATTGTTCTGGCTTGAAGTGAAACTGACTTGTTATTTAGTAAATTGAATGCCTAACTCTTATTTCATTATTCCTAACAGGCAGGTTAATGCACCTCTACGCCATCTGCGTGGACTGCTTAGAAGGCGTCCACAAGATCGTCTGCATCAAGTGCAAGTCGCGCTGGGACGGGAGCTGGCACCAACTGGGCACCATGTACACCTACGATATACTGGCTGCTTCACCCTGTTGCCAGGTACAAACCCCGATTAACGATAAAATAACTATATGTGTATGAGAGACGTCGGACCAACAGAGAATTATCACCTGACTCTGCAGCTCCCCTCAGCTCTGTGGAACATTTTAGTCTTTCGCTTCATTTCGTTTTGGTTTTCTAGCCGTCAGCTTCACTGTTTTGGTTCAGTGTCACTGTTCTAATGAGCCATTTCCACCCACAGGGGGCAGACACAGTTTGAGACTATCTGGTGAACACAGCAGAGCATTTATTGATTAATCAGCTGATTATATTCTCTCCATTAGTTGATTGATTGATTGGTTTATAATAATTTAGAAAACAGTGAGAAATGGCATCACAATTCCTCAAGAGCCCATTCAGTTCACTTAGATCATTAAATGTTTTTGCATGAAAATTGAGTGGAACAATCGTCAAAATAGTTGACTAATAAAGCTTTCCAAAAAGTACAATATTTTCCTCTGAATTGTAGTGGAGTAGAAGTAGAAAGTGGCATAAAATGAAAATACTCAAGTACAGTATTTGAGTAAATGTAGTTAGTTACATTCCACCACTAACTCTTTTACTCTACAGTCTATGTGTCTTTGCAAGGTATGAATCAGTTACAGCAGTTATGTGAAAAGTTGAGATTACACGTTCTGAACTTGCTCGGACCTCTTACGGCTTTACTTCAGCGTCCCGTTAACTTTGTCCCTCTTGCGTCCTCAGGCTCGTCTCAACTGCAAACACTGCGGGAAGCCGGTGGTGGACGTTCGAGTCGGGATGCAGTATTTCTCCGAGTACAGCAACGTCCAGCAGTGCCCTCACTGTGGCAACCTGGACTATCACTTTGTTAAACCTTTCTCCTCCTACAAAGTACTCGAGGCTTATTGACAAATGCTGTTGGTGCATGCTAGTTGAGCTGCTTTTATTGCAATTTTGTTTTCTAACCAGATTTTATTTTTTTGGGCCTTAAGGTGGTTTTATGTTTTCAAGTTCTCTTTTCTTTTTTATGTATAGGAAAAGTATGACTCTAGTTAAAAAAACAAAAAAAACAAATTCCAAGACAGTATCTCTGCTGTTTAGAGAAAGGTGTTGATAAAGTGTGGAACTGACACTGACAGTCCAGCAAACACATTTATCTGTGACAAGTGAATGTATCTGTACGCCAAATTTGCTTTTATTTTTATTTTTTACCAAAAACATAGAGATGAATCTCGAATAAAGCAGAGAAAGTTATGTACCGGCGTTGGTTTGATATCTTCATCTATAACACTTTTTCACAGCATTGTTGACATGGTGAAAATTATCAACAGGATATTTATTTATGGTCCTCAAATGCTTCACGCAGATTGGCAACTTTGATTTCCTGATCATCATCCTTCTTTAGCTGATCTGAAATGATGACACATAGGTGGATAAGTTCATGTTTGGCTGCAATATTTTCCAGTACACGTATTAGAACTGAACACAGCGTTCAAACTTGAGGCCCCATTCATTCATTCACCCCCAAAAAAGCTCTTCACATCTTTGCTCAGCACATATACAAGAATGTTTTTGTGCCAATGTAGCTCTGTAACCTTTGGAGGACATGGAGCACAAAGATGGAACTTTCAGAGGATTAATGGCTTGTCCCTTTTTGCCGGATGTGTCATTATTACACACCAAGCTTTATTAAAACCTACACACTACAAGTCGAGCCTGATTTACACCAAACATTTCTTGCAAAGATGTTTTATTTCCATCAGATCACTGCGGTTTAGATCCTTCTGTCGTGTCCGTGCTGCTGACAGGGGATGCTTCGCTCTGATTGGCTTCCGGCCTGGAGTCGTCAGGCTTCGAAGCTGCTGCTTTATTCTTTGTTTTTTGTGACAGTTCCTTTGCTGAAGGTGGTCGGAGGATGCACATGGCTGCTTTACCGTCACGTATGACTTTTGGCTTGGAAACAAATGCCACCATCACCCCCATTTGTTGCACCATCTGCTCCAGAGTTGTCTCCTGAGAAAAAAGAAATGCAAAAGATTAAGACTTGATGTGTATACATGTTAGGACATTTTATACATGTCCAATGTGTCACAATTGTCCTTCACCCTCCAAGTCATTAAGGTATAAGTCAACAAGGAAAATGGCATCCGGAGAAGGTGAAGAGACAGAGAGTTTCAGAGAGTTTGACTGATTATGGGCACATGCAAGGATCGTTTTTCTTATGCTTGAGTTATGAGCATTAACAGTTACATCCCTCACCATCTGAATGTAACATAAGAATCTAACATAACATGTTACACAGGATGAAAAGTAACATGAAACTAGTTCCATATTGTCTGTACAATACTGGAGGGCAATACTGATACTGATACTTGAAGGTTTTGAAAAAATCAGTAAATCATATAGACCACAGACCATGAACCCCTCATTTCCTGTCATCTCCCTACTGCCTCTATCTACTGAAAACGTGAGTGCTCTTCCTCACCAGGTTGACTGCAGGCTGGCCGCGTCCTGATCGCAGTGTAATTCTAACATGGTGCTTCTTCTCCAGCCAGCTCTCTGCGTGTTTCAGCTTGGTGGTGAGGTCATGAGCTCCGATGCCAGATGAAAAGGTGAGTTCTTTCACCTGCACAGCGGCTGGAGAGAGAATATAGTCAGTCCCATGTCACATAGTGTGTGTACAACATTTTTACTGCAAGATCGGTTGGACGTCACTGACTTACTTCACCGAGTAATGAGGCCGTATCTTAAGAAACATCTTCACTGGACTCCAAATGGAAATTATTTAATTAAAACCTCTAATAGCTTTGGGTCAGAGGTGGTTTTGGAAGAAGAATTTGTGTCCTTAACAGAACAACAGAGGTGGAGTACACAAGTGTTTTAATAAATATAAATTCCCTGAGACTAACAATGATTTGGATCTGGTTTGTTGGGCAAAAAAGTATCTGCATTTATGAACGGCTTCCAATCTCTGTACAGTCATTGACAACTGCACATCTTATAAAACAGTGGTTTCCTATCCGTTGTAGCTTTGAATTCAAAAGTCAATCTGTGACAAAGGGTGATTTTTACCACCTCACATTGTTGAATCTGAATATTCCTTAGAGCCCTGAAGAAGAAAAACTTCCTGGTATTTACCAAGTAAAACGTTGAGATGAGATGAGAAATGCCATAGTTGAATGTAGCAGAAATACATTCTTCCTATCCTAACTTGTTAATCATCTTGTAGGTCCCTGCCAGGACACCACATACCTGCTTTTGCTTTCTGTTTCTCCCGCAGTTTCACCTGCTCTTCATGGATCTGTTTGCCGGTCATCAGCTGGTAGACGGGAGGATCTTGGCGTTCATTGAGCAGCACCAACTTGAGACCCTTCTCATCCATGATTCTGATCACGTCTGCACGGTGCATGGGGCCCAGGCTCTCGCCCGTGTCATTTATCACATGTATCTGACGCTGAGGGATCTTACGGCCAACAGAACCGAATGTGGCATTAGCTCGGGGATCCTGCTTTTTCTTCTTTGGTGCAGGAGTCTCTTCTGTGTCGCCTGCTGCGGTGCAGAATGGAGACCATCTCCAGGAGGAAGCAATGATCTTGGCTCTTTCACTACATATGGTGAATCTTGATGCCGGTGTCCAGTAGCCAGGGCTGCCACCACATACAGTTCTCACTGTACGGCTTAGCACCCACCTCACACAACCTGCAGACATGTCCTGGATAAAAAGAGAGATGACAATCGAGCTGCAGGATATAAAATAAAATACTTGAACAAAATGCATTTTATGTTTTACTGTCCAGCTTTTCCTCAAACAAGGGGTTTGATATGGCTCTGCTCTACTGAATGCTTACCATCAATGAGTGTTGTGCATTTCATTTGTTTTGTTTATATACGATATAAAGTGTTTCACACACACACACACACACACACACACACACACACACACACAGTGCCATGTATTGTCTTGCTTCGCTCATGCTTTCTCTAGGTAACGTGAGTATATGAGGGCTGGGCACCTCTATGAGACTTGAATTGAAAAAAACAAAATTGGACAGGTTAGGCAGCCCTGGTATCACAATAAATATTCAATGGATGTTAAATTCATCTGTGCATCATTAGTAGCATGGGCCAGACTTCTTTTAAAAATCGTCCAATTACAGATTTCCTTATTTATCTGCCACTACACACAAAGCACACATCACAAATTAAGACGTTTTCTAAATCGTCAGAGTCCACTTTGGAATTCGGGATATATCACTCTTAGTTCATCATTTACTTTTGGAAGTTTTACACTTATTTATATTTCAATGAGGTTGCACATATCATTATAACGAGCGTCTGCAGTTAAAACAATCGGTGTGGTCGTGACCGCTGCATGCAAACACTTAAAGCTAACATTCAATTGAAAGACCATCAGTAACGTTAAGCCGAACTGACAAGCAAACCTTAATAATTCATAAAGAGCAGTGGAGTAAATGAATCCTGTTGCTGGATGTGGAATTAACATGTCAACATTAAAATGGAAGAATTCAGATGCGAGTCTTGTGTTGATCGAGAGAGCTGGTTGCAGTCATCTAGGCTGAATTTAGTTAGTAGCAAACGTTGTGGAAACAATGCAGTTTTAATTCATTAAACTGTGGGTGACATTGGCTTTTTGTACATGTTGTCCTAGACGTGTTAACTTGTCCTCCAGTTACACGAAATGAGCCCCTGTTAAAAATATCAATACAGACGCAAACGGTGATTTTAGAGCTGATAAACGGCAGAAAATAAATTCTTCTGCTGTTGTGCTGTTTTGTTGTTTACTCACTGTTCATCAATGTCTTTTATTCATGCTCTCTGTTCCCTCTGCTCTCCACTTCCGCCTTGTGCTTCTTCATTTAATTTGAGTCTGAGCAGATGCAACAGAAGCGCGGTGCTGCCCTCTTCAGGACAAATCAGGACACGTCGTTACCCCATTAAAGGGTCAGTTAACCTAAATTACAAAAAGTCATTACTGTATGTAATCTTACCATCCAGGTGGTTAGAAAGTGGCCTCAAAGTTTTACTTATATAGAGTACTTGAATGTAAATGTACCTGTTGAAAATAAATAGATTTTGACTCTCAAACAATGTTAATATTTGAAGTAAAATATCAACCTAAATATTTGTGCTGCATTTAGGAAGCTGTGCTGCATTAAGTCTGTCCATTTTCAAACCAGTCGAACCTGAAGGCTGCCGACCGTCCAGAGTCTGTTGATGAGCTCACTGACAAACAACCAACGACTGAAACACACAAAGTCTCCTCCAGTCACACAGGAAGTGGAACAGCCAACATCTTCGCTGACGTCAAGTATTTAAGTGACACTTCTTTCATCAAGGTTAAAACAAGCAGCGTAACTAAGACATTAGAAAATAGTCAACAATAAACAACGCACAGAAAAAAAAACATGAGATGAGACAAAATAGATTACAGCACATGAAACAGATTGTCTGTATCACTGTGTTAGTGGAATCAAGGGTCAAAGGTCAAAGGATAAAGTTAACACCTGATCATGTCTCTCAAATGCAGGACGAATATTTTTTCACTGTGGTATTTCTACTTTTCAGTACTTCAGTAAAAGTTCTGATCACCAGAGATCATTTGGAAATGTCTTTTTTGGTCTTGAATGTCATTGAATTGTGATGTAATTTGAATGTATTTGATCGGTTGGATTGTTGATTTCAATCTTTTACGAACAGCATTTGATGTGAAACTGTTGCTAATCTGTGCAAATAAAGGTTAGAAATTAAACTGTCTGACATTTACCTTTATGTCAAAACACATTCTAAAAGAAGAAGTTGGCAGACATGAGGAAACACTAAAAGTTAGTCTCTTCCTACACCCCTGAATTACTTGGTATTTACACAGATAACCAAGTTTTCTCAAAGCAGACAATGATGTTGTTTATCTAAACTACTGTACATCAAAACCGTCATTCATTCTTGTACACTGTCACCTGATGGCAATCCAAGTGTGATGATATTTGTTCTGTTTTGCATAGTGATTTATGCATTATGACATTTTCAGGAACTATGAATTTGCTAAACAAAATTCCTGCAGCTATGCAAAGTCAGTTCAGGCTCATCTTACCTGAAGGTTCACTCTTGTTTAGTGCTTTGATGTTACTTTGACCAGAGAAGGGTAGGAATTCAAATCTATGGGTCATTTTTGAATCTCTTACAGAAAAAGTATTTTGGAAAAACAGGTCTACTTGTTCTTCTGTAGCGGTGACCGGATCACATATCCTAGGACCAAGACTTAATGCCATCAGCAGATCATGAAGTGGATGATTTGTCTTTTGTTTTTGGGCATTCTGCGGATTTGTAAGTAGACATGATCTCCAATTACTGAAGCCTGACAGGAACCTTATTATTGCTGTTGACGTGCCTGTGTATCATATTTCATTCTCTTAAGGAATTACATTTTTTGTGCATGGATATAGAGAAGTGGAACAGCCTTAATATCTAATATGATTATTATAATGTGTGAAAATATTGTGTTAAGAATATGATGTTTTTCTTTAACTTCGTCATCTGATTTGATCAAGGTGTTGTAGCCCAAAGAAAGAGGCAGTGGCCCACAGATGAAACTTCGAAAATCAGAAACTGTTTCAAAGCACACAAGAACGACATACATTTTCTTGTTCCTGAGAAGTTCTACAGCGTCACCCGTGCAGATGAGCATTGGAACCAGAGTGAGTCAAAACTATAATAATCAGTAGTTGTTGATTTATCACAAGTTATGGGAAGTTTTAGGAACCGTAGACTTTCTCTTAGTGCATGTTGGGACAGGCGCTCATAATCCCCATGAACCATCAGACTAGAATAAGTGACCAGGTCAAATTCCTTGTGTATCTCTTGAACTACTGTAAATGATTTTGATTATTATTATTATTATTATTTGGAGCTGCTGCTGCTGGAGAACTCAGAAGTCATTGCCAATCACATGCATAAGATAAAGGTTTATCTTATCTTATCTTATCTTATCTTATCACATGCAGGAAACTGCCTGGTATTGCTGCAGAAAAACAAATGTGAGTACAATCTATTTGTTATTTTCAGCATTTCAACTAAATAACATCCTGACTCTGCTTCTGCTTGGAATAAAAGCAATCTGTCGGAAAGAGTGGCCTAAAATGGAAGAAAACGGTGACGTTTATCTGCTGCACATTTCAAAATGGCACATCACAAAGAAATTGTGTCTGTGTGTTCTGCGAGGGAGGCAGTGCAACACCACAGTCACTGACTTCACAGGTGATATCACACAAATGTATTTAACGTTTTCTAATGTGATTTTTCTTTGTTTGAGAAGCACAAAATGAAATTCTGTTCACCTTTACTGTACCCTTTATCCAGTTGGAAAAGTTGTTGATGACGACTTGTTTTTTGTTAAAATAAATTTCTCTTCTCATCCAGATTCGGCATGTTCCAGTGACTCTGCCTCAAGTGAGCCCGTTTCTTTCACAGTTCAGAGTATATAATGATTAATGAAATTCAAAAAATATATGTTTAATTGCACATAACTTAGAATTCTGAAGTGGAAAAAAAGAAATCAAGGCTGTTTTAATTAAGTTATTAAATATCCATAATCTATTATTCACTTTTTCCCTACCCCTCGTAGAGCCAGCAAACCTTAGTTCACCAGTTTAATAACATGAAATTAAAAATATAAAAGACATTTGTTTTAGTTTGCCTCTATAGCTTTTTTCCACTTGGCTTATTTTTCTTCTTTACTGTGGATGAGTACTAAATTCTGAATGTGTTTCCATTAATAGACTCTTGCCAAGTGACATGTTTGCAGACAGAAACTATATGTGAAAATTCTACTTATGATGAAAACTACTGCAGCAACAGAGGTGAGTTCTCTTCAAATAATAAGTGAATGGAGGTGAATAAGAGAAAAAAAATTAAACTAACAGGAGTGAAATTTGTCCAAAATGCAAGCTGAAAAAAACTAGACGTCCCTTTCTTTCAGGTCAACAGGTCCAAGACACATATATCATCAACATAACAGCGCAAGACAAAGTCTGTATCAACTGTGATAATCCAGTGAAAAAGCCCGAGGTGGAAATCAGCCTCGAGGATCTCAAGGATCTCAATGTAACAATAGACTTTGAAGAAGGACAAGAAGTCAACCCTGCCCAAGCTGCGTAAGACGAGCTCCGTGAATTCATTAAAGGAATAGTCAGACATTTATATGTGTGTGTGAGATCTAAACCTAAAGTCTAAATTTAATATTCACTAATTAACATATTGCATCTTGTTTGTTTGATCCGTACACTAACAGAAAATGCAAAAATGAGAATTTACCCAGAAACCTCACGACGTCAACAAGATTCCTGGAAGTCACTACCCCCCGCTGTTGTTCACCAAGAAATAGTTACAGCAGGGAACTCTCTGTTAAACCTCAAAGCTTTTACCTTTCTGTGTGTGTACAGATTAAGCACATGACACATGTTATAGCTGCATGTGTTAATTCATTATAATTGGCCAATAGACTGTTTTTTTTTTTAACGTTGGACAGTGCCAGGCTAGCAGTTTCCCCCTACTTCCAGCCTTTGAGCTAAGCTAGGCTAATCACCTCCAATAATCACCATGAGAGTGGTCTTCTCATCAAACTCCTTTAAACATTGAAATTAGAACAGGGATAACGCATTTAAAAATGTTTACCACAATAATATATATTCAGGTTCTGATTTCAGAGTTGCATGTATCTATAAGACATGAATGTTCTTCCATCTGTCAACAGCGGAGTCATGAGCAAAATGTCCGACCTTGCCGCCTCCATCAACGGGTCTTCAGCTGCCTTGAGCTTGGGAGAGGACGTCTCTGGCATCTTAGTGAGAGAAACGGAGCCCGAGGACGTGGACCAAGTCTCCTTTGCTTATGCGTCTACAAGTGACGACATAAATGTGGGTGCAGTACTTTGATTTGACCTTCATGCGTGTGCTTATCAACAGAGTTACATTCTCATTACAGAACTACATAGCACTAACGAACACAGTACAGCTGAGGTTGATGGGAATGTTGTTGGTTTTGCAAGTATTTGAAGATAAAAAATATTGAGCAAATTGATATTTTGACCTGATAATAGCACTGGAAGAAAAGTCTGAGCGTCACCAAATTTCTTACAGCTCATCCTGAAGAGGGTGAAATAAATATCCGTATCAATTTCATTGCAATACTTGTTGAGAAATTTTACTAAAAAACAAAAAATGTAAGTCTCATGCAAGAGGTAGAGGGAAAGTCAGCAGCCACTGAATCACTGGATGGATGAATAATCTGTTGTCCATCAAGAAAAAGTAGCAGGTATCTCTGCCTAAAATGACAACAGAAGCACAGTATTTTGCAAAATGTTCAACCATTGTCTGGAACTAATTACATGTATTGAATATCTAAAGAGAAACTTGAAGGATAACACTAGTGTTATTCAATATTTAATATATATAAGAATGTGAAAAGATCAACAATGTGTTTGTCTTTCAATACTGTTCAACGTCTCTAAATTGCTTGCAGCTTAAACACATTTGCAGAAGATATAAATCTTTAAAAATGTCCTAAATATTTAGTAATTTCCTGGATTATAAAAAGACCCAGTTAAAGTGAAAGGATTCCTAATTCTTCAGACTTTATAAATGTGACAACACGCTCATTACGCTCTTCTCTGCAGATTATAGGAAACAGCGATAGCCTGGCCACATTTTCAAGATCTGTCACGGTGCCAAAAGAAGCATTTAAAAAGTCCATCATGATGAACGTCAGTGTACCATTTGTTTCTGTTTTCCGCTTCCTCAATATGGGCAAGGTAAGAAAAACTGTTTCACCTTCAGCGATATTGTAGATACACCTCACACATTTAGAGATCGTGTCATTATTTTCATTTCATTTCTTTAGGACGAGATGAACAGCACTGTTTTAGGAAATGAGGTTGTGGCCGTTGAAATGGGAACCGTGATCACCAACCTCACAGACAAAATATCCATCAATTTTCAAAACATGAAATACGTAAGCATAAGAAAAATGTGTGTTATTTGTTCTTCATTGAGTTTGTTCGCCATCCAGATGCATGTATTTAATGCACCTCTGTTGTTTTGTTCACAGGAAGGAATCCCATCTTGTCACTCATGGGATGGTGAAGGTATTTTTCCTACTACTACAACTGCAAGTTGATGGAAGATATAACTTAAAAAACTGCAAGATTCAATTTTGGAGTCATGATTTCTTTCTATCATTTATTTGTCATTTGATGTGTTATATATTTTGACTCATCAGCACAAGTGTTATTGACAATGTTAACAATGGCTTTAGGATCAAAATCTCAATGTGACTGCTGGACATGATTTAACATGGTGAGCTGGTGTAATAAGCTTTTTCCACAGAAGACATTTTGACATGTCGCAGAGGGAAGTGCAGGGTTTGGCTCTTGTGAGGACATCGGAATTTACATCTGGGCTTGATATTATAGTATTTTATAGAAAACAAAAGTTAGAACTTAATCAGTCTGAACTTCATTGCTCTCATCAGGGGTACCAGGCAGCTCAATTCTGATTTGCATGTTCCTGTCTTTTAGGAAGTCGACCAAACTGGACAGGTAGTGGATGTCTCACGATACAATCCGGAGACAACATTACATGCCAGTGTTCACATTTGACATTTTTTGCTATCTTGCTGGTGCGTTGTGCTTCTTTTGTATTTTCATGTCTTAACAATGGAACACAAATGTTTGGATGTTGCTCTGTATGACTGATTTTTAGATTCCCCCGTCTGTAATGAACCCATCCTGATTACTGCTGCCAGTGCCGATGTGATTCAAAGTGCTTCATTTTTTTTTTTTTTAACTTTGCAGACTCCTCTTAATGAAACCACTTCTAGTTCTGACCTGAACACTCTCACCATCATCACCCAAGTTGGCTGTGGGTTGTCCATGTTCTTCCTCAGCATCATCCTCTTCATGCACTGTCTTATGAGGTAAGGCTGAGAGGACTTGTTCTCTATAATTAGTTTCAGTGTGAATACGTAGCCAGATATACTGAGATCTTTCCTGTGCAAAAAGGAATTAGAGAGAAGTCTTGTTTTCAACTACAAATAGTAGAAACAGAGTGAAAACACAAAAACACATAAATTACTTGCCCATTTTTTAGCCTATATGGACTTTGAGGACATTGCACTTTATTGCACTTGTCTCTTTTGTACTGCTGCTCAGTGTCTTTTAACTGTCTGCTTTTATTATTATTGTCTTATTATTTTAATCTTTTTTTAATATATTTTTATTCTGCTGGACTTATACTGGTTTTAGAGAAACGCTATTTCGTTCCACTGTGTATGTGCTTACAGATACAGATGGAATGACAATGAAGAAACTTGAAACTTGAAAAAGAGATGAAGGCAACCATTCAAAAATCGATTCACATTCACAACCACGCTGAACATGTATATGACACAAGAGTGCTTAAGTCTTTATTCCAACTATTTAAAAAGTATAAACAAGCATCAAAGTGCAATAGTACAGTATGAAATATTAAGGTTCTGCCAATGTAAAGAAAAAAGAAAACAGTGGTTAATGTGGTGAAAGTTTATGTAAATAAAACCAAAATAGCAGGACACTGTGGATTGTGTAATGTCAGGACATTTGCAATAGGAAAATGAGACTGTTGAATAGCAGCTTCATTGTCATAGCTCAATGGAAATAAACGTACTATGTACCCAACAAATCAATTATGAAAATGAAACAACCCATCTGTCCCTGTCTTCATCTCGCAAGGCCACGGGAATGTTTTAAAGCTGTTTATGGTTCCATTTAAACATCATTTAGAGACCAAAGAAGTGAAGATAGATAAACACAAGGTTATGTAATATGTACATAAATATTACTTCTATAACTTAAGTTTTGAATAGACTTTAGGGACAGTTTGTATTACCTCTCGTCACAGGAGGACCAAGGCCAGCAAAACCATGAAGATCCTCATCCAGCTGGTGTCGGCCATGTTCCTCCTCAACTTCACTTTCCTCATCAACAACTACGTGGCGAAGCTGAAGAGCTCCGTGGGTTGTCAGATCATGGCGGCTGTCATGCACTACTTCATGTTGGTCACGTTCACTTGGTTTGCTGTGCAGGCCTTCCACATCTGCCTGCAGCTGTCCATGGGTGGCAAAATTGCGATCCGCCACTACGTACTCAAAGTCTCCATCACCAGCTGGGGTGAGTGCACTTCATTATTTTCTATGTTTGACCTGATCGTCCACATAAGACTTGCATTTCAGGGGTTTTTGTTCTCCATTTCCAGTCCTGCCGAGTGTCATTGGCATTGTCCTGCTCGCAATAGGAAAATATGGGGAACAGGTCATCTACACTAATGACTCTGAGGAAACTGTGTCCATGTGAGTTGGGAAATAACATTGACATTTGTGGATTATACAGCAACAATCATTCAACAGAGCCATGTTTCCTTTACATCTTTTTCTGCTGCAGGTGCTGGATCCTAGACAATGATATCCACTACATTGTCAACATAGGCTACTACGCGTTGGTCTTCCTCTTCACCTTCATCATCTTCATCATCATCCTGTCCTGGCTCTATGTCCTCAAGAGAAACAAAGTGGGCAACGCACAAATGAAAGGAAGTTGCAAAAACATCATCACCATCTTGGGGCTGTGTTGCACTCTGGGTATCACGTGGGGTTTTGCCTTCTTCGCCTTTGGCGCCATGCGGCTCCCGGCCTACTACATTTTCACCATCCTCAATTCTTTCCAAGGTATCCACAACTGTGTGAGGATGTTTTCCACAGACGCTTCAATTCATTGCATTGTTAAACATTCATTTTTATTCTCACTGCTCAAGTAGGTAGGTTTTTACTTCTTCTGTGGGCGAACATGTTTACCATATCAATTTTATAAGGTGATGATATATGAATGTGTAAATATATTTACAAAAATTCAAAGAATTCAGGTTTAACTAATGAGAAACAATTTTAAAAAATGTTACTGTTAAAGGGTCAGTTCACCAAATTGAGAAAAAAAACCACCTCATAATATCTATCCATGCAGAAATTTCCATTTTGAGATATCTGTCTGTGAGACGTCTCTACTTTTCATTGGAACTAGTTTCTAGTAAGAAAACACTCGTCCCACTTGTCTTCCACTTTGTTTACTCCCCAACAAATTTAACTTAATTAACTCAAATCAGACTGTTGTACCATCATGTTACTTTAGTAATATTTTGACACTGAAAGACAATCTTTATTTCTCCATTAACTTCATTAAAACCTGAAAGGAAGCCTATCAGGAAGTGTATCAAAAGAATAGAAGACCGATGTGCTACATGAGTGTAAAGCAGAGATAAAATCACTTCATCGATCCAGCTTGTCCTTATTCATGACTGACTGTCTTTCTTTGCCCGGCAGGTCTCTTCCTGTTCATCTACTACTACAACAAGAAACAGTCAGCAGAGGGAAAGGGTGGTGAGGGCGCTCATGGCGAGTCCAACAGCAGCAGCAGCAACGTCACTCTGAAAAGCACCCTGGACAGCTTGAGCAACCCCTACGGCAAAAACTAAATCCTTGGAAGACAAATGGGATGAAGAGACAGTGGTGGAAGAAGTACGAGTACTTTTACTTAGGTGAAAGAGTATTGGCATCAAAATATACTTAAAGTACCATCAGTGAAAGTCCTCATTACGCAGAAGGTCAATTTTAGAGATTAGATTTAGGAATTCATTATAAAACATAATTTATTAGTTGATTTACTTCTTGGATTAATAATCTATATCTGCAAAGTAACTAGTAATTAATGTCAAACATAGTGGAGTAAAAAGTACAATATTGGCATAAAGTAGCATAAAATGGAAATACTCAAGTACAGTACTTGAGTAAATATACTTAGTTTCATTCCACCACTGTAAAGAGGTCATGGCCAGCTTGAAGTAGACTACAAACTAATGTTTAGCATTGTAATGTTCACAGCTAGTTCTTCGTTTATATGAAAATTACTTTAATACATTGTTTGATCTTAGGATCATTTGGTTTGCAGTTTCTTTCAGCGAGGATCTGAAAAGGGTTTATATTTCATGCAGCTAATGACTTTTTGATCTTTCTTTAATTCAATGAAGTGTAATATTTCAATGGAAACTTCTAAATACTTACTAACCTGAAGCTTTTGAATGCTTCAGTATTGAGTTTTTTATGACATTTCCAGACCCCTTTGATCTTCAACCTCTATACAAAATACCTTCTTCTTCTTTGAAATATGAGATGAGCAACATGAGGAAATAAGGATCCTTTATTCAGTCTCAGTCACACTAACATTAAAACACACATTAGGCATCAATATACATTTTTTATTATTAAACAACATTTACAACAAGAGAGCTTCTGCTTCCTTGAGAGCTTGTTCCATTTCAGCAGCCTCCAGGCAAAAGTTCTCCCTTTCCTGCATCATATGTTCCCGTTCTTTGGCGAGTTCTGTCATTGTTGTTTGGATTTCCTGTGTGAGTGTGGAAAATGAGGAACATTTAAAATACATTTAAACCATCACTTAAATCAACCACAAGGCAAAGTTGCATTGGTCACTATAAAAGTTTTAGCGAGTTTAACTCACCTCTAACTGAGCACGCTGCTGTGATGCAACGTCTCCAAATGCTTTTAATTTATGCAGCAGGTCTGTGGATACACTCTGAAACAGAGACAATGCAAAGTGTCTTTATGAGATGGCACTGCCTATAAAAAGCCAAAAGCCTGTAACCCTTTATCTGTAGGATACATGAAAGTATGATGTAGATTTGAATTATGTTTAAAAAAAAGTCACAATTATTCTAAATTTCCTTGAACAAATGAATAAGTGTACATTTCTACTGTGCCTTCATCTATTTTCCAGTTTGTAGTTATTTGTGTGAGTTTCATTCAACATCAAGTAAACAGAAAAAATATATATACCATGACTTCTTTTCTTTGATCTTCATTTTGTCGTGCAGCTTCTCCAACCCTTTCTCCTAAAACTGAGAATCAAAGAGCTCTTATGTTATTTTCTATTGAACAACAACAGAAATTATGCAGACAAGAACACATTTTAAAAATGGGGAAACATATTCACCTGGGTCTATTTTGGCTGCGACTAGGAGTACATGACAGTCCTTCAGGTTTTTCTGTAACCCTGCATTCTCCTTCTCGATGTCACTGAACTGCAGCTCCAACGCAGCTACTCTTTGCTGCAAGAGAACAAGGACATTAGCCAAACAATGTGTTCCACAAAATAGATGAATTGAAGTATTTAATTATGTTATGATCTTACAAATACTTCCTTAAAATTGCTCTCTGCACCTGTGTGTCTGTGAGGTTTTTCTGCAGCTCCTCATTGGTAGCCATCAAATGCTGATTTTGCTCCTTGAGCTCTGCCTGTTGTCCATATCTGGTGGAGACCCTATTAAACATAAAGTTGTGTGAAAACAGGCTGAAGCTCATTGCATGTTCAGGATGTGTAATATAATGTATGACTTACCCCTTGTGAACTTTAGGAGCAACGTTTTTTCTGGAAGACAAAAGTGAAACAATTTCATTTTAATTATGTGGTCGTTTACATTTGGTCTCAGGTGACTTCAATAACTGATGACGGTCGTTACAACAGGAGCACTAACGAACCAGGTGGTATCAATGACCTTGATAACAAACCCACAGAGGTTAAAACTACCAGAACTGAAGAAGCCACTTGGATGAAAAGTGTCAACTTTTTCTTTTGTTCAGTTGCTCAAGATTCAACCCTCCTTGGAAAAACAAGACCTGGGTGGCTGATAATATTCAAAGACATCTAGGTAGACAGAGGTAGGAGTAGAAAGGCAGGTGCAAAAAGAGGGAAAGATAGATGGTTAAAAATGGATCCCAAAATTGTGTGAAAGGTGCTGGATCTTAGACTCCAGAGCCGGTATCCTGATGGTTCAACTAGCAAAGAGGAATACATAATTAAAAGAAGAGCTGACACCTTCAGGATAAAGGGTAAGGACTGGGGGGTCTAAATGATGCAAGGTAGAAAATACAGTCAGTATTTGTAGAACATATTGTAGACTTTGTTCGTCTTGTTAGAGTATATAATAAAAACCTTTCGCTCAAGTTTTACATGCCTTCAGGTTTTTATTATTGTGAAGCATTTCACAATGTGACTGTGACAAGATCAGTACTGTCCAACCTCAAAAAAATCAGTTAAACTGGCACAATGGCAGTGTTGTCCCCCCTATTTTGTCTACCTGTGGCAGAGAAGTGTGGAGTGGGTGTGTTTCAATCATCCTCATCAGCCTATTGAGGACCTCATGCTTTGGGTGGGTTTGTTAGAGGTCTATACTGCAGGTAATCAAATTCATCTCGTTTGCGTGTGCAGTTTTTACTCAATAAAGCATTCGCAATTTCTTACCTTGGCACATTTTCTTTTTGAGACTTAAGGATACCATCTGACTTTTGAGCAGCATTTGCTGTTGCAGATACAGTTGCTGTGTCTTTGGATGTTTTCTTTTCTGCAGGTAACTGCACACCTGGGAAAACACAAGATCACAAACACAAAATCAGCTTTGTTTGACTTAAATACACATTTAATTTATACACCCAAAAAGTGCAAAACTTGCTAATTATGCTCACCTTTTGGGATTTTGGAGGACATTGCTCTGTCTGCAATGAATAACACCAGCAATGACAAAAACACCTGTATGGAAAAATAATCTGATTAACCACGTTTCGTTCTGGACATTTTACTGAACCAGCTGTTTAAGTATAACTCAACTAGGTAGGCTGTTTCAAATGTTCTGTGTATGTTTTCTTAAAAAATAGGCCCTATATAGTTTGCGATTACGCCGAACATAAAATTTGACAGATTTTGAATGGAGTTTGGTACAATTTTCCAAATACAAGGTCTTTAAAAACTAAGAAAACAAGCGTCTCGTTAGCTTAGCTTAGGCTAAGCGTTCAACATAACTGAAACATACCGATATATGTGACATGGTTTAATAACACAACATAATTTCCTACCTTTATGGAAACGTTAAATATGAGATTTGTCAACAGTCAAAACTAAACCGCACGAATTCAAAAAACGTCCCGCCCTCTACGCTCACTTCCGGTTTGTTACGTTACTTCCTGTATAGATAAAACTACTTTTCGCTAATTCTAATTGTCCGATTTTTATTTTTCATATAATTTGAGATAAATATTATATATATTTCATAAACAATCTTTTGTTCAATCGAATTAAATCAGAAGAATCTAGAAAGTAGACAAAACAGCCCGTAGGCTGGAGTGCACCGCGCATGCGTGGAGGCGGCTAAATTCAAAACTGAAGACGTTAGCATCGAGGCTCGTTGACGTTAGCCGCAGCTAAAAATAAGCGACATGAAAACATTTTTAAATTAGTTGAGCCGTAATAACACAAACCGTATCTGTTGCACAACGCGAGAAACAAGCTCATAACAAGTGCAAGGTATGTGTTTTAATGTTTCTTTGGCGTTCACTTCTGTTCTTGTTCATATTGTTAATGGCAGGCGAACGTTAGTGCTAGCTAACATTAAATAAGTGTACTAAAACAAATTTTATCCCTGCTAGCAAAGTCAGGAATCATCTATTTATTTTCTGTAATGAATAATTTTAGGGTGTAAAAGGTAACGTTAGTGTTTATTGACAAAATCCTGATCCAGTCTGCATCGCCATTATTAGTTTTGCACACATGATTAAGTTAAAACCCAAAAGCTTTAACTCGTACAGAAACCAAGTGTCTTTTGTTCATCCAGCCCCTTATTTCACTTTTATTACCTTTTATTACTTTAATGCCTTGGAGTTCATTTTATTTTTCACATTTATCACTTTGCAAGCTTATCATGTCATCTGAATTACACTCTTTGTCAACATGCTTCACTGTTGTGCACCTGTTATTGCACAAAAAAATAGTGTGTTTAGTTATTGAATGATTGCTAGATATGGTCCTTCATATTGTATGCTAATGAACAGTCTGACAGATTTTGCATATTTGTCACTGCAAAAGTCTTACATTGAATCATATAGTGTGGAAGCTGTGATTTACTGTATCAAGAACTGTACATTAATCACCTTCAATTGTTCATGTGTTCACAGTTGAAAATGGAGTCTCTGGATCCAGCCAAGAATGAGTGAGTGAACATTATTAGGCCAGCTTTATACCTGGCATTAACATTAATTTGTCATATGACTGTTTTCACATTGTATATGATAATAATAAACACTCCATATGCACAAACATCAGACCTTAATACAGTTTCATGTTTTGTGTTACAGTGAAAGCAGTGGATTCTCCAAGCGCCGCATTTCTTCGGTCAGTGCTACAAATAATTTCATGCACAGAGTTTATACATATACTTTTTTGTTTGAAAGAAATTATTTGTAACAATCATTTTCATTTTTTGTCATTTTCAGATTTTAAAAGCACCTCGGAAATCAATCAGACTTCCTGATCCAGAGCAACAGGAAAATGTGGTAAATGGATTGCTTGATTTAGGATTTTCTCTGTGTTATATGTAAAATTGGTGATTTTGGTCGTAATTGAATTGACACTACAACCCTAATATATTTACCCTAAAATATTTCAATTCAATCAATTCACTTATATTTATTCTCACTAAGGTGGAGTGTGCCAAACCAGTGGAAAAGAGGAATTCAAGGAGAGTCAGTTTTGCCCCTGCCAACGACGTTCTCCTGTTCTCAAAGTGAGACGCTAGAAAAAAGTCAGGATTATTTTTCCACGAGGACGCTGACATTTTAACCTAATCAGTATTTTATCTTTACAGGGATGTCAAAAATGCCTCTCCTGCCCGAAGTCCTTTCCAAGAATTAATAACAACGAGTAAGTATGTAATGTATGCAAAAGTATGTGTTTTTTGTTTCTCTGTTTTTTGCAGCTCTGTAATATTTGTCCTGTCTTTTTCCACAGCGACAGCATCCACACAAAATAGGTAAGGTGACTTGATCCTTTCAAGCTCTGCCCATTCAGCTGTATTCCAGATGATGATCTTCACAAAAACATTTTTTTCTGTCTTAACAACAAAAATATTGTGTTTTCTTCCATAAGGGTCCAGGTGGCGGTCACTGAAGATGGGAGTCAACAAATTGGAGGTAGAAATATTAATTTTTCAACTTCAAGCAACTATTACCAGGTGCTCACACTAATCTGTTACAGTGTAAGATGACTCTTACTAAATCCAATTCTTCAAATTTAGGAATGGAAACCCTATTGAGTGCTCCTCTACATACTTCTAAACAAAGGGATAAGGTGAGCTTGAAGTGACTTTTCTGTTTTGCTAGGCTGTTTTGTCAGTGTTATGTGTTTTTACCACTGCCACAGCCACCAAATGTTTAAATTACTTTGTTATAATTATATTTGTGATATCATTATAGTCCCTCATGATGTTCATCAGAGGTTTTCATGTAAAATATGATATTTAATGACCATTCATTAACATATAACTACTCGTCTTCACCAGGTCAACTTTGATACTGGGGATGACTTTGGGGAGAAAACGATGATGTTTTCTACAGATGATGCATTCATGGACATGACCCACAGTCACACTATAAACATTGCCAATGATGGAGAATTACTTGCAGATATTTCCCTTCAAAACTATGACATTTTACCCACGAGCAGAGAGAAAAAAGTGATGTTCACTGCAGATGATGGATCCATGGATATGACCTTAAGTCATACTCTGAACATGACAAGTGGGTCAGTATCACTACCTGCTAGCAGGAGCATGGATTTAGGTGCAGAGAAGAGAAGCATATCCTCATCAGTGCCTTGTTTGGATCCTGGATTTGAAAACTTCCTTTCAGGTCTCTTCAAACCAAGCGGCCCCAGTGTTAATCCTGCCATCACCAGAATGACGCTTCCTGCTGGAGCATCCTCTGAAGAACCAAACCGCTCCCTGGCCCAGATTAAAACACACAGAGCTGGTGTAGATAAAGAAAATCAGGCTCCAACTTCTGTTTCAGCTGTGATGGAGAAGTCACTAAATACATCCAGGAAGGTTGGAGAACCATCTTATGGAAGTGCACTCTACCCACAGGAGGACGTAAGCATGGATATGACTGACGTTCAGAGATTCACTGATGACGACGATCCCTTTCAGTGTCTTTTTCCGACACCAGAAATGTACTCCCACCTTGACAGAGTGTCACAGACAGCAGAGAAGACCAAACAACAGCAGAGCAGTAAAACACTGACATCATTCAACCCTAAAGGTAATGAATTTTCTATCAGCTATCTAATTAATTAATTAATGGAATAAATGCTGATTAGTAAATAAATGCTGATATTATTTCACAACTTATGATTTAATACAGTTTAAATAGCAACTTATTACATTTCAATTCCCAATTTTAGATATGATATCTTTGAAGAATCCTTCTCTACACACGTCTCATCAAAGACTCAAGGTGAGTTTTATAATTAGTTTACTGTTAGAATTAATTTTCTATCTTGCTAAAGTTTTAAGGCTGAAAATAATCCATCATACCGTATAGTTTAACATGCTGTTAACATGCATCTGTATAGATTTCAAAACAATTTGTTTAAATTCTTAATAAAGATTACATGCAGAGCAAACGTTTGATGAGTATGGGATGACATTGTGTCCTTTCTTCTTCAGGTCAACCTTGATCCAAAAGATGAATGCAGAGAGAAAACAGTAGTGTTCACTGCAGGTGACGAGTTCATGGACATGACTCAGAGTCACACAGTTAACATTTCCAATGATTCATTACCTCCTCCAAACCAGAATCACACTCATGGAAAAATGGACAGAGCTTCATCAGCCAATGGTTCAGATCCAGAATTTAAAAGCTTCCTTGCAAGTCTCTTTAAAAGTGCCCCCAGTGATAATCCTGTGATGGCTGGGAAGGTACCTCCTACTGCAGCATCCTCTAAGGAAACTGTGGACAGAAACAGCTCTGTGTCCCGCCTTAAAGCCGATGTTGAGAAAGAAAAACAGTCACTAAATACAACCAAGAGCTTTGGAGAATCATTTGATGGAGGTACAATGTGTCCTGAAAATGATGTGAGCATGGATCTGACTGAGGTTCACACAGGCCACATTGTAGGACTCACGGGCTCAGACGATCCTTTTCAGTTTCTTTGTCCCACACAAGACATGTCCCCCCCGAAGAGTCTGAAGAAAGCAGAGACGATTTCAGGACAGAAGAGCAGTGCAGCACTGGGGTCATCTAAAAGTGCAGGTATGGAAACCACAAACTGTCCAGATTTTATAAAGAAATATATTCATTTATTTATGACTCAGATGTTGGACAAATAATCTTGTGTGAGAGTAATCAAAATGAGACCATGGGACAGTAATGTAATTGCGTTTGATGGCTTTTGCAAATCAGTTTTTTATTTATTTCCCGATCTCCACATTAGGTTTGGAAACCTCATTGAAGCCATCTTTAAAGACAAAGGCACAAAGATATCAGGTGAGTTTAAACTTTCACTTACTTAAAGTTTTGATGCTTGTAGTTTTTTTATTATTATTTTTTTTTTTTTTTTGCAGAATGAATTACTATACCATTTAAAGAATACTGTGTTTAAAATGAAGTAAAACAAAACAACAAGATCAAGATTGATGTTTTGTTGTTGTTTTTCTTTTCTCTATTTTTTCTTCCACAGGTCCAATTTGATGCTGAAGATGACTACAGAGAGAAAACAGTGAGGTTTTCTGCAGATGATGCATGTATGGATGTGACACAAAGTCACACTGTAAACATTGCCACTGATTTCGCCACACAAGACACATACCTCCAAAGTGGTCATATGAAGAAAGCTGAGATGATTTCACGACAGCAACCCAGTGAAGCTTTAGGATTGTCTAACCGTAAAGGTATGGAAACACAAAACCTTCCACATCTGTGACAGTAGACCAAAAAATCCTAATTGACACTTGTAATCAAACCAAAATGAGACTTTGGGTACAATGATGAGAATGATGCAATGTGAATTACGAGATATAGCTTTAAAAACCTTTATATTATACTTTGTGGAACAGACAACAGAGAGTGTTTCAATTCAGTTTAATAAGTCTTCACTGTCTGAATAAGGGTCAGATAGCTGATGTTGTTTGTGTTTGAAATGCTTCTAACTTATTTCCTATGTCCACATTTAGGTATGGAAACCTTGTTGACTGCTTCTTTAAAGACAAAGGTGCAAAGACATCAGGTGAGCATAAACTTTTGCTTAGCAGGCAAAAAAGCTCTAATAAACCTAATGAAAATAGTAGCACATCCAGCAAGCTAAAGAAACAGTTTGTACAGACCGAAACAGAGCTAAAAGGAGAGTGAATTTTGCACTTATGTTCACTCGATGATACACGAAACTTATCACATTTTTCATGACTGTTTCCCTCAGGTCAAGTTTGATGCTGAAGACGACTGCAGAGAGAAAACAGTGAGGTTCTCTGCTGACGATGCCTGTATGGATGTGACACAAAGTCACACTGTGAACATTGTCAGTGATTTTGACCCACGTTCACATCGAAATGTGGACTATTTACCTGCTTGCGGAGACAAAACAGTGAGGTTCACTGCAAATGATGCGGCAATGGATGTGACACAAAGTCACACTGTGAACATCGTCAGTGATTTAAAACTGCATTCACAACAAAATGTGGACTTTTTACCTGCTTGTGGAGAGAAGACAGTGAGGTTCTCTGCAAATGATGCCTGTATGGATGTGACACAAAGTCACACTGTGAACATTGTCAGTGATTTTGACCCACGTTCACATCAAAATGTGGACTATTTACCTGCTTGCGGAGAGAAAACAGTGAGGTTCTCTGCAAATGATGCAGCCATGGATGTGACACAAAGTCACACTGTAAACATTGTCAGTGATTTCAACCCGCAGTCACACCAAAATGTGGAGTTGTTACCTGCTTGCAGCGAGAAAACAGTGAGGTTCTCTGCAAATGATGCAGCCATGGATGTGACAAAGAGTCACACTGTGAACATTGTCAGTGATTTAGGACTGCATTCAAACCAAAATGGGAACTTTATACCTGCTTGCGGAGAGAAGACAGTGAGGTTCACAGCAAATGATGCAGCAATGGATGTGACAGGAATTCACAGTGTAACCCATGCCCCTGATTTGGACCCACAGTCACATCCAAATGTGGACTTTTTACCTGCTTGTGGAGACAAAACTGTGAGGTTCACTGCAAATGATGCAGCCATGGATGTGACACAAAGTCACACTGTGAACATCGCCAGCAATTTAGTTTCAGATTCTGTCCTTCCACGCCGAGATTCTACCATTTTATCCACACATGAAAACATGGATTTTCCTTTGTCTGTGAAGAAGAGAGAAAATGAGACGTGCCGTTCGCGTAGAAACCGATCTTCATTAGCCCACACTTTGGATCCAGGATTTAAAACCTCCCTGTCGAAAAGGAGTGGCCTCTGGGCCAATCCTGTGATCACCAAAGCAGCGGCTCATGCTGCACCATCCCTTCAAGAAACTGCAGACACAAATGATTTCCTGAACCACCTTAAAACGCAGAAGCCTGATGTCAGTATGGAAAAGGAAGCTCCAGGTTTTGTTTCAGCTGTCATGGAAAGTCCAGTAAAGAAAACCATGACAGACTGTCGAGAGGGCGATGTCAGCATGGATATGACTGAAGGTCAAACAGGCCACATTTTGGAACAAGCGTGTGCAGATGAGTCACCTCAGTGCCTTTCTTCCACACCAGACTTGTACCCCAATTCTGACCATTTAAACAAAACAGAGGTGTCTTCACAACAGAGCAATGGAGCACTGGGATCATTCAACCCTGATGGTGTGGAAATCACAAACCGTCCAGATTCTCCTGACTCAAATGAAACTGATAACAGGAAGAAACCCGAACCTAGAAATCAAACTTGTTCGCCCGGTGCTGTCGACCATGATGCTGATACAGTGACTACACACAAGTCTAGACGAATGAGTTTAGCCGACCTTCATTCAAAAGTAAGGCGTTTGAGCCACATGATAAACACAGCTCCTGATACTAATGCCCTGGACGGCTGCACAGTACCTTTGCCTCAGATGGAACATGACATGGACAGAAACTCAAAAGACCAAACCAAATCCCTACCAGTGGTGGAGCCTGAACTTGAAATGAGTTTAGTAAACGCTGAAGAAAATACACAAGCTCAGTGTCTTATGGAACCATCTACTACTACAACTCCTTTCAACTTGAAAACTAAACAGCTTATGTCAAGACTCTCAGTGGGAGGCTTTAAGCCAAAACTCCCCCAAAGAAGCAAACCCGATGATCCAAAGAAGGTGAATTCAGTGGGAGAACATACAAGGACAATCACTGTCAACGTTACTAATCAGCTGAGCAACTTTGATGATGACGTGAGCGACATTTACGATGAAGAGCTCGACAGCTGTGAAGATATGTCAGAAATGCTGGACAAAGAGAGTCCTCAGAAAGCCACTGAAAAAGTGAGTCCATCCCAGGAGTTCTACATGGCCGGGTCTTTAGATGATGATGGATTTGACCTGGACTTTCTCAGTGCTGTCAATGGGAAAAAGAGACCTCTGCCAGTAGATGAAAAAAATATGGAGGATGAGAAGAGAATGAAAGCATCCACCGAGATGGCCAGTGACTTTGAAATGGTAGGTCAAATTAGAATAATGTAAATTCATGACTGGTTGATATGACATGACCGCTGCTCTTATTTGAATACTGACTTGTTTTTCTCTTTTCTCCCTATGTTTCATTCCTTGTCAGGGTTTACAGTCACATCTTGTAGAGTGTGACAGTAACATGACTAGAGCTCCATCCATGACCACACAGACCACAGACGACTCCAGCAGTCACACAGCCAGCATCAGATGTGAAGCTACATTTGAATCAAGTAAGTTGTTAACATATTGTAGTTCACTATCATTACGATCCTTATTTTATGTTTGTTTGGTGTTTTCCTGACATAATTCTGAATCATTCATTTTTTCAGCTTTCAAACAAAGCCTGTTTGAATCCCAGCTTGAAGACTGCAGCAATGATGTGCAGAGGGTATATTGTTGACATATTTTATAAATACATCTTAGAAATATTCATTTCTTCATGTCAGTTATTTGTTGCCTTCAATGTTTTGATTACAGAAATTTGACGATGGCACCATTACAGTGTTGGAGTTCTTTAAACTCTTCAACATAGATTTTGTCATCCATAATCCTCGACAAAGTGTCCTTCCTGGCAGAGTAAGTTAATCTTCCTTTATATTAAAGAAATATATTAAAAACTACAGCCACATGTAGTGACTTTATTTTGTTCTTGCAGCTTTTGTCAGACACAGATCGCACACCGATGGATTTACTGAAAGACAGACATATCAACCGTCCTAAACAGATGGTGTATGAGACAAACGTCCTGAACCTCACAGAAAAAGTGGAGGGGTATGTACACTGAAGACTGTATAACACCTTTATTACAAAGATTAAAAGTATACATATAGAAGTTTGTCACGTTTTGTTGCATGATGGTTTTTCTTTCATGAAATTTAATGAGTAATCATTGATTGACAGCTTTTGAAATATCAAAACAACATATATTGTTTGGCATAGACAGTGTTCAAAAGAAGTGTTTAACTTGTCTCTATTATGATTGAAGCTCAAAGACAGGCCTGATTTGTCCTCTTCTTAGGTTGAAGGAGCGAATGCAGGATCTAGACAAACCACTGAAGATTGTCAACAGACCTTTGTGGGAAGAAATGAGAAATTCTTCGGAGAAAGAGGTGTGAAAAGTTAACTTTATTTTTTAAATTTTCTTTTCCCCTTGACATGAAATATTTCTTCGATTGACCCATGAATAATTTGCATTTTGTTAAAAGGATGCATGTGAATATTTATTTTGATTTAGCCGATGCCGCTTGCAGTGTGTGCAGATGTAGCAGTAGGAAAAGTATCAACTGGGCGTATGATCTCTCTAATCCTCACTGTGTTTGTTTGAATTCACAGCTCAAATCATTTGGTGCAAAACTAAAGGAGAGAAATAATTTGTTCAGAAAGATGAGCAAAGCCCAGTCACATGAAATGAAGGAGGTGTTGTACTCAAACCTTGTTCAGGCTAATCTGGTAAGAGCCACCACACAGAAATACTCTATTACAACTATGGGGATCTTTTGAAAGCACAAAAGGTTATTGACATTTTTTATTTTTTCAGGAGGAGCAGCAGAGGTTGAGAGGAACAATTGAGGAAGCAGATGAGATGATAAAAAGTTTGGACGACTGTATTCGTGGATTAGAAACAGGTAAATTGACTCATGGTTGTCCAGTTTACAAAATCGCCTTCTCTGTATGAATGGACTAATGATTCAGACTGATCGCTAAAGAAAATGTATTGATGTGTTGCTACAAGGTTAAGGCAGAGACAAAGGTAAAACAGCTAGAACACCTCTGTCTTTCCTTCCTTTAGAACTTGCTGCAGTTGAAGAAAAAGGCTTTGAAGACACACCAAGCTTGAAATCACGTATGGAAGGTAACTTCAAATACAACTTAATTATTTCATTTTTTTATTTTCTGTGCTTGAATTGAATACGTTTTGTTTTTTTGTTTTTAACAGAAGTGCAGAAAATCACTGAGGCTCTGACGGATAATGACCGGTAAGTTGATAATATTAAGTATCATTTTCATGTTCAAGTACTATAAGTATAGAAAAGTTTCTTTTTGTTTCTTATTCTTTGCTTTGTTCTTTGCCTCAGACAAATATCTGAATTGGAACTGGAGAAGATGCACAATTCAAAAAAACTGAACAGACTGAAAGCTGAGACAAGGAACCTTGAGAACCACGTCACCGCGCTGCACATGTCAGTTTCTGCTTAGGTTTTCTAGGTTTTCTGATCTCAGGCACAAGTCTTGCTTTCAACATATGACCTCATTTACTAAAAGCGTTTTTTTGTTGTTTTGTAGATATTAACTTTTTTGTACTTTTTTTTTTTTTTTTTTTTTTACCTCAGGGTGAATGAGTGGAAATTTGGAGAGACGAGAGACAACTGCACAATCTACACGTTTCTCCATGACACCTTCCATCTACAGTTGGTGTATGAAAAATCCAGTGGTAAGTTTGTTTCGGTGAACCTGCAACCTTGCAATCAAAACCTTTGTGTTTACCAGCCGAACTATGCAAGATTATGTAGTGAAAAATGTAAAAAAAAATGTAGTGTGGTTTGGTGAAAGTATTTGTGTTTTTGCAAAGTCTAATTTGTGTTTTCAAATTATTTTTTAACAATGATTTATCAATGAATTTTCTTTTTTTATTGTTTTTGAAGGAAATGATGCTGATAATCAGTCTGAGAGGAAAATATCAAACATCACATTCAAATATCAACTGGATGGTAAGAAAAAACAATAAGTAATATTTCATGACAGCTCATTGGCTATAAAGTGGTTCTTTGTAGAATCTGTGTTCAACATATGGTGTGTTTGAGTTTATATCTTGATTCTTGTCTGATTCTCATCTACTCACCTGTCTGACTGTCTTCCATGTGAATATCACTTAAATCTCTGGTAGTTTCTCAGTAGCTGTGAGTTCTTTAGTACATTTCATGTCTATTGGCATCTTTAGTCTGGGGGACATGTTTGTTACTGGTGATTTGTAAAAGCTACTATGCATTTTGTTTTCGAACTAGATGAGAAGTCGCAGGACCACGCTTGCCTCGCTCACAAACTGCTCTCTCGCTACATTGAGGGAGAAGCTGCCTGGGTGGAGAAGTATCCAACGAGCAGACATGTCCAAAGGTTGGTGTGAATGAGATTTGTTTTGATGATTGATAGATGGCCACATGTGCACAATATTGTAGTATTCCGTCTTAATTTGTGTTCTTGCCATGGGGAAAGTTTACTTTTCAGCTGAGGTATTTTGTGTCCTGTTGCACGCAGCTGCTCCATGACGTGGGCCTGGTGGTGAGTCGCTGTCGTCTGCTGGGAGAGGAGCTGCGTCTGCTGAAGATGTGGGGGGGTCTAAGGCTCGATATTCTCAGCATCAGCTGTGTGGACACTCAGTAAGAACTCTTCACCACAAAAGATACCAAGAGTTTGTGATATTTAGCACAAACATTTTTTTAAGACAACTGTAGAATTAATTTAATTACAGAAACTCTACTGTAATATGATGGTTTGGGGTAATTTGGCCCTCGATGGTCTTTGGACACAAAGTATGTATTGTCTGTTATTATTAGGTTAACTAATGTTTCAAAAGTTACATTTTATAACATCCTTTCTTTTTCTTCATCTAGAGTGCACATTGTCTTCAGCAGTCTCAAGAAATTCTCCAAGTTTGAGGTGATGTTCTCTGTCAGTTTGACCAACCTCCTCTGTGTCTTTCAACTGGAGAGCTTCAAAAACGTGATCGGAAGCACAACGTAAGTTTGACTCGACTTATTCAAATAAGTGAGGCAGTGCTGTCTTGGGTTTTTGGGGGAGGGAAATGCAACTTAGTTCTTGAACACTTTGAGCCAAAAAAATGCCAAAACCTTACAAACTATAATATTTGGTATTTTCCTTTATTTGCAGGATGGAACAGATTGAAGAGATTGTGGCATTGTTCAGTCCAGCCAAGAACCTCTTGACGAAGATTGTCAAGAAGATTCATGAAAAGCTTCTCTGTTGAGACCAGGAATTTTGATTCAAACTTTTGTAATTAAACTCTTTTGTACAATATAGATGTTGCAAAATGAAAAACTTTAAAATCTATTAACTGGATTTTTTTTCCTGAAAAACAAAAAATAAATATAGTTTCCAGGTTCCCAGTCTGTTTTTTCTTCCACAGAGTGCATTAAGTGATCAGTTTACAATTACAGCTTGTTTCTCTTTCATCAAAGATTTAGCCAGAAGTCAGCAACATTTAGGTTCCCAAACTTCCCAAAAAATGTTAGCAAAGTATTTTTTATAGCAGTTTGTTCTTGAATGAGGTTGAGTGGAACAGTCACAACTACATTGCCAATTTGAGGTTATAAAAGTTGTGCTCAGTTGTGTTAGCTATGCCATCTAGCTAGAAAACACCGTTTCATTTATGTTTTCTTAATGATCATGTGAAACATTTAAAAGATGAATTCCAGTTGTATTTCATTATTCTGGAGTACAGACAGTGCAGTTCCCAGAGCTGCCTGCAGGTGGTGAACTTTGTTTCTGTAAAGGATCCTGATATGTATCTGATGGATCTTGTATTAGAGACAAGCCTCAACTAAAGGTTGCATATCTGTCACGTTCTGTTGTCGCCTGTAACATATGTAAATATCTCTCACTATGTGTTGTCCATAATACTATGACCACAATTCCTCTGATTTTTTTTAAAGTTTTGAATAAAAGCTTTTGTCATTACAGAACAAAAATTGTAAAATAAGTGACGCTTGGAAAATGTACTCAAAGGCTTCCATTAAAAAGATTTTGTTTATAATTATTTTTCTCTGTCATTGTTTAAATGTGCAGTCTTTTCTGCAGGATGAAATGTTTAGTTAAGAAAGCATGATCAACTGTTCCAATATATCCAGCATATCTTTTGACAGTTTGATCACTCATTCGTGTGTTTGTGTTTGGCAAGAAACGTGAGAACAGCTGAGATGTCAAACAAGGTCTGTTCCTCTGTACTCATTCTCTTCAACATCCTTTTGTCTTTTGTCCTCTTCTACATGTTCCTGCTACTCATTGGCACTATTCACTTGGATAGCCATGACACTGAATAATATAGGGAGTGTCTGTTCATCACTCCAACTCTTAAACTAAAAGATGAGACAAGGAAAACACTGTTCAGCTCATGTAGATAGGATGTGATTCATGTGTACATTTATTCAAGTCAAACCTGAAGACCTGTTAAACCATAACCTTCAAATTAAACACCAAAACGCACCTTCTGTATCAATTACTCTTCCTGCAGTACTGTTGTTAGGCTTTAGGGGGCGCTATGGCCCTGTTAAAATATATAATGTATTCCAATGCCCACTACCTTTTCTGCGTGAAACAAGCATCCTTACATTCTCGACACAGTGGATCACTAATGTTTAAGTAGAGGACAGATCTTTTAAGGAATCAGCAGCTTTTCTAAAAAAAAAAAAAAAAAAGAAATTTGATCCTTGAGGAGTTTAATGACGTGTTTCAAAAACCAACCCTATAAAACAAATAGTTCAGGTCCTTTTTGTCTTGTGACCTCTTAAAACAAAGCAATGTCTACTTTTGTCTGGTCGTCACAGAAAACGTCCTCAGTGCAACTATGAGTTGAGAGCAGTGTTTCCTTCCTGCTTAGATTGTTTTTTCAGAGGCCTGAAGTATCAGGCATTTTATAATAATACACATATTTTAATCTCATTTTGTCTAATCATCTTGTGACCCCACAGATTTATGTTGAGACCCTTTGGGGGGTCCCGACCTTGAGGTTGGGAACCACTGGATAATCATAATGCAGGATGTAAAGATTTAGATTTTTAAAAAGTACTTAGAGTGTTTATGCAAAAACAAGCAGCGCTGCAACTGACAAATGCTTCTGTGCAGTAAAACATGTTGCTGCTTTTCACCCTTGAATGTAAACAACATTGGAAATAAGACTTTCAGGTTCACTACCATGCATTTTTTAAATTATGTTTTATCCATTTTTAAGGCTAAGAGACATCCTTCAACCTGGGGTCAAGTATGAACGCAATTTCCCTCAGCAGCTGCACCGCGACATCAAACAAAGAGAACTCATCTGTGCAGCCTCTCTTCTGTCTCGAGCTGAGATAAACCTGATGTTAGTATTTAGCTGCAGATCCAAAGCCAAACAGGCCAAACATGACTGACATGGACAGTGTCCAGAGGTCATTGGAAAGGTCAAACAGCCAGAGACAAGCCTCTGAGAGGGTGAGGGGAGGGGGGAGCTGTCCACTCCTGAAGCCCCGACGTCAAAGGTCAAAGTGGACTTTCCAAACCGTCACCCTCGAGTGAGCCGTCAGGGGACACGAGTTCCTCCCTCCCTCCCCCAGAAACAACGGCTGCTGTCAAACCAGATAGAGGACACACAGGGTGTTCAGGCAGTTTGGCTGAAGCGGCATTTGGGTCTCCTGACCTCGGCCTGGGGGTCAACTCAATTTCATTTCAATCGATCCATTGAAGGATTTTTCATTATTCACACATGTGAAACTGAATCATTCATTAGATCATAATACCTCAAAACAAATAGCTATTAGGTTTTTTACTCCACTTGAGTAAATTCAATTCAGTTTAAATGATTTTCTGTCTCATCTTCTGTTCGAATTTCTATGACTTGTGTCTTTGCAAATAGCTTGTGGCTGAGTCAATGTCGCTCCCATTTTGAAAAACACTAATGCACTTATCAGATTGAAAATTTGATAAATGAAAACATAATTTCATAAGCATCGGTTTTGGATGTTTAATCTCATTTGCCAGCTCTCTGGTTTATGCAGTTTCATGTTGAATAGACTTGGAAAAGCACCAATAAGATTCATATTTTTCAGAACGTACAGACTTGTAAAATGATCTGTGAGGATAAGAGTAGTAATTATCTCCATCTGCAATCACTGTCATTTCAGTCATTTCAGTGTTACCTCAATGGTAAATACTGGGTGTAAAAAGTGAGGCATTTTGCCAACTTGGACTGAAATGAGATTCAACATTGAAAAAACCATTTGAAATAAAAGTGACAAAATCAGTGTCAGTATGTTTGTCATATTCAGCATTTTAGTTTAGCACATGATCATACAGCTATATGAAAAAATAAGAAAATAATCAAAGCTATTACAAGTCATTGTTGGTCAGTTCATACAAAACATGAATGTGCAATCCATCCAATAATTCTCAAGATATTTCACTCAAAACCACAAATGCGCCAAAGGAAAAGTCAGGGTTTATGTACAAATGTGTTTCTTTTCTTTTACATTAAACTGAAACCTGCAAAATAGTTGTGAACTCAACCATGTTACATGAAGTTAAAGAGTTAGTTGGAAAAATATACTGACTGTGTCTGAATCAGATAAATGATCTGATCTTTTTTTGGAATGGAAGAGTGGCTCAAAAATAGTCAAAAACAAATTCACAAATTAAGACTGAAACCTTCACAACCAAAAAAACGTGTCAAAACAAGCCGTAAAATGCATCAAGGTTAATGAAATACAAACTGGTGAGTTTTATATTTATCTTCGTATTTAATCATGTAACATAAAGATCATTCCCACTTGACGTTAAATGCATCATCACATGTGAAAGATGCAATGAAGCTTTCTGAAAGATAAATGTTACAGTTTATTGGGATTTAGATGACGTTGGAAGGCAACATATTGTCAACACTCCAAATGTCTAATTCTGTAAAGAGGAACATTTGGCCTCGAGCAACCTGGTTCAAATCTGTTTATCCACGGATCCAAGAGCCGTATTTCAGCTTAATAACATCATCAGTGTCCTCCACTGACATCAGCAGGGAGGGAGGGTCAACGAGGTGGAGTTGGAAGATGGAAAAGTGCTTTAAGATTTCCTTTGTATTAAAGTAGAAAAACACGAGCACCTGCCAGACGCACTGCTGCTTTATCCAAGATAGAGAAGGAAGGGAAATGAAGAGCATATGCACATTCTTCTATGAGGACTATTTTCCATTTCTGATTCTTCAAAGAAAATTAGAAACCTATGATAAAGAGTGTAAAACGTCTATGATTATATTTATTTTTGGCTTTATATAACACAACTGAACCCAAGGGATAAAGTGCTTATATGGTCCCAAGATGTTAAATGTATTATCCTTTAAAGCAACTTTCAGCTACAAGTTGGATAATAATTAAGTTTTGATATTTAATAGAGACCTAAATGATGATTTTGATACAGTTGCCATATCATATTTTAATATAAATATAATATGGGGTCTCTCAAGGCTCCATTCTCGGATCAGTGTTGTTTGGCTTTCATGTATCTGCATTGTTTGGTGAGGCCTCTATTAAAATACTGTATATACTGTACATTTTTGAAAAACAATGGCCAGTTGGTTGAATGAGGTGTAATAAAAATTAAAGACTAGAACTATTATGATGGTTTCCACCTGGGTAATGAATAAATATTTGTACCAGATATTTGGGCAAGAAATTAAACATCTGAATGCACAGAAGCTCAGAGTTTCATGCATAGTCACTATTTAAAGAAGGTCAACTGAGAGCTCATTTGCTGTAACAACCATTGCTGTAGCTGTAATGACAGGCTGCTAACACCTCCAGCTCGCCTCCATTGTTCCTCCCTTCCTCTGGCCTTGGTGGCCATGTTTGTCCATAGAACAACTCGGCCACATCTTATCGATATTATCTCACAGAGTCCAGCTGCGACAGCTTCACTCATACAGTCAGAAAAAGATAAAGCTGAAACAAAGTGTTGGGTTTTACAGCAGGTCCAGAGGAAAAGCCTGCATTGAAGCCAAAACACAATGGATTTATTCTTAAGGCGTTACTGTACATCCACAACACATAATACTTTCACTAAGAGGTATGGACTGAGAATGAGACTGTTCAGTCCCATGAGTGCAGACAACTATTGTTTATTCACATCAGCCACTGCATAACACAGAAAATAGGCCAGTTCTTTAAATGTGATCCTTATAAATGTATACTGTTGATTCTGATAAAAATAAGACATGATTGAAACTGTATTTCTGGTTACTTTGAACAGATTTATTTGCGTGATTGAGCACATGATCCAAAGGCCAATCAGTGCTGTGTAAAGGCAGGAATTAACTAAACTTCTATCTTTGATCCATTAAAACAATAAATGCATGTGATCTTCTTTATTCTCAATCAAGAGCACAGGTGCTGTTTCCAAGTGGTTTCACACAATCTAATCTCGATGATTTCCAAAAGCATTTTTATTTTCTTAAGACCTTTGTGAGTTTCACAGGTGGATGTTTAGATGTGAGATCTGCTTAAAACTATAGTCATGTAGTTTCAGAAAAGTGAAGTTTTACACATCCTTGACCCGTTAATTTTAAAAACCCTTGTTGATGCCAGAAATGCAGCTTTAGATGAGAGAAAACATGTAACACATTCAAAAAATATAAGAGGATGTGGCACAGTTAAGAATTCAGTCCAACAAAACAATTTTCATGGTGCTGAAACTTTTATATCACCTTTTTAGGAAAAAACAGTATGAAAAAAGTTTTACTCCTCAGACAAAATCTGTGATGTGTGTATCTTTAAAATACAGGAAGAAGGAGACGTTCTGCTTTGATGAGGACTCCCAAATTGATTAAATGTTAATGAGACATAGGGAGCCATGTCTCCACACAGCTGACTTCAAATGTCACTGTTCAAGCCGCTGTTACGTTCATCGGCCCCTCCCCACCTCCCTCTCACAGCCGTCCTGCACTACTGTAGATTATCTTGTTAGGGGGCATTAGAGGGCGTCTTAATTGGTCCTTCCAGGCAGGTAATTAGCTCTGATGGCATGTGCTCCCATAGAGATGCGAATGACGGGGCCACAGCCGCGTCCCGCCCCTCACCCCAATCGCCAACACACACACACAAGTGAAGACTATGTGACTCAAAGAGTTGCCACATTCTCTGGTCATTCTTGGGAAAAGACAATAGGTCTGGCTTGTTAAAATAGGCTCCCTCTCAGCAGGAGGACGGAGGAGCCGCGGCAGCTGTCCCACAGTATCAAGCTTCAATGGTCCTCCGAAAACATCCAGTCCATTTTGTGCGGGGACGTATTTACATCTCATTAGCAGAGAAGTATAAAAGAAGTATGAATTTAAATGCTCCTTTAATCCCTGTGCTGTTTCATCGAGAATATTAAATAGCGTTCAACCATAAATTAAAATCTATAGTAAGAGTCGATATAAGAACATGAATATTTATCACTACAGCTCATCAAATTACTGCAAAACATAATCTTTGCATACCTGAATGTGTCACAGGTGTAAATCAACATTGAGTGATTTCCCATATTACATACTGGATTTCTGTAAGGTTTCAGTCTGGTGCTTCTCAGATGCCTGAATAGTCACATATATATATAACTTTTTGAAACTGACAATCCTACATTTAGACCTGTCATGCCTCATCCAGTTTTCATATTTTGCAGCACTTCCTGTTTCATTTCGTGTAACTCACCTCTCCTCTCGTTTCAATTCCTCACTTCCTGCCTTTGTGTGTTTCTCTCCTCTGTGATTGTCGGCTCTGCCCTGATTGGTTTCACCTGTGTCTCATTGTCTCCCCTCTACAAAACTGTTCATCTTCATCCTTTGTGTCAAGTGTTCCTGATTATTGCTCAACTTTTACCTCGATATATAACACATATATACATAACATAGGATCAGTCCTTCCTTCCAACATGGTTGGACGACGCCTCATACAAATTGGTTTGACTGATTCTGATATTTTGCTGAATAAAATCTAAAATTTGAGGTTTTCAGGCCACACAATTTAGAAAATTCTGAAAATGTAACTAAATATAATAAATAAAGTTTTGATCTACATTTTGTGTTGTATGGTGTATTATTTTGTGCTTGTGACTGAACGTGAGTTTGTGTATTTTCTCAGAAATCAACCCATGAAGTGCAAGTTGTCACTTTTCTTCCTTCTAAAACTTCTATATCCAACACCTCCAGCCATCTGAAATATTATTGATAAGATTAATTATTGTTGTATTGTTGAGCCTTGAGAGACTTCATCATAAATTAATGTAAAAGAACGTTCCTTTTGCGTCCTGCTCCATCTGTAGCAGATGACTTCAGCGTAACTTCCAGCTGGGTTAGACTGAATTCAAACTATTCTCTGCCACAATAGCTTCACTCGGCTTCGGCCGAATGCCATCTCAGGTCTATTTGTATCCATGGAAGACAAACAAGTACCAGGAACCCCAGCTAACAGAAAGCATTGTGGGTGAGATGCCTATTCTCTGGTAGAATAATGACGACAAAACAGGAATTCTGACCTTGTTCGGGGGAACACATCCTGGGGCACGCAAGCGACAAGGGAACAGAACAATAATAGCTTTTCCTAAAAATATAAGGGCCTGACAGAGGAGAGTTTCCATTACAATGGCATTGAGAGTCGGAGGAGGAGGAGGGGCTTTGTCCTGACGAGACGGGAGTTCAACACGGATCAGATTCATTTATTTAAGGCGCTGCCTGGAAGAGCAGTACTGGTGAAGCCGACTCGTCCAGCCATGTGCCGCACATCTGCAGAGCTGCTTTAAAATCTGTTTGGCCCGGTCTTCACAAGCACATTGCAAGTCAGATTTAAAGCTTCTCAGTTTTTTGCACACTGACAATCAAACAAATCGATATTTGGATATTTACTTCAGAAACTGTAATGTTGTTAGATAGAACAAGTCATTTCAGTGCATATGTCCTGGTCATATGCTTAAATGTCAATATTTGTTTAATGTATTTTTATTGAGATTTTGCCAGAGTCAAAGTCAAGACTTCAGCCTTGAACGTTTTTGCTTTCAGTCTCAAGTCAGTAATTAAGTCAGTCCATAAATTACTCAAGTCCACGCCAAGTCCTCATTTTTCTGACTTAAAATAATGTATTTTTCAGACACTTGGGGGCAGTACACTAAACTTTAAACACAACACTGACATATTATCACTTTATAAAGTTGAATATGCAAAAAATTGTTAGCTCTAATTTCTTCTCCACCAACACCTGAGAAAATGTCTGATTCTTTAACTGTAACAGTCCTCTATGTTTACCAATTAATTACTAACTCTGCCTGGTAGTGTAAAGTGGGTTCAACCAAAACAGTGAGCTGAAAGAAGCTAAAATACTACACACACACACACACACACACACACACACACACACAATGTAAATATATTGATTAGTGCAGCTGTAAGTCTGACTCGAGTCTCAAGTCCACAACTCTTAATGTCTGTCTATAAACATTTACTGAAACTTGCATCTGAATGAATGTATTTGTTGCTTTTATATTTTAAATGTGCCACAAAAAT